>OY759255.1:4026485-5250771 GCA_963662185.1 Eilema griseolum
ATGGGGCAGCCGACAACTGCCGCCCCCAGTCCACGGCGGCCGAAGCGGATTGCTCCGACCTTCACCGCCTCTAGGGGGCAGCCCCCGGCCTCCGCCACGGTGAGGCGGATTTGCTCCACCGTGATGGAGTCGTCCAGGTCCGAAATGCGCATTTCTGCGCACTTGTTGGGCCTGAACACCCGGACGTCGGCTGCGTCAAGCGTCTCCCTAAGCTTAGCCGCTAGGGCATCAGCCTGGGGACCGCTCGAAGCGCCTGGAATCTCGAGTAGCCGAGCACCCGTCCGAGTGGGTTTCACCCGGATGGGGCCCGGCATGTCGAGGGCCTTCATGTCAACGCAGGCTCTCGCCTGCGTGACAATCTGGGCGTACTGCACGCCCCTATCCGCCGCCTCCGCCGTCATCGTAAGGACGACGGCGGTTGAGCGGGGGACGGAAGCACCGACCGCGTAACGCGCTCCGCCGGCAGCCCAGCGACGACCGCTTGGAGGCTCGCCAGATCGGCCACCATCCTCCCCATCTCCTTGCGGTAATCGGCCGCCATCCGCTCATTGCTCTCCAGGAGCTCCAGGTGCCTCCTGCCCAAATGAGCCCTGTCGAGCTGCAACTCGGCTAACTCCGCCTTCAGGAGGTCGAACAGCTCGACAAGCCGCGTCGTCGCCTGCGTGACCCGGTGCTCCTCCGGCGTCGGAGAATCGGTGCGGGCCCCGGCCCAACCTTCTAGGGCTTCTATCACCTCCTTAGATATTCTGTCGGCGCGAGGCAAGGGTAAAGACGCCGCCGAGGTGGAGGAACTCGGCGGCGCTTCCACATCCTCCGGGGCCCTGAGGCTATCACCACGCTGCAGCTGCGTGCGGCTGACCGCTAGCAGCTTCGGCGGTGGTGGATGCAGCGTCTCGTCACCGTCGTGACTGCTGCTGGTGGAAGAGGAGTCGGTCAAGGTGAGCTCCAAGTCCGACTCCGTCTTCTGTGGTGGAGGGGAAGGAGGAGGAAGAGACTTCTTCCTGAATCTCCTCTTCCGCCATACAGATTTCCGGGTCTGTAGGCCCACCGGGCTGTTCGCCCTACTCCTCTCCGTGGCGGTGTCGAATTCCTCCGACACCGCGGTTTGGGACGCGCCCTCCGCGTCGTGGTGCTGCACGACCTCCGCGCAGACTATTTCACTAGGTTTGGGTTTAGAAGTATGTTTAAATTTATCCATATCCAGTCCCACGAGTGTGACGCGATTTAAACTACACTTCCTGGGTGACGCTCATTCCAGGAAGCGGGGTACATACTGTGGAGTTCCCCAGGTATCCACAGGTTTTAAGCGACTTCGCTGTCGGGTTTTATAGACTTTTCCTTGTCGCGGGCCGGCCAATTAAGGCAAGCCCCACGTTCTCCAAAATCACGGCTTCCCGAGTGTGGCTAGCACTCAGGTCGTTGTCGATCATTCGGAGGCTACGCGACGCGGGAGAGCAGCCAACTCTCCCAACACCGACGGTGGCACGAATGCCTGCCAGCCTCTGCGCGAGCAGTAGGCCGGCCCGTCCCTGGATCCCATGGATCCTTGTGTCGCCCCCATGTCCCCTCTGAAAGCAGAGGGATACCGGGAGCGACAGGATTCTACGAATCCCTTCCCGCGGGCCTTGCAGGTCCGCCATACCACGACCCCCTCAGGGTCAGCTAGCCCTAAAAAGGGCTTGTCGGGTTATTGGTCGACGGCTAGCAGAGCTCTTTCTCCTTGGAGTCAGAGTCTACTAACCATCGTCCAGGGTGCACCAGCCTCCCCGCTTCCGTTCCCCAGGACCGCGGTCCAGAGGGAAAAGAAACAGGTAAGCCAACGTGGAGGTTACCCAACCCGCACCCCAATTTGCCACATACTTAAGGCGCACATTCTTATTAATAAATTTACAAATATATCTACGACAAGATTGACAAGCATCTCTGACGTAAGAAACATAGGATTTATAGGAGGTAGGACACGACGGTTTTCCCGCCCGAATTGAGCAGTCCGACTGGGGAAGTACCTCCCACCCTACAGAATACCGCATCTATAAAAACCTCGTGCTGTGTTCCCGGCGGTGAGTAGGGTAGCCAGAGCTCATTGGAGAGTTTTTGTGCTGTCAGTGAGACCAAAGGCATGTCCTGATTTTGTGTTCCGCTTTGTACTCTAAATCTCTATTCTTACAGGGTCGGCAGCACGGATGTGACTCCACTGGTATTACACACGTTCATAGTTAATGGTAACCATTTTCCTTCAAGTGGGCCGTGTGCTTGTCTGCCACCTAAGTTGTATAAAAGAAATATACTTTAAGGCAAGCACCAGCGGAGGTGATGCTATCTGAGATTAGTTTTGCCTGTACCTTCCCATCCGAATCAGTAGTTTCTGAGAGTAGTGCATTCAGCCAAACTTACAAACAAACCAATTCTTCAGCTTTATTATGGCGGATAGGCTCGCGTTTCGCCATTATCTCACCTGTTGGTAAGTGACGACGTAGCTGAAAATGAAGCACGCTTACCTAGAATTTACCTATTCACTTTAATCTTGAAGACGTCCAAGTTATAGCTATACGGAGACATAAATATATTGAAGCTCTATTTATTTTAGTACCGCGGTAGCTTAGTGGTATGGGTGATGGACTGCTGAGACAAGGTCTCGGGTTCGATCAAAAGTTTTACCATGGCACACACCAATGACTTTTCGATGCTTTTCGAAGTTATGTATGTATTTATCGCAGGTTTAAAAGTGACCGGTTAATGGCAATAGGCTCGCCACCTTACGCACGCATTAGGACCTAAACATAAACTGGCGAAATGTGGGTGTTAGCATCTCTGCCTACCCCTTCTATATAACATGAAATTGTAAACTATGTCAACTGTATTCCTTTGAGAGTTTGACTTCTAACTCCGACATTTTCTAACCGAGATATTTATCTGATATCTTGGCTGTAGCCCCACGCATCCTTTTAAGGCCTGATCGTGTGCACACACACGAATATCTCCATGTATTTGTATGCCAATACGTTCAAGCCTGAGATAAGGCCGGGACGCACGTACTGAGGGAAACCGACCCTCAGATAGATAAGGGAGGATTTTTTAAGCAAAAATCTTGGAATAAAATTAGGGATGAAAATTGAACGTAAGCTTTGTTGGGAAATCTGATGGTTTTGAATATGTGAGTATGATTATTTGGATTATATGGCGGTAATTTTGAGGACAACTGGTTGGTGTAAGCAGATTATGAAAATCGACCGTCAAAAGAAAAAATAAATGTTTTTTTGTTATTAGAGGAAGTGGAAGAAAAAGTGTTTTTAACCCCCGACGCATAAACGACGAGGTGTTATAAGTTTGACGTATATGGGTGTGTGTGTGTTTATATGTGTCTGTCTGTCTGTGGCATCACACTGTAGCTCCTATCCGTCCAGGAGTTACGATGCCACAGATGACCAGGAGGGATTTTTAATCGCTCAGATAATTGTGACGCATTCATCGGGTCCGACACCCGAGAAGCCTTTGCTAATCACGGGCTATGCGATTAGCGAGTCTTCTCTGTTTTCGCAGTAATGCTTCGTGAAGGAGACGGCGGACGACTCCTTCACGAGCATTACTGCGCAGAAGGATGTGGTGGTAGCCCACGCAACTGCGCAGCGTACCATCGCCTATACTAATCGATTTAGTTTGGAAAAAGTATCCATCAGTCCGTTAAAGGGGAAACGCTCTACCACTGAGCTATCGAGCCACGCCTTGAGCATTCGAAATTCTCCTTAACAGCCATTTTGGACCGACGACGGTGGGAGCCATCTACCGGTCCCTACGAGTCCTAGTCATACGAGTCATACGAGTCTCGCCTAAAAAAAAATTCACGGTAGCCTAATGGTATGGGCAATGGACTGCTGAGACGAGGTCTCAGGGGTTCGATCCCAGGTCTTACCATGTGTGTATTTATCGCAGGTTTATAAGTGTTCGGTTAGTGGCAATAGGCTCGCCCACCTATTACATTGGGACCTAAACATAAACTTGCGAAATGTGGGTGCTAGCACCTCTGCCTACCCCTTCGGGGATATAGGCGTGAATTTATGTTATGTTCTGTTTGAAAAATTACTTAAGTTCAACTCTGTACAAGAGATTTAAACTATGACAAGTACTATTAAATAAATCACTAGTAATTTGAGGTTTGTTCAAGCGCTTAACGTTAATCACTTTTATGAGAAATAAACTTAAATTACATGCTCCTTGTAACACCCAATAGGCCATATATCATTACGGGTTAATCCTTATTTACTTGACATGTTTTAATTTAAGAAATTTATGTTAACATCACATGTAAATTCCATGCATGTAATTTTTATAATCTCTGGAACTACTGGTCCGATTTGAATGATTCTTTCAGTGTTGGGTAGTCCATTTATCGAGGAAGGTTTTAGGCTATATATCATCACGCTACTACTTAAGGGAGCGGAGCATTCGGCAATTTTTCATACATATTTTGAAGACTAAAACATACGGGCTCAAAGGGATATGAAGCTTCAAAATATACCCCGGGCGAAGCTGGGGTGGGTCAGCTAGTATTTTACGTGCATAGGATACATTAAACAGCCTGTGTGGTGTGGCGGTAGTGAACGCGACTATTACGAAGGGGGCGCAGGTTCGATTTCCGCTTAGTGTAAATATTTGTACACATGAATTTAATTATTTGCATTGCTCTGGTCATGCTTTGGAAATCACGTGAAGCCGTCGATCATGGTTGTCATACGGTAAACTATGACAGTTGTTAATAAGGCAGTTGGAGTCCCAAAAAGTCCAACATCTGATCAAACTGCAATACTTCAATATCGCCTTTGGGTATTGGAGGTCATATGGCAGTCGCTTCGAAGATCAGCAAAACACGGAGATAGATTGATAAAGTGGACCCCAGACTGCGAAGTAGAAGCTTCGGATGCGACTGGTATTAACACTAGGATGGAGAAGAAGACGCCCGTTGTCATTGCTCGTGTGTTGTACCTCTTATCTAAAAAATCTTCTTAGGAGGTAGGATACGGCGGTATTTCCGCCCAATTGAGCAGTCCGACTGGGGAAGTACATCCACCCTACATAATACCGCAGCCATAATAACTTCTTGTTGTGTTCCCATCGATGAGTTGGATAGCCAGAGCTCAATGGAGAATTTGTGCTGTCAGTGGGAAGACTAAAGGCTTGTCCTGCTTTGTCTTCTACACTGACGGCACAGAAACTTTGAGCTTAGAGGGTCGGCAGCGGGAGTGTGGCTCCTTTGGTGTTACACACGTCCATAGGCCACGGTAACCACATTCCATTAGGTTGGCCGTGTGCTTGTCTGCCACCTAAGTGATATAAAAAACAGATATGCGGTTGACCACGCTCACTACTGCCATGGTTGTTGAATTTCAATATTTCCCATGACGCAATTATTGTCATCTGATTTATACAACCAATCCCTGATATTGAAGTTCAACCCCTTTAAACAACCGCAGGGCAATGGCCTACTGTTTCCAAAATGACCAGACGGTTCGGTACTAGGCTTTATCTCAAGTTTTTCTTCTCTCACAGTGCTATCATTTGCGTATTTTTACGTTACTCGCCTCCTGTTACACCCTTCAGATAAAATCCGGTTGTGATACTCGTATTCTTCCTTCGTCACAGACCAATCAATAATCACAACAGAATGTTGTATCGTCATCAAATAAACAAAGCCACAGCTTAATCTCCACGGTCTAGTAATCACAGGAGCTTACCTAATGGCATTATTTTGTATTACTGAGATCATTGGTCAATACTTTGTCGTACTTTCGAAATTTCGCATCGCAATTTATGTAAAACAACATCGAAGGCATTAATATAGGTAAGCAGTAGTACATTAACTTTAATACTCCTTTTGAGTTTTAAGAGGGAAACTTTTTGAAAAACTACACAATTGGTGTAGTGGTCTTGAGCATCATAGCCCGTAATTAGAATACTTAACAGAATGATACAAAACAGGTACCGCGGTAGCCTAGTGGTATAGGTAATGGACTGCTGAGACGAGTTCTTGGGTTCGATCCCAGGTTTTACCATGTCACACACCAATGACTATTCGATGCTTTTCGAAGTTATGTGTGTATTTATCGCAGATTTATAAGTGCCCGGTTATTGGCAATAGGCTTGCCGAATCTTGAATTTATATCGCGAAACCAACGAGGTTTTTTATTGGAGGTAGGATACGACGGTATTTCCGTCAAATTGAGCAGTCCAACTGGGGAAGTATCTCCGCCCTACAGAATACCGCGGCTATAATAACCTCGTATTGTGTTCCCGGCGGTGAGTAGAGTAGCCAGAGCTCACTGGAGAGTTTCTGTGGTGTCAGTGGGAGAATCAAAAGCTTGTCCTGCTTTGTCTCTTACACTGACCGCACAGAAACTCTCTGTGCTTACAGGGTTGATAGCGTGAGTGTGACTCCCTTGGAGTTGCACTCGTCCATAGGCCACGGTTACCACTTTCGATCAGGTGGGCCGTGTGCTTGTCTGCCACTTAAATTGTACAAAAAAGAGGTCCTGGCGCACGCAGTTTGTTTTGTAATAATGCTACGTGAATTTGAGATAGTTTACCGCATTAGCATCCCGCTATCCTCAAAAAACACCCAAGAGATGTGTACTGAAAGAAAGAATAAAGAAAGAAAAATATTTTATTCAAGCCCCACACAGCGGGCACCCCACCAAATACAAACAGGTAGGCAATACAACAATTAGCGGTACATTAAATCAAAACAGTAGGCACATTACAATTAAACTACGGGTGCAACACTCCACACTATGCGAACCCAAATAGGGCCCCATCTCAGCACTGAATGCTGCGCACACCCTTCGTTGGGTATGCACAGCGCTGGTTTTCAGATGGGGCCACTGCGCGCAAAGAAATATGTATCCCGAGAAAAAATAATCAAGCGGTTGGAAGAATCTTTCCTATGCCGCATCAATAAGGCCTGAAATTCATTACCAGCTCACGTGCTTCCTTCTTCCTACGGTCCCGAGTACTTTAAGCAGTACTTTATACTGACATTAAATTAATTCATTATATTCTTTATTGCCAGATAATGATAAACTTGACCTTGTTAAGAATTGCGTAACCTATGATTGTCAAATAACTAAAAATTATGTAATTAATAAAGGAACATTATAGATTATTATATTTCTCGTGCTCATACATTAAGATCACGAATACTCATATTTGTACGTCTACATTGACAGAACGTGTCGAAACTCGCAATGCATTGTACTATACTTTGTAACATCATCTGTACACATGTTTCTACAAATAAATTTATCTTTATCTTTATCTGAAAAAGCATACGATGAGGCCGTCAAGCTGTGTCACCATTGTCACATGGCGACACAGCTTGACGGTGACGCTTCGGCAGGCGGAGTCACGGGGACAGACAGTTAAAAAAGAACCTACCAGTTACTTACAATTCAAATTTTACAGAAATATTTAAATTCAAAGTTATCTTTGAAAATACGGAGCTATAAATTTCAGAGTTTGTTTACCAAAACCCTTTATTTTCATAAACACGATGTTTGTTTATATTACTGTCAAGCACGGTTTCGTTCCTTTGCTCAGAGTTCTGTAGGTTAATTATATGACTTTATAATATACTACAATTACTTAATTGAAAATAAACAGCCATTAGAGTAAACGACGTGGTTCGCTGCAGAATAGAATTTGGGTCACCCCATCTCTTCTCATACGGCGACTAAGGGATAGGGCTGTTTAACATCAGACAGTTAAATACAGGCCAGACTCAGCCTCAGATGCATGGCTTTAGTCAAAAATAGTGCCCGAAAGACGGCAATAGACTCACCCCTTATTACATGGGACCGAATTTTATGATTGGTGAAATGGGTCGGGAGGCTTTCGGGACCGGGACCGCGGTCCGAGATTCTCCTTATAAAAATAAAAATAATTTTTGAGGAATATTTTGATGTTTCACTAAAAACTTTTATTTGTTGTTTGGCTGCAGTTTTGTGTGTTTTAATACTTATGTTAATTAATGACTATGACAGGGGTACAATTAAGTCCTTCAAAATTAGCATAATATTTTGCTCACCTACTCACCTTACAGAACAAACTAAAGATTAAATTATACTGTGAAGTGAACCACAGCACATAAGAAATTTGCCCTAAATCGTTTGGTCTCTAAAAATAAATATCCAAAACCAATTTATTTTGTGAACTTTATGAAATGTTCAGTATATAAAATGGTTTATCGCCGTAGGGGCCATTAAGCACCACCTCTGCCTGTACCACAACACAAAAGGATGACTACCCGATGTGTGAATTTGAATCTATAAATTTTAAAAGGGACATAAATGTATTACTGTTTGGTATGTGTTTGTTGTTTTATATAATTGGATTTTTTAATAATTTTTTGAGGCAGACAGTACACTGCCTTTTACGCTAACAAGCTTTGAAAAGATTAATTTTGTTACATTAATCTGAATTTTATCGATCAAATATATCCAAAATGTAACGTAACAAAGCACCGGTAGCTTATTGGTTATTGAGTCGGCCTTACGATCGGGAGGTTCGGTAGGTACCGACGTGTACCAGCTCCTAACACAAGTAATTTAGCTTAGCTGGAGGGGTTAGAGAGAATATTTTTTTTTATTTTTTTTTTTTTTATTTTTTTATTTTTTTTATTAATATAATTTTGGTTCTAATATTCTTTAAAAAAAGTACAGTGCCTGAATCGCTGTGCCTATAAACTTATAATTTTGGCAGTAAATACTTTTCGTATACCTTACATCCACCAAGAAAGAATTTTAGAAAATTTTGTTACTAAGGGACTAAGGGCCGTGTGCTTGTCTGCCAACTAAGCGGTACAAAAAAAAAAAAATAAGAGATATCTGGTAATGAACTTCATCTCTTCATAAACAATACAAACTTTCATCTCTTATTTTACATCCTTAGCAACAAAATTACCAAAATTTCATTCTTAGTAGATGCTAGCAACGTGAATAGTATCTACTGCCAAAATTTCAAGGTCATAGGACCAGCGGTTCAGGCTCAGCCTTTTAAAGCGAGTCACGCATACCCTTTAAAAGTCAAATCTCTGAAAAGATAAAATGATCCCGTCAGATCAATTTAGATTTGAGTACAAGAAATATCTGGAATCGTTCAGACCTTTTCCTTTACATTTAGTATGTCTGAACGAGATCATTCTTAGTAGTTAGGGTCTGTGGATAAAATGACATTCCATTACTGCCTGCCCAGATAAGTGACAATTCGTTAACCGTCCTATTGTAGAATAAAGTGATGAATAGAGTTTTATAAATTCACTGTTCGCCGGCATTTCAAATAATGGATATGTATTTTGACGTCTAGTGGTATGGGTAATGGACTGCTGAGACGAGGTCTCGGGTTCGATCCCAGGTTTTACCATGGCACACATCAATGACTTTTCGATGCTTTTCGAAGTTATGTGTGTATTTATCGCAGGTTTATAAGTGCCCGGCTAATGGCAATAGGCTCGCCACATATTATATTGGGACCTAAACATAAACTGGCGAAATGTGGGTGAAATTATACGTCTTTCGTTCGGTTTTTGGATGAACTCAAACTTTTAAATGTTTCATAGTAGCCCCACAGATGTCGTCGCGTCGTCGTATTGTAGTAGAGGCCGAGAAACCGAGGCGAGGCGTGAACGTATACTGCTAAAGCCCTCATTTCCTGACTACACAGACGCATTGTGCGAGTGAGGACTCGAGTATGGGGTAAGCTATGAACTTAGGACAGTTCATTATGAGTTTATTTCTTATTTTATTCTGATGGGAAGTGGCTACCGTCGCCGTTACACTCGTACTGCCGACCCGAAAGAAATCTTTTATTAGCTTTCTTGAAGTTTATTTAACTATTTTTTTTAAGTTGTTAGGTAGATAGATAATTCTTTACTTTGTACACTTATTGCGATTGTGTCTGTCTAATATTCACTGACAGTGCAATTGGGTATTTTACTGTAGTTAAAATAAATTATTTTACTGAGCTTATTAAATAAAGAATGTTAAAAGAGCGGTAAAAGTAACGTCTGTTCTTATTTTATCGTTTTAATTTATTTTTAATCATTTGTCTTGATTTGACTTTTAAATATTATGACGTCACAATAAATTAGTTCATACAAGTTTTCTAGTTGAGTTAACTTACCGTTTTGACGTTTAGTAAACACTACGGTAAGCAGTAATTCCCCCCCTTTTAAAATTTAAATTTTCTAAGAGCTGACGCGTATTAGACAAATGTTAGTCTGTAAAAGAATATCAATTGAAAACCAAAGCCACACTCTTAACTTGAACATATCCCGGGTCGTGCTCATTCCTGATCTCGGGAGATAGTGCGCTCTATAGAAGGACATACTAAACAAAGTAAGAGGAACCAAAGAAGTTAGTTCTGTGGGTAGGGTATTCTTTTCCATGCGTACAAACTCTGTATATCAAAGAGTTTTAGAGAAATTGTAGCAAGTTCGTAATTTTAGTAGTTACCAAACAAGGCAGTCTGCAAGCTATTACTCAATTTCCTATGTTCCGGCGCGATTGTCGATTGACAATAAAATGACTGAACAATCAAATAATTCACCCCCTCACGCATCTGTTCACCCCCTTGCACGCCCTCGCGCAATAAATACGGAAATTAGTTTTTTGTTTGCTTTTACTCCATTTTTAAGAATAATTTTCGTTTTATTTATGTTTATAATATTTGTCCCCTTTTGTCCCCTCGTCGTCGGCGGCGAAAATTTGAATATAATAAAATGAGATTGCCTGTGTTCTGATTGAACAATATTGGATGAATTATTTAAGCGTGATTCCTGTTGATAGTGTTTACCAATTACCACGAGAGGAAGGGGGCAGGGGAATATTGCCCCACGACCGCAGACGGGGGGAGTATTATTAGCAAATAAGTGTTATGTTTGGAATTGAATACTCTTTTAACCTAATCTGTCCGTGTCGGGGGCGGCCGATGTCTATGAGGTTGTTTCGCGGAAATAATCGTGGGTATTTTCTATAAATTTATTATTTAATTAGCTGACGCATCCCGGCTTTGTTCGAGGCATAATATTTTGAGCCCATAATTTGTTAACCTTCAAATGTTTTTAGAAAATCTGTCGGATTTGTTTACATTTATGATTACTGCACCGCTCCCTGAAAGAGTAGCGTGATGATATATAGCCTAAAATCTTTTACGATAAGCGGACTGTTTAACACAAAAATATGTTTTCAATTCGAACAAGTAATTCCTAACTAAAATAAGGGATGAATGGGAATGAACTTCCATAAAAACTTTCATCCCTTATTTTATCTCCTTAGCAATAAAATTTCCAAAATTCCATTATTAATAAACGCTAACTACGTGAAAAGTATCTATTGGCAATATTTCAAGTTTATAGGACCAGTGGAATCCTGAGATTAGCGCATACAAACAAACAAACCCTTTAGCTTTATAATATTAGTGTTGATTAACAGCATCTCAGTTGTGAAGTGTTTAAATTTTCAAAAGGTAAGCCGGTGAAAAAAAAAATACCTCGATTTGATCTAGTACATGACAATGCATCATAAGAAAGCTGACAGGAATTGGGTTATAGGAATCCCCTT
Organism: Eilema griseolum; assembly: GCA_963662185.1. Classification (NCBI taxonomy): domain Eukaryota; kingdom Metazoa; phylum Arthropoda; class Insecta; order Lepidoptera; family Erebidae; genus Eilema; species Eilema griseolum. The sequence continues at coordinate 4,038,092 of OY759255.1, forward strand.
ATATGGTTAAATCCATCCTCACACATTATGACTTAAAATAGTACTCACAGTTAGGTTTGATAGGAACTTCATCCCCTGCACGCTTAAGCTGTGGATTCATTCCCTGTTGCGGTTTTCCTAAGCGACTATAACATGGGGTTCTTCAAGAAGGACATAAGAAGGTTCTTACAGGGTCAGCAGCGTGAGTGTGACGTCTCTGGTGTTACACACGTCTATAGGCCACGGTAACCACTTTCCATCAGGAGGGCCGGTAGGCCGGTGGCAGATAAGCTGACACCTAAGTGGTATAAAAAAACTGAGGTATGCTGTTAATTTTAAAATAGTGTTCCTTAACCTTACTGCCTCGATAAATGAACGAGATGAAAGCTTCGGATGCACCAGGAAATAATGCTAGGATGATTAAGCAGAAAAATTGCATATTATTTCGTGCAAATCATATTTTTTATATAGGACACGCTAATTTGATCAAAGTCTCCGGAAAGAAAGCCACCATTACAGATACGTAGCATGTTACAATGACACTTAGTTTGACAGCCTCATCAGATGCTTTCTCACACCCCGCTTATACTGGAAGAAATCGCTTCAGCGATAATGCCGCCCATTGTACATTGAACTGTATACATGCTACCTACATGTCCTACTGTAAATATTTTGGTGTAGATACACATTATCTATCTAAACCAACCAGAACTGTAGGAAGAAGAAAACACATGAGCTTGTAAGGAATTCTAGGTCCAAATGGTGAGGTAAAGGACAGAGTCTGAAAAGCTTGGTTCTTGATGGAATATTCTGCCTCATGTACGGTTAACATCTAAACCCTGCACGTGATGTACTTGTTGTACAAAATCCGTTTAGTATTATTTGCACGAAACTGGCGAAGTCACTCGATATTATAGAACACATTATTATTAAAAACTTTGAACAAACCGTTAACTTTAAAGCTTCAAACTACATCCTGCCTTGCCTTAGTTACACTTCACACTTCAACTCGATTTAAGTATGAATCGGGTACAGAATAAGGTTTGGTACACACAATAAACACAAAAAGTTTTGCAGTCACCAAAATTCATGAATTTTGGTGATTTGTGACAGATTTGACGGAAGATCATGTGCTGGAGAGGCCTATGATTGTCCATGTAGCTGAATCGATTAAGATAGAAAAAAATTAACGGTCTTTTTTTTTAATAATAATACCACTTAGTTGGCGGCAGACAAGCACACGGCCCACCTGATGGAAAGTGGTTACCGTGACCTATGGACGTCTGTAACACCAGAGGAGTCACAGTCGCGCTGCCAACCCTGTAAGCACAGAGTTTCTGTGCCGTCAGTAGAAGACAAAGTAGGACAAGCCTTTAGTCTTCCCACTGACAGCATGATTTTAAATAGTTAGCATACTAATTGCTTCAAATTGCATTAAATGTTGCGGAATGTCCAACAGTCCCTAGCAGTTCTTGAGCCACCAACCTCGCCTTTTTGTAGAAAAGCATATATATATAGTGAATAGAGCCTCCATTTTATATCTATCACTTAGTTTGCAGACAAGCACACGGTCCATGATGAAAAGTAGTTACCGTGGCCTATGGACGTTACATTCATGCTGCTGAAACAGAAGAAACCTTCTAATCTTTGTATTAGAAGGTTTCTTCAGGATCGGAAGTATGAATTTGGTTTGGAGAACCATATTGCAGTCGCTTGGAAAAAGTACAGGAGGAAGTTCATTCCACAGCACAGTGCGTTCCGTGTCCAGTCACAATGTGTGAGGATGAAGTCCTGGCTATGGTGAGCGTTGCGATGATAGAATGTAGCTATGGGTGTAGCGTAGCGGGGAGTTAATAAATAAACTGCGCGCGTAATAAGTAGGATATTTATTGTGCACGTGTCTTTTACGTAACAAAATATATATTATAGTTTAGGTCATCCGAACCATGCGACGACTGGCGCGGACATTCGCTAGATTAGCGGCGATGCGACTAGCACTGCGCTGCACTCAGGAATGCGAGTGGGCGTGGCTTATCCCTGCGCCGGCGCCACGGTTGCGACCGCGGCGCACGAGCCGTCTTATAAGGAACTCGTCGCATTGTCCGTATGTTACAGCAGTGTATAAATATTTATTACGAGGTTAATTTTCATATATATATATATATATATATATATATATATTAGTGGTTACGCCACAGTGGGCATCATGTCAAACAATTCATCTGAAAATAAACAATCTGGCCCATTTACGTGTTAATCAACTCGAAGTAAAACCCTGTACCAACCCGTCTGGCTAGAGGGGAATGGCGGCAAAGCCTCCCGACATTTGGAGTGTGCATAACATAAACTCGCGCCTATATCGCCGAAGGCGTAAGCAGAGTTTCTAGCACTCACATTTCGCCAGTTTATGTTAAGGTCCTAATGTAATAGGTGGCGAGCCTATTGCCATTAACCGGGCACAAATAAACATTTTTTTTTATATACAGGGTGTATTTTTGAAACAGGGCAGTAAGGGCAAGTACCTTAACCGTTGCAGTTACAGCAAAACGTTCTGAAAAGACCTTCGCTAACTTTTTGGGACATTTTGAACTGCATTCACAGATTTTGTAAAAAACTTACAGTTAGCAAAAAAAATGCAAAAAGTTCAAATTTTTTTTTTATGCCAATCGATTCTATTTTATGTGGGGATCAAAAAACTCTATGGGACCATTTTAGCTTTCAGTACTAGAAAATACAGAAATCGCCAAAAACGTTTCCCATACATTTCGTACGGAAATATGATAAATCAACTTCAAACTCATAGGTCAGGTAAAATTTTGAACTTTTTTAAATAAAAAAAATCATTTAAACATTTAAGAAATTGGTTTATGAAATAAATTGCTCAAAATGATTTCCATTTTCACGAATACATAAGTATATCCTTTTTTGCACTGAACGAATGGCGGCTAATAATGTTCTGGGATGAATATTACGTAAAATGGTCATTAATGCATCCTTGAGCTCTTGAACACTGGCGTACGTCGTCTTATACAACTCGTATTTCACGAAGCCCCATAAAAAAAAATCAAGTGGTGTTAGATCGGGGCTACGAGGTGGCCACTGTGTTGGACCATGTGTACCTATCCACTGTGTACCGAATAGGCGGCTCAAATTGGAACGTGAAAGGTGACTGTTATGTGGCGGAGCACCATCTTGTTGAAAATGAACTTTTCGCAATTCCGACAGGGGCCATTCGTCCATCTCGTTTTCAAGATGGTGTAAAATGACTTCATTATACATGGCAGAATTCAGTTTCCCTTCATAAAATTCCACCATTATGACTCGATTGGACATTATACCACACCAACAGTTGAATGAGAAGCGAACCTGATTATGACTCCCGGGACCCGACGGCATTCCAGGCCGCGCGTGGGTCCTAGCTCTGGGAGAAGACGGTCCCGAACCCCGACTGAGAGGGTTCCTCAGCGCATGCTTGGAGCGGGGCCTGTTTCCGAAGATGTGGAAGACGGGGAGACTGGTCCTCATCCGAAAGGAGGGTCGCCCGGCGGACGAACCGTCCGGCTACCGGCCCATTGTGTTGCTCGACGAGGTGGGCAAGCTCTTTGAAAGAGTTATTGCGAAGCGCCTCGTCGAGCACCTCTCTGGTAGGGGGCCGGACCTGGCGGATGCCCAATATGGCTTCCGCCGGTGGCGGTCCACTGTGGATACCATCATGCGCGTGAGGACTTTGGCGGAGGAGGCAGTTGCCCGGGGTGAGGTGACGTTGGCGGTGTCCTTGGACATCTCCAACGCGTTCAACACCTTGCCCTGGTGTTGCATCAGGGAGGCACTCGTGTACCACGGTGTGCCTCTCTACCTCCGCCGCATAGTCGATGTGATCATGATCGATGGGGCGTACCTGACGGAGAGAGCCGTCATCTACCCAAGTGCGACCGGCGTCGGTCGGCGTGAGATGTCGTGCGGTGTTCCACAGGGATCGGTTCTCGGGCCGCTACTGTGGAACATTGGATACGACTGGGTGCTTCGCGGTGAGCTTGCGGACGGCGCCGCCGTCACGTGCTATGCGGACGACACGCTAGTGACGGCGAGCGGGGCTACATACCGCGAAGCGATCCTGAGGGCCAAGACCGCGGTTGCTCAAGTCGTGGAACGGATCCGGCGGCTGGGCCTTGAGGTGGCTTTGCATAAATCCGAGGCCATGTTCTTTCATGGACCTCGGCGCACGCCACCACCTGGTTCCAGTCTCACAGTGGGAGGCACTCTCATCGGCATCAAGCCCCAGATGAAATATCTGGGGCTCGTGCTCGACGGCCGGTGGGACTTCGGGAAGCACTTCCGAAGTCTGGGCCCCAAATTGGCGGGCACAGCCAACGCTCTGGCGCGGCTACTGCCCAACCTGAGGGGCCCGGAGGACTCCTGTAGGAGACTCTACGCGGGTGTCGTGCGGTCCATGGCCCTGTACAGGTGTCCCGTGTGGGCGGACACCCTGAGTGATCGGCACATGCTCCTGCTGCAGCGTCCGCAGCGGAAGTTGGCGTGCCGCATCATAAGGGGGTACCGCACGATATCATTCAACGCGGCGAGTCGCCTCGCCGGATCGCCACCATGGATCCTGGAAGCGAGATGCCTTTCGGCGCTATACCGGTTCCGAAGGGCGGCGCGGGAGCGGGGTCACGATCCCGAGCCCGAAGAAATTCGGGCCGTGAGATCCCGGCTCCACAGGGAAATGGTGGCGGAATGGGAGATACGACTTGGGCAACCAGGCGCAGGGCACGCCGTAGTAACGGCGGTAAGACCCATCATGGGGGAGTGGCTAGAGAGGCCACACGGCAGCCTCTCGTACCGTCTGACGCAGATGATCACCGAGCACGGATGCTTCGGGAAGTATCTGCGTCGAATGCAGAAAGAGCCAACGTCCGAGTGCCATCATTGCGACGCGAGCGAGGACTCAGGTCCGCACACGCTCACCGAGTGTCCGGCGTGGGAGACGCCGAGGCGGGAGCTTGTGGCGGCCCTGGGAGTGAGGGTTCTCACGCTCTCCACCTTGCTCGCGGCGATGGTTCGCTGCGCGGATGCGTGGGCGGCCGGCGCCTCCTTCTGCGAGCAAGTAATGCTCGTGAAGGAGGAGGCGGGGCGGGAGCGGCAGCGAGAGCGACGAAGGATCGCAAGACAAGCTGCCCGCGTACGAAGCCGCCTGTCGCCCTGGCAGAAGCAGGCCGCGGCGGCGGCGCGCGTGGCGCGCCTCCCCGTTTCTGGGGACGAGTTGGGGACTCTGTAGTCCCCACACCCGAGAAGAGGGCCAGATCGTGAGAGATGGCCCTGGGTCGGCCGGGGTGCGAGGGATATGCCTGTCAACCTCACCTTCGGCAACCAAAACGACCCACAGGCGGCGTGCGTTTTAGTCGGTTCGTGTCCGACATAACCTCCTCCACCGGCTCCGGTGGGGAGGTATCCGAGGGGATTTTGCGCACGTAAAAAAAAAAAAAATACCTGATTATGACTTGCCGTAACTCTTAGTGGATTTTCTTTGGACCAATAGTGGTGATTTTTTCTGTTGTACATACCGTTATTGGAAAAATTCGTTTCGTCTGACCACAGTATGTAATTTAAAAATTCACGATCTCTGCTTATTTTTCCTCTTAGCCATCTGCAAAAAGTAACCCTTCGAACATCATCACCCGGATGTAACACTTGAACTATGCGCCCATATCGATAGCACTTGTAGCCGTATTTCTTCCATATCTTTATCACAAGGGAGTGGGATACACCTACTTCAAGGGCGACTTGCCTGGACGATACCTCTGGATATGCTTCGACATAAGTCAGAACCGCAATCTCCGTGTCCATGTCCACACGAGGCTGCCGCTTTCTTTTGAAAGCACCCTGCAATTCCAGGTTTTTCAAAAGATTTGTAATAACCTTTCTTGTTGGCACATGCCGCAACGGATACTTATTGCGGTACCACACTAATGCAGCTCCCGCATTTCGATTATTGACAAAATACGCTTCTAATAAGTCAATTTTTTCACGATTAGAAGACATTTTAGCGAAAATCCTTAATTAATAACTCATACGAAGTTTCTCAGCTGAAACTAAGTATAACACACAGATTTTCGAATCAAATTCGAAATTTGAGGGTAAAAATTCTTTTTATTTACTTTACAGTCAATTCTAACCACTTCCTGGTCATAACAAAAAGTTAGACCATCGTAGAAATTTGTTTCTGTTGCCGAAATGTATGGGAAACGTTTTTGGCGATTTCTGTCTTTCGTAGTACTGAAAGCTAAAATGGTCTCATAGAGTTTTTTGATCCCCACATGAAATAGAATCGATTGGCATGAAAAAAAAATTTTTGGACTTTTTGCATTTTTTTTGCCAACTGTAAGTTTTTTACAAAATCTGTGAATGCAGTTCAAAATATGTCAAAAAGTTAGGGAAGGTCTTCTAAGAACGTTTTGCTGTAACTGCAACGGTTAAGGTACTTGCCCTTACTGCCCCGTTTCAAAAATACACCCTGTATATAGAACACGTCAATTAGACTTCCCCTTGCCTAATGGCAAGCAAAGTCTCAGAAAAGAGGGTCACCATTACCTACACATACCGTGTGACAATGGTGACACTCAGCTGGACGGTCTCATCATATTATGCTTTTTCACGCCCCGCTTAAAGGACCCGGGACTGTAGGAAGAGGGAAACACGTGAGCTGGTAATGAATTCCAGGCCTTAATGGTGCGACAGAGGAAAGAGTCACCGAACCGCTTGGTTCTTGATCGGATGTTCTGCACCGTGTATTAACCTGCGATAAATACACACATAACTTCGAAAAGCATGGAAATGTCATTGATGTGTGCCATGGTAAAACCAGGTATCGAACCCGAGACCTCGTCTCAACAGTCCATTACCCATACCACTAGGCTACCGCGGTTGCGCGAGTATGTACCCGGCCTAAAACCACGTAGTTAGTGAAGTAGGACCGAGCGAGAGTTGTTTGTACTTAGGACTTCGATTATCGACTTGTTCCTGCTTTTACATTGTTCCATGGATCGGTTATACGTGTTCAAGTGTTCGCCTGGCTGATAGATAGATGGGTAGGTAGATTAGCGGTGTTGTAGTAAACTCGGCTCAGTGAATATTCGTCTCAGTAATAAAATAATTGTACCGTGGCGTAGCGGTAGAGCATTCGACTGCTATGCAGGGGGCGCGGGTTCAATGAAAATGTATATTTGCATTGGTCTGGGTGTTTCTATGTATAATATGTATGTATTTAAAAAAAAGTACCTAAGTATGTTTATCCGCATTCTAGATCCCATAACACAAGCTAGTATGCTTACCATGGGTATAGATAGCGTTGTGTAGAATGTCGTGAAATATATATATATTTATAAGCGAAAATTCGTCTCAGTTTAAAAAGTATTGTCAGCAAGTCAAATTCAATTGTGTTTTGACCGGATTATTAATTTGTCATATATCTATGCACTTAATATATTCAGACGTTTTCTTGAACGTTAATTATGAATAGTTATTTTTTCCTTCATTTATTTTAATTTTAATATATTTATTTCAGAAACAAAACAAAACTTCTACATAATCGCTACAGAGTGATACAATTTAAGCACAGTTTTTTTAATCACAATCACAATTTTAAATGACGTATCTGCTGCCTACACCAGGATGAAACTGTTACATAGGTAGCAATCATCGGTCATTATCTATGGTACCTACTTAATTTATTTGTATTACAGCGAATGTTATATGCATCATATCATATCAAAACTAGTTACAAAGGCAAACAACAACGAATAAGGCTGAAATCTGTGCAGGGATATATAGTAAATATAGAGGAGTAGAAGGATGTCCCTGAAGTAGGTATTTCTTGGCAGTCCCTGAGGCGTCTCAACCAATAAGATGCAGCCACCCTATAAGCTTTAGAATCAGACAGCGGAAATGACATTCGAAGTCTCGCCGACTGTAGTGACGTAGGTAGGTAGGAAGTAAGATTTTTACCTCCTTTTCATTATTAGTCGATAAACTGGTTTATTTAGAAGAATATTAGTTACTGTCAATCAGTCCACTGCTGGACATAGGCCTCTCTCAACGTTGGGAGGCTTTGGCCTACTGTTTCTACACTGGCCAGACGGGTTAGTACAGATTTATGTTTCGAGATTTTCGCAAAGTCTTTTCGCACTCTCATACTCCGCAAGGCGGGTCCCAACCTCGTGGAAGACCGCATTCGTCCACCCTGTGCCTAAGAAAGGTGACAGGACCGATCCGACCAATTACAGGCCTATCGCTATCACCTCCCTTCTCTCGAAGGTAATGGAGCGTGTACACAGCTCCTGAGATACCTTGAGGGAAACGATCTACTGAGCGATCGACAGTACGGCTTTCCCCACCGTCGCTCTACCGGTGACCTTCTTGTGTATCTCACAAACCAGTGGGCGCAGGCCATCGAGAGTCAGGGTGAGGTACTAGCGGTCAGCCTCGATATAGCGAAGGCCTTCGATCGGGTCTGGCACAAAGGTCTTCTTGCGAAGTTGCCATATTATGGACTCCCCGACGGACTGTGCGAATGGATCTCCAGCTTTTTGTCCAACAGAAGCATCCAAGCCGTCGTCGACGGCAGCTGCTCGGACCGCATGAACATAAACGCTGGTGTCCCACAAGGCTCCGTGTTGTCTCCGACGCTGTTTCTGCTGCATATCAATGACATGCTGTCTGATGGCTCCATTCATTGTTATGCGGACGACAGTACCGGAGACACGTGTTACACGGGCCGTGCAAATATCCCTCAGTCCGAGGTGGAGAAGAGTCGCGAACAACTTGTGTCTGAAATTGAGACTACTCTCTCTGGAGTATCCGATTGGGGACGACTAAACCTAGTCCAATTCAACCCCACTAAGACACAAGTATGTGTATTCACCGCTAAGAAAACCCCATTCATTGTGGCGCCGCAATTCCTGGGCACACCGCTTACCATCTCCTCGAGTATAGGGATCCTTGGTGTCGATATCTCCAGCGACGTCCAATACCGAAGTCATTTGCGGGACAAGGTTAAGTTGGCATCAAGAAAGCTCGGAGTGCTCAACAGGGCGAAGCAGTACTTCACTGCGGGGCAGCAACTCCTTCTTTATAAAGCACAGGTCCGGCCTCACATGGAGTACTGCTGTCACCTGCATACCAGCTTGACCCCTTCGACTCAGTGCAAAGACGGGCATTGAGGCTGGTTGACAATCCCATACTCACAGGTAGTGTGGAACCTCTTAGCCTTAGGAGGGATTTTGCCTCACTGTGTGTGTTCTACCGCCTATACAATGGTTTGTGCTCAGATGAATTGTTTAACATGATGCCCGTAGCTACATTCTATCATCGCACCTCTCGCCATAGGCAGGGAATTCATCCTCACACATTGCGACCTGAGACGGTGCGCACTGTGCGGTATGAAAGAAACTTCATCCCACGCACACTCAAGCTGTGGAATGCCTGCCTACAATATGGCGTTCTTCAAGAGGGGCATCAGAAGGTTTCTTCATGGTCGGCAGCGCGAGTGTAACACCCCTGGTGTTGCAAACGTCCATAGGCCACGGTAACCAAATACGGTAAAAAAATACGGTATTCACTTTCCATCTGGGCTGTATACTTGTTAGCTGTAAGTTTTTTTTATATCACTTAGGTGGCAGATAAGCACACGGCCCACCTGATGGAAAGTGATCACCGTGGCCTATGGACGCGTGCATAACCAAGAGAGTCGCACTCGTGCTACCAACCCTGCAAGCATTGAGGGTTTTTGTGCCGTCAGTGTAAAAGACAAAACAGGACAAGCTTTTGGTCTTTCCACTGACGACACAAAAACCCTCTAGTGAGTTCTGGATACTCACCGCCGGGAACACAACACGAGGTTATTATGGCCGCGGTATTCTAAGTGGTATAAATTAAAAAAAATACTTTAATCGCATACACTGCCTAATTAATCTCTTTAGTATATTTATATACAAAGGTTGACAAAAGTAAATAAAAACCATATAAAAAATACAAAAAATCTTATAATATCAAACGTAATACATACAAAAACGGAGCTGTAACTGACAGGTAATTACAAAAAGAAATAAAATTAAAATATCGTTATTTTTAATCTGTAAAGCCTTCAAAACAAAAACGAGTAAAACATGTCTGCAATTTTATTAGCCCTGGAGCGTGATGAGATAAACATTACACATGATTCTGTAATGGCTGTAACTGCTGTAAGCCAGCACTTTGATCAAACTGTGTCACCCATTCTGCGAATTGATTTCATTTTATACTCGTAATCAAACATTTTTGTGCTTTTCTTTTTATTTTATTTTTTTTATACCATTTTTTTTTTATACCACTTAGTTGGCAGACAAGCACACGGCCCACCTGATGGGAAGCGGTTACCGTGGCCTATGGACGTATGCAACACCAGGGGTGTCACACTCGCCCTGCCGACCATGAAGAAACCTTCTGATGCCCCTCTTGAAGAACCCCATGATGAGTGTAATAAGGTTGATTTTACTTTGCTACAGAAAATGCAGTAAAAGAGACGTGTGTTAGCTTCAATGGATTTATTTACACTACTTAAGTAAACCAACGATCTGAATGACATGCATAGTTATATGAATCTATAGATACGTATCTAATCATCCGAACATACCGCCCACCAAAGAACGGCTAGTTCTTTAAAAACATCATGCAAATTCACAAAATAACATTCAACTATACAAATTACTCGCTAAACTAGATACAAAATTGTATAATAGTCAAAACTATAACAAATTGTAAATCAATCGAATAGATAGTTAATGATTATTAAGAATTATACATGCATTTGATACTTGGAACTCAGACTACTACCTATTTTACTTAAACTTTGATATCTACAGGCAAAAGACATAATTTACTAACAGATCGCTTAACTATACTACTACCGCTCTTCACACTGTAGACTCTGGTAACTGCATCAGGGCCAGGGTGTTTATCTACGATGCGGCCAAGAGGCCATTTGCCTGGTGGAGCATTATCACTCTTTATGAGCACTATCTGTCCAATCTCATTTCTTCAGTGTTTTTTAACCACTTCGGTCGTTGTTGAAGTCTAGATAAGTACTCATCCTGCCAGCGCCTCCAAAAATCGTTCAATATCTTTTGAGTATGACGCCATCTTGTTAAATTGCTTACTGGAACGTTTTGCAAACTGGGTGAAGGTAGAGTAATAGGCGCTTCTCCGATTAAAAAGTGACCCGGAGTTAGTACATTCAGGTTCTCCGTATCTGAATTATCTATCGGACATAAAGGACGTGAATTCAGACACGCTTCAATCTGGCATAAAAGTGTACTGAATTCTTCAAAGGTCATGTGTCCGTTTAAAACTCGTTTCAGATGATACTTTGTGGATTTTATGCCGGCCTCCCAAAGGCCTCCAAAATTCGGACTATACGCTGGTATAAAATGCCACTGTGTGCTGTCCTTAGCCAGAGTTTCTATGATGTCACCTTCGAATTCTAATCTGGCTGCCCTCCAGGCTTCTTGAAGATCTTTATTGGCGCCAATGAAATTCCGACCTTGGTCACTCCACATGTGAGCGCATCTTCCTCGACGTGCAACGAACCGCCGAAAGGCTCCACTAAAGGCTTCTGATGTCAAGTCTCCAACCAGCTCCAGATGTACGGCCTTTGTTGACATACATATAAATAAGGCGATATAACCTTTAATAGTTTTAGCACCTCTTCCTCTGGACATGAGAATGTTGTACGGGCCAGCGAAATCGACACCACAATGTAAAAAAGGACGAGCAGGTGTTACTCTTTCCTTAGGTAAGTCTCCCATTAACTGGGTTCTGACACTTGCACGCTGTTTAGCACAGATTAGACATTTGTGTATTTCAGTTTTTACTAATAGCTTACATTTTAATATCCAATATTTAGATCGAATGTAATTAATCATTAATTGTACGCCTCCATGTAATGTTGCGATATGTGCATCAGCAACAATTAATTTCGTCAAGTATCCTTTATCACTTAGAATTATAGGGTGTTTTCTATCATCGCTTAAACAGGAATGTTGAATTCTTCCGCCCACCCTGAGTATATAATTTCGATCTAAATATGGGTTGAGAGACTTCAGTCGACTTATGTTCTTAACCCTTCCTTTATTTCTTAAGTCTTCTAAGTCCTCTTCAAAACACTCTCTTTGTGCTATCTGTATACATTTATGTAATGAAAGTTGTAGCTCTTCTGTTGTCAAATTAATTTGTGTTCTTTCTTTTTTCAGGTTTAAGTATTGTCTGCAGTATGTCACAGCTCCCGTCAACTCAATCAGCGTGTCACAGACCTTAAAGCGGGTAGACCACGGTTCCTCTTCCATAATCTGATTTGTTACGACGTTCACAGTTATATTCCGTTTTATTTCCAAATCTGTTGTTGTATTTATATTTTTAAATGCTATTTCTTCTTGTTTCAGCCATTCTGGCCCTTCCCACCATAATTGACACTTCTTTAACTCTGGTAGCAGCATACCTCGTGATACAACGTCAGCAGGGTTATTCTTTGAATCCACGTGAAACCAATTACTGCCGATATTATCGATAATTGTAATGACTCTGTTCCTCACAAAGGTCTGCCATCTAGTAGGATCTCCTTGCAACCAGGATAGAACTATTGTAGAATCTGTCCACGAGTATATTTGACTGGCAGGAATTCGCATTGCTTCGCTTATCTGTTTCAATAATTTTGCAAGAAGTACAGCACCACACAGTTCAAGTCGTGGTAGTGACATCGGTTTTACAGGTGCTACTCTTGATTTTGCAGCAATTATGGACGTTTTGTATTGAAGATCATCTCCCAGTACTCTCAGGTAAGCAACTGCTCCATATGCTTTGTTAGAAGCGTCACAGTATCCATAAACAGTAACGCTTTTAATGTCTTTGCTTGAACATTGCAGCCATCTTTGTATTTCTATATCCTTCAAATGTGTAAAGCTTTGTCGTATACTAATCCACTCCTTTTCTGTTTCAGGACCTATTTCATCATCCCAAGCACTATGATTTAACCATAACTTCTGAATCAACATCTTTGCAGGTACAATAGCAGGAGCCAGCCATCCCAGTGGGTCAAATAGGCGATGTATGTCAGCCAATATCTTCCTCTTAGTGATCGCTTCCATTTTCAGTGTATAATCTAAATGGTAATGTATTGTATCCTTTCCCATGTTCCAGAATAAACCAAGTGTTCGAACTGTACCATGCAACTTCATATCTATTGCAACTTGCTTACTACGATGTGATGAATCGAATTTTTTCAGAAATTCTACGCTGTTTGACGACCACTTCTGCAGCGTGAAGCCTCCCTTTTGTAAAATATCGCTGACATTTTTTGCCAACTCTATAGCTTTCTCCACCGTATCTTCACCAGAAAGCATATCATCCATGAAAAAGTCTTCTTTGATTATTGCAGTTGCAGATGGGTAATCTGAGCCTTCGTCTTCTGCTAACTGGTGGAGAGTCTTAACGGCTAGGTACGGTGCTGGAGCAGTACCAAAGGTGACTCTTAATAGGCGGTAGTCTTTAATTGGTTCATTGACATCATGTCGCCAGAGTATACGCTGATAATCTGTATCCACCCTTGTTACTAATATCATCCGATACATCTTTTCGATGTCTGCTCCGAAACAAATAGGCTTCATTCTCCATCTCATTACTAAATATCTCATATCTTCCTGCAATTGGGGTCCTATAAGTAATTCTTCATTCAGAGATATATTATTACAACCCTTAGACGATGCGTTGAACACCACTCTCACCTTCGTGGTTTCACTACTCTCCTTAAGGACTGGATGATGAGGTAAGTATACTGCAGGGTTTTCTATTTCATGTGATGGAACTTCTTCCATGTGATTCAAATCAATATACTCCTTCATTACTCTCGTGTATTCTGTCCTTAAGTTTTGGTCATTTTCTAAACGTCGTTCAAGTTGCATGTATCTTCTTAGTGCTATATCCCTTGTATACCCTTCAGGTGATTTAGGATTTTCAGCCTTAAATGGTAATTTTACCACGTATCTTCCTTCAGAATTTCTTGTATATGTTTCTTTATATATTTTCTCACATAATTCTTCATCTTGTGTTAGTTTATTCTTACTGTCTTCTTCTACTTCCCAAAAGGATTTCAACATATCTTCTATATTCATATGATGATGCATAACAGTAATGTCTTCTGAGGAAGTGCTTTCTTCCACCTTTCCAAAAAGAATCCATCCTAGGCTTGTGTTTTGAGCAGTTGGGGAGCCTAGGGGACCTTTAACCAGACCATCTCTTAATATTGTGTCATATAACTTGACACCTAACAAAAGATCTACTCGCCCTGGTGTATTGTAACTTGGATCAGCCAGGGTGAGTCCTTGCAAATGTGGCCAGGCTTCGATATTGTAGGTGAAATGTCTTGGAGGCAAGTTGGAGGTTATCTTGGTGGGTATTACATATGCCTTCATGAATATGTTGAAATCTTCATCACATCTTGAAAAAAGATCAAACTCAATAACGTGATTTATCTGTGTTTGTATCCCTCCAACTGCTGTAACTGTACCCTTGCTTGACTTTCGTTTCACCTTTAACTTCTGTGCTGCTCTTTCACTAATGAAACTTTCATGAGATCCTTGATCAATTAAGGCGCGCAATACTGTAGTCAATCCATTACTATCTCTTACATAAACCAATGCCGTTGCCAGCAAGGCTGTAGACTTCTTTGCTGCAAAGTGTGAGGATATTGCGACGTCTGAGACCTCATCTTTCTTCTCCTTCTCTTTACCTTCGACATGGCTGTCTTGAGTTTGTGAATTGTCTGATTGCTTGGTACTTCTAGACTCGTGTAGCAGCGAGTGGTGACGTCGTTTACATACGCGGTAATGAACAGGTACTCGACACTTCCAGGTGGTGTGCCCGGGTATCAGACAATTGTAGCACAGGCGATTATTTCGTACAAACTCACTTCTCTCTATAGGTTGAAGCTTTATAAAATCTTTACAATGGCAAAGCTTGTGATCTTCTTTGCACATCATACACGTCTTCACAGGTGCGGTCGCAGAAACATGACAGAGCTTCTCCTTGGTAGCCTTTTCCCTTGTGACGGCTGTAGAACTAGTAGGTGTAGTCGACTCCAACGTACGAAACTTGCACTCCAAAAATATAACGAATTCATTCCAGGTAGGCAGTTTATCAGACTCCTGAGTGTATAAATGCTCCTCCCAATCCTTATGGGTCTCAGTATCTAATTTTTGAACTACCAAAAATATAATGATGGGGTCCCAAGTCTCGGTAGATATGTCCAGATTTCGTAGACTATGTAAACATTCTGTGGTAGTGTCTAGTAAGGATTTTATCTGGCTTGCTGTCGGTGTCTTAATAACTTTCTGTTCGGTAAGTCGTTTGAAAAGGGTTTTTACAATAACTCGCTTATTCCCAAAGCGGTGCTTCAATATGTCCCATGCTTGCTCGTATTGCTTTCAGTAATTTTCACGTTTTTTAACAAAGTTTCAGCTTCACCCGTGATACTTGATTTCAAATATTGTAATTTCTGTACCATACTCAACGACTTATTCGTATGGACTAGTGATATAAACAAATCATGATAAGTAGGCCAATCTTCGTATTTACCATTAAACACGGGAAGATGAATTTTAGGTAGTATAACTTCAGTCGGGATAGTACTCACGGTATCTTTAGTTCTTATTGCCAATGCAGATAGCATATCCTTTAAATCACCGTGTAAACAAATGTACAAATCTTCAATCACGTAGTAATCTTCGTTTACAAAATATGGAATGTTCGTACGTTGTTCTTTCGGTGTACACTTCACAAGTTCTTGATGCGTACTTTTAAAGGACTGCCAGTATTCTTCAATGCATTGCAACCTAGTTTCAATGTATCCCTTTGTTAATCTTGCTTTAGGACATTTTTTCAAGTTTACTTGCGCTTTTTGCATTTTCCCAGCAATTTCTTCCAAAACATCCAGTAACTGGGTACTTGTGGTACTCATTTTCGTAAAAAGTAACCTTTAAACTATATATTTTGACCCAAAAATCACGAAGTTCACCTGATAATATCGTAGTCGTTAAGTTGTGATTTTATAAAACTTTTCAATCTCGGCTATTATGCGCCCGGTTCTTATCGCGCAGGAATGCAGTTCTTTTGTCTTCGAGCGGCCGACGTATTTTTTGCAACAATTTACTAATCCGGTTCGTTTGGACCATATGATGAGTGTAATAAGGTTGATTTTACTTTGCTACAGAAAATGCAGTAAAAGAGACGTGTGTTAGCTTCAATGGATTTATTTACACTACTTAAGTAAACCAACGATCTGAATGACATGCATAGTTATATGAATCTATAGATACGTATCTAATCATCCGAACACCCCATATTATAGGCGCTTGGGAAAACCGCAGCAGGGAGGTCATTCCACAGCGTGACTGTGCGTGGGATGAAGTTTCTTTCATACCGCACAGTGTGCACCGTCTCAGGTCGCAATGTGTGGGGATGAATTCCCTGCCTATGGCGAGAGGTGCGATGATAGAATGTAGCTACGGCTACGCTCGAGGGATAGTACCTCATATTCCCCCTTTGAGCCCATAATTTTTTAGTCTTCAAATAATGTACGGTAATCTGCCAGATCTGTTGACATTTATGATCACTGTTCCGCTAACTTAAGTAGTGGCGTGATGATATATAGCTGAAAACCTTCGTTAATAAACGGACTATTCAACACAAAAATTTTTTTTTAAATAAAACCCGTAGTTCTCGAGCCGATTTAGCCGATTGGCGAAATGTACATGGGATTTATGTAAATTAAATTATAAAACCAATACAGAACATACCTAAACAATCCTACAGGTTCAGGCATCATAGAACTCCTCCCCATCGATATCAACTGAGAGGGTGACCAGAAGGCTGGCTGCATTGCCACGTTGAATGGCAATACCAAGCCTTTGCGCGTGGAATAAACCAGCCCTCTGGTGAATTAAACGTTTAGAAATGTCTCTAAACAAAAGATGGGGGGATTTCTACATTTTTTTATAGCTCGGTATCGTGTACAGGCAAAGTACGACCTGAAGTCACCACAGTCAGGATCAGATTGATTAACTAACAAGTACTCAAAAGATGCCAAAGTATTATGATCTTTTTTAGTACTTTGCTAGTCAATATATATCTGCTGCTAACTGTACTATGTATGGCCACCGCATATCACAACACTTACACATACATAGGCCGTCATCCGACCTCTCCTGCGTCTTACGATCTACACTTAACACCCGCACTACAGTTATTACGTAGCGGTTTAAGTTAAAAACGATAGCGGAAAAGCATGTTTTTTTTATACCACTTAAGTGGCAGACAAGCGCACGGCCCACCTGATGAAAAGTGGTTACCGTGGCCTATAGACATGGGTAACACCAGAGAACCCACACTCGTGCTGCCGACCCTGTAAGCACAGAGTTTCTGTGCCGTTAGTGTAGAGGACAAATTCTCCAGTGAGCTCTGGCTACCCTACTCACCGCTGGGAACACAACACGAATTTATTATAACCGTGGTATTCTGTAGGGCGGAGGTACTTCCCCAGTCGGACTGCTCAATTGGGCGGAAATACCGCCGTGTTCTACCTCCTATAATCATGTAGATTATTATTTAGAACACAAATATAGTTTTGAGTTCGGTGTAATTTTCGTGCTAAATTTCAGGGTCTGTTCTGATTAAGAAAAATAATAAGTGGTGTGTAAGACTATAATACTTCTTCATCCTAGCCTTAATACTAGTCGCGTCCGAAGCTTTCTCCTCGGAGCCTGGGGTCCATGATTCAGGCAAACTGCAGGTTTGGCTTATCTGTGATACCTACTATGTGGAGCAACTGTGCTCCACAGATCACAGATAAGCCTCCAGATGTCAGTACATCTGACCTCCACAACCTATTGGTGATATCTAACCATTTTTTTTTATACCACTTAGTTGGCAGACTAGCACACGGCCCACCTGATGGGAAGCGGTTACCGTGGCCTATGGACGTATGCAACACCAGGGGTGTCACACTCGCGCTGCCGACCATGAAGAAAAATGAATGACCAGTTGCTGGTCATGTAGGACTCCAACTACAAGTAACGTCTGTCATAGATGTTCGTGTGGCAAACGGGGCTCACAGCTTAACATGCTCTCGGAGGCACGACGAAACCAACACAAGTGGCAAAGCAAATTCATGGATAAAATATTTGCACAAAAATCAAACTCACGCATCCAGCGTGTTAGTCACCTCACTCACTTCACTACGGCCACACCATTGATTGGTTTACGGTTTGTTAATGGTTCCCGGAAAGTAAAGAAGGGAAATATAATTTATTTATTTACACAAAATATAGTTCAATTCAATAATGTATAATAAATTTATTACCATAACCAGCTTAGCATTTTTCACTAAATTATAGTTTATAGATATTATCAAATTCAGTCAAAGATATTGAACCTTTAATCGCTGCCGCTTACAACATTATTCTACCCCTTACCGCTTCGTACGAGCTGTCCAGTCACTCACTCGAGCCGTGATAATTTATGACGTAGCATCGTGACACGCTTGTCTAGCATCAAACCCGTGGTCTTACTATACGCTGGTGTATTTGTCATGTCTGGCGTCAAACGCCTGGCGTTACTATACGCTGGTGTATCTGTCAAGTTCGGCGTCAAACGCCTGGCGTTACTATACGCTGGTGAATCTGTCAAGTCCGGCGTCAATCGCCTGGTGTTACTATACGCTGGTGTATTTGTCATGTCCGGCGTCAAACCCCTAGCGTTACTATAGGCTGGCGTATTTGTTAAGTCTGGCGTCAAACTCCTGGCGTTACTATACGCTGGCGTATTTGTTAGGTCCGGCGTCAAACTCCTGGCGTTACTATACGCTGGCGTATTTGTTAGGTCCGGCGTCAAACTCCTGGCGTATTTGTCATGTCCGGCGTAAAACTCTTGGCGTTACTATACGCTGGTGTACTTGTCATGTCTGGTGTCAAACTTGGTATACGCTGGTGTATGTCACGTCACACGTCACTTTTGTCACAGATCCTTAGAATAAACCATTTACAAACATAATAAGTAGGTGTTTGCTCATGTCTGTGTATCTTGAGGGTAAGCAGAGGTATATAATAATACTAGCGGCCACCCGCGACTCATACATAAACACATACATACATATATATAATCACGCCTTTCTTAGGCAGAGGTGTATTTCACCATCATTGTGTTCGGTCCCACGTAATAGAAGGTGAAATGTGGGTGTTAATTCGCCTCTGCCTAACCCTCCGGGTATAGAGGCGTGATTGTATGTAGGTATTGAGATAACAATGGTTAGTAACCTGAACTAAGCTAGTCAATAAATACAATATTCTGCTATAACTGTGAGTTATGGGTGGAATCTGTTCCAAATATCCGAGCTTGCCAACTGCACAGCCTATTTGTAGGTGTATCAATACCACAGAAATAATAACAGTAAGTACTATGCCTATACTTCATTCGGTTACATAGATAATCTTTTTTTTATAACACTTAGGTGGCAGACGCTTGTCTGCCACCTAAGTGCTATAAAAAAAAGATTACCTATGTAACGTCACGGCCCACCTGATGGAAAGTGGTTACCGTGGCCTATGGACGTGTGTAACACCAGAGAAGACACACTCGCGCTGCTGACGCTGTAAGCACAGAGTTTCTGTGCCGTCAGTGTAGAGGACAAAGCAGCACAAGCCTTTAGTCATCCCACTGACAGCACAAATTCTCCAGTGAGCTCTGGCTACCCTACTCACCGCTGGGAACACAACATGAAGTTATTATAACCGCGGTATTCTGTAGGGTGGAGATACTTCCACAGTCGGACTGCTCAATTGGGCGGAAATACCGCCGTGTCCTACCTCCTGTGGTCGTAGTGGGTATAGGCTGGGTGTAGGCAGCAAATAATTAACAACACACGGTTTCACTGAATCTATATTGTTTAGAAACACATTACACCTTACAGACAGAAAGTACGGAAGAAAGTCACAGAAGAATAGATAGAAGAGATAGGAGAAGTACGACAAACTAGTTAGCATAAATTATTACAAAGTTACATCAAGATACGTAGCGAGGTGCGCAAGCGCTCAATATTTGCAGTAGACTGGCTAACTATCGAAGGTTCGCGGCGCCCCGAGAGGCGGAGCCTGTGACGTAGGCTATTGTTCACTCGCCGGCCGAGCCGGCCGGCCGAGGATCAATGCAGCCTTTAAATCGTACGATACGATATGATTTAATATTACATAAAGATAATAAAACACTATAAATAAGTACACACTTCTCTCTCTGCCACAGTTCTCCCCCCCAGAGACCGCCTAGGACGGGCGATAGTAATCTGGAAATTTGACCTTCCTTCCAGAACGTGTTTTAGTTAGGGTAAGTTTTCCATTTTCTTGCATGTTTTCAGGTACTACTGAATCTGTCTTCGTGGTCTGATCATCAGAGACAAGTGAATACGCTGGTTTCAGTCGTTCTATAGTTACTGTCTGTTCCTTTCCCTTTATTAGTAACTTATAGACTTTGTCACCTCTTTGCAGGATCTTATGAGGTCCAGAATATGCTGGCTGCAGAGGTCCCTTAACGCTGTCATCTCTGACGTAAACGTGAGTTGTGAAAGGTAAGTATTTGAAAATAAATATATTTCTCCCACAGTGTCTAGACGCCGGCTGAGGTCTGATGATATTCATCGTGGAGCGAAGTCGGGCGATAAAGTCAGTTATGTCCGTAGTTAGGGTTGTTCTACAGGATTGTAGGAAATCCCCAGGTAATCTCAGCGTCTCACCATATACAAGTTCGGCAGGTGATGCTTGAATATCTGGTTTGAAAGCAACTCTCATTCCGAGCAGGACCAAAGGTAAGCTTTCTGTCCAATTTTGGTTTCCGTGACATTTTATTGCCGTTTTTAATTGTCTGTGCATACGTTCCACCATACCGTTACTTGCAGGATGATAAGCAGTTGTCCTGTTGCGTTGAAATCCAGCTAGTTCAGCAAGCTGTTTCATTAAAGCTGATTCAAACTGTTTTCCGCGGTCTGTAACTACTTCAACAGGGCATCCATATCTGGCGATCCAGTTACTGATGAACGCTTTGGCAACTGATTCAGCGGAGATATCTGTCAGTGGTATTGCTTCAGGCCATCTGGAGAATCGGTCAACTGCTGTAAGGCAATATCGAAAGCCATCCGACAGTGGTAGTGGACCAACTAAGTCGATATGAATGTGTTGGAATCTGGCACTTGGCAGTTGAAAAGAGCCAAGCGATGGTGTGACATGCCGCGTGATTTTAGTTGACTGACAAGCGTGACATGTCTTTGCCCACTCGCGACAGTCTTTATTGATGTTGGGCCAAACAAAGCGATCCGTAATTAGTTTTGTCGTAGCATTAATGCCTGGATGACTGAGTGAGTGCAGGCTGTTGAATACACGTTGTCTGAATTCAACAGGTACATACGGGCGAGGTGTGTGCTTTGACGTATCACAGTATAACTCCGTCCGTGTTCCAGGTATTACTATTTTGACAAGTTTAAGTGAGGTGTCGCCTTCTAGTATCTGCTTCAGCTCTTTGTCGGAAGTCTGTGACAATGCTACTTTTTCCAGGTCAACGGGTTGTACCAGCTCCTCTATTCTTGAGAGTGCATCTGCTACCACATTGTCTTTCCCGGATATGTGTTGCAGGTCTGTGGTAAATTGCGATATAAAATCGAGATGACGAAATTGTCGAGGTGAGCATTTATCTTTCCTTTGTCGAAATGCGAAACAGATCGGTTTATGGTCTGTATAAACAGTGAAATGGCGTGCCTCAACTAGATGTCGAAAATGCTTAATGGCCTCATATATGGCCAACAACTCTCGGTCGTATGGAGAATAATTTTTTTGGGCTGGATTTAGTTTGCGACTGAAGAAAGCCAGAGGTTGCCATTCTTCGTTAACATATTGCTGCAGTACCGCGCCAATTGTGGTATCGTCCGTAAGCGTCAGTGACCAAGGCTAATTTTGCGTTCATATTTGGATGAGCGAGGAGTGTAGCGTCGCATAAACTTTGTTTGCAGGCTTCAAAGGCAGTCAGTGTATCTCCTGCAAGTGTTACAGGATGAGACCCTTTGACTGTCCCAGTAAGTAGGTCATGGAGTAGAGCTTGTGGTTTAGCAGCATTTTTGAGAAATCGGCGATAAAAATTTATCATTCCCAAAAATCTTCTTAGCTCTCTGACATTTTTCGGAATGGGGTATTGACTGATAGCTTCAACTTTACTCTCCATAGGTTTGATACCAGCCGATGATACTGTGCAACCCAGGAAAGTGACTTCTTCTGCTCCAAACACGCACTTGGATGGGTTTATAACCATGCCGAACTCCTTCAATCGAGTAAATAGCTTCTGTAGGTGCTGGGTAATGACTTGCTTGGTCCGGAGAAAATATCAAAAAATCATCTAGGTAACTGTAGCAGAAGTCCAGGTTCCTAGTCATCTCGTCCACGAAGCGCTGGAACGTTTGACCTGCATTCCGGAGCCCGAAATTCATGTACGGGAACTCGTACATTCCGATAGGTGTACAGATTGCGGTTTTCGGGATATCCTCAGGATTCACCGGGATTTGGTTAAATGCTTTAACCAGGTCAATTTTCGAAAAAAAATTGCAGCCTGAGATGTTTTGCGTGAAGTCCTGGATGTGGCGTATTGGATACCTGTCAGGTATTGTGCGTGCGTTCAGTGCACGATAGTCTCCGCATGGTCGCCAGCCGTCATCTTTTTTAGGGACTAGATGCAGAGGTGACGACCATGGACTTTCCGATGGTCGAGCTATTCCAGCTTTTATCATATCATTGAACTCTTGTTTGGCGATCTTCAACTTCTCCGGTGATAGTCGTCTTGGTGTGCCATGCACAGGAGGCCCAGGCGTGGTCCGTATATAGTGGACTGTACTGTGATTTATTACACGATGAGTGCCTGGGGGTCGAGTAACTTCTGGGAATCCTCGAAGTAGTTCCATGTATTTCGACTGACCAATAGTCGTTTTGACGGAGGAGATGGCGTCTGATGATGAAGCTGGCGCTGCAGTTGTCGACAACGAAGTGTTATTGTCGATGAGGCGGCGATTCCGACAATCGACAATCAAGCCGTAATGTGACAGAAAGTCGGCGCCAATGATAGCCTTGCTGACATCAGCTACGATGAAACGCCATGAGAAAGCTCGTCGAAGGCCGAGGTTGAGTTCAAGTTGTAAGAATCCGAAAGTGGCAATAGATGAACCATTAGCCGCGAAGAGTTCGTAAGAAGTTCTTGGTCGTCTGGATTTCGTGGCCGTGTGAGGGAAAACGCAGAGGTCGCTGCCGGTGTCGACCAAGAACTGGGTTTTCGTTTTGCGGTCCGATACGAATAGGCGACCTGAAGTGTTGAGGCAG
Source organism: Eilema griseolum (assembly GCA_963662185.1). Taxonomy (NCBI): domain Eukaryota; kingdom Metazoa; phylum Arthropoda; class Insecta; order Lepidoptera; family Erebidae; genus Eilema; species Eilema griseolum. The sequence continues at coordinate 4,061,551 of OY759255.1, forward strand.
TCACTTGTCGCCATTAGCGACTGCCGCTGGCTTTTCCCACCCGATAATCGCAGGGTTTGATGCAGGTGCGCGCTTTGTCACCATATTTGTGGTGATAAAAGCAGTTCGGGAACTTGTTGTAATTTGAGTTAGAGCGGGTTCGACTCTTGTCACGATGACCACCAGGTTGTCTCGAGCGTGATCTTCCCGATTTGTCCATCGATAGATGTTTGACTTGGCGGCTAAGTTCTGCAATCTCTCGTGAGAGCTTTTCCAGCAGTGAACCAGGGACAGTGTCAGCAGATGCAACTTGGGGTGTTGAAGGCACCATATCATGCACCTTATCTGCCAGATCTGAGAGTGCTTCTAAAGTAGAAGCTGGTTGAGACGCGATAACAGTCTGCAGGCTGGTTGGCAGGCGACTGGTCCATATTGTACGTATAAAGTCGTTTGGGATATTTTTCCCAGCCAAGTGTCGCAGATGACGCAGAAACTGCGATGGTCGCCTGTCTCCAAGTTCCTCGTGCATTAGAAGTTGAGTCACCTCTTTTTCTCTGCTCGCTGATAACCTCTTGATTAATTCCGCTTTCAGAGTTTCATACTTGTTATTTGCAGGTGGATTGACCAGGATATCTTTGACTTCTGCCGCGTATCGATGTTCCAGGTGACTAGTGACATAATAGTATTTGGTCTCATCTTCCTTAATTTTCGATAGGGCGAAGCTGCCTTCAATCTGAGCAAACCATACAGCAGGCTCTTCCGGCCAAAATGGGGGCAATCGGACTCCGACACGACATAAATCGTATGGTGTAATTGTCTTGTCGCCATCTTTGGCTTGTTTACTAGAAGTAGATGCATCGCCTGATTCCGGCATTTATGTGAGGTTAGATTATCGTAAGTACCTTTCTTCTGGACGATCCGTGTAGGTGTTCTTCTAGAGGGTGTCCAATATACTTGATCCCTCCAGTTCGGGGTCACCAATGTGGTCGTAGTGGGTATAGGCTGGGTGTAGGCAGCAAATAATTAACAACACACGGTTTCACTGAATCTATATTGTTTAGAAACACATTACACCTTACAGACAGAAAGTACGGAAGAAAGTCACAGAAGAATAGATAGAAGAGATAGGAGAAGTACGACAAACTAGTTAGCATAAATTATTACAAAGTTACATCAAGATACGTAGCGAGGTGCGCAAGCGCTCAATATTTGCAGTAGACTGGCTAACTATCGAAGGTTCGCGGCGCCCCGAGAGGCGGAGCCTGTGACGTAGGCTATTGTTCACTCGCCGGCCGAGCCGGCCGGCCGAGGATCAATGCAGCCTTTAAATCGTACGATACGATATGATTTAATATTACATAAAGATAATAAAACACTATAAATAAGTACACACTTCTCTCTCTGCCACACTCCTATAATAATAATAGAATGAATAATGTATAAATGTGAAATGTTTAAGTTTAAGATTAATAATATTAATGCATGCTTAATTTTAGCTCATAAATTTTAATATGATGATTTTATTTAATATTATATAAGTTTGCTGTGCCCCAACAGGGCTTCATGTTGTACCCAAAATATTGTCAAGATCTGTGCAACACATGAATGCACATAAACACTTGGACATTGATTTTAACCTTAACATCAATAAAAATAGGTAAAAAAACTTTTTAAGTTTAACGGTTTTATGTTAAACATACATTGCAATGTTTAAGATAAATGTACTAAAAACCAAAAAATAATAAAATAGATACAGTCGTGGGAATTATAAACATATGCATAGACTAGACTAAAATATAAAACCGTGGGGCACGTCAATTGTCTCTCTTTTATTTTAGTTAATTGACATTTAAAGCAATTCAATTGTGTAAGAAGAGATAAAATTATTATGAAAAAATTACAGAGACCGGTAGCGGCCTCTAGTAAAAAATATGCAGCGTTTACAAACTTACCACGCGACGTGATAGATGGCGGTAGTGTCAAGTAATACTTTTTATATGACACTTAGGTGGGAGATAAGCACACGGCCCTACTGATGGAAAGTGGTTAACGTGGTTTATGGACGTGGTAACACTTATATAAAATAAATTAAACAATTAAGGAATGGATTGCAATGGATCAAAGTTATCTAAGAAATAAATGATTTGACTTGAATTTTTTATTAGGAAATATTAGTTTTCTCACTATGTAAGCCATGTTAATGTGGTATAAATAAATAAATGTGGTATAAAATAATGTGATATAGCTATTTATTATTAATCTATTTTATAAAATGCTGTTTGTATCATAAAACTTGTGATATTAATAAATAACTAGAACGAAAAGGTACAGGGCTATTTAACAATAGGGCAATAGGCTCACCTCCAATTACGTGGGACTAAATACTATGATTATTGAAATGTGGGTGTTATTTTTGCCTCTGCATAATCCTTTTTTTATCTAGGACACGCCAACTTGACTGCACTTCACCTGATGGTAAGCTAAAGGCAAAGTCTCAGGAAAGAGGGTCACCATTACAGACACAAAGTAATGTTACAATGGTGGCACTCAGCTTGGCGGCCTCATCAGAATATGCTTTTTCACGCCCCGCTCAACCCTCTGGTGATTTAGGCGTAATTATATGTATATCGGGTTAGGCACAGGCAAATTATTACCCACATTTCACAAATAAATAACTAATCACTAATAATAGTATATTCTAGAAAGAATAATATGAAAAAAAAAGCTTTGGTGTTGCGTACTGTGTGATCTAAACAAAACCTACCTTTGTTTATGCGTTTATAAAACCTATAGAATCAAGTTTTAATATCACACGTTTTTAAAACGTAACCCGTGTAGAATTAGAAATACATTTGAAACATATTATGCAGTTTACAAACACACAATTATCAATTCCATTTGTAGTTCAGCTAAACAGTGGCGCGATTGTTTGTGGAGTTGCTTTATAGTTGCACGATGCGTTTGTGACGTGTCATGGCCGCTTTATTAGCCATTAACGAATGCTAAACACGTCTGTAAATATTGGCTAGTGTATGTGCCCTATTGAGGTGCGTGGTCATGTTATAGGCTGGCCATTATAATTGCCGTGAAGTTTAATGATTTTTTATATTTTATTATAGAAATTATATGATGATACGTCCACTTTAATTTTTTTTTTATACCACTTAGGTGGCAGACGAGCACACGGCCCACCTGATGGAAAGTGGTTACCGTGGTCTATGGACGTGTGCAAAACCAAGAGAATCACACTCGCGCTGCCAACCGTGTAAGCATTGAGAGTTTCTGTGCCGTCAGTGTAAAAGACAAAACAAGACAAGCTTTTGGTCTTCCCACTGACAGCACAAAAACTCTCCAGTGAGCTCTGGCTGCCTTACTCACCGTCAGGAACACAACACGAGGTTATTATGGTCGCGGTAATCTGTAGGGCGAAGGTACTTTCCCAGTCGGACTGCTCAATTGGACGGAAATACCGTCGTGTCCTATTATTAAACATCGTCAATCAATCATCCTTAATCAATTATCCTATTGCCAACCACTGCTTGACAATGTGCGCTATTTATACCGTTCCTCCGACTTCTGCATCCCATCTGTTCCAGCCACCTTTTCCCCCCGAGAAGAGCCAGATCTAGAGAGATGGCCCTGTGTCGGGTATGGTGCGAGGGATATGCCTATCAACCTCACTTTCAACAACCAAAAACGAGCCACAGTCGCCGCGCTGTGCGTTTCAATCGGTTCGAGTCTGACATAACCTTTTTCATCAGCTCCGGCTGGAGGTGGGGAAGGGGGTTTTTCGCACCTTTTTCGATTGATATTAAAAGATGATAAAAAGTCATGTAAATATACATTAACGCAGGTAAACCGGCAGGCATTAGTTAGTAAATTAATATTTCTGTTGAAGAAAGCATTATAAATCACCATCACTCTCATCTAGCCAAACTTTGACAAGGCCGCCGTCACACAAAAGAAAGCCATCACAACTTTTTTATGAGTTGAATCACCAAAAAGTGGCCATGAACGCTCATGAATTACGTAATCGCTTTTATGCCAAACTGTGCGTGATTTAATATACTGGAAAAAACATTTTACCTCAATATTTTTATATTCTCAAGCTTGTATAACCATGAAGGGGTAGTTTGGGATGAGTTAAATGTTACCATACATCGCTACGCCATTTGTTTTTGAAACTCGCACCGCTCGCAATAGGCAGAGAATTCATTCCCACACATCGCGAACTGAGACGGTGCGCACTGTACGGTATGAAAGAAACTTCATCCCACGCACACGCAAGCTGTAGAATGAACTACCTGCTGGGGTTTTCCCATGCCCCTACAATATGGAGTTTTTCAAAAGGGGCATTAGAAGATTTGTTCAGCGTCGGCAGCACGAGTGTGACGCCCCTGGTGTTGCACACGTCCATAGGCCACGGTAACCACTTCCCATCAGGTGGGCCGTGTGCTTGTCTGGCACCTAAGTGATATAAAAAAAACGCGCGTACGCGTATATCTCTCATTGAAATAAAACTACATTTAATGGGATGCTATCGTGAGTTATACATACATACATATATAACCACGTCTTAATCCCCGGAGGGTTAGGCAGAGGTGAATAAACACCCACATTTCACCATCCACTAAATTCGGTCCCACGTAATAGGCAGTGAATCTATTGGCGTTTTCCGGGCACTATTGTTAACTCGAGCCATGCATCGGAGGCTGAGTCTGGGTTTTATATATTTGTCTGATGTTAAACCGCCCTATCCCTTAGCCACCTTGTGCGACACCGCGTGGGAGAGATGGGGTGATCAAAATTCTGAACTACCCGGAACCACGCGGCAATTTTTATATATTTCAGTTTATTTGCTTTAAGTAGCTAAAATGGCATAAACACGTTTAAAATTCCCTTATAATCAAAAAAAATACTGCATCGAATGCTCTGGGTCTTATTTCGATAAAATCTTATGTCGTCACTGTTACGAAAATTACCTCTGTCCATTTTGATGTAAGTACGTAAAAAACTTACTTTTTACATTTTTTTACCGTTTTCTACTTACAGCATTTTATCAAATGCTTTTGTTTCTTGAATAGCACACCGTACTTACAGCAATTACGTTTTCTGCCATCGATATCCTTGGCCGACAACTGATGCAGCCACCACTCAACCACCCTCATAGTGCATATTTACACTCTTTATTTGTGATGCGCTTGTTTGAACATCGAGCTGTACAAAGCGACATGTTAGAACACAAAGGTTTACACTAACTATGAGTATGGAAAATCATTATTTTGAATTTTATAGTGATATTATTATACAGCGGGCAATACCGCCTTTGGCATTTAGGCACCTTTTTTTTTTTTTTTTTTTTATATAGGACACGTCAATTGGACTTCGCCTTGCCTGATGGTAAGCTGAAGGCAAAGTCCCAGAAAAGAGGGTCACCATTACTTACACATACCGTGTGACAATGGTGACACTCAGCTTGACGGCCTTATCATATGCTTTTTCACGCCCCGCTTAAAGGACCCGGGACTGTAGGAAGAAGGAAACACGTGAGCTGGTAATGAATTCCAGGCCTTGATGGTGCGACAGAGGAAAGAGTCTCCGAACCGCTTGGTTCTTGATCGGATGTTTTGCACCGTGTGCGGATGACATCTAAGACCTGCACGTGTTGTCCTGTGTAGGAAAGGGGAGGGTGGGACTAATTGGAAGAGCTCATCAGAACACTCCCCATGGTACAGACGGTAAAATACAGCCATGGACGCAACATCTCTACGCAGCTGTAAAGGTTCTAGGGTGTTCGTGATCTCGGGATTCCCAATGATGCGGACCGCAAGTCGCTGCAACCTGTCGAGAGCATCTAGACTTTGCACCATCTACCTTTGCACCTGTAAGATTAGACGTACTTAAGTAATTTAATTCTATTTTTTTATTTTATTTATTGTAAGTGTATATGCTTCTCTGCTACTCAAAGGTTTGCTGGGAGAGAACTCATTTTGAGTTAAGCTCGCCTTTGTAAATTTTCTTTGAAATGTTTTTATTTATAATCACTGTACTGTGTGTGTGTGTGCAATAAAGAATTTGTGGCGATGCCACATGTACCCAGCGCCGCGTACGTACGTAACTACGAATCCTACATCGCGCATGTAAAGTTCTCGCGCTGGGAGAACATATGTACATCGTCCCAACGACAATCGTAGGGCCGCGGCCCGCCAGGCGTGATCACCTTGCCTGGTCGGAGGATCCTCCCTTTGTGTTGGAGGAACATCACACCTCGTTCCTCCACAGTGGTGACCCCGACGTGATCTGATCACGTAACCTTCGCTGAACATATCATCAGCATTCTCATCGTCACATCACATTCACTTCTTCCGCATGAGCGGTAATCAAGTCTTCGCCATCCAGCAATTTCGGCCCTTACAAGGATACCACAGCATGCAGCGACCGCTGCAGCCTGGTTACCCTTCGGCCTCACCTGCATCTAAGGCATACAGTGCACGTACGTACGGTCCACGTAAGAAGAGGACATCTCTCCCGTCTACGTGGCACTCAGCCATTACGCAGCATTCGCCCCAATACACGGGGGACTTTCCTCGCTTCATCGAGGATTCGCCCCGTCACTGCCGAGGACTCACCTCGCCCCACTGGCGGCTCGCCGAGGATTCATCTCGACGCATCGAGCCCCAACTCAAGGCGTTTCACAGCAGGACCGCAGCACCGCAGCACCGCACTTGTCCCGCGTCTTCGGGACCAGCGGTAGTCCCGACTCACTGGGACTAGCGAGGAAGACTGTTCCACTAACGGAAAAAGCGGCGTCCAGTTCTGACGAAACGGAACTACTCAAGACTGGAAATGGCATGCTCATCAAGAGAGCTTAGACAGCCGACTCATCGCGAATCAACCTCCGGTCTGGAGGGGAGTGATGTGGCGATGCCACATGTACCCAGCGCCGCGTACGTACGTAACTACGAATCCTACATCGCGCATGTAAAGTTCTCGCGCTGGGAGAACATATGTACATCGTCCCAACGACAATCGTTGGGCCGCGGCCCGCCAGGCGTGATCACCTTGCCTGGTCGGAGGATCCTCCCTTTGTGTTGGAGGAACATCACACCTCGTTCCTCCACAAATTAAATAAATAAATAAGTTTTAATATACATTGTTTTCTATACCACTTAGGAGGCAGACAAGCACAAGTTCCACCTGATGGGAAGTGGTTACCTTGGCCTATGGACGTGTGCAACACGTTTTATAGAGATAGTTAGAGATAGGGATATGGGGTTCTTCAAGAAGGGCATCAGAAGGTTTCTTAGCTGTCGGCAGTTCGAGTGTAACACCCCTGGTATTGCATACGACCATAGGCCACGGTAACCACTGCCCATCAGGTGGGCAGTGTGCTTGTCTGCCACCTAAGTGGTATAAAAAAACTCTATATAATTCTAAGGGGGTGAATCACCCGAGGAGAGGGCCAGATCGTGAGAGATGGCCCTGGGTCGGCCGGGGTGCAAGGGATATGCCTGTCAACCTCACCTTCGGCAACCAAAACGACCCACAGGCGGCGTGCGTTTTAGTCGGTTCGAGTCCGACTTAACCTCTTCCACCGGCTCTGGTGGGGAGGTATCCATGGAGATTTTGCACACGTAAAAAAAAGGGGGTGAATCAGCTCCACGCGTACGCAGTCGCAGGCGGACAGTAGTATATAGTATAAGAAGTGGTATATTTATGATGGCCTAATGATTAAGGAGTTGGTCTTACGAACGAGAGGTCCCGGATTCGAATCCTGGTGATTACACTACCGACGTGAACCCACTCCTAACTCAAGCTATTTAGCTTAGCTGGAGTGGTTAAGGGGAGGAATTGAGGACAGATTATATCTTAGACTGTAGCCTCTGTGGTGTGGCGGTAGTGATCGCGATCGATACGTAGTGGGCCAGTACAAATATTTGAATAAATATAGCTAATTGCAGAGGTTTATTTGTGCCTTGAAAAAATAATTGAATTCGTCAAGATTTGATTAACATGCCACTTTATAAATTTAAAATAGAAGTGAAAAAACTTTAATGAATAAAGGTTAATATAAAGTAGATGAGTATCTTGATGATGTAAATGCGTGGTCAACATAAGTCTCTTGCTTGCTCGCACAACATAAATTGTAAACTAAAGCAAATCTAAAAAATCTAATTGTAATATGGTTCTGTGAGTTTTTTGGTGGTATCTTCTCAGTAGAATTAACCTACCGAACCAGAAAAATAATCAGTTTCCAATAGTTTATTTTTACATTACTTCACATTCACATTATTTAACATTTTTATATTATTTCGTGACGTATATGTAAACAATTTGATACTCATATGTGCTCTTTTATGTGTCTAAACGGCATAAATCAAATTGATTATTTGATTATTTTAGGACACTTTAAACTGTCGATACCAGTTTTCATATATATATCTATGAACATTTATCCCTAAAAAGTTCAAAAACTGGTTTAATTGTAGTTCTATATTTCGCCAATGGATTGTGTACAAAAATATCGACAATCAGCCAATCCCACAGTCACACTAGAAAATAAAAAATAAATAAAAATAAGAATTGTTTATTTCTCACCACAAACTAATAAATTCAAAATATGACACAAAAGGATTACTGTATGCACATTGGGTTGTGGATCGCTGGTGCCTGTGGAAGGTAATAAAAACCTGAATTACAGGTCACCAGGTACCCACGAACTGATACAATTCAGAAGTTAGATACAGACACTTATACATTGCTTGTTATGTCAATAAATCCATAGGAGAAACATAAACTCTGCGAATAAAGTTAGAAAGGAAGTGTGAGGGTGTGTTTACGTGTGTGTGTGTCTGTGTGTGTGTGTGTGAGAAAAAGAAAGAAGACAGTGTTTTAAACATACTCACAGACAGTATGGTCTTAACAACGTTGTACCATAGGAATTAATTATTATTGAATCGTCTTCCAGCTTTTTTTTTTTTTTTTTTACCTGCGCAAAATCCCCACGGATACCTCCCCACCGGAGCCGGTGGAGGAGGTTATGTCGGACTCGAACCGACTAAAACGCACGCCGCCTGTGGGTCGTCTTGGTTGCCGAAGGTGAGGTTGACAGGCATATCCCTCGCACCCCGGCCGACCCAGGGCCATTTCTCACGATCTGGCCCTCTCCTCGGGTGTGGGGACTACAGAGTCCCCAACTCGTCCCCGGAAACGGGGAGGCGCGCCACGCGCGCCACCGCCGCGGCCTGCTTCTGCCAGGGTGACAGGCGGCTTCACCTGTCACCCCCAGGCCGGCGCTCATGGGGGGCGGAGGTCGTTCATCGACCTCCGACGCCCGAGTTGCCTTCGTACGCGGGCAGCTTGTCTTGCGATCCTTCGTCGCTCCCGCTGCCGCTCCCGCCCCGCCTCCTCCTTCACGAGCATTACTTGCTCGCAGAAGGAGGCGCCGGCCGCCCACGCATCCGCGCAGCGAACCATCGCCGCGAGCAAGGTGGAGAGCGTGAGAACCCTCACTCCCAGGGCCGCCACAAGCTCCCGCCTCGGCGTCTCCCACGCCGGACACTCGGTGAGCGTGTGCGGACCTGAGTCCTCGCTCGCGTCGCAGTGATGGCACTCGGACGTTGGCTCTTTCTGCATCCGACGCAGATACTTTCCGAAGCATCCGTGCTCGGTGATCATCTGCGTCAGACGGTACGAGAGGCTGCCGTGTGGCCTCTCTAGCCACTCCCCCATGATGGGTCTTACCGCCGTTACTACGGCGTGCCCTGCGTCTTCCAGCTGCATTACTGATGAAATGTTAGTAAGAATACATACATACATACCTACATACATATGTAACCTTTTCGGAGGGGATCGGCGCTGCAAGCCGAGATACAGGCCTGTCCTAGTTCGGCTGTAGATGCTACATGTATTTACACTCGAGAGCAATGAATCCGGGTCACTTAAAGAATCCTAAAAATCTCGGAAACTAAAAATGCTAGGTTAATGCAATAAATTGTATTTAATAGACAATGTAATACTCCTTAAATGAAAGTAAAAAAAATATGAGTCACCATACATTTTATTAACACAAAATTACATAAAGAAAAAAACTGCTGATCTCTCCTTAAAACAAAAATAGGAAACATGAAATTTTTGAACTTTATTACGATTTTCTTGAATTTTAATACTTCGTATTGCCTCCTCGTGCTTCCATTACTGCGTTTACGCGGTTTGGCATGCTGTACACCAAGTTCCTTATACGATTTTGGGGAATATTCTCCCATTCCTCTGTGAGAGCAATTTTGAGCTCACGAAGCGTGATTGGGGGAGGGTTTCGTTGTTTTACGCATCTGCCTAGCTCGTCCCAAGCATGCTCGATCGGGTTGATATCCGGGCTGCACGCTGGCCACTCCATACGAGTAATGTTCATCTCTTGAAGGTAGTCATTCACAATCCTACCTGTATGAGGTCTGGCATTGTCATGCATAAATATAGCATCCTCACCTAAATTGACCATAAATGGACCAACGTGATCATTGAGGATTTCTTCCACATATCTTACGCTAGTTAAAGAGCCGTTTTCTATGATCACCAGCTCTGTGCGACTTTCAGAAGAAATTCCGGCCCACACAAGTACAGACCCACCACCGTAGGCTACTTTTTCTTCGATGCATGCTTGCTTGAATCTTTCCCCTGGTCTTCGATACACTCTGTGTCTTCCATCGTGCTTGTAGAGCATAAATTTTGATTCGTCGGAGAACATAACTTTTGACCAATCTTCAATACTCCAATTTACGTGGCTCTGGGCATAACTTAGTCTCGAAATACGATGCCCACGCTCCAGTTTAGGGCCGTTTGCAGGTCTAAGGGGTTTTAAGTTAGATTCAGCAAGCCGACGTCTTACTATCTATGCACTTGGGTTACTTCCTCCGAGGCGTCGAAACTGATTGGTGAGTTCAGTTCCTGTGAGAAAGCGATTTCGAAGCATGGTGTTCACCAAGTATCGGTCTTCTCGTGCTGTGGTACACCTGGTTCTGCCCGTTCCTGGTCTGCGTAGGTTAGAACCAGTTTCTTCGTAACGTCGGAGAACTCTTTGTACTGTTGACAGCGACACACCGACAGTCCTGGCTGTATCGCGCTGACTCCGGCCGGTTTCCAGCATTGTAAGTATTCTGGTGCATTCTTCAGGCGTAAGCGACATAATTTCAGCTTGATTAATGAATATAGAGCACTATCAACATGGTTTATGTACCCACATAAATGACAGATTACAAACAAAAGCAACACCAAATGCTGTAATTTCGTAGTTCCATCTTCGAAAGTGGCCCTTTTTCAAATTTGATTTTTTTATGATATAACTTTACAATAACTAAGAAGTTTTAATACCTTCATTTAAGGAGTATTACATTGTCTATTAAATACAATTTATTGCATTAACCTAGCATTTTTAGTTTCCGAGATTTTTAGGATTATTTAAGTGACCCGGATTCATTGCTCTCGAGTGTATTAATTAATTTGTAGCTTTAATTTATAAGATGTTTGGTAAAATGAACTTTGTTTAATACATACATACATATAATTACGCCCCCATCTCCGAAGGGTCAGGCAGAGATGAATTATCACCCACACTTCACCAATAATTGCATTTGGTGTCACGTAATAGGGGGTGAGCATATTGCCGTTTTCCGGGCACTATTGTTGACGATTGGGCTGTTTAACATCTGTCTGATGTTAAAAAGCCCTATCTCTTAGTCTCCTTGTACGACACCGCATGGCAAGAAATGGAGTGATCTAAATTTTACCCTGCCGGAAAGTACATTTTAATTGAAGAACTAAGACTGTTGCTCAGACTAAAACCATAACATAGACGGAACGCATAGAACTAGAGTGTGAATCCGCTTCAAGGTGGTCGATTTTGCTTGTGTCCGTATGTCTGTGTATTTGTCAGTTCTGGTCTAGAGGGTGCATTTCTTAACCGATTTTCACCAATCTTGGCACACATTCTCTTCTTTGATAAAACACAAATTGAGTCGAGAGCTTTTTTTGATGGGTTGAGAGAGAAAAGGGGGAAGTTTGCTGTCGCGTTATTTATGGACGGGTCTTGATGGATTTTGGCTGAAACATCAAGGACATGGTTCCTGGATGAAGCGAAAAAAAACATGCACCGTAAAAGTGAACTTCCATAAAAAAACGGACGAGAAAATTCAAAAAGGATCGTCATTATTTTTGTTGAAACATCCAGGCTATTTAAAACAAGAACATAATTATTTTCGCACGCATTGCTTTTTCCTTTGTTTTGATACCTGATAAAACTACCAGAAATATTGCTGCTCGTGAAGTCTACGGTTCACAGAACTACTAATACTAAAGCAGTACCATTTCACTCGTACTCGTGCATGCATGCAAAGAGTGCAAGCATAATCTGAAGGTATAAAAGCTGACTCTTACATAATTTTAGAGCTTTTTTAAACTGTCAGTCTAACTTGAACCTGTTGGCATGGCACGCGATGATGGTAAGAGGCCGTACGGTATGTTGTTCATGCCTTGGAAGATGGGTAGGCCTTTGGTGTGGGATGCAACTTGCGTAGACACTCTGGCGTCTTCCCATGTTCCAAGTACGATGGACTGCGCATGTGCTGCTACTGCATCAGTGGAGACTCTCAAACGGCGCAAATACACCGATTTACAGGTAATTATATTATTGAGCCGTTCGAAGTTGAAACGTGGGATCCGTGGGGTCATAGCAAAGCGACGAATCGACGCTTTCCGTGACCATAGGGCTGGCCTCTACCTCGCTCAAAGAATCGCCATCGCCATTCAGCGTGGTAATGCCACCCGCCTTTTGGGCACGGTAGAAGTAGGGATCGATAGGGAGGAATTTTTCGATGCCTAAAGTTGCAGTCTCCTTCTTTTTCTCTATTCATTTTTGTATATATTGTTTAGTTAGCATAGATTTGTATAAATTTTATAAGTAATTGCATGTATTTTTTCTGTATATTATAATAGCAAATGTAACTGACAACTGACTCTAACAATATTAGGAACTAGAACAATCCTGCGCGCCCGCAGACCGTAGTGAAACCAATTTGCAGGCGTGACGGATTGTGACCAATTAAATTCATGTAGTCTCACAGTGGCACGGTACGGGCAGTACGACACGGTACGGATAATGTGGACACTTTCAATAACGGTATTTAAACTATTATAGTCACTCACATTAGTATCAAAGTATTCGAGATATTTCCGATATTTCGGCGCTCGGAGGAACTCCCGCACCAACAGCGCCGAAATATCGAAAACTCAAAGCAATACAACATGGTAAATATCCCGATGACTTTGATACTTTTAATATTACATAACCAATGGTATTCTATAATTGATTTTATTTAGTTTACTTTAATTTGATTTGTTATGTTAAATATCTATAGATGTAAGATGAATTATTTCTAATAAATAGGGCCCTGCTGCCATCAATAAAATGACATTACACAGCTCTTACGTTGCTTTTACGTTTCTCTTTTTTTAATGAATATGCTTAATTAAAACAAACAGAAAATGGATTCATATGCGGATTTTTACACAATAAAGATGTTGAAGATATTTATGCTCACGCTCAAATGCAAGGATCTGATTGAAATTTTGTTAAGAGATAGATTATAGTCTGGAACATAGGCTTCTTTTTATTCCTAGAATAGGTTTCCATGGGTGCGGTAATGAGATGAGAATATCATACGGGTGAAGCTGCTCATCATTAAGAAAGTTTTATTACCTTATGGTGGTAATAAAACTTTTTTAATGATGAGTAGGAAATCCTTCCAGAATTCGAGAGAATCTATCTTACTATAGCAACATTCCAATTTCAGCATTAGTATCGGGCGCTGAGTCTTATCGAAGCCACCATAAAAATCCAATAAAATAGCTACTAAAATATTGAAAACTAACAGTTTTCATATGATATACTTGGATGAATAAAATAAAAATCGTAGTTGCACCTTATGAACGTATTGCAAAAGAGTCGCCTCCACTGGAGCAGTCAGATTTTTCAGTATCCACCTGTATAAGTAGTGGTAGTGAATTATTTAAATATTACAAAAAAGAAAATTGTATTAGTGAACCCTGTACTTCAAGGTGGGAGGTTTGAATGCAATTAGAACTAATAATGACACGTTTTGCCTTCGCTATGTATCTAATTCACGACTTCCTCTACCTGGACGTCAAAAAGGCCAATATATTTACACGATATTAGGATCTGTTTAGTAAATGAATTGTTGTGATTCAGCTCATATGAGTGACAACTATACGATTTTCATAGGAATCTATTGAGATCTACCTACTAGAAATTTATAAAGTAACTAGTTTTTAGTAGAATCGCTTAATGTGACCATTTTAGACCCGCTGAACTCTTTAAGCGGGGCGTGAAAAACATCTGATGACGCCGTTGAAGGCTACCATTGTAACATTTTTGAAGACTGTTATGTTGACTTTGCCTTCAGCTTATGATCAGGTCATATTGCCGTGTCCCCTGCACAAAAAATAAATTTGGTGAATTAAATTCCACAATTCGCAAGCCGTGTAACACTGTAGGCTCGACTCGCGAGACAAAAGCCAATCGAATGTCGTCAAGTAATTGACGGGCCGCTGTTGAATATTCGTCCTTCTCTGTCACGGTGGGAGCAAGCGAGATAGAATACAGAAGTATCGGAAAAAAGGATATTAGTTAAGCTCAATCCTCTGAATGAAATTAATTAATGGCGGCTAGCGTTATCTTCACAGACGATTTCTTTGGTTTGTGGTAACAATAGTTGAACCGAGATATATATCAGTGTATCTTGACGAATAGAGTACGCAAAATGATCTTAATTTCTTGGTATTTCTCCCTTACTGTTGATTGAATGTTCTGATATTTGGTACAAACCTTTTGTTAGGACAATAATACATTTTTATAGAAGGACACGACGGTATTTCCGTCCCAATTTAGCAGTCTAACTGGTGAAGTACTTCCACCTTATAGATTACCACAGCTATAATAACCTCGCGTTGTTCCCGGCGGTGAGTAGGGTAGCCAGAGCTCACTGGAGAGTTTTTGTGCTGTCAGTGGGAAGACCAAAGGCTAGTCCTGATTTTGTGTTCTGCGCTGAAGGCACAGAAAATCTCTGTTCTTACAAGGTCGGCACGGCAGCACGGGTGTTACACACGTTCATAGGTCACGGTAACCACTTTCCATCAGGTGGGCCGTGTGGTTGTCTGCCACCTAAGTTGTATAAAAAAGCTATTTAAATCAATAAACGATAAAGTTCGATTTGCTTTTAATACCTTTGTATTGAGATCGTTTTGAGACTATGTAGTCAGATTGTTCTGACGCTGACTGTACAAATATTGTGAAGAGTAAAGTTTTGCTAGTTTATTTATTGGGGACTTTACAGCTATTTCACATAAATCATGGGTAAACTTAAGAATTACGTAGGATTCTAAGCCAATAATGAAGTTTCCCGACAAGTAAAATATTGCATGTACAGCTTAAGACCTAGGTACCCAATACTTAATTTATGCAAACATCAGTGCTCCAGCTATGTTATGTTACTTAAATAACTAATTAACTTATCCAATACAGCTTCATGTGGGCACGGCGGTATTTCCACCCAATTGAGCAGTCCGACTGGGGAAGTACCTCCGCCCTACAGAACACCGCTGTTATAATAACTTCGTATTGTGTTCCCAGCGGTGAGTAGGGTAGCCAGAGCTCACTGGAGAATTTGTGCTGTCAGTGGAATGACTAAAAGCTTGTCCTGCTTTGTCATCTACACTGACGCACAGAGACTCTGTGCTAACAGGGTCGCCAGCGTGTGGCTTCTCTGGTGTTACACACGTACATAGGCCACGGTAACCACTTTCCATCAGGTGGGCCGTGCGCTTGTCTGCCACCTAAGTGGTATAAAAAAAAGTATGACTTTAACTTACTAATAATATTTAATAAACTCTGAAACGAATAATCATTATCACTCTCTTTTCACACTTAGCTGGCTTTGAACAGAAGGAACCGATTTTAGTCATGATTTTAGCATTGGATAGCTATTTTATTCAGAAGTACCGTGCTTGATGATCTAGGCTTCACCTTGCATATTCTCTACTGCTCTGCTACTTCGAGGAATACATGGAAATCCTCCGAACAGACCTAGAAGGAATATATAACACAATACATGGTCAAGACTCAATGATTCAATACACTATTATATCTTTATCAATACCTCTTTTTCAGTCAATACTGTCCTTTACCAATCACGTCTCTCAAATAGAAAGTAAAAGCCAATGAATTGTTATCAAATCTCTTAAGAACATGTTAGCTTCTCCCAGCATCCAGGCAGTCTAATAACATGGTTATCAGGCTCTAAAACAGTCCCTAATTCGATTACAATCCCAATAAATTACCTTTGACTTCCATTGAATAAAGCTGTTAAAGTTTAATGTCCTCTCAGCTAGATGGCGTTACCGTCTAAGCAGTTTATGGCCGTTTTTACTACCGCAAGGCAATTAAAATTTCAATGAGAATAGGTAATTTCATTAGCGCGAGTGAGGATGTGGGGGAGACAGAAAATATATGGATCAGACAACAGTGTCTCCATTTTTAAGATATGGTCTTTCTTTGTTAGATTTGTGTTCAATTTTAATAACTTTTCATATTATAATATGATGAGGCATATTGGTACTAAAGATATGTGGGCCGGAGCCAGTGGCGGAGGTTATGTTGGACTTGAATCAACTAAAACTCATGCCTGAGGATCGTAAGTTGCCGGAGGTGAAGTAGACGGAGGCATGTTCTCGTACGACATATTCTTCACACAACTGTCACCCTAACAGAAGCAGGCCGAAGCGGCAGCGCAAATTACGTCTCTCTATACCCAGGAGCTAGATGGGTACACAGTGGCCTACACACTCGAAAGGCCCTGGGTGGGACGGGTGCGAGAGATATTTCTCCGGTAGTCGGTAATCTTACAACCGGAAACCTGCGATTATCCGTGGAGATGTTGTGTACTTTAAAAAATAAACATTGATTTATCTACTGCCTAGTTAAGTAAAACTAATGAAAGCTTAAGATAGGTTAATTTAAGAATATTATGCGACAAAACACACAGTCAAAATTTTCATCAAAAATTGGATACAGGAATAGTTTAACTACCCTCGAGTGATAGAAAAAGAACACAAGTATAACCACCCCATCTCTCTGAAAGGTGTTATAAGAGGCGACTAACGGAAAATTATCCAGACGATATCAATGCGAGAGAAAAAAAACTCGAAACAAAATCCTTTACCAACCTGCGTGGAAACAGTGGGCCAATATCTCCCAACAAGAGGCCTATATCCAGCAGTGAATGTATGGAGCTAATAAACGGGATATTGAAGATGTTTCATTGTTTTGAGTTTCCGATATTTCTTTGCAAAAACAACCGGGAACAACCTAAAACAAAATCGCGAGTGGATACAGCAAGCATCGTATGTCGTGAACGTGATCGAGATCGGGTTCGAGTTTGCAATGAGAGTGAAACCAATAGTAGTGCAGATACGCGTAGTAAAAGAACTCAAAAGAGGGTAGATCGATATAATTACTCCTAGGAAAAAACTTTTTCCCTGTTCACCGCCACTACTCCAGTTCCGCCGTGATCATGGTGCTTGCAACAGCGCCGAAATATCGGAAACTTAAAACAATGAAACATGGTAAATATCCCGTTTATTTTGATACGAATGTTGGTAATTGCGATTGCTAATAGTATTAACTAGAAATAACTCTAGTTAAGCTTAAAAAGCCAGCAACATTAGTCAATTAATGAAAAGTCACCTCAATCACAAAAACTTCACAGCTAGTTTTCACGTAAAATAATCCACAAATTTTAATCACGGTCTAAATATTTGACATAGTTTACCAATATCCTCGTTAAAACTGTCTGCAAATTCAAATTCAAATACTCAACTGGAGGGTTTGAAGCTTCCTCGGTACAGAAACCTCTCTCTGAAATATTCGTCCAATTATGCTTGGTGGTTTTAAACCGCCCCGGGTATCGAACCGGTGGGTATTCGAATAAAGCTTAAACTATTCTAGTGTAGCAGCGAGTTCCGTAATGTTACAATTTAATTTAATAATGAAGAATGTGGAAATATTATTCGTTTATGGGGGAATATGTGAGTTGTAGTCTGTTCCTATAATAATTGTATTATCTACTAGCTGTTGCCCGCGGCTCCGGTCTCAGTTCTCGCCATAAAACATACCCTATGTCCTTTTCATTTCTTTTATACCACTCAGTTGGTAGACAAGCACACGGCCGACCTGATGCGAAGCGGTAACCATGGCTTATGGACGTATGCAACACCAGGGGTGTTACACTCGCGCTGCTGGCCATGAATAAACCTTCTGATTCCCTCTTGACGAATCCTATGCCAAATTTCATCAAAATTGATTTAGCGGTTTTTTTATACCACTTTGATGTCAAACAAGCACCCAGCCTACCTGTTGTAAAGTGGTTACCTTAGCCTATGAAGACAGAACCTGAGGAGTCACAGATGCTGACCCTGTAACTGTCACCGGGGCCTATGAACGCGTCCAAAACCAAGAGACTCACACTCGCGCTGCCAGCCCTGCAAGCATTGAGAGTTTCTGTGCCGTCTGCTTACAAAGCTTTGTAAAACCACAGCATTCCACAGCTTGTAATGTCCGCTTATCCGCTGTCAATGAAACCACTGCCTAACCGCTATTAGTGAAGCCACCACCTAATAAGGCCGACAAAGAACTACACAAGCAAACAGTGCGTATACCCTTTAAGAAAACTTGTGGGACATTTTTCTCCTTTGAATAAAAAAGTGCATTGAAGCGTGAATTTAACGAGGTACACTTATTAAAGGGCGAGTTTGTCTGTGCGTCCCTTTATGCACTGAACCAAATATTTCAGGCAATCGTACCTTAGGCACTACTTATGGGTAGGGAGGTGAGAAGAAGAAGGGCATTCGAAGGTTTCTTCGTGAGGCCTCTGGTGTTGCACAGGTCCTTAGTGCCACGTGGCATTACAAAAATTATAAGTGAAAACTTCTTTAAGCATGTAACTTGAAAACAAAGATAGCCGGAGTCAGCTGAAGTGCGAGAGATATGCCATGCCAGTGGCAATCTTAACAGTCATACAATTAATTTTGTATGTGCGTAACACTGTATAACTATCTGCCAGAATAATTAAATGTAGAAGAAGGTTCTCAATACCGTTGGACGTAATTTAGTGTGCTAAACGATAAATGCTACTGTACAGTGACAGAGTATTCGGACCATAAAATTATAATTTGCGAAAAATAATAATACCTAAGTACTTTATTTAATAAAAACTGATGTTGTTAGTTATTTTAATTCGCTTGTCTTATAAATTCTAATTTATTGTTAATTACACGAGGACATTTTAATTATAATTCACTAATAATATCTATGCAATTTAGTAATTTTATGACACATCAATATTTTTTTTTGATAAGGTTTGGACAAAGTACGGATGTTTAATTTTTAATTGCACTCCATGTTATAGATATTTCTGCGCCTCACGGCAGAATGTGCTGTACCAAAACAATATTACAACACCCTTTAGGTAACCTTATTCTATGCCGCGTGGTTTCCGGCAGAGTTCACGCCGGACTAGCGGTGTCTTCTCTATAAGACACAAATTCGCTCCTGCGTGGAATACTGCTCACATCTCTGGGATAGCTCCGCGAAATACCTACTAGATGCTCTCGACAGGTTGCAGCGACGCACGGTCCGAATTATTGGGAACCCTGAGGTCACGAACACCCTCGAGCCTTTGCAGATGCGTAGAGATATTGCTTCCTTGGCTGTATTTTACCGTCTCTACCACGGTGAGTGTTCTGACGAGCTCTTCCAACTAATCCCACCATCTCCTTTACATACATAGGACATGGGACAACACGTGCAGGCCTTAGATGTCACCCTCACACTGTGCAGATTATACGAGCAAGAACCAAGCGGTTCGGAGACTCTTTTCTTTGCCGCACCACCAAGACCTGGAATTCATTACCAGCACACGTGTTTCCTTCTTCCTACAGTCCCGGGGCCTTTAAGCGGGGCGTAAAAAAGCATCTGATGAAGCCGCCAAGCTGAGTGCCACCATTATAGCACTTAGTGTCTGTAATGGTGACCCTCTTTCCTGAGAATTTGCCTTTAGCTTACCATCAGGCGAGGTGAAATCAAGTTGGCGTGTCCTATATAAAAAAAAAAGAGTAGAATTTGGACCATCCCATATCTTCCCATGTGGTGTCATACAAGACTACTAAGGAATATGGCTGTTTAACATCAAACAGATTATATACAGCTCAGATTTTGCCTCAAATGCATGGCGCGAGTAAACAATAGTGCCCGGAAGACCCAATAGCCTCACAATAATTGGTGAAATGTGGTTGTTAATTCACCTCTGCCTAACCCTACGGATATAGAGACGTGATTATACGTATGTATGTTCTATAGAAATAAAATTTAATCTGATTTGATTTGATCATTATGTAACTAATATCTAGAATACTATTGTGCAGTTCGAAGCTCAAAACAATTTAAACCAGAAGTTGTGCAGTGTTCAAAGTTAGGTCCAATTTGCAATCTAGATTAACACAATACAACTACCGAACTAAGTTCAGTTCACACATTGTTAAATTTAATCAAGCGATAATGTAGAAAGAACATCTGTTTTAAACTAGAGAAACCTATAATTATACAATGATTCGGGAATTTTTGCGATTAAATCATGGAACTTACTATTTTGATGACGTTTTGGATGCGTTGCAGCACTCGTGGTTTTGACTTGGTTAACTTGGGAGTGTCAAGACGTATACGAGGAATATTTTTTTGTTGCCTCAATCAATCAATCAACTAGCCCATCGCTGTCCACTGCTGGAGTAGGCCTCTCCCAATGTTGGGAGGCTTTGGCCTATTTTTATTATGAACGGTTAGGCTAGCGACACACTTCACCCACTATGTCAGTTTTTAACGGCACTGTGTTTTTTTGGTTCAAGTAACTTAAGAATTGGATTCCACGTCAGTAGAAACCTAAACTATTGTCATGCTTTAACTGAATTATTGCTTAATTAAGCATAGGTACAGTCAACAGCAAATCGATTTTGATTAACATGTACTCAAAATGATCTTAACACCTTGGTTTTCTCGCTTTCCTATTGACTTATTGATCTGATAGTTGGTGCACACCTTTGGTTTGTTCGATATACGATAAATCGTGTTATACCAAAGTGTTTGATTGATTTAGAGATCAATCAAACATTTTGGTATTGACATCATCCGCAGGTATTAAAATCATTTTGAGTAGTTTGCTTGTCAAGATCGATAACGTGTAGTACTATACCTATTATTAGCCATAGAAAAAGAAAAAAAATCTATTATTAAAAACGCTAGTAACATCCATGAGGCCTAAGTCAACTTTATCTAGTAGTCAGTGAACCTCCTAAATACACGGCACGGGTTTAGAGCTCAGACAGCTGCAAAGTCAGTTTACAAAACTGCTTAGTTTAATTTCAAACATTTGTTAGATATCAACAATATTATTTGAATTTCAACTCTTCTGTCCCACCGAGTATCGAGATCTCTCAGACGTGACAGAACCGGATAACCGGAAAATTGATTTCTTGTTACCTGTACAGGATTTAAGATCGTTTTGAAATAGTTTTATTCGATGATTCAAACGAAACAGTATATGTTTAGCGGTTAGTACCTATTGTACCGAAAAGAGAAGTGATGTTTTGAATATATAGATTGAAAACTGATAGAATCTACAGAATTTTTTAGGAGAGGTTATATCGGAATCGAGCTGACTAAAACGCACGGCACCTGTGAGTCATTGTTGGTTGCCGATAGCCGGTGAGGTTGTCTTGACAGGCATATCCTAACCTCGTAATACTTAGGTACCTATAAACGCGTTTTAAACTAGTATACATCGTATTAAAATATCATTCCCTAAAAAGTCTACAATATCTCTACCAATATACCAACAGAACATTTTAACCTCATTGTGTCATCACCCCGCGCGTGTTCTGCGCTGTGATTGGTCGACGCCTGACAAGAGGCGTACGCGCAGCCTCCACTGCATTGGTCCGCTGGTGCCACACCGAGAGATACATAACTTAAGTGTTGATTAGTGATATCTACAAAATTTGTCCTTGTGACACTTGGTTTGAAATTATCTTACTCACGAGTTTATTTTAATGATACAGTTTTAAAATTAAAAAACGAAAGATATAATAACTTTTATTATCAACTCCTGCTCGAATGGCAACTTATTTTTTTAATATACTACTTAGGTGGCAGACAAGCACAAGGCCCACCGAACGTAAAGTAGTTACTGTAGTCTAAGGATATGTGCAACTCCAGAGAAGTCACGTGCTGCCGACTCAGTAAGAATAGAGAGTTTCTGTGTCGTCAATGCAGAAGACAAAGCAGGATAAGCCTTTGGTCTTACCACTGACAGCACAAAACCGCTCCAGTAAGTGCTGGTTATTCTATGCACCTATAAATATTTTTGGCAGGAGCTCATCGTGGACTTTGCCTATTATAATAAAACCGAGACGGTGCGCACTGTGTGGTATGAAAGAAACTTCATCCCACGCACACTCAAGCTGTGGAATGACCTCCCTGCTGCGGTTTTCCCAAGCGCCTACAATATGGGGTTCTTCAAGAGGGGCATCAGAAGGTTTCTTCATGGTCGGCAGCGCGACTGTGACACCCCTGGTGTTGCATACGTCCATAGGCCACGGTAACCGCTTCCCATCAGGTGGGCCGTGTGCTTGTCTGCCAACTAAGTGGTATAAAAAAAAAAACCAGAAATTCTGTGAAGTGGCTTAAATCAGAACTAAGGTTGTCACTGTCAAATTCATACTGTTTTAATGCAAATCAATGACTGGCATGAATATGGAGGAGCCACCGGAGCCGGTGAGGGAGGTTATGTCGGAATTGAACCGACTAGAACACACGTCAACTGGCCGCCCGAGGGGACATTAACCTAGACATATCCCGCGAGACCCGGCCGATTCATACATAATACCGACCGACCTATAATCATTTTTAGTTGTAGCCAACTAATAAAATAAAAATGTACAACATGAGCAATGAATTCTAAATTAAAAGTAGTTGTAACGCATGCCACGCACATGCGTTCATACCTACACGAAGCAGCGGTTACTATTTCAAGACTATTATAATCACAAACAGAGAGATGCCACATCTGGTCAGACTTGCGTTTACACGACGATATTTCCGTCCAGTTGAGCAGTCCGACTGGGGAAGTACCTCCGTCCTATAGAATACCGCGGCCATAATAACCTTGTGTTGTGTTCCCGGCGGTGAGTAGGGTAGCCAGAGCTCACTGGAGAGTTTTAGTGCTGTCAGTGGGAAGACCAAAAGCTTGTCCTGCTTTGCCTTTTACACTGATGGCACAGAAACTCTCTGTGCTTACAGGGTTGGATGAGCGAGTGTGACTTGCACACGTCCATAGACCACGATAACCACTGGGCCGTATGCATGTATACCACCTAAGTGGTATGAAAAAGATATCTATAAAGATAATAAACGAATTGTAATAGGTATATATAAGTAAGTAATGCAAAATTCACATTGATTACCAACCGTTATTCAGTAGGTTTTCAAACTCAGTAATAAGTTACTTTCCATTTGTTACTTTTTCTTTTTTCATATCGGTATTTAAATGAAGCGTAGAAAAATAAAAAAGTAATCGAGATATTTACCGTGTTATATTGTACCTACTGAGTTTCCGATATTTCGGCGGAACACGGAGAACATGATCATAGAGGAACTGAAGTATTTTAGAAAGAATGAGAATAAACTCACGCCTATATCCACGAAGGGGTAGGCAGAGGTGCTAGCACCCACATTTCACCAGTTTATGTTTAGGTCCCAATGTAATAGGTGGCGAGCCTATTGTCATTAGCCGGGCACTTATAAACCTGCTATAAATACATACATAACTTCGAAAAGCATCGATAAGTCATTGATATGTGCCATGGCAAAACTTGGGATCAAACCCGAGACCTCTTCTCAGCAGTCCATTGCCCATACCACTAGGCTACCGCGGTTTTTGAAGTATTTTATTTTAATTTTATTTTAATTTACAATTTTAGGGAAACTTACAGCTAAAAAAGGTTCAATATTATATAATTAATAGGATGAAGGCCAATTATCAGTTTCCACATTCCACAAGTATTATTACATCTTTACATGCTATTGCTCAAAAACTCTCAAGACAAATTAAGTTCTTTTAGAAATTAGGAAACTATATTAGAGATAATGATAATCATTCAAAGTATTGATCACATAGGGCTTTCTTCATTCTAGTAACACTAGTGCAAAATAAATCCAAATCAACCTCCCGACATGCCAAATTAAAAGAACGACATGCTCGCGATAGGTATTAATGTTGTCTAAATATAGTTATTGCTATAGGGACGTACAATAAGTTCGGCCTGCGCAGAAACTATGATGGTGCGTATAGGTAGCCCATCACTATCGCCCCAAGATGGTTGTATACAAGAATTTCGAATATTCGAGGTATGGCTCAATAGCACAGAGGTCAGAGGTATCATAGCATTCCCCTTGTAAGAGACTGGTCGCAGGATCAAGTCCCGCTAGAGCAATCAAAATCTATTTGAGTAGTTAGCAATTTTAAAACAATTACTCTTTAAAATTTCATTAGAACAACACTCGTAAAACAAATATTAAAATACACTTGTTGTAATGGTGACCCACTTTCTTAAGAATTTCCCTTTAGCCTACCATCAGGGTTCTTAATCTATCGTGCGTTATTTCATTGTGCATGGATAGTTATCTTAGATACATATGTATAATATATATTTATGCACTTAATTGTCAAACAGTGGCCTTTACTTAGTGATATTTATCTAAGCTACTATTTATCTAAAGATAATAAAAAAATATGTGGAAAAAGTACGAGTATATTTCAATATGTGTTACAACAAATTCCTCCAAGTGCCATTAATCAACACTATAAATATACCTGTAAAACAAAATAGATATTTACATACGTAAAAAACAATATTCACGCCTGCGATTCCCCATAGAGGTAGCTTGGCAAAGGTGTATTAACATTCAAATTCCACCAACTATGATTTTCGGTTATTAAGGGGGCTTAATACTATTAATATTATAACATAACATAAAATCACGCCTATATCCCCGAAGGCAGAGGTGCTAGCACCCACATTTCGCCAGTTTATGTTTAGGTCTCAATGTAATTGGTGGCGAGCCTATTGCCATTAACCAGGCACTTATAAACCTGCGATAAATACACACATAACTTCGAAAAGCATATTATACAGCCCGGAAAAAAGTACCCACTTGACGGCATTACGCCTGAATATATGTTTCGTGATGGATGAAGAGCAGCCCTACCCCTTAGCCATCTACTCCGATACAGAACCAGATGGGGTAGTCCCATTCTTCTAAGTCGGGAATTATCTCAGTATTTCAATGAAACATTACGTGGCGTTGAGAGCTGCTTACCCCAAAATCCGACAGCTAATGTCTTGAACATTAACGAATCAACACTCGCCGTCACTCCGGAGGCTTCGAGCCCTTGACGTCAAGTGCAGAAGCCCTTCATCCGATTAAACTTAATGTTTCGTACACGAGGGTGCTCCAATTCGTACTGATAGCTCTTAATCATTACTTTGTTTACGTTTCTTTCGATCGCCATTAGTTTTTTTTTATACCACTTAGGTGGCAGACAAGCGCACGGCCCACCTGATGAAAAGTGGTTACCGTGGTCTATGGACGTGTGTAACACCAGAGGAGCCACACTCGCGCTGCCAACCCTGTAAGCACAGAGTTTCTGTGCCGTCAGTGTAGAGGACAAAGCAGGACAAGCCTTTAGTCATCTCACTGACAGCACAAATTCTCGAGTGAGCTCTGGCTACCCTACTCACCGCTGGGAACACAACACGAAGTTATTATGGCCGTGGTATTCTGATAACTACTTTAATATTATAGACTAGTCGAACACTCATATATTGTAACAGTGTACCATCTCTTCAATTCAATTCAATACATTTATTTGCTTCGAATAAGGTTACATTATAGGTCTGAAAAAGCTAGTGAATACAGCATATTCTGCCCCGTAGAGCGTGCAAATTTTAATGTCATTATCTTTACAAGCATAGTGTTTCAAAATTATATTATATTCAAAATTATTAATATATTCGATTTTATTTTCAATGTCAATATTACAGGCATAATGTCAAACAATAAATTATTCAGTTGTAAGTTTTAATGTCAGCAGGTACTTAAGCATAATGTCAAATATATATTTATCCGTCTATAATATTGTGGTATTCTTATCGTCAAGGTATTGTTGTACACTGTAATACATTTTGTTTAATAAAAAGTCATGTACTTGTTTTTTAAATTTTGTCTTTCTGTCTTTATCTTTAAATAAATTGAGATTGCCATACAATAGGCATTACCCCTGAACAACTCCAATCTGATCGAGGGAAGCTTAAATCTATGTGGTGTTGTACAAGGCGACTAAGGGATAGGGCTGTTTAACATCTGACAGATATATACAGCCCAGACTCAGCCCCAGATGCATGACTTGAGTCAACAATAGTGCCCGGAAGACGGCAATAGACTCACCCCCGATTACATGGGACCGAATTCAATGATTGGTAAGATTAGTTCACCTCTGCCTGGCTCTCCGGGGATAAAGGCGTGATTATATGTATGTATGTATGTATGTATGTACCACCTCTTTGAACCCTTAATGTTTTAGTTTTCAAATAATGTATGAAAACCTGCCGGGTTTTTTGATATTCATGATCACTGCTCTGCTGCCTTAAGTAGCAGTGAAAACTTTTGCCGACCAGCTATTTAATACAAAAATATTTTTTCATTGCAAACTAGTGATTCCTGAGAATAGCGCGTTCAGCAAACAAACCAACTCTTCAGCTTTATAATTACTCCCTCTCCTTTCCTACACAGGACAACACTTTCAGGGTTTAGATGTCACTGTGCAGAAAATATGAGCAAGAACCAAGCGGTTCAAAGACCCTTTTCTTTGTCGCACCACCAAGACCTGAAATTAATTACCAGCTCACGTGTTTCTTTCTTCCTACGGTCCCGGGTCTAAAGGACGTGAAAAAGCATCTGATGAGGCTCTAAAGCTGTAGGCCACCATTGTAACATTACTTTGTGTCTGTAATGGTGACTCTCTTTCCTGAGACTCTTCCTTAAGCTCATCATCAAGCAAGGTGACAATCCAGGAGGTAGGACACGGTGGTATTTCCCAATTACCCAATTGAGCAGTCCGGCTGGGGAAGTACCTCCGCCCTACAGAATACCACAGTTATAATAACTTTGTGTTGTGTTCCCAGCGGTGAGTAAGGTAGCCAGAGCTCACTGGAGAATTTGTGCTGTCAGTGGGATGAGTAAATGCTTGTCCTGCTTTATCCTCTACACTGACGGCACAGAAACTCGGTGCTTACATGGTCGGCAGCGCGAGTGTGGCTTCTCTGGTGTTACACACGTCCATAGGCCACGGTAACCACTTTTCATCAGGTGGGCCGTGCGCTTGTCTGCCACCTAAGTGGTATAAAAAAAAACTAATGGCGATCGAAAGAAACGTAAACAAAGTAATGATTAAGAGCTATCAGTACGAATTGGAGCACCCTCGTGTACGAAACATTAAGTTTAATCGGATGTGTGTTGTTGTGTGTATGTTAAATTGGCGTGTCCTAGTTAGAAAAAAAATAGTGTTCTGTATTTTTTCACTTAGATTGTACGACAGATTAATCTAGTTTGCTGCGACATGTACATATATTATCCACCATTCCTAAAACCGTATCAGCTGTCTCTCCAGCATAGCAACACACATACGCATACTATAACAGTATTAAAAATAATAAACAGCGAACGTGCCGCGACGCTGCTTATTTTTAGCACGGGCTTACGTCACCGCACGCGTATATACGGCACGAGATATAGACAGCTGACTTCGGAGATTATCAGTTTCTCAAATTGATTATCACAGGATAAAGTGATACGACTCAGACAGGACTTGAACTGGCTACCAGTCCCTTACAAGAGAATACTCTTACGAGCTTCTTTCTGATATAATTTATACTTAAATCAATCAAGAGTTGGTTTGTTTTCCGAGGACGAGTTTTGGACTCTGTAGTCCCAACACCCGAGAAGAGGGCCAGATCGTGAGAGGTGGTCCTGAGTCAGCCGGGGTGCGAGGGATATGCCTGTCAACCTCACCTTTGGCAACCAAAACGACCCACAGGCGGCGTGCGTTTTAGTCGGTTCGAGTTCGACATAACCTCTTCCACCGGCTCCGGTGGGGAGGTATCCGTGGGGTAATGCGCACGTGAAAAAAAAAAGAGTTGGTTTGTTTGGATGAGCGCGCTATTCACAGGAAATACTGGTTTGAATTGAAAAAAACTATTAGTGTTGCTTAGCCACGTGGTTCCCAAAGGTAAAGGTTTTGATTGATTGAGACTATCCCTCCGAACGATCAACTAGCCTATCGCATCAGATTGGTACAGGGTTTTCCTTCTCTCGCAGTGACATCATAGCCGCGTGGTTTACGGCAGAGTAGAATTTAGACCTCCCCATCTCTTCCCATGCAGTGTCGTACAAGGCGACTAAGGGATAGGGCTGTTTAACATCAAACAGATATATAAAGCCCAGAACCCGCCTCAGATGCATGGCTCGAGTCAACAATAGTGCCCGGAAAACGGCAATAAATTCACTCCCTATTATGTGGGAACCGAATACAATGGTTGGTGAAATGTGGATGTTAATTCACCTCTGCCTAACCCTCCTAAGGCGTGATTGTATGTATGTGTGGAGTGATGGGACAAGTTTTTTTTCTCTGTTACCACACAGATTTCTTTACCTTTTTTTCTTTCCAAATCCTATCAATTCCAAAATGGTTCTATGCCCGTCACCCTCCAGTTGGTTGTCATTTTAATCACTTCAGTCGATCGGGACAGACTTTGTGAACTAAACGAACATAATCGAACCTAAATTGCTCTCTAAAATACGATTACAATCAAAGTGCTGTTAGAAAACAATGTTTGGGATAGTATTGATGGACTCAATCAAATCCAGTAGGTACAGGCATCGATAAAAGTTTTAGAATACATATAAAATATATAATTATGCTAGCTTTTGCCCGCGGCTCCGACCACTTGGATGTTTGTTATCCCGGTCAAACAGAGCCTATGTCCTTTCTCAAGGTCTAATCTACACATTTTATTAAAATCTTTCTATTTTTCTTACGTACCTACTTTATTTTGTTCCGCCCCCGGCTCTGCCCGCGCGGATGTCGGTTAACGCGATTTTTGTACATGTCTCTGATGCTACTAAACCGATTGCAACCGTAGGTTCAAACAAAAACTGTCCATCATTTTTGCGTCTATCCCAGACAAAGAAGACACATAAGAATTCTTAAAAAAAATTTTACGTGTTCAGTATAATTAAAATAATATAATTCAAGTATTTTTTAACATACATACATATATACAATCACGCCTTTATCCCCGGAGGGTTGGGCAGAGGTGATTTAACACCCACATTTCATCAATCATTTAATTCGGTTCCACGTAATAGGGGATGAGCCTGTTGCCGTCATCCGGGCACTACTGTTGATTCAAGCCATGCATCTGAGGCTGAGTCTAGGCTGTATATATCTGTCTGATGTTAAACAGCCCTATCTCTTAGTCGCCTTGTACGACACCGCATGGGGAGAGATGGGGTGGTTCAAATTCTACTCTGCCAGGAACCACAAACTGTTTTTAGAATGTATCTCCAATGTACAAACATAATCACTTTACAATTATATAGTAATAGTTATACTTAGAAGATTTATTAGGCTATTCTGTCATTAGAATGTGCTAAGCAACTTTGCCCCTGACTGTACCTGCGTTGCAGATTAGTGATTTTGGACAAGAGCCTCTCAAACATGAACAAACATGTCGAGGTAATTGATAATTTCGAGATGGTGGCTGCTTAATGGGTTATTGAGGTGAAGAGCTCTGGAGGTGCTTCAGTTGACTGGATTTGAGAGTTATCTGGTGTGAATCAATCTGTCTCGTTGGGTCGATAGCTTGTTTGTATGTGTATAACGACCTCTGTGGCGTAGCGGTAGAACGTTGAACTGCTACGCAAGAGGTGTGGGTTCAATCCACTCAGTGCAAGTACATACATATATACATATAATCACGCCTTTACCCCCGAAGGGTTAGGTACAGGTGAATTAACACCCACATTTCACTAATCATTGAATTTGGTCCCACGTAATAAGGGGTTAGTCTATTGCCGTCTTCCGGGCACTATTGTTGAGTCGAGCCATCTGAGGCTGAGTCTGGGCTGTATTTATTTGTCTGATGTTAAACAACCCTATCTATAAGTCGCCTTGTACGACACCGCATGGGTCAAATGCTCAGTGCAAATATAACAATTTTATTCATATTTATTTCTATGAAAATGGTGCACAATTTTTCTTAAAAATAACCTAATAATATTATTGGTAGCTATATGACAGAGGAGAGGACTGCTTTGGCACTCATACTATATTAACCCCGTACCACGAGTTGTTTGTGTGTTTGAATATATGTATATGTACCATTATATACCTGACATTTGCATTTGGTTGGGTGTCTATATGTATAACAATATGTATATATTTACATTAAAATTTGTATCTAAGAATGTTTATCCACATTCGTTAATTATATATATGTGCTACTCTGGTGGCAGATAAGCACACGGCTCACCTGATGGAAAGGGGTTACCGGGGTCTATGGACGTGTGCGACACCATAGGAGTCACACTCATGCTGCCGACCATGTAAGAACAGAGAGTTTCTGTGCCATCTGTACAGAAGACAGAGCAGGACAAACCTTTGCTCTATGGCACATAGTATTCTGCAGGGCGGAGGTACTTCCCCAGTCAGTCTGGGGAAGGAAATACCGTCGTTTCGTACCTCTGTGAACTAGCAGAGGTACTTAAGCATTTACTTTTAACATTACATCGAGAATGGGGTCTTTGAAGGAGGGTACTAGAAAGTTTCTTTATGGTCGACTGCGCGAACATAACGCTCCTGATGTTGCATACGTCCATAGGCCACGGTAACCACTTTCTATCAGATGAGCCATGTGCTTGTCTGCCACACAAGTGGTATAAAAAATTAGGTAACTTATTAGATTGCTTTACATAAATGTTGTCATAAGGCGCAACTTAAGTTATTTTTATTTTCCATGATGTTTTAGGGTTTCTACAAAAATATCTCATAATCTTAGTTCATGCAGACAGAGTCGAGAGCACAGCTAGCCGTCAATAAAACTCAAAAACCATCCTGAAACCGAGTCAAAACATAGCAGTAGTCGCCCAAAGGTGATTCCATTAAACTTCCCCGAAAAGTTCTTGAACATTTAACTCATTACTTATAACGAATTAATAGCAAAGTTGTTCTAATTAAGACCCCAGCATCTCCGGGAAGCTCACAAACGGCCACTATTTCGATAATGGGCTATTAAAACAAAGATTTTCGGAGATATAGGCACTAATTAAGGGCTCGATAGGGAGGCTGACCCTCACATAAAACACGACAGGAATAAAACCTCTTCGATGGTCAACCTGTGAACAGTTGTAAGTTTTACCTGACTGCTAAGGAATGGTTAGATTTTGCGTATCTTGAATGTGTATTATCTTGTGCCTCGTATCTTCTAAACGGCTGGAAGAATTACGATAGTTCAGATACTGTTTTGTCCATAGATAGGCTTTCATTTATTTGCAGCGATCTTTTTTATTTTTTAACTAATTCTACACATTTAGTATACCTTTTTTTAACATGCGCAAAATCCACATGGATACCCCTACACCGGGGCCGGTGGGGGAGGTTATGTCGGACTTGAACCGACTAAAACGCACGCCGACTGTGTGGGCTGCAGGTTGCCGGAGGTGAAATTATCTGAGACCCCTCGCACCCCGGCCGGCCCAGGACCATCTCTTACGAGACGGCCCTCTTAGGGGGTGTGCTGACCACGGAGTCACACACATCCCCGGGATTGGGGAGGCGCGCATCGCGCACTGCCGCTGCCGCGGCATGCCTCTACTAGGGTGACAGGTGGCTCACCCCCAGGCCCGCGCTAATGGGGGACGGAGGTCATTTTACGACCTAAAGATTTAGTATATCTACCCGATAGTAAACATACGTAGTGCCTACTTGATGGTAATAGGCTCACCTCCTAAAACTCGCGACTAAAAATTATATTTGGTGAAATGTGGGTATTAATACACCTCTGCCTACTGTGATATTTTATATTATTTTATTACTGTGTTTACGTAATAAAAAAGATTAATAGTATTGAACAAATATCTATTAAAATATTGAGCTATGATAAATATTTGTTCAGGAAGGCAAGCCAAATAATTCCACAAACAGAAGGACATACTAAACAATCCTACATTAAACAGCGTGTCCTGAACAAAGAAAGAGAGAAAAACTCAATTCAGCTTTGCTGCTTAGTCTCTCTGATCATTACATCATATTTGCTGAGGCGTGGGTGTGTAAACAACTTATAATATTTGTTTGATAAAAGAAATACACAGTTTTTTCTTAGTTCATTATGTTATCAAACTTTGTAACGTAGTCTAAAATGGCAATACCGATTAAAATTAGGAAAAGTATTTAAGTATTTTTACCCGCAGTTTGCTTCGACATTTTTAAATTTCATGCCTTTATTAAGAAAGTAGGTAGGAAGGTAGGACACGGCGGTATTTCCGTCCAATTGAGCAGTCCGACTGCGGTACCTCCGACTAAAGGCTTGCCCTGCTTTGTCTTCTACACTGACGGCACAGAAACTCTGTGCTTACAGGGTCGGCGGAAAGTGGTTACCGTAGCCTGTGGACATGTGTAACACCATAGGTGTCACACTCGCGCTGCCGACCTTGTTAGCACAGAGTGTCTGTGCCGTCAGTGTAGACAAAGCAGGGCAAGCCTTTAGTCTTCCCACTGACAGCACAGACTTTCCAGTGAGCTCTGGCTACCCTACTCACCGCCGGGTTATTATGGCAGCGGTATTCAATAGGGTGGAGTTACTTCCCCAGTTGAACTACTCAATTGGACGAAAATACCGCTGTGTCCTACCTCTTGAAAAACTTTATAAAGGACTAGTCAACACCTCCCGCCTTCGTCTGAGGCATAATTAGAAATATCGTAATGCTCCTTTAAGCCATATGTGACCGCAATTTATTTCATCATCATCATCATGTCAGCCACACATAGTCCACTGCTACTATGAACATAGGCCTCTCCAATATTGGGAGGCTTCTTGGCCCAACGGCCAGGTGGAAGGACGACCTCATGAAGGTCGCCGGGAAGCGCTGGATGCGGGTTGCTTTAGATCAGTCAGTCTGGCAGTCTGTGGAAGAGGCAATTTATTTATTGAAAATGAAATGTAATGAATGAAAATGAAAACTGCTGAACTAAATATGATTCCGAATAACGTATAGGAATCTGTCAGGTTTATTGACATTTATGAACACTGCTCCGCTTCCTTAAGTAGTAACATGGTGATATATAGCGTAAAACCTTTGTCAATAAATGGACAAACGGACAAATATATTTCTTCAATTTGGATCAGGCGTCCCTGAGATTAGAGAGTTTAATCAAACAAAACAATAACTAATTCTTCAGCATTTTAATATTACTAGTTGCTGCCCTTGGATTCCTCCACGTAGAATTCGGATTCCGTTCCAACATTTTTTTTTCGTGCGGAGGGTCACTCAGATACTGTCGCCTTCGGCCATCAGGAGTGCTTATATCGGACTCGGACCGATGAAAACCGCTTATTGTCACGGCGCTAAAGATACCGTTATAATTACCTGGAGTATCCCGCGCTACCGGTTGACCCTGGATCATCTACTGTTTAAGATGACCTCCTCAGATGTGGAAAGCATGGTGTCCCTATCGAACACCGGTAAGGAGGGAGGGCGGACGTGTAGGGTGGGGCGGGGGAAGCAACCAGCTCGCTCTTTGCCTGCTCTCCACCGTGCCCTCTGGTCAGAGAGACATTCGAACACCCTTCTACAGAGTCGCTCCTGTTGACACTGGTCTTTGCCTTAGGCGGCAGTGCTTCTCCAGGGTGAGAGGCACTGCCGCCTCCTTTACCTAGATTGCATCGCATGGAGGTTCCGGACCACGTATTCAGATCCCGTTCACATTGAATCTTCTGTTCAGCAGACCCTTCTATTTCAGCTGACATACCTACTTCGAAACCCCGTTTTACCCCTTTCACCCTTGCTAGAAATTTAATAGTGCTCCAATAATAAGGTATAGTATAAGCCTTATTTTGTTAAGTACATCCTCTGTATACTGTATTATTCTAGCCATCTATCACAAAAGTGCTAGATACAGGTTAGTGCCAATAAACTATACTCCGGAGTACCTAAATGTGTACCGCACAAGTGGCAAACTAAGAAATAGAGGTATAATATTCTCCCAGGATAATATCACTGTTCACCAACCAAGTAGTATAAAATGGTGAAGTAAAATACAAAATATATCACATTTTTCGAATTAAAATCTATACTTCAATTCTTCAAAAACTGAAAAGTTTAAGTTGTTTGTTTAGTTAAACGCGCTAATATCAGGAACTACCTACTGGTCCGAATTAATAAAATATTTTTGTATTGAAGAGCAGGTTTATTGTTTATGGCTTTGAAAATGAATAAAATACCAATATATATATTTTACAGGGGTGTTACGGGGTTACAAAGTATGCCACAGGCAAAGTAAATAAGTAGTTAAATAAATCACAGCAACGCTCAGCAACGCACAGCAACGCACAACTGCGCACAGCAACGCACAGCAACGCACAACTGCGTACAGCAACGCGCTGCAACGTGCAACTTTGTTTTACAACGTTCACTGGCTACACTGTCCACACATGATCAAATATTTGAACAAAACAACAAGCCCAGCACTGCACGTGTTGCGCAACGTCGCTGAACTTGTTGCCATGAGGATAAAATGTTATTTGAACGGTACGGTATTACTCGTAGAGTATTTACTCATAATATAGCAGCTGTAATTAAATATGCAATATGCTGATCCGTAGATTTGCACGATGTACCAAGGATGTAAAAGTTACCTGGTTTAGGGCGTATTGCCAGATATTTTACACGTGCAGTCTGTGGGTCCGCATATACGCGGGGGGCATACAACGCCCTGCGGGTACAGTATAACAATGCATTCAGGATGCTGATTGGGCTGCCACGCTTTTGTAGTGCGTCGGGGATGTTTGCGGAGGCGAGAGTCGATGGCTTCCATGCCATATTCCGCAAACGTAGTGCATCCCTATTGCGGAGAGAACGGGCGAGCTCACACAGTATCGTGGGCGTATTGTGCGATGGGTGGGACAGTCCGATGCTGGGGCGCTGGGTACGATTGCACGCAATGTAGACAGTGTCCTAGTATTGTGGGGGTTTCAAGCTACCAAAAATATTTGATAGGTACCTATTAATAGTATTATATTGTCACTAACACTAGTATAAAGATTATTGTTACTAACACTAGGATTAAGATTATTGTTACTAACACGCTATGGACCCTGGTCCGAAATAAATGATTTTTATTTTATTTATTTAATAGAGCCTATTTTTTACCGCCATATTTGATTTCGACATTAGCATTAATTTAGCAGTGTCTAAGGGCTAACTGAAGTATATACCGGGCTAACTTAGAGATGCTAATAGCTTGGGTAACTGAATCAATCAAACAAGTACTGACTAAGGCCGTAAGTTTGTGTTCCAAAGGTTATGTCTGAACTCTGAACCTAATGAATATTTCATAAGGACAAAACAACTTTAGGCAAGTATACCTCGAGACGGCGGTGTGATTAGTGCCTCCCCGCCTTTTTCTGGGGAAAGATGGGGACGCCGTTGTCCCACTCGATGGGGCCTCCTATAGCCTTGGGTCAGTCGAGGTGCACAAGGGATATGTCAGAGGCTACCTTACCTTCGGCAACAGATGGCCCAAGACTACCGTGCGGATTTAGTCAGTAAGCATACCATACTTGTCCATTATCCATGTTTTTGTAACTATACTAAATGTGGTGATGCAGAATGAACACTAGCACACTACTGCATCCCATACGAAGGGGGTCGTAAGAGGCGATTAATGGAAAAATACGCAGACAATATGACTGTGAGAGAAATAAAACCTTGTACAAACCAGTCAGGCCAGCAGGGAAATCGTAGGCCAAAGCCTGCCAACATTGGAGAGGCCTATGTTCAGTAGTGGACAGTGATAGGCTATTTGATTGATTGATACCTCACTAACAATTACCTACGACTATAACAATTGCATGAACTTTTGGCTCCGTTCCCGCGACCCAGGAAGCTATTCACAGTATAAACAGTACATACATATAAATCCCGGAAAGGTTAGGCAGAGATGAATTAACACCCTCATTTCTTTTTCGAGTGATCTTGTTGACTCAAGCTATACATCTGAGGCGGAGTCTGGGCTATATATCTGTCTGATGTTAAACAGCCCTATCAGGCTTAGTCGCCATGTACGACATCGCAGGGGAAGAGATAGAGTGGTTCAAATTCTACTCTGCCAGAAATTATGCGGCTTCTGCCAGGAACCACGGAAAAGGTATCATACGTCCTATTCCAAAGTATTTTAAAAAATGAAGAAGAACCAGATTTTGGATTAATTAAATTTCAAAACACTTTTAAATTTAATGAATTACAAAATCTCACTGAAAATGAATAAAACTTGGATTCGAAAGTTTTAATAACATCAAGAAAATGTTTCACAAAACATTTGGCTAACAAAGCTTTTATACATTTTTCTTTCCAATCGAATGGAAATGTTGAAAAGGTTTGATTCCCGGTCAGAGCAAATATATGTATACAAGAATATGTATAATTCATTTATAGATATTATAGATAGTCGTATGAACTATGGGTTGTATAGAATTTGGAATGCTCAAGACGTGCTCGGTAGCTCAGTGGTAAGTGTATGCCCCTGTAGGGAACTGATCGCAGGTTCAAGTCTGAGTATTTCACTTTGCCCAATCCTAATCGACTTGTACTTAAGTGTGTTTATTCCCATTATAGACAAGACATAACCCATAGCAAAATCTAGTTAATCTATTTGTTTCTTTTTTATATAGATACTAAGTTAAAACTATGTATAATTAAACAAGGGTTTGGGAATTTTCGCGATTAATCTATACTAATATTATAAAGCTGCAGAGTTTGTTTGTTTGTTTGTTTGAACGCTCTAATCTCTGGAATTACTGGTCCGATTTGAATGATTCTTTCAGTGTTGGGTAATCCATTTATCGAGGAAGGTTTTAGGCTATATATCATCACGCTACTACTTAAGGGAGCGGAGCTTTGATAATAAATGTTAACAAATCCGGCAATTTTTCATACATATTTTGAAGACTAAAACATACGGGCTCAAACGGATATGAAGCTTCAAAATATACCCCGGGCGAAGCTGGGATGGGTCAGCTAGTTTATAATAAAAGTAATGGTGGGTAGGCGCACAAACAATGATCCTCGCATACCTCCCCACGCTAGCAAACTAGTCAAGTCGTGACCACGGGTGCTCCAACGCATCCAGAACGTCGGCAGGAATAGTAAGTTCCATGATTTAATCGCGAATTCATGATTTAAAGATAAGTCCCGAACTGTTGTATAGTTATGAATTCATACCGCGACGGTTTAAAAATAAAAATATAGCCATGTACTTTGTGTAGAATGGACCTTAGATTTTTATAACCTCGCTGCACTAAACTCTTGCGTGACACTTAATCTTAAATCACTTTCATGTTAGGGGGTGATCACTTTCACTCTCAATCACTTTCGAGGGGCTTCGGGACGTTTATGGTATTTATCGACAATGGTACTTATTTATTGTGACGTCACTAGGTTAAAGAAGTGCAGGTGGTACCACAAATAGCTTGGTACTGAAAACAGATTAAACATACATACCTGCATACATATATTTACGCTCGTGAATCCTTAAAGGGGTAGGTAGAACGATAACATCCAAATTCATCAAATACGATATTTAGTTCCACATTATTGTCAGAAGAAGAAAACCCATATCCCTTAATCGTTTTCCAAGATACCCACGGGAAGAGATGGGGTGGCCCTATTCCACTCAAACAGGAACTCTCACGGCCTCAAGTTCATTACCCCATATGCCTACATTATTTTCACTCCCAGGCATGTAGTCATAACTGTATGTATAAAATTACTGACCAATAGTCGCTTTTGTAACAAAATATTCTACTACAAAAACTGTACAGCAAAAGCCCCGCGTGGTAGCCACAGCGGTCAGCACACAGATAGTTTAATTTAGCCCCGCATTCCCGGGGGGCTCGAGCGCCGCGCTCCACTTGCACTCTGTGATCTACGGCCATTCCACTTACTGCTGCCGGAATATTTTATGAATATGAACTAGGTTTAATGGTGATAACTCAGTTTAATATCCTTGTATAATAAAACTTCTGCTTATACTGTGCCGCGCGTTCCCGGTAGAGCAGAATTTGAACCACCCCATCTCTTCCTATGCCTATATAGGACCGTTTAACATCAGATAGATATATACAGCCCAGACTCAGCCTCAGATGCATGGCTTGAGTCAATAATAGTGTCCGGAAGACGGCAATAGCCTCACCCCCTATTACGTGGACCCGAATTCAATGATTGGTGAAATGTGAGTGTTAATTCACCTCTGCCTAATCTTCCGGGGATAAAGGCGTGATTATATTTATGTATGTATATGTTAAAACTTATGAAAATAAGCTCTATTGTTAAGTAAAACTAGCCTATGTCCATTGCATCATCCGCGTGGTTGTCGGCTTTTTATCTTCGTACCTGTCACCACATGTAGGGATTCTATCCTCACAGAAGGTCGGAAAGGAACTTCATCCCCCGCACGCTGGAGCTGTGGAATTAATTCTCGGCTGTGGTTTATATTTCATAAACAATATTACATCGTATTGAAATTACACAAAATTACACTGTACTGTAAAAAGTACACTGACGGCACAGAAACTCTTGTGATTACAGGGTTGGCAGCGTGATAGTGAGTCACTTTTCTTTTTGTTGCACACGTACATAGGCTACGGTAACCACTTTCCATCAGGTGAGTTGTAGGATTGTCTGCCTACCAAATGGTATAAAAAAAAAAAAAAACACAATAAAATTAAAAAAATCAATTAAAATTGTTTCACTAATATTAGTGTTACGAATGCTAAGCCATGTCTGATAAAAATTGAGTTAATATATTTAACAGTACATTATTAATTATGATTTAATTGATAAAATTTTATTGCATCAAAAAAGAAATATAAATGATCAAAATTCAATTAAATTATAATATGAGGTTCTACATGAAGGGCATTTTTTATATCACTTAGGTGGCAGACAAGCACACGGCCTACCTGATAGGAAGCGGTTACCGTGGTCTATGGACGTGTGTAACACCAGAGAGCCACACTCGCGCTGCCGACCCTGTAAGCACAGAGTATATGTACCGTCAGTATAGAAGACAAACCAGGACAAGCCTTTAGTCATCCCACTGACAGCACAAATTCTCCAGTGAGCTCTGGCTACCCGGCTATTAGAAGGATCCCGTAAGATGGCAGCACGAGTCTAAAGTTCCTCTTTTTTTATATATAATTCATCTCTGATATTACCCAGTGGGGGTGGTTATATGGTACCGACTGAAACTGCACAACCGCCTCACCTCCGGCAACCAACAACGACTCCCAGATGTTGTGCGTTTTAGTCGGTTCGAGTTCGACATAACCTCTCCCACCGGCTCCGGCGGGGACGGGTCTCCGTAGGCATTTATCGCAAGTTAAAAAACAACATTGTCGAAAAATAACATAAATGAAATTAAGTGTTAATACACTTCTGAATATCCCTACGAGAATTTACAGTCGTGAATATGTTATACACTCAAACTTAGTTAGTATTTATTTTAATTTTATTTTTGTGTTATTAAAACTTCACTGTCTATCTATCGTGTAACAGTGTTAGTTGAAATTTTCACAGATAACGAATATTAAAAACAGAAATCCTTCATGCCGAGGTCCAATCGCATTTAGCCGAAGTTCTTCTATTAAGCTATGGAACCCTAAAACATTTAAAACATCTGACTTAACGGGACCCCTAGCTCAGTGCCACAATGTCTATCAAAGCTTATAAACTCGTTAAAACTGCACAAGAGCAAAGTTTAAAAGGATTTACAATTTCTTATGTCGTGTACAGACAGGGGTGAAACTTGTTAGTAAACTGTTGAAATCGCCTCAAGGCGTTTGGGCTCATGTTGACGACTGCTGCTGAAAAACATGACAGACGTCGCTTTGTACAATCAGTTTTGATGACATATTGTTTGTCTACAAAAATGATTGTTATAAAGTACTAACCGACATATCCTTGCTTCACCTGTGGCATACTTTGGAACCCATTAGACATTAGAGTCCGTAAATAGTAGATAGTAGAGGTAGGACACGACGATATTTCTGTCCAATTGAGCAGTCCGACTGGGGAAATACCTCCGCCCTACAGAATACCGCGGCCATAATCGTGTTATGTTCCCGGAAGTGAGTAGGGTAGCCAGAAATAACTGGACAGTTTTTGTGCTGTCAGTGGAAAGAACAAAGGCTTGTCCTACATTGTCTTCAACAGGGTCGGCAGCACGAGTATGACTCCACTGGTGTTACACACGTCCATAGGCCACGGTAACCACTTTCCATCAGGTGGGCCGTGTGTTTGTCTGCCATGTAAGTGATATAAAAAATTACATATACCCTCCATTTATTATTTTAAAATTATGTATGGGAATATACCGGATTTGATGACTATAATTACTGCTCCACTCCCTTGAGTAGTAATGTGATGATTTTTGGCTCATAACCTTTCTTGATAAACGAACTATATAACTAAAAATTATTATTTAATTCAAAGCAGTAGTTCCTGAGACAAGCGCGTTCAACCAAACAAACTATCAAACAAAGAAACTAGCTTTATG
This sequence comes from Eilema griseolum, assembly GCA_963662185.1. Classification (NCBI taxonomy): domain Eukaryota; kingdom Metazoa; phylum Arthropoda; class Insecta; order Lepidoptera; family Erebidae; genus Eilema; species Eilema griseolum. The sequence continues at coordinate 4,102,653 of OY759255.1, forward strand.
ACATATGTATTGATTCTCTATTTACCTATTGCTAATGTAGAGAAATAAAGGTGTGGGTAAACAGGTTTAAACTATCATGGTCACTCATATCAGTATTAAAGTTATCGGGATATTTACCATGTTCTGAGTTTCCGATATTTTGGCGCTGTTACAAGCACCATTGTCACGCCACAGCGCCGAAATATCAGAAACTCAGAACAATACCTCATGGTTTATTAATTTCAAGCTGCAATTGTTTGCAGCGTAACAGAGTAATACACCTAAGCCAGCTCTGTCCGTGGACTGCTAGATAGGAAAAGAGAGGACGGGATTAATCGAAAGAGCTCAATAAAATACTCACTTTACCGTGTTAGACAGAATACAATTGCTATGAATTATCAAGACCTCTGTGGCATAGCGGTACAATGTTCTATTGCTGCGTAGGAGGTACGAATTCTATACCTATGTCATATCTTTTGTTTTGTCATATTACTATCAGTTTTGAGGGTTCCTGGGCCTCGACTGTCCGTGATATGACAGTGTTTTTGCTTAAGCAGCTAAGCAAAAATACTGTCATATCACGGACAGTGTTAAAAAACAATTTAATTTTAATGTTTAAAGCAATGTGGTATAAGGCTTTTTGCAAAGAGAATGAAAAAGTGTAGTAAAACTTTTTTTCATATAATTTTCGACTTTACGGATATAGAAATAAAGTCTAGTCCTTTTTGAAAAGTGACAGCGTAAAAAAGTAATACGAAATACGGAGACCGCGGTAGCCTAGTGGTTTGGGTAATGGACTGCTGAGACGAGGTCTCGGGTTCGATCCCAGGTTTCACCATGGCACACACCAATGACTTTTCGATGCTTTTCGAAGTTATGTGTGTATTTATCGCAGGTTTATAAGTGCCCGGTTAATGGCAATAGGCTCGCCACCTATTACATTGGGACCTAAACATAAACTGGCGAAATGTGGGTGCTAGCACCTCTGCCTACCCCTTCGGGGATATAGGCGTGAGTTTATGTTATGTTATGTTATGAACAGCTTTTGAAGATCGAATTTAATTTATCAAGCGGCCAATAAAAACAAAACTTAATACAGATCAACTTTAGAACAAAATATAAATAATGGAAATAGCTATTAAATTACAGGTTTTTTATACCACTTACGTGGCGGACAAGCGCACGGCCCACCTGATGGAGAGTGGTTACCGTGGCCTATGGACGTGTGTAACACCAGAGAAGCCACACTCGCGCTGCCTACGCTGTAAGCACAGAGTTTCTGTGCCGTCAGTGTAGAGGATAAAGCAGGGCAATCCTTTAGTCATTCCACTGATAGCACAAATTCTCCAGTGAGATCTGGCTACCCTACTCACCGCTGGGAACATTATTATAACCACAGTATTCTGTTCGAACTCATGAATCTGTAAGAAAATTTCGGCAATTTCATAGGTAAAGACCTAATATTTCTTACACATACTTCCTTCATCAGAAGTATCCATCGGTAGTCTTGTCAATATACGTCTTATGAGCGATCAATATAGTAGTCTCCAAGGAGGGCTTCGAGAAGCCGTCCCTCCTGAGAATACCATGATCGGTGCAGGATATTGGTGTAATCATACGTCTGAAAGGCGTAATGGCAGTGAGATATGTACCATCGTGAATTTGGCATTTTGGCATTTTGATTGGCGTGATATCGGTACCAAATGTGTGATAAGCTTCTGCCGTAATTATTTAAGACCATTCCTTAATCAACCGCGGTAGCCTAGTGCTATGGGTAATGGACTGCTGAGACGAGTTCTCGGGTTTGATCCCAAGTTTTAAAAAAGCACACACCAATGACTTTTCGATGCTTTTCGAAGTTATGTGTGTATTTATCGTAGGTCCCCCATGGTTACCTCTCCACCGAAGCCGGTGAGAGAGGTTATGTCGGACTCGAACCAACTAAAACGCACGCCGCCTGTGGGTCGTTTTGGTTGCCGAACGTGAGGTTGACAGGCATATCCCTCGCACCCCGGCCGACCCAGGGCCATCTCTCACGATCTGGCCCTCTTCCCTCCCTGGGGGTGACAGGTGGCTCCACCTGTCACCCCCAGGCCGGCGCAGGCAGCTTGGCTTGCGATCCTTCGTCGCTTCCGCTGCCGCTCCCAAAACATAAACTGGTTAAATGTGCAAGCACCTCTGCCTACCCCTTCGGGGATATAGGCGTGAGGTTATGTTATGTCATGTTTATTCCTTAATCAGCAACAATGGTCCTCTTTATGTAGCTATCAAGCGGAGCTGTAATTAATGTCACCAATTCCGGCAGATTCCCAGAAATTTTATGAAAATTAATAAATTGTGAGAGTATTTATATATAGAATGTATACTTCAATATACTTATTCCGGTAGAGTAGAATTTGGACCACCTCTTCCCATGCGGTGTCGTACAAGGCGACTAAGGGATAGGGCTGTTTAACATCAGACAGATTTATGCACAGGCTCAGCCTCAGATGCACGGCTTGAGTCAACAATAGTACCCGGAAGACGATAACTGTAATAGGATCACCTACTATTGCGTGGAACTGAATTCAATGATTGGTGAAATGTGGGTGTTTATTCACCTTTGTCTAACCCTCCGGGGATAAAGGCGTGATTATATGTCTTTTGGGAATTTTCAATGCTTCGAAATAAGCGACAGGCGAAGTTGGAGCAGGTTGGTAGAACTGGTTGATGCCCGCGGCTCCACCCGCTTTGATGACAGATTTATGATTGGCAAATGGGTACCGCCTGCTATCAAATTTGTTTCGATCTTTTCGACAAAAATCGAATTTTATTTTTCGAAGCGAAACCAGGTTGAAATACTAGTACTCTATTTACACTGTTTGACTGGGAAATAAATATCAGTTCGTGACTGTACAGCCGTCACACGGATCATATATACAGCTTGTTTTGTTATCAGATTATACAGCGTGCTTGAGTTATGAGTACATTCGGAGACAGATTGAATATGTGGCTTACGTGTTTTGGAGGGGGGGAAATGGAGAGAATTAAGTTTGTTGTGTGTTTTTTTGCTGGCTAGTGTTCTGTCGATTGATATGTGCCTGGGTTCTTCTTCTTCATCCTTTTACTAAAGGAAACGTAGGCAGACAGGGGTATTCATGGAGGCATTATTCTGTTTAAAATGTTGGTCAAGTGCGAGTTGGACTTGCGTACTGGGGGTTCCGCAACTTCATATACCGTAATATATTTTGAACTCGTTGACTTAGAAGTTTGGTTTTTGCACAGTTTCAAGATGTTATCAACCAGAGTACGTGGTATGAATATCAACTTGATACCTTCACGCATTCATAAGAAAAATGTCTTGAAAGACAGATACTGTCTATCTGTCTGTCAAGACATTTTTCTTTTGAATGTGTGTAGGTATCAACAAATATACAGTCATACAGACAGAACTAAATGATTATATAAAGGTTGGGTTTATTTCTATCTTGAGAACTCTGTTACGCAAAACCGTTCTTAATGTTTCATATAATTCTGAAAGATTGAAACTGAATTGTGACGAATTTTTAATAGGAAAACCTTCAAAATCCCCCCACGTGAGCGGAGTATCGACTGAGGTAGGATGATGGTGTTTCTGTTCCAGTAGAGCGATCCGATTAAGAAAGTATCCCCACCCTACTGAATACCGCGACTTTAATAACCTCATGTTGTGTTCCCGGTGATCAGTAAGGTAGCCAGAGCCTACTGGAGAGTTTTAATACTGTCAGTAGGAAGAATAAAAGGCTTGCGCTGCTTTGTCTACACTGACCGCACAAAAACTCTGCGCTTATAGGTACGCCACGGTAACCACTTTCCATCAGGTGGGCCGTGTGCTTGTCTGCTACCTTAGACCGATCGTTATTTCCTGCTTTACCTTCTGCTTGACGGCACAGAAATCCTCTGTTCTTACAGGGTCAGCAGCACGAGTGTGACTTCCCTGGTATTGTACACTTATATAGACCAGGGTAACTATTTTCCAGCAGGTATTTATCTGCTACCTAAGCGGTATAAAAAAAGTTCAACCATAACTGGCTATAGTTTTGAAGTGGATAAAAATAAAACACACTTAGTCCAGTAATTTCCCCATTTACAATGCCTGAACATGAAACACGCAAGCAATATTCTATCATAAAGGAGTACTGTAACTACTAGTGCTCTACGTGAGAGCTGTGTCAGGCTCGGGAACACAATGGCTCACTTTTTATGATGGCGATAAACTAGCGTGAGTGACGCGCAACTGTGGCCAAGGACGACACGATTATTGTTAGTATGTACTGCATACTAGCCGTTATATACCTAAAATTTTTTATACCACTTAGTTGGCAGATAAGCACACGATCCACCTGATGGGAAGCGGTTACCGTGACCTATGGACGTATGTAACACCAGGGGTGTCACACTCGCGCTGCCGACCATGACCATGTAAGAAGCGTGCTTTGCGAAGTATGTGTGGATTGACCTTGAGAGATAGGGTGAGAAATACTCGTAGCGTGATAAGAGAGCGATGTAGAGTGATAGAAGATGTAGTGATGAGAATTGAGAGAGGAATGTTGAGATGGTTCGGTCATGTTGAGAGAGTGATTGAAAGAAGACTAACAAAACAGGTGTATGAGGTGAGTGTGGATGGTACTGTCAGAAGGGGGAGACCTAGGCGCACATACCTGGACCAAATCGGTGAAGTTTTAGAAAAGGGGCAGGTGAGGAATACCCTAAACTGACGAGCATGCATGAAAATTGTTATGAGAGTGAATGAAGCGAGAGTAGTATGTCAGGATCGTAGCAAATGGAGGCCTACTCTGCCTACCCTTATCGGAAACAGGTGTGATTTTATGTATGTATTTAAGAGAAAGAATAGATTTAATCATTTTGAGTTATATTATTTTATAAGAAGACCAGCCCCGTTTTCGTCAGTGGCGTACTTTGAAACACTGTCATTATCCTCTGAGCCTTTTCCCAACTAAGTTGGGGTCAGCTTTCTAGTATAGGAGTTTATAGAATATTTTAGAGTAGTATGGGAGGTAGGACACGACGGTATTTCCGTGCAATTGAGCAGTCCGACTGGGGAAGTACCTCCACCCTGATGAATACCGCGGCCATAATAACTTCGTGTTATATTCACTGCGGTGAGTAAGGTAGTCAAAGGCTTGTCCTGATTGTTTCTCCTGCACAGAAAACTATCTGTTCTTACAGGGTTGGTAGCACAGTTGAAACTCCCCTGGTGTTACTAACGTTCATATGTCGCGGTAACCACTTTCCATCAGTTGGGCAGTGTGCTTGTCTGCCACCTAAGTTGTATAAAAAATACATATATTAAAAGTTTGTTTGTTATTAAGGCAAGATTGTCATTAGCTTGCTTATACTTAATGTGTTTTTCAAACCGTTTTATTATTTATTTTGTTTTTATTTTTATTTTGTTTGTCTATACAGTTTATGGTCTAAGCTTTTGATATTTTGTAAGTTTCGTCTTAGTGATCTATATTATATTTTTAATGACTTGTGTCCTGGAGTTTAACTTTGAATAGCTTACAAGAAAGGTTTGACTGAAGAGTTCTGTTCATTATTACAAGCTAAAAATACCAATATCCGATTTATATAATACCCAAAACTCAATAACTCATTCATTAAAAAGCAGTACGTCCCAATCTTGATCATTTATGAATTGGTTTGTAGTAGTAATAAAAACACATACAGGTGTACGCCGTTAGAAAGGGACAACAATATACACTGCATTTCAACTTTGCACCTGTCACGTCATAGCAGGTGGCGTCGACCGTTACAAGTGAACCACAGAATGAATTCAAAAGGTACCTTTCATTTAAACTCTGTGCCGCTGGTAGTGTTTAAATATGGAATATTTTTATGCTGTGGGTATTCATAAGAGAACAGCTGTTGGGCGCGTGCGCCGATGTGTTAAGTTTTTTAAAGAGAATATTGTTTTTTAGTTGATATGTTAATCCTGGTTTAAAATGCTTTGGAGTAAAATACTCTGTTAGTTTTAAACTATTGAAGATGAGTTTAAACTAGTTTAAAGTCAGCCAATATAGAAGTAGTGTACTTGGTACCTACTATCATGAGGTTGTATGAGGCGTCACTCAGATCTTCGGAGACAAGCCACTTTTGATGATTGACCAAGGCTGACTGATGATCTGGGACCCTGGTCTTTACAGCTCTGGATGCGACCGGGATTAACCCTCTTATGAATATAATGCATAGGTATTCCTGTCTTGCTCCTTAATAAAATAAAATTCCTATTTAATTTGATATATTCGGAAGTGACCCACTCCCACTCAAGTGAACTCTCGAACCCAGTGGAAATACTAAAGCCTCCTTATGGATACCTCTCTAAGGATGACAGAGGACTCCACCTGTCACCCCCAGACCCGCGCTCATCGTGGATGGAGGTCATTGAGCGACTTTCGACATCCGAATCGCCTCCGAGGGCTGTGCCAGGCCGGGGAGACCTTAGTCTCCACCGGTCCCGCTTTACCTCCTCCTTCTTGATAAGCACTCTGTTCTTCTAGATAAGTGACAATGCGTTGGCCGGCGGCGTATTGTAGAGTAGAATGCCCAATGTTTGGAATTTGACATTTGTGACAGAGGTTGACGAATTTTTTTTATACAACTAAGGTGGCAAATAAGCACATGGTTCACATGATAGAAAGTGATAACTGTGACCTATGAACGTGTGTAACATCATGGAACTCACACTCATACTGCCAACCCCGAAAAAACAGAGAGTTTCTGTGCTATCAGTGTAGAACACAAAATCAGGACAAGCTTTTGATCTTCCCACTGACAGCGCAAACTCTCCAGTGAGCTCTGGCTACCATACTCATCGCTGGGAACACAACACGAGGTTATTATAACCGTGGTATTCTGTGGAGTGGAGGTACTTTCACAGTCAGACAGAAATACGTCAAATTTCATCCCACAGGATGATCCTAAAGTCAAAAACATGGCATGTTCTACAAGACGAAACGAGAATAAACCCCCTAAATCAACTATGACTGCCCCCAGTCACAGTTTCCAATTAAACAGTTTCTGGCCTGTGTTACTTGTTCTTAACAAATTATATAGTTGGCTAAGCGAAGTTATGTTCCTTTACCGTAGCAGTATGAATTTCTAAACCCTGTGTTAATGAATATTACCTGTTCAAACTGTGTTATGGTCGGCGAACTAATTAAAAACAGTTACTATCGTAAATAAATAGACTAACTGAGATATGTTTACTACAAAGTTTGTCTATTTAATTACCAGCAATCTGGACAAAGTCAATTATGTATATTATAATGTTGTCCATACTCTAAAGAACAAGATAAAGATAAATTTATTTGTAGAAACTTGTGTACAGATAATGTTACAAAGTAATATTACAATACATTGCGAGTTTCAACACGTTCTGTCAATGTAGACGTACAAATATGAGTATTCGTGATCTTAATGTATGAATTGTAATGAGCACGAGAAATATAATATTCTATAATGTTCCTTTATTAATTACATAATTTTTAGTTATTTGACAATCATAGGTTACTCAATTCTTAACAAGGTAAAATTTAAAATGGCGACAAAAAAATTATATTATTGAAATTTACGTCTCAAAAAACAAAATGTCACATTTTGTCTACTGCTAAAGGTACTGTACTGGCGTAATAACTTGTAAATTGTCCGTATTGGGTATTGACCATATTTGTCGAATAGGCAATAAGGCAAATGCTTTGTCAAGTCAATTGTTTGTCAAATACGCAAATACGAATAGTCATGTGAAGTGCCACCATTATATACAAACTCTATAGAAGCAGTTATTGCCACACACGAAGTAAAAATTTGACCTATACTACATCACACAACCCACCTGATGGAAAGTACTTATCGTGACCTATGGGGATGTGCAGCACCGGAGGAGTTACTTCGTGCTGCCGACCCTGTAAGAACAGAAATTTTGTGCTATCAGTGAAAAAGACAAAGCTGGACAAACCTTTGGTCTTCTTAATTACAACACCAAAATTCTCCAGTAAGCTCTGACTACACAACTCACCGACGTGAACACAACACGAGGTTATTATGACCAAGGTGTTATGTAGGGTTGAGGTACTTCCCCAGTCGGATTGCTCAATTGGGACGGGAATACCGTCGTGTCCTACCTCTATGTGTGAATACGGTAAGCAATTGACCACAAGCTGACCTTACCCGGAAACTAATTTAAACCGACACTGTCATTAGAAACGATTACGAGACAACAGTACACCTTCAGCTATAATCACCGGCGGTATCCGGTTGGGTATGGACCACCCCGATCTTTCCGGTGATTCTGTTTAAATAAAGAGCTAAGGAACCTACGATCGAAATATCACAAGTTCGATTCCTGGTCATTTCATAAATAAATATAGTATAACATTAAACTCTTGGTAAGCATAGCTTAACTGGCATGTGTTATGGAATCTAGAATGCGGATAAACATACATAGTTCCTTTTTTTTTCTAAATACATACATATTATACAATGAAACACCCAGACCAATGCAAATATACATATTCGTGCAAATATAAATTTTGTAACCTAATACAAAATTTTCGTTTAGATTATACTATATTTATATATTTTGCAGTATTCTCCATTATCAGATGTACAGTCAGCATCAAATCGACGTTGACTAGCATAATACTCATAATGATCTTAATAACTCAGTATTCCCCCCTTCTTGTTGACTGTTCTGATATTTGGTACACACCTTTAGTACGGACGATAATACTATTTAAAACCATAAAACCGTTTGATTTGTTTTAATACCTTAGTATTAAAATCATTTTGAAGCTTTATAATTAATAAGATAATATTTTCGCGTTCAGTAAAAATACTGATTGTGCATCTCATTAAGTTCAGAATGACCACCACCCACCCCGAAATGGATAGGTTAGGTTAGAAGACTAAGGCGGGAGCGAAGCGAAGCGGAGCTCCCGCCTTATGTCTTTGTGGTAATTTTTTTTATAATTGGTTGGTTGGTTGGTTGCTAACTAACTACTTACTTGCAGTAGTTTGTTGGTGCTCAATCAGTATTTTTGATGTGAATTTGGATTATTTTGTCGTACAAAATGTACTCTTTTTGATATACGTTTAAATACCATCCTAATTAATATCGTTCTGAGGCTGACAGAACTTTCTGACAAATTTGTAACGTACCTTAACCACAGGATGCCTGTATTAGACCATAACTACTGTTCAAATATTCAGTTTCAATAAAATTGAATATACCATTCTCTTTGAGACGTTCAGAAGCCTGGCTCTATGAGTAATTGGTCTAGGCCTGTGTGGTACAGGCGAGAAATCAAGATGTAACACATATAGGCTGTAAGGTGTGAGGTTATCACGATTTATACTAATCCAAAATTAAGAAGTGATACTTTTTTTCCAGTGGCTCCGGTGGGGACGGGGAGGAGGGGGGGTCCCACGAGGTTATATCGGACTCGAACCGACCAAAACGCACGACGCCTGTGGGTAGTTTTTGGTTGCCGAAGAGAAGGTTAACAGGCATATCCCTCGCACCCCAGGCGACCGAGGGCCACCTCTCTCGATCTGGCTCTCTCCTATACCAAGAAGTGATACTGACTCGTATGTTGTGACCAAAGATATAAACTATAGATGCGTTATTTGCACTTTAAAAGGGTAAAAAAAAATCAGGAGAATGTTCTTATTTTACTCATCAATTAGTGACAATGACAGTGTACTACCTAAAAATAATAATAGAGTTCATTATGTGCGTGGATCCCGGAAGAGTAGAATTTGGACTTCCTCATCGCTTCCCACGCGGTGTCGTACAAGGTGACTAAGGAGTAGGGCTGTTTAACATCAGACCATTGTGATATTACTTTGCCTGAGACTTTGCCTTTGGCTTACCATCAGGCGAAGTGAAGTCAAATTGGCGTGTCCTAGATAAAAATAGACATATACAGCCCAGACTCAGCCTCAGATGCATGTCTAGAGACAACAATGCCTGAAATACGGCAAAAGGCTTATCCTCTATTACGTGGTACCAAATTCAATGATTGGTGAAATGTGGATGTTAATTCATCTCTGGCTAACCCTCCGGGGATGAAGGAGTGATTATATATAAGTATGTATTATTCATAGAAATTAATAATAACGACATATTATTTTTTCAGGTGACTAAGTAGCAATATATTTATTATACTTAGCCATAAATTTTATTTAAAATTAGTATTTACACAATTTTTGAAAGCCGCGACGTCCCTGCATGCTGTGTCTATATATGAAGCCGCGGGCAACATCTAGGTAAACAGTAAAATTATTAAAATAATTAATTAGTTATCAAAAATTCAGTACACTATTCGTAGTTTTATACCCTAAGTGGGCACATTTACAAAAAAGTTCACAAACATCTAAAAATCATAGATTTAAACTCACACACATTAAAACAAACAGTAACAGAATGGCTACTACAGAAAGACTACACATACACGGAGTCTTTAGTCACTTATATATCGCCTAAATGAAAAAACGCACACTTACAAACATATTCACACAACATACACCCACACACATTCACCCCTATATTCACACATACATTCACCCCCTATATTCCCACACACAAACCCACAACAAGCACATACCACATCACACCACTACACATCCCCTCCACACTTTACTCGTACACGCACAACTATTACTAATGCTATCAAGTTTAAACGGTAGATCGACTTTGTCCACTGTTGTATAAAAATAGTGAATCTACAAGCTGGGCACTATCTCTTAAAATACAGGTTAGCCTAGTTTAAGAGGCAGGGTTATATAATTGTATACAGAAATTTTGAAACATATTGTAATGTCTAGAATTAGTCTACCCATTAGCTAAGTATATCTTCTTGTGTACATTTCTGTAACTATTTTATTTAATAAACTTTTATTATTATTATTATTATTATATTCTTTTATACATTACAAATTTTTATAAACATGTCAGCGTTCTCACGAGGCCTAGTTTGTTCTTATTCTTGTCATGTAGAAGGGTTGAAAAAAACATACGCCGTGACAGTTTTCTACGCCATCGCTTTCTACCCTCGTCTGCGTGACGTGCTTAGGACACTGTGCAAACGACTCCTCGCTATGTATAACTGTCCTATTTAAGACTCCGTAAGTCTCTCTAACAAGATGGTCACAGCGATTGGGAATATTTTAAGTGCGTGATTTATGTTGTCGCTAAAATAATATAGTTTGTCACCAAAATTGTAAATCTGCCACCAAAATATTTTGGTGACAAGGTCTCTGTAGTATTGAGCTACGTTAAGGTCCTTATTGTTATGCATTATCACAAGTAACCTCCGAGACTTCCGCCAATCTTTTCTATCCTAAGTATGTAGGTATATCTAGACAAGTTATATCTAGACAGGGTCATATTAGGCAGAGAATAAAGACAGATCTACCATATTTGGTGGCAGATCTGCAATATTGAGTACCATTTATATATTTCCCATATTTTAATAAGTCTAGTGGTATGGGTAATGGACTGCTTAGACGAGGTCTCGGGTTCGATCCCAGGTTTTACCATGGCACACACCAATGACTTTTCGATACTTTTCGAAGTTATGTGTGTATTTATCGCAGGTTTATAAGTACCCGGTTAGTGGCAATAGGCTCGCCACCTATTACATTGGGACCTAAACATAAACTGGCGAAATGTGGGTGCACCTCTGCCTACCCCTTCGGAGATATAGGCGTGAGTTTATGTTATGTTTAATAAGCTTTTTGAAAAATAAAACTGTTCCTTCACTGACAACTGGTCAGACGTGAGGATCGCAAGACAAGCTGCCCGCGTACGAAGGCAACTCGGGCGTCGGAGGTCGATGAAGGACCTCCGCCCCCCATGAGCGCCGGCCTGGGGGTGACAGGTGGAGCCGTCTGTCACCCTGGCAGAAGCAGGCCGCGGCGGTGGCGCACGTGGCGCGCCTCCCCGTTTCCGGGGACGAGTTGGGGACTCTGTAGTCACCACACCCGAGAAGAGGGCCAGATCGTGAGAGATGGCCCCGGGTCGGCCGGGGTGCGAGGGATATGCCTGACAACCTCACCTTCGGCAACCAAAGCGACCCACAGGTGGCGTGCGTTTTAGTCGGTTCGAGTCCGACATAACCTCCTCCACCGGCTCCGGTGGGGAGGTATCCGTGGGGATTTTGCGCACGTAAAAAAAAAAAAAAAACTGGTCAGACGAGTAACATCGAGACTGTTTTGTATAAAAAATTGCTTAACTAGTCTCAATGTGACAGCAGAAACATTCTTCAAAAAGGGCACTAGAATGTTTCTACAGGGTCGGCAGCGTGATAGGCCATAGGCCACGGTAACCACTTTCCAACAGGTGGCCCATGTACTTTTCTGCCTCCTAATTATCATAAAAATTACAGAAAATCGAATGACCTGGTTGTAGCCGCAACGATAATTGTTATTTATTAGCATCCCTCCAACCCTTCCAGCTAAGTTAAATAGCTTGTATTAGGTACGTTATTTGTGTAATAGCCAGGATTCAAACTCAAGAGCTCTTACTCACAAGGTAATAACTAAGTAGCCGATGCTCCTTAGGTATCTCATCTAAGGAGACAGCAGAACGGGAGCGAAGGAAACTCGCAAACCGCGCAGCCCGCGAGTGAAAGTAACTCGGGCGTCTGAGGTCGCAAAATGACCTACGTCCTCCAAAAGCAGGCTGTGGCGGCGGCGTGCGATGGGCGCCTCTATACACGGGGACGAGATAGGGACTCCGTGGTCCCCACAACTGAAGAGGGCCGTCTCAAAAGAAACGGTTTTAGGCCAGCCGGAGTGTCAGATATATGTCTCAGATAATCTCACCTCCAACCAGCTGCGGCTCACAAAGTCGGCGTGCGTTTTAGTCGGTTCAAGTCCGACATAAGCTCTTCCACTGGTTCCGGTGGTGGGTTTTTTTTTTTTTTTACGTACGCAAAATCCCCACGAATACCTCCCCACCGGAGCCGGTGGAGAAGGTTATGTCGGACTCGAACCGACTAAAACGCACGCCGCCTGTGGGTCGTTTTAGTTGCCGAAGGTGAGGTTGACAGGCATATCCCTCGCACCACGGCCGACCCAGGGCCATCTCTCACGATCTGGCCCTCGTCTCCCGGTGGTGGGGTATATGTGAGGGGTTTTACTCACAAAAAAGTTCTTGAAAAGGTCTTGAACCATTTTGAAGATTCTCTCTTTTTTTCATTCTAGGTTAAAAATTGGAATCACCGTGTATCGAAAGATAAATAAATTGAATTATTTTTTTCTGAGACGTGATTTTAAAAATTTTTAGATTGATCAAGTCCGCGTTCGTATCAGATCTTAAAAGCGAAAACAAAATATCGCTTGTCGGCTTTCATTTTCTGTTTGATCGAAATACAAAAGATAATAAATATTGTAAGCTTACACATCGAAGATTTTATCGTTTGAATATTTAAAAAGTTTTGTCACATCCTTGCAAAGCTTTTTAAAAGCTTTTATAGGAAATTTGTACTTCTAGAATTACACAAATGTATTTTTACATGAAAATCTTGAAACTGGTGTTTTAGATTTTTTTTTATACCACTTAGGTGGCAGACAAGCGCACGGCACACGTGATGGAAAGTGCTTACCGTGGCCTATGGACGTGTGTAACATCAGAGAAGCCACACTCGCTCTGCCGACCCTGTAAGCACAGAGTTTCTGTGCCGTCAGTGTAGAGGATAAAGCAGGACAAGCCTTTAGTCATCCCACTGACAGAACAAATTCTCCACTGAGCTCTGGCTACCCTACTCACCGCTGGGAACACAACACGAAGTTTTTATAACCGCGGTATTCTGAGGGGCGAAGGTACTTCCCCAGTCGGACTGCTCAATTGGGCGGCAATACCGCCGTGTCCCATCATGGGGGAGTGGCTAGAGAGGACACACGGCAGCCTCTCGTACCGTCTGACGCAGATGATCACCGAGCACGGATGCTTCGGAAAGTATCTGCGTCGGATGCAGAAAGAGTCAACGTCCGAGTGCCATCACTGCGACGCGAGCGAGGACTCAGGTCCGCACACGCTCACCGAGTGTCCGGCGTGGGAGACGCCGAGGCGGGAGCTTGTGGCGGCCCTGGGAGTGAGGGTTCTCACGCTCTCCACCTTGCTCGCGGTGATGGTTCGCTGCGCGGATGCGTGGGCGGCCGGCGCCTCCTTTTGCGAGCAAGTAATGCTCGTGAAGGAGGAGGCGGGGTGGGAGCGGCAGCGGGAGCGACGAAGGATCGCAGGACAAGCTGCCCGCGTACGAAGGCAACTCGGGCGTCGGAGGTCGATGAACGACCTCCGCCATGAGCGCCGGCCTGGAGGTGACAGGTGGAGCCGCCTGTCACCCTGGCAGAAGCAGGCCGCGGCGGTGGCACGCGTGTCGCGCCTCCCCGTTTCCGGGGACGAGTTGGGGACTCTGTAGTCCCCACACCCGAGAAGAGGGCCAGATCGTGAGAGATGGTCCTGGGTCGGCCGGGGTGCGAGGGATATGCCTGTCAACCTCACCTTCGGCAACCAAAGCGACCTACAGGCGGCGTGCGTTTTAGTCGGTTCGAGTCCGACATAACCTCCTCCACCGGCTCCAGTGAGGAGGTATACGTGTGAATTTTGCGCACGTAAAAAAAAAAAACCGCCGTGTCCTACCTCCTATAAAAATATAGATTTGGTTCTTAGAGGGTAGTCAGATATTAGCTATTGCCACATTTATCCCGTTCCCGCAAACTTGGGGAACCTATTCCCGGGATTTAAAGCAGGCTATGTATTATACTAGATTATAGTCTATCCCCATACCAAATTTCAGCCAGATTCATAGAGCATAATTGAATAACAAACAAGCAAACATCTTTGCAAACTTACATACAGGAGACGCGAAACAAAATATCGGCGAGAACAGAAGTATAAGTATCTAATATACCTATTTACTAGTACTTTTATACTATTATATAATTATAAATTGGTCCTGTCTGTACATTGAAAATTTTAAAAAAACTTGGGTTATGTTATATTAACGATACTGAACACGAAAATAGTTTGTGGAATTCTTGTATGTTTATCTGCGATGGAGGCAAAAAGTAATGAAAAGATTTGGAAGCTGTTTTATTTTCAAAAGGTCTTATTCAGACTTAAAATCTTATTTAATCCCAATTAGTCTAGTATAACCGGAGATATGATCAAATTGTCGCGATAACGGAAATCCGAGCAGGTGGAGCCGCGTATGAAAGGCTAGTATTAAATATAAAGTAATAGGAGGTAGGACACGACGGTATTTCCGTCCCAATTGAGAAGTCCAACTGGGGAAGTCCCTCCACCCTACAGAATACCACGGCTATAATAACCTCGTATTCTGTTTCCGGCGGTGAGTAGGGTAGCCAGAGCTCACTGGAGAGTTTTTGTGACGTCAGTGGGAAGACCAAAGGCTTGACCTGAGTTTGTGTTCTGCACTGACGCGGACGGCACAAAAACTCTCTGTTCTTATAGGGTCAGCAGCACGGGTGTGACACCTTTGATCTTACACGCGTCATAGGTCACGGTAACCACTTTCCATAAGGTAGGCCGTGTACTTGACTGCCGCCTAAGTTTTATAAAAATAAAATTACGGTCCTACGTATTTTTAAACAAATCAAATACAATATAATGTTATATTACTACATATCCTGCCACACGTGGCGTGCAAATTATCATTTCTTTTTGTGTTGCTACTAGTATTATATGTATTTAATCTTTGCAGGTTGAGGGACAAAACCGGTGACTCCCGCTCCGGCTCGTACCTGGGGCAACGGTTGGCCATAGCTATTCAACGGGGCAATGCCGCCAGCGTCATGGGCACCTTTGCACCAGGTACGATGAGGGGCGGGTTAATAGATTAGAATTGATTGGACTGTCATTTTGATTAATATAAGACTCAAATATTGATAATAAAATGCTTTAATCTTTTACATTAATTCAAATTTCAAAAGATCACAAAACAAGTAAAGTTTGAAATCGTGTATGTGAGACTCTAAAACCCATTACTGACCGACTATAACCTTTAGAATTAAATATATATGATTCGACTCCAATACACTATCAAAATGAATACACGCCTACAAGCAATTCAGGTCAAGAAGGGGTCCATCAAAAATACTAGCAAAGCGTGACCCATATAATAATCTAATCAATCAATCAATTAGCTCATTGCAGTCCACTGCTGGACATAAACCTCTTCCAATGTTAGGAGGATCTGGCCTACTGTTTCCACGCTGGCCAGACAGGTTGATGCAAGGTTTTATTTCGAGTTTTAAAGTGATATCATCTGCGTATTTTTTCGTTAGTCGCCTCTTACGACACGCTTTGGATGAGAGGAGGTGGTGATACTTGTATTCTTTTTCAGTCACTAGACGGAAATTAATTTAAACCGACTGAGAAAGTCTTTTACAACATAAAAAACTTACAATACGTAAACAATATTGTTGACATGAATTAATGCGATCATGGTAGAACCGTATAAATAACTATTTTTATTGTTGGTTGATGGCACTTGGTGGAATTTGTTGTTACTCATATTGAAATACACTTGTACTTTTTCCACAGTAATTTTCATTATAACACCAGATCGGTTTCGCCTCACGACATCCTCAAAGGTTACATAACTTTGAAAGGTCTAAGGTGAAACACATGTTACTTTTTTTTTTAATATATATATAGAACGCGTCAATTAGACTTCGCCTTGCCTGATGGTAAGCTGAAGGCAAAGTCTCAGAAAAGAGGGTCACCATTACCTACACATACCGTGTAACAATGGTGACACTCAGCTTGACGGTCTCATCATATGCTTTTTCACGCCCCGTTAAAGGACCCGGGACTGTAGGAAGAGGGAAACACGTGAGCTGGTAATGAATTCCAGGCCTTAATGGTGCGAGAAAGAGTCACCGAACCGTTGGTTATTGATCGGATGTTACATCACATGACATCTAAGACCTGCACGTGTTGTCCTGTGTAGGAAAGGGGAGGGTGGGACTAATTGAAAGAGCTCATCACCTCCTTTTTCTGCGCAGTTAAATAGACACGGTACTGGTATGTGACGGTACAACATGGCGAAAAATATTGAGAATGAGCGATTGGATGAAGATTATCACTTAGCTAATTCCATAATAGAAAGATATTATATGGGTATAGAGGTAGTGAACGAGACCGCTAGGCAGGAGGTGCGGGTTCGATCCCCGCTCACAAGACATAGTGACAGTGACTATGGCGTATTTAACATTACATCGAGGTTTTTTTTTTCTTTTCATACCACTTAGTTGTCAGACAAGCACACGGCTTACCTGATGGAAAGTAGTTACCGTGGCCTATGGACGTCTGTAACACCAGAGGAGTCACAGTCGCGCTGCCAACCCTGTAAGTACAGAGTTTCTGTGCCGTCAGTAGAAGACAACGCAGAACAAGCCTTTAGTCTTCCCACTGACAGCACAAATTCTCCAGTGAGCTCTGGCTACCCTACTCACCGCTGGGAACACAACACGAAGTTATTATAACCGCGGTATTCTGTAGGGCGGAGGTACTTCCCCAGTCGGACTTCTCAATCGGGCGGAAATACCGCCGTGTCCTATTTCCTGCAAGTAAATTTGTAAATGAATTAAAAAAAATATATTAACCCGACTGCTGTCTAAAAGATCACAACAAGTTATATAGCACGCGGTACCCATTTGCCAATCATTAACAAGAAACTTCAGTATCAAAATAAACGGGATATTTACCATGTTTCATTGTTTTGATTTTCCCGTTTATTTTGATATTGATGCGAGTGACCATGATAGTTTAAATATGGATTTACGAGGAGGTAGGACACAACGGTATTGAGCATTCCAACTGGGGAAGTACCTCCACCCTGCAGATTACCACGGTTATAATAACCTCGTGTTGTGTGGCCAGTGGTGAGCAGGGTAGCCAGAGCTCACTGGAGAGTTTTTGTGCTGTCAGTGGGAAGACCAAAGGCTTGTCCTGATTTTGTGTTCTGCACTGAGGGCACATAAAATCTCTGTTCTTAAAGGGTCGGCAGCACGGACGTGCCTACATTGTTGTTATACACGTTCATAGGTCACGGTAACCACGGTCCATCAGGTGGGCCGTCTGCTAATCTGTTACCTAAAATTTGAAAAAATAAAAATGCTTAAAAACTTATTTTTATCTTTTAGACAGCGGTCGGGTTTTTTCATTGTAAACGTGATCGTATTTGACATTTAAGAGAATGAAAGTAGAGTGAGGCCAGAGGTAATGGCCCTCTGGTCGAAACGCCAGGCAATGCAAAGGTATATACGTACGTAGTTACGCCATGATCGTGTTCATTTCTGTTATCATGGCACCACACCTATATATCATGGAACGCCATGTCATAAAAGTAGCACGGCAAACATATATTAATTGCAATTAATTAAGTCTGCAGAGTGCTAATGACGCACCTGGTTGTAAGAACATTTAATATGCATCTGTTCTGCTGAGTTCGACGCTGACTTGCGAATTAATGCAAGAGTACCGCATTGAATGTTGAGATTCAATTACGTAAACAGTTCTGAGTTTCAAACTCATAATAAAAGTTGCAACTTATAAATATCGATTTGCTTTATAAAATGGTACACCGCAGAACAAAACTCAATAACTATAACATAAACTCACGCCTATATCCCTAAAGGGGAAGGCAGAGGTGCTAACACCCACATTTCGCCAGTTTATGTTTATGTCCCAATGGCGAGTCTATTGCCATTAACCGGGCATTTATAAACCTGCGATAAATACACACATAACTTCGAAAAGCATCGAAAAGTCATTGGTGGGTGCCATGGTAAAACCTGGAATCGAACCTGAGACCTCGTCTCAGCAGTCCATTACCCGTACCACTAGGCTACCGTGGTTTTTAGGTAACTATATCCCTAAAGAAGGTAGTACATGGTTATTAAATAATTATAAAAAAATTAAGAAACCCGACTGCGGTCTAAAATACCGTAACAAGTTTGACAGCAGGCAGTAGCCATTTGCCAATCGTAAACCGAAAGAAATTTAATGGGTACCGAATCAAATTTGTTTCAATTTATTTTTTTATACCACTTAGTTGGTAGACAAGCACACGGCCCACCTGATGGAAAGTGGTTACCGTGGCCTATGGAAATTTGTAACACCAGAGGAGTCACAGTCGTGCTGCCAACCCTGTAAGTAGAATCTCTGTGCCGTCAGTTTAGAAGACAAAGCAGGACAAGCCTTTAGTCTTCCCAATGACAGCACAAACTCTCCAGTGAGCTCTGGCTACCCTACTCACCGCTGGGAACACAACACGAAGTTATTATAGCCGCGGTATTCTGTAGGGCGGAGGTACTTCCCCAGTCGGACTGCTCAATTGGGCGGATATACCGCCGTGTCCTACCTCCTAGTCCAATCTTTTAGACAGCAGTTGAGTTTTTATTTTTTTACAATTCATTTTATTTTAATCTTTTTAGTTATGATATGGCATATATATTTTTTTTGTAGTCTACTTTAAATTCCCTTCATTTTGATACCCCACTCTATAAATTTGAATAAAAGAAAATTGACAACCCGCATTTTTGCACAAAAAATCCCCCGCATAGTTTTTTATTTTTTCATTTTATATAGGTACACTATGACAATGAATACCTTTCATTTGAGACCCCGTTCATTAGTATTCGTCCAGCCGTTAGGCTTCTAGAGGGGAACAAAGCAAACTACATACATACACGCGTAACACATTACCCTCGCTGGCGCAATTGGGTAAATAAGACCATTAAAAGGTTCTAAAAGGGTCAACAAAGCGCTTGCCACCTCTTGTGTTAAATACCTCTGTAAGCCATAGAAAATCCTTCGCAAAAAGCAATGATTTTTAAGACTATTTGTACTGCAAACTCGTCCAGTTCACGTTAAGTGGACATTAAGTCTTATTAACAATTGCATCACCTGTAATGTTATTTGTCATAATATAACATGTTATATTTGTCATATGTTCATCAGACAGATATATACAGTCCAGACTCAGCTTAGGATGAGTGGCTCGAGTCGGCAATGGTGACCGGAATACGGCAATGGGCTCACCCCCTATTACGTGGGACCGATTTTAATGATTGGTGAAATGTGGGTGTTAATTCGCCTCTGCCTAACCCTCTGGCGATGGGGGTGTGATTCATGTCATTCTTGATCTCATGTATGTTATAATAGCTGATGAGTTTGATTGTTTGTTTAAACGCGCTAATCTCAGGAAATACCATTTCGAATTGAAATAATCTTATACTGTCGAATAGTACATTTATCGACGGAGATTATAATATCACGCTATTACAAAAGAGAGCGGAGCAGTGATCATAAATGTCAACAAATCCAGCAGAAATCCATCCTTCTATTGAAGAATAAAGATTTGATTTTTGTATTCGAATAAACTCACAAACTAGCAACACGTAAAAAAGTTGGAACAGAATCCGAATTAAACACGAGCGGAGCCGCAGGCAATAGCTAGTCAATAATAAAGTTGGAAAGGGTACAATTAATAATGTAGCATTTTCCCCCAACCGTAATTAATTTATACAAAATACTGTTACTGTTTACGTAAGGTTAAGGCGTCGATAGCTAAGTAGTTAAGGAGTCCGTCTTACAATTGAAATGTCCCAGGATCGAATCCTGGCTATTACACTACACACACAATTTCCTTAACTAGAGGGATTAGTGGGAATATTAGTAATTTTGGTTCTAATGTTCTTTAAAAAACATAGAAAAAATTTAAGAGAAGTATTTTCTTCTATAGTCCAGTTAACCCGCAATACTTTGATGAATAAATATTTTATTTAAATATTACGGGCACACCTTAAGTCATAGCGGTTTTCATACTATCATCTACAGCAGTCGTAACGGGAAGTTGGAGCCCTAAAAAGTTCAACAACTAGCCCAACTGCAATACTTCAATATCGCCAATCAGTTCTGGAGGTAAGATGGTAGTCGCTTCACAGAAAATATCGAAGTTCAGCCTAATCACGGTTGGACTGGAAGAAGCAGATCCCGTACTACGAGATGAGGGTCTCGTATGCAACCGGAATTAACACAACAACGATGGTGCTGATTTTATTCAAAATCCACAGCTGCCTACCCCTTTTGCGGGTACTGCAGTCCAAAACCAATAAACAAACACGCAGATTAAATTTCCTAATCCAATTGTGTTTATTTAAGGATCATCCATCGAAACGTTTTCCGTAAATCCGTTTTCCTTAAGCAGTGTCATGTTAAATACTTATTTAAATACTTTATTATAAACATTAACTAAATACCCAAAACACATTCCCACAGAACCTCTTTCACCAACACTTAAAAAGATCTCTAATTTAAAACCACAAAGATTGTAATACCAAGTATGAAAGGAATTCGTGTAATTAAACTTCTAGAACTAAAACATAAAAATGTTCTCATTAAAGAACTAAAAACCACATTCACATTTCAAATGCAGAGATATTTTACAGAGTCCATAGAACTTCTTCAATATAGTTAACTGCGTACAATTTCCGCGGCCTAGAACCTAAAAGAGTCAGTTGAAATAGGGCATGCCACTTCACAACGCTTGTCTTCACCGAATTCTGGTGACCTGAAGAGCACACACACAGACATAAAACAACCCCCGTGTAGATATGCACACACACTTTCCCACTCCGCCCCTGCACGGCCTGGCTAAACCAGTATCCGTGGTTACGTCGCGGAGAGCGCACGTCGCTCTGTTTCTCCAACCCGAACGACCGAACGCGCCGAATGTTTTCGTATCTGGATTATTGAAACCTCTTACATCTTGTGTCAGTATTTATTAAAATAATATCAACGTCACAGCGGGAATTGTGCTCAGTTGTGTACGAAACTAGTCTAGTTTCGTTTGGTGAACAGTGAATTTCGGGTGTAACTAGTTGTTACGTACGGAGGAAGTGTTAAATTTTGTGATTTCTGCGAACACAATTGTCGGCCGTAAGTTATTTTAAATGAATTATATCTTTTTTTTTTGACCGACTTGGCTCGTCCGTGCGAATGAAATAAATTCGCATCTAATGTTTGTTAGGCAGATTAGATTGATGACGTTCGCCGCGGATGTTATATTTTTTCAGCACATTTATCACAATATTAGCAATACTGAGGTTCACTGACAAAATTCTCAGTAATGTCTCATAAGCTGAAACAAATTTCAAGCTCACTGAAACTTTCTGAAAAATTCCGAAAACTCACGTAAGAAATATAAATAGAGATCAATATACGTGCTACAATTACACTCTATAGGCATATTGGTAACGTCATTTGGGACACTAAAGGTATCCATTACAGAGCACTTTCCCTGAACAAGCAAACACCGGTCCCTTAACTGGACAATTTTGGTCAAGTCTTTGACGTCGTAAAATTGTTTCTAAAAACGGAAAACTAGAGCGATATTTCCATCGTCCAACCTTTGCTAGGTAAGCAAAAACCCTAATCGTTAAACGTAGGTTGAAACTTTAGAAAGTGTAAAATACTTTTGCTCAAACATTTTCTGATTCGGCCAAATTGAGTGTCATATAAAATGTGATATAAAATTTTATTTGCAGTGTAGCTGTGGGCTTAGATAAAATTTCCTTCGAAGCTATTTCCTTGGGAATTTCATAACGTTTACAGATGACGAATGAGTAGTGTAAGATATATTCTTAGATGTGTGGAATATTAAAACCTGTGATATCAGTTTGGAACCTGTGTTTTTCTACAGCTTCAATGAAAATGTTAGTTTAAGCATCATGTTGATGAAACGAAATGTGTTTTATTTACAATGCTGTTATCAGTAGTAATAAAACTTATGTTATATAAAACAATAATAATTTATTGCCATAAAATAAATGAAGACATTTTAAGGGAAAGGACATGTCAAGAGTAGGTACCCGAAACCGGCGAGCATGTTTAAAAACAATTATGATAGTAGAAGAAGCAAAAGATGTATGCCAGGCTCGTGGCAAGTGGAAATCTGTAGCCTCTGCTAACCCCACTGGGAAAAGGCGTGACTGTATGTTTGTTTATATGTAAAATAAGATTATTTATTGGTTTAAATTATAAACCATTTTCCCCCTTATTTTTTATTCATAGTTTCATAAAATATAATACCGAATTTAGATCCTAATGAATTACAATTTAATATCGATTATTTTTCAATTAACCCTACTGCTAGGAATATCATTTTAAAAAGTAAACCAATCTGGAATTATTTCAAGAATTTTGAAAAGGACACCTAATAATCCTGAATTAGTAGGTAATTACTTCAAGAATTGTGAATGTAAAAAGAAAAAAGGTTTTTTTATTAACTTTTGCCCTAAATTTACATCATCCCTAACAAATTCTGAGAGGTTTTCCAAACTTGACATAAACTTGTCTATGTTATTTTTCCCATTTTAGTGGTCTGAATGTGAGAGTATTTTCCTTAGCATTGCACTCATAATTTATACTACTAGTTTAGGGTCTTAAGTCAAATTTTGAATAACTATTATCATTTAGGTCAATCAATTAATTAGCTTGTCACAGTCTACCGTTGGGCAGAGGTATCTCACAATATTAGTAGGCTTTGAGCTACTGTTTCCACACTGGTCAGATGAATTAGTACAGGGATTTATTTCTAGTTTTCCTTCTCTCGCAGTGATATCGTCTGCGTATGTTTCCGTTAGTCACCTCTTTCGACGTCCTTCGAATTACGGGAGGGTAATGCTTGTATTCTTATCTTCCCCGTCATCACACGGATTTAAGTAATATGTTCTAATGCGTGACGATAGAAAATTAAACTTGAAGCAGGTATACCTGCTATTACGATAAATAAATTATGTAACTTTGTTCGTAAATTGAAAGCCTAAACCTATTATCATTGCTTTGTACAAAATGTTGTCAGACCTAATTGAAACACTTTGTTTGTCATTCGTAGTGACACATATCCATTTATACCTGCTCGTTGGAGCTGATGGTTGAGTTTTTTTTCATAACTAGTTTCTGTGAGCTTTTTGAACTTTTCTACACTTTAGCCTGTGCGACTAAACTCAACGTATCTTTCATTATTGAAATATATATCTTTTAGGATTTCATTAAATATTATTTATTTATTGTTTATTGTACACTTACAAGACATATTATACAAATAAGTGAAATGTTATGTACAAAGCCGAGCTTAACTCAATGTTGAGCTCTCTTCCAGCACACCCGGGAGTGCAGAGAGGAATTGCAATCCAATCAGAGGCAAAGTCTTGTATACATTAATGTTAAGATTTATTGTGAAGTATACGAAAGGTATACAAAAATGTATTATATAAAAATACATATTAAGCCATCATAGACCTACAAACACATTCATAAAATACTCATACATATACCGATTAAATATATACCTACATACATACATACAGTTACACACATATAAATATATATCATGTCTTAACATAACATAACATAAACTCACGCCTATATCCCCGAAGGGGTAGGCAGAGGTAGAGGGGTAGGCAGAGTAGTTAGAGGTGCTAGCACCCACATTTCACCAGTTTATGTTTAGGTCCTAATGTATATTTATATTCTTTTCTTCCCTTTTATTTTTTTCATTTTTTTCTTTTCTTATTGAACTCAGTATTTGAGAAAATTAGGTAGATAGATCATATTTTATTGTACACCTATTTTACATTGTAATGTAGGTAGCATGTATATACAGTTGAATGTTACAATGGATGGCCTTAAGAAAGCGATTTCTTCCAAGCAACTTTGGGATAGACAGTAATGTAACAAAACGAAAGATATATGGTGTAGTTATCATATAAGACTACTAACAGAACATTACGCAGACGATATCACTGCGAGAGAAGGAAGACTTGAAATGAAACCCTGTACCAACCCGTCTGGCCAGTGTGGAAACAGTAGGCCAAAGCCTCCCAATATTGGGAGAGGCCTAGTCCAACAGTGGACTGCGATGGGCTAGTTGTTTGTTTATCATATAAGACTAAATAAATAGTGTAGGTACTGAAACAATAAAAACAGCAATAAAACAAAAAGTAATGACTTCTGTTACTCAAACTTCTTATTTCTTTGCCAAAGTGGTATAAAAATTCCATTTTTTGATTTGTGTTGATTTATTATTTACTTATTTAAAAATAGTAATAATAAAAACTAAATAAATAAAAATGAAATTATTTTGAATTTTAAAGTTAACATCATACCTTCATCTCTTATTTGACTTTGTAGTATTAATATAACTTGACCATATTCATAGTCCGGCGATCAATTACGTTATAATGGAGGCCACAAAATTGTTTGGGTCGGCAATTACTTAGGCCGTTCTTAACGACACCTATATCCTCACAAGTTGATGTGAAAGGGTCGAGAGAATCAATAGAGATTGATTTTGCTATAATTACGATGTATATAAAATTAACACCTATGTGAAATAGTACTCCTACTATTAATAATAATTTATACTGAAGAGGGATATTAGAAGGTCGCGCTGTCAACACTTTTTTTTTTACGTGCGCAAAATCCCCACGGATACCTCCCCACCAGAGCCGGCGGAAGAGGTTATGTCGGACTCGAACCGACTAAAACGCACGCCGCCTGTGGGTCGTTTTGGTTGCCGAAGGTGAGGTTGACAGGCATATCCCTCGCACCCCGGCCGACCCAGGGCCATCTCTCACGATCTGGCCCTCTCCTCGGGTGTGTGAGGACTACAGAGTCCCCAACTTGTCCCCGGAAAACGGGGAGGCGCGCCGCGGCCTGCTTCTGCCAGGGTGACAGGCGGCTCCACCAGTCACCCCCAGGCCGCGCTGCCAACCCTGTAAGCATAGATTATTTCTGTGCTGTCAGTGTAAAATCAAAGAAGGAAAAGCTTAAGGTCTTCCCACTGACAGCACAAAATCTCTCCAGTGAGCTCTGGATACCATACTCACCGTCGAGAATACAACATGAGGTTATTATGGCCGTGGTATTCTGTAGGGCGCAGGTACGGTCAGTACAGGTACAGTCGGACTGCTCATTTTTGGATGGAAATACCGTTGTGTCTTACACGATCTCGATTATCAAACCTCTATCGATTTCTTCTTAAAGTAATCTTAAAATGGAATAGAGTGCGCCAAGTGTAATCTTTGTGGACATTGTAGAGGACAGCATCTGTGGTATGGCGGTAGTATTTAAGATAGATTGAGATACAGACAGAGTAGAAATTGGGCCACCCCATTTCTTCCCATGTGGTATCGTACAAGGTGACTAAGGGATAGGGCTGTTTAACATCAGACAGATATATACAGCCCAGACTCAGCGATGCATGGCTTGAGTCAACAATAGTGCCTGGCAGACGGCATTAAGCTCTCTATTTATTACGTGAGACCGAATACGATGATTGGTGAAATGTGGGTATTAATTCACCTCTGCCTAAACCCCAGGGATAAAGGCGTGATATCAGTACAATACAGTATTGATCGCAATCAGAACAATATATTTATATCTCCAAGGATGGCGTCCCATATGCTTTCTGTCCGTCATAACTATTTCAGATGTAAATATTGTGGATAAATGTAAATTATTACGGAAACGCTCCATTTGTACGTTTGGCACATATTCTGGCACGATGCTGGACATTGTAGTGTTGCTATGATTGTTAAAATGTTGGTGTTAATTCACCTCTGCCAAACTCTCCAGGGATAATGATGTGATTATATGTAATGTATGTATGATTGTTCAGAAGTCTATCATAAGAGAGAATAAACTAGATTGCGAGGATAATTTGATTAATAAGTAAGGGTCTAGAACTCTAGACATACGTATGTCAATCATCAATTGAAGATGTTTTAAATTGTATTTTCCTTTATATACAGAGTTCTCATGTACAGATTGAGAGAGAGTATGAGTGAGTGAGTGATTATGTATGCGTACACGGCGTGTGTGTGCTTGTGTATGCCCGCACACACAGACACTGACAGACATGCGCACAAAAACAAATAATATATCTATTAAAAACAATTATCTGTTTATGTGTTATAGTATATGTATATCAGTATATGTTGATAATACTTTGTGTAAATCCGTATATTAATTTTTTTTTACTAATACTTTTCTCTCTCTGTTTTGTTTTTAATACACTATCTATTCAAGTTTAGCCGATAACTACGCCATATCTTTTGTTTTTATAATATTATTGTCCATCCCAAGGTTGCCTGGAAGTAATCGCTTCAGCAATAAGGTCGCCCATCGTACATTGAACTGTATACATGCTATCTACTTGTCCTACTGTAAATCTGTTTGTGTACAATAAAAAAATCTATCTATCTATCTGGTCGAAATACTTTTACTTTGATTGCTGACAGTATTTTTAAGGACTGAAGCTAGTCAACTAGGATTTTACTATAACCAATCAAGAATAACTTTTAATTTTCAATTGAATTGTATTGATTTATATATTTTATATATTTAATTAAAGAACAAAAGTTAAAACGCGTCGTGGAATTCCTCCGCATCGTCTGTCTCTCATCAGAATAACTTCTTGACTAACTAACTCTTCAATTGAGTCTAGAAATATGTATCAATTCAAAATCACTGAATAAGGGTGAGCCAATAAAAGTCTGAAATATTCTTTAAGCTTCGGCGATGAAAAATCACGACAAGAAAGCTCGAAGAGACATTTTAATACGAATTTTACAGATTACCATTTCAATGGTTTTTCAAATTCTGACAAGGCTATAAAGGTACAAAAGATTAAATTATTTTTTGCTGGATTCTTGTCGCATCTAGAGCAAAACGCAGTGCCTGACTATAGATCTAGTATCTTATATACTGATAATGGCTATGTCTGGTTTGACGAGTAACCTTCATTTCTGAGACTTTGTTTTCAGCATACCATCAGTCCTATAAAAAAACACTGTTACTGGTTAGGAAAAAAAAATCCAACGTATCATAGGTGTTAATGGTTGCAACACTTTTTCTCCAAACGAGTAACACTGCAAAATATTATTAAAATAGATACATTGGAAATTGTTTGTAAAGCATAATGATTATTATTGAAAACATCAACAGAGTGAATAAATTTTTGACACGACTGTTTTTGCTTATTTTCTCTTTTTGGTTTTTTTATACCACTTGGTTGGCGTACAAGCACATGGCCCACCTGATGGAAAGCGGTTATCGTGGCCTATGGACGTGTGCAACACCAAGGGAGTCACACTCGCGCTGCCAACCCTGTAAGCACAAGAGTTTCTGGGCCGACAGTGTCAAAGACAAAGCAAGACTAGCTTTTGGTCTTCTCACTGACAGTACAAAAACTCTCCAGTGAGATCTGGCTACCCTTGCACGTGCGTTTAATATTGGACAATGAACTGTTAGACGCGCACTGTTAGATGTCGCGACTAGCACAGAAGAAAATAAACTTCACCCACTAAAAAAGTGAAAACCAGCAAAAATAAGTCGTATCAAAACGAACATCATAGCGTGTCGCAAATATAGTTATTATCAAGTACAGAACATCAACTCTTCTATTAAAAATATGTTAAAAATTCAGTCCCAATCTGTCAAAATCAAATTAAATGACACAAACAATACTCTCGTAATAGAATTGTCAAGAAAGAACATTGACGTCATAATCGTTTTCGACACCAGAGAGATTGAGGGTAGAACGAGATCTAATCGTTAAACATCTTTTTAATAGTAGAATTAGAGTCCAATGAACTATTGTAAACTTTCAGTATCAGAATAAACGGGAGATACGCGTAGTAAAAGAACTCGAAAGAGGGTATATCGATATAATTACTCCTAGGAAAAAACTTTTTCTTTATTCACCGCCACTACTCCAGTTCCTCCGTGATCATGGTGCTTGCAACAGCGCCGAAATATCGAAAACTCAAAATAATGAAACATGGTAAATATCCCGTTTATTCTGATACTGATGTCAGTGACCATGATAGTTTAAATACCTATATTGTAAACTTTATTACTTTTCTATCCTGGTTTTAGTAAATACATACATTTAACCACGCCCTTATTCCCAGGGGGTTAGGTAAAGGTGACTTAACACCTGCATTTCATTAATGATTGTTTTCCATCCCACCTAACAGGGTGTGAGCCTATTGCCGTATTTTGGACTAAACTATCACATTATAATCAAGTCAAAGACTAACTAAAAAAGACTAAAAACAAACAGAACTAAAAGATATATCAATTTTTATTAGGAGGCAATTATAAATATATCTCAGTAAAATGGGGTTACCTAGACTCGGTGGGTGGTGATTGTGGTGCACCTCTGCAGTCGATGGGCCACCACCTGTGGTGCCCACTGTGCCCCTACACCTGCATAATTGCTGACCTGAAGATGGTTTGGAGGGTAAAGTCGCCGAGTTTTGGGTTGGGCGCATTTAGCTTGTTTTTTTTTTTTGCCATTGACACGAGGAAGAAGAAGAAGTAAAATATTGGCAACGAGAAGTAGATAAGAACAGATATCATAAAATATTATGATACTCGTATCTGTCACAGCAACGAATACCGTTTTATAACCTACAGGAACAATGACAATCGTCTCTTGGATCGAGTTGTTTGTTTACGAGTTTACTTGTAACAAACAAACAACAAGTTTTCTCGTTAACATGACACTGAGGTTATCGCTATACATACGAGGACACACGATATCGCTCCCTGACAACCCACCCTAGCTAAAGATAAGTCATTAATAAAATGTTGCGCGAAGAAATAAAAACAAATTTCGAATCATAACCGATTTAAATTAGGAAAAGTGACAAGCGCCATTACCCTTTACAGGGAGAATGCTCCGTGAGAACTGCAGCTATGTGAGAATTCCCTTTTTTTACCTTTTAAGGGTTCTGTACCTCAAAAAGAAAAAATGGAACCCCTATGGAAGAATTTTCAAAGGGGTTCCGTTTTATCTTCCGTTTCACGACACTTTAGTGTCCGTCTGTCCGTCTGTCTGTCTGTCAAGACTTTTTTCTAAGGAATGCGTAAAGGTATCCAGTTGAAATTCATACCATATACTCAAATCTATAACGTCTTAAAATTGATCAAAAATCAAACTTCTAAGTCGACGCGTTCAAAATATATTAAGGCTTATGTAGTTTAAGTTAAGGAACCTTCGGTGCGGGAGTTCAACTCGCGCTTGACTGGCTTTTTTTCACTCTTTCCACTTTTCCAAATCATCTTAATCGTCTTAAGAATGAACTCTTTTTCCAATCTAAACCAGTGGGAATAGTTAGCATACAAATTACTAAAATTAAAAAAAAACTTGCGGAGAACATGGTTGGTAGTCACAGCATCGTCAGTGTGAGATTCAAGATTTTCATCTATTCTTAACTCAATTTATTGGTTGAAAATGTTAATTAAGACTTCAAACATTTCCGCGAGTAGTTAACGACAAAAGAAACTTAACACATTCTTTTACAGATCATTTTACTTCAAAACCGTAAATAATCTTGATAAACTAAATTACTATAAAAAATACTCACGAGTCAATTTTATATTGATGCGTCTCAAATTTGTTGCCAACTGCATATTTACTGCTAGATTCATAAAGCAATATCTACAACTAGAGGTATTGCTTTATGAATTTCTTTCTTTCCTTTCTTTCAAGGTATTTGGAAATAAAAACTCGTAGGTAACATCAACGTTCACATTTAACAATGAAAACTGTAGTTACGATTTTAGCCTCTTCACGGATTGTTTTTCACGAATCCTGTCAATTCCTGTGCTTCTGATCTGTTATATTGTAGAGATATTTACCGAAATGACAGAAGAAGCGTTGTGCGAATTCATTTCAGCAGCTCATACTTTTTCAAGTAGGTATTTTGTAAATTTTACATATTGGTGAGACCATGAAGCAAAAATCAATATTTAAAAATAATTGCAACATTATGAATTGGTTCCGATAGTTTGTATGAATGTCAATAGATGGCTCTCACCGTCACCCGAAGTATAGAAAAAATTGGATGACTTCTGGACTGGTTCGGTGGCTCAATGGTCAGAGCATTCCCCCTGTAAGGGAAAGATCGCGGGTTCGAATCCCTCCTGAATCGATTAAATTTTTCTTTTTTTTTTTAATCGACCATGAAAATATATATTGTTATTTATATTTACTTGCGAAATATCCTCACGGATACCTCTCCCCGCCGGAGCCAGTGGAAGAGGTTATGTTGAACTCGAACCGACTAAAACACACGACGTCTGGGGGTCGTCGGTTGGCGGAGGTGAGGTTGGCAGGCATATACCCCGGCTGACCCAGAGTCATGTTTCTGTATCTGGCACTTCTCGGGGGGTGGGACCACGGAGTCTGCAACTTTAGTCTTTTTATTTTTGCCACTTTTGTAGTATATAAAACTCACTTCTCTCCAAAACGTATATGATATTCTGTTTCTATTTACGACAGCTCAACTCCGATCGGTTGATAAAATACCGCATCAACCGACATCGGCATACGAATTGGGGTATCAGAACCATTTCATTTATGATTTTATTTACGGCTGAGCGTAAAAAAGCAAAATTGCAGTTGTGCTTCTGTTATCTATAACGTCGAATGGAGATGAATGGGTAATGCATAATATTTGTGTTTGCTGACTTGTAGACGAGGACAGAAATGGTAGAATTTGTTGTATCAGTAAGTTAGACTATTTGGAAGATGGAATAAAACTGACATTGTCAGATTCTGAGTGTAGGGAACGCACAATCAGCCCAAACCCTAATGGGAACATTCGTATTTCACGATAGAAATCATTTGAGGCCTTATTCTGATTGACAAAACGTGTGTAAAAGCCGATGCCATATAAGTTGGTCTATGTCACTTCTCTCTTCTACATACATATAATCACGCCTTTATCCAAGGAGGGGTAGGCAGAGGTTAATTAACACCCACATTTCAACAATAATTGTATTCGGTCCCACGTA
This sequence comes from Eilema griseolum, assembly GCA_963662185.1. Taxonomy (NCBI): domain Eukaryota; kingdom Metazoa; phylum Arthropoda; class Insecta; order Lepidoptera; family Erebidae; genus Eilema; species Eilema griseolum. Next base: position 4,134,580 of record OY759255.1, read on the forward strand.
ATAGGGGGTGAACATATTACCGCATTCCGGGCAATATTGTTGAGTCGAGCCATGCATCTGGGGCTGAGTCTGGGCTGTATATATCTGTCTGATGTTAAACAGCCCTATCCCTACACCGTGTACGACACCGCATAGGAAGAGATGGGTTGGCCCAAATTCTACTCTACCGGAAAGCACACGGCTTTACGTTACGTTACCCAATTGTAATTCGCTGTCTTCTCACGTTTCGACTGCGTTTGAAACTCGATGTCACTCAGAATAATGCCCTGGTAGTGTTATTCTGTTATATACAAATTCAATGTCGAGTATCACTTAGGCGACAGAGCTTACTTTGGTTTTGTTCGAGGTACGCTATCAGCGGTTATTACCCGTACTTGAAAAGCATTAGCGTCGATCGACCAACCGGCTTGTTTCAGAGGCAAGAGCGCACATAATCTGAAGAAAGCTCACTTATCTGAATAAGACTTGACATCGAACTCAGATATAAGAGAAAAGCATTACTGAATACATTTTTGGTATTCTTGATAGCTCATATGCTAAGCGAAATAGTTTGAGTTATGTTTTTTCTGCTAGTTTATTGGGTAAAATTAGAACAAGGAAGATCGATTCCTCTGCGCTTTCGCCGCTCATATTAGAGCTCCTTCAAAAATATAGGTTAATATTGTCTATATAACTAATAGTGATGGAGAGAGAATACAAGTATCACACCCCATATCATCTGAAGATTTTATTAATTCATAAGATTTATTATTAGATTGCATTTTAGTAGGAGGTAGGATACGACGGTATTCCCGTCCGAATTGAGCAGTTCGACTGGGGAAGTACCTCCACCCTACAGAATACCACGGCTATAATAACTTCGTGTTGTATTAGGGTAGCCAGAGCTCACTGGAGAGTTTTTGTGCTATCAGTGGGAAGACCAAAGGCTTGTCCTGATTTTGTGTTCTGCAGAGTGTGTTCTTTGTTCTTATAGAGTTGGCAGTACGGGTGTGACTCCACTGGTGTTACACACGTTCATAGGCCACGGTAACTACTTTCCATCAGGTGGGTCGTGTGCTTGTTTGCCACCTAAGTTGTATAAAAAAAAAGAAGTGTCGTAATAAACAACTAATGGAAAAATACGCTGACGATAATACTGCGAGAGAAACAAAACTCGAAATACCAACTCTGGACAGCCGTGGAAACAGTAGACCAAAGCCTCTCAAAATCTCGAGAGGCATATGTCCAGCACTGTACTGCGATAGGCTAATTGAGTGATTCATTGGCTTAATGCCCTTATTATTAGCTTTAATAGTAAAATGTTACATAATATACTAACAATGGCGCCACCTACAGAGGACATAAAACAGAAAAGGGAAACTTGGTCTTCAGAATTCTCACAAAGCAGACCACATGTGACCTGCTGTTACTTAAGTTAGAGGATGGTACATCGTTTGAACCCGATGCTGGGAAAAACAAGACTCTACTATTCACCTGTCATATTAAAGTTAGTGAAAGTATTAGACCAACGACTTGTACATTACCGTGTGAAGATTCGATTCTGGTGAGAACACTTTGTAACAAAGCAACAAAAGTCTATTAATTTAAATAATACTAAAGTAGAAAGAAACCTCTTACCTAAAAGTATGGTGAGTGGTTAAAACATACCTTTTGATGCTTGCATTACCATACAGGCAGTACATGTAGTACAATCAGCATCAGATAGATCTTGACTAGCAAAATCTAAAAATCATTTCACTAAGTTGTTAAGATCATTTTAAGTACTATTTTTTACACATCAATACCATCGTGCATGTACAGTCTGCATCAGATCGATGCAAAGATGCCACACGTACATCTAACTGCAATGCTTCGAATTGCCAATGGGTTGCGAAGGTCAAATGGCAGTCCCTTCACATGAAATATCAAAGTTCAGTCAAGCCTGCAGTTAGATTAAATAAAACGGACCCCAGACTCCGAGGTGACATCTTCGGATGCGACTGGGGTTAACGCTAGGCTGAAAAATACATACATACATGCATACATAAAATCACGCCTTTATCCCCGGAGGGTTAGGCAGATGTGAATTAACACCCACATTTGACCAATAAATGGAATGAGCCTCTTTCCGTATATCGGACACTACAGTTGACTCGAGCCCCGCATCTGAGGCTGAGTCTGGGCTAAATATATTTATCTGATCTTAAACAGCCCTATCCCTTAGTCGCCTTGTACGACGCCGCATGGGAAGAGATGGGGTGGCCCAAATTCTACTCTGCAAAAATACTAATGTAATTCCTCTGATTGAAGATAAAAGCAAAAATCCTCACCTTACTCTAGGTAATGAGTCAAAGACCTTGGGCTTGAACTCAAGACATAAGACCTGACAGGCCACGATCCCAGATAGCAGCACACGTTCCATTGCGTACCAAACAGAGTGGAAACAGGTAACGATGTACTGATAAGTGTAATTGTACGTTTTAGTGATTGCAGAGTAACTGTGAACTGATTTATTGCGTTTTGGTCACGGTGGTGTATGTTTTGCTCGTACGGTTCTCTTCACGCCGAAAATAATGTTTGTAGCAAGTACTATTAAACCCAATGATGTGTTATTCCGTAGAAACCATAGATATGTTAGTCCGTACACTAATGTGGCGACAAACAATTTTACGCACCAATTAGAGACGCATAAAATTCGCTACGCAAAAAAGAAGCACATTTTTTTTTTACTTAGTGTGGGCGCCATTTTTGAAAGTCGCCATATTGCCACATGACGTATCTATTAATAGCAACGCTTCTCGCGTCCAGAAGACTGCTTTTTTTTAAGGTCAGTGAATAAGCATTGCCATACAACATGGCAATGCTGCCAGTCTTCTGGGAACGCTACCACAAGAAGCATGCGATGCGAGCGAATTCCACGTCACATTTTGACTTTTACCTAATTTAGTTTTTTTTGTAGTATTTTATATATAATAATACATACATATACATATAATCTCGCCTCTAATCCTGGAGGGTTAGGCAGAGATGAATGAACACCCATATTTCAACAATAATTGTATTCGGTCCCACGTAATAGAGTGTGAGCGTATTGCCGTATTCCGGGCACTATTGTTGACTGAAGCCATGCATCTGAGGCTGAGTCTTGGCTAGGTACATATCTGCCTGATGTTAAACAGCCCATAGTCACCTTATACGACACCACATGGTAAGAGATGGGGTGACCCTAATTCTACTCTGCCGGGAACCACGCAGCAACAATAGATTATTGTCCTATGTGTAACATATACTAAATATATAGTTTAATGAGTAAATCAGAGATTTTTAAGCTGAAATTCCGTCCATGTAAAATTTTGATCTCGTTCTTGTTACCCATGGGAACCTATTTCAGATTTATAAATTGGCCTATGTTTTATTTCAGTATATAATGTATTCCCGTATCGAATTTTAGTCAGATCCATATAGCTGTTTGAGCGTTATTGAGTAATGAATATCAAACTCTTTTCCTGCCCAGGTTATATATTTTAATTTCCTAACCTTTTTCCTCTAAAGATAATAAAGTATTAGTGTCATGTCATGAATTTTATAACAATTTTTTTTATACTACTTAGGTGGCAGACAAGCACACGGCCTACCTGATAGAAAGTGGTTACTGTGACTTATGAATGTATGCAACACCCTGTAAGAACAGAGAGTTTCTGTGCTGTTAATGCAACCTTCAGTCTTCCCACTGACAGCACAAAAACTCTCCAGTGAGCTCTGGCGACCGTACACAGCGGGAACACAACACGTGGTATTCTATAGGGTGGAGGTACTTCCCCAGCCGGACTGCTCAATTGGGACGGGAATGCCATCGTGTCCTACCTCTTGCTAAATTTATTTACATACATAACATGGTTCTATGTGATCTTTACATGTGTTTGTTTACGACCTTCGTAGGACACCAATGTACGCTCAACCAGGCCGCGGCGGTGGCGCGCCTGGCGCGCCTCCCCGTTCCCGGGGACTAGTTGGGGACTCTGTAGTCCCCACACCCGAGGAGAGGGCCAGATCGTGAGAGATGACCCTGGGTCGGTCGGGGTGCCGGGGTTAATATGCCTGTCAACCTCACCTACGGCAACCAAAAACGACCAACAGGCGGCGTGCGTTTTGGTCGGTTCGAGTCCGACATAACCTCTTCCACCGGCTCCAGTGGTCCGGTATCCGTGGGGATTTAGCGTACGTAAAAAAAATGTACGCTCTACCAAACAATTCAACTCCCAGGCTATACTAATAAATCATCACTACAGGTGTATTAGTGTTTTACGTTTATGTGTGCATCATTCTACACTCACATGTAAAAGTGGATGGGATACTATCATTTTTGCCAAGTGTACATAACACCATCCACTACCACAGCTCTTATAACATAATCAAAACATCAAGCAGTTTAAACTTATATTACACAATAAAAACACTTATACCATGATACGCGTTAATTCCCGTAATTTGCATATCATGGAGCGCAAAATTTCAAAAGTTCTTACTATAAAAACTTTGTTTAATAAACATGGTATGGGCCATACATTTTTTACCGTCCCGAGTGGGCATCTGACCTACAAACTGTCAGTGGCAGGCAGTACGCCATCCGCGCAATTAATAAGGTTTGCATACAATTGTAGACAGAGGATCGTGAGAAAATTTCCAGGTCGAGAACCTTCTGCGTCTAACATTTTGATCGTAAAAGTATCAGTTTACTAACGAACATTATTACCCGACTGCGCGACGCAAAGGAGTGATAATGTGTTTATCAGCTTATGTATGTATGTTTGTATGTTTGTTCCTTTGAAGCACTATAGATGCCATACTCCTAGACCGATTTTTATGATTCACACGTCAATTGATTCTTCTTAGTCCAGAGAGTGTCACTAAAGATATGTCGTTAGTGAAAATTCAATATGGCGACTACTGGACACCATATTGTGAAAATGAAAAAAAATGAGAAAATAAAATCCATAATTTTTTTTTATTAAAAACTTCATAAAAAACATAAAAAATTTGATATAGGTAATGAAAATTTATAAAAAGAATAACAAAAAAAAAATTAGAAGAAAAAATGTGGTAAACTTTTTATTTGAGAATAAAAATGATTAATATAATTTATAAAACAATTTGAAACAACGCATAAGCGTTGTTTCAAATTGTTTTATAAATAATCATCCCTTGAGCTTTACATTACCAGTACTTGAAGTCCAGTGTAATTGCGATGTAGTAATGATGCTGATAGGACATCTACTGGAACAGACTAGAAAGTAGGAAAAAAAAAACAGAATTAAAACACCCGACTGCGCAAATAATGAAACAAACTACGTACATAATAAATAAAACTGAAAAGAAAAAAATAAACACTTAGATGTCCGGTGATCTAGAATTCTATAATATATTATTAACTGAATACATACTATTGAAAAAAAAATCTAATAATGGAACATAACAACTGAACAGTGAACGTAGATTGCCTGTCGAATAATTATATGTAAAACCAATCTGTTTCAGAGGCTCTTGTTCAATAGTGGTAATTTCACAATATTATTGGTTTGATTAAACTCACCAACAGTAGGCCAAAATTACTCTAATTCTAATTGTATTCTAGAGAACATTGGGAGAGCGTACGTTCGATTTTCGAAAAAAGGCAATTGTTCAATCAATTAGCAAATTAATTTGAATAATACGTTTGACAGTTCAACTCTCTCGGAATACAAAATAGATGTTTTTATTTCAAATGTTTTACAATACCTACTTGTTAAGTAAATTAGGCATTTACGTGCAATAGTATTGTAGTTTGGTTGCCAAAGCTCCTTTGGCATATTAATCTTAACAAGCACTTCGAATAAGATAAAAAAAAATCAACTATCTCGGGTTGTTCTCTTACAAAACTCTTAATAATAACAAAAATATTGAAGAATGCCCGCTTCGAAAAGTATATAGTATAACAAAGTACTTTATATTATTTTTCTTTATGTCAAGATCTTGAGTCGGGTACCAATCACTGGATTGAGCTACATAAACTCAAAGCCCTCTCCACTGATCGCCACTACTATTCACGGATTGTGTGTGAAGCCATTGAAATCAAAAAATATAAAAATTTCAATAGGGAAGATGGATTAAAACTATCCGGAACGTGGAATCCAGTGATTAAGATACTAAAACCAAAAAACACAGTGCCGTTAAAAACTGACATAGTGAGTGTGGTGGGTCGCCAGCCTAACCGTTCATAATAAGTGTAATGGTGGGTAGGCGCTCAAAAAAATATTCCCTTCATACCTCTCGACCCTCGAAGACTAGTCAAGTCGTGACCACGGGTGCTGGTGAAAGTACTTTATATTGAACACCAAAATTTTCTCTCTCCACATACTTCCGAAAGAAAAATAATACATGTATCAAAACCCTATCCCGTCTGAAAGGGTGTTGTAAGAGGAGACTAACAGATAATATGGAGACGATATCACAGCAAGAGAATTAAACTTGAAATAAAACTTTGTACCACCCCGTCTGGCTAGCGTGGAAACAGTACGCCAAAGCCTCTCAAAATTAAGTGAGGCCTATATTAACGTATTACTATCTAAGAAATAGTAAAACTGTGCATATATCCAGCAGTGGACTGCGATAGACTAATTTAAACTTTAACCCCTCTATTACGCTAGTGAATACACAGACCACCTATGGGAATTTAGGGGGTATTCGTACTCACAGGGAGTGGGGGAGGGGGTACGGATAAAATCACAAAAATCAACAGGGTTAGATGAGTGAGATATCACATGTATTTATATTTACTAAATTACGCGTGAAAAATGTGAATATTCTGTTTTTTTTTTTAAATATATACATACATAAAATCACGCCTGTTTCCCATAGGGGTAGGCAGAGCTCACGGATCTCCACTTGGTACGATCCTGACATACTACTCTCGATTCATTCACTCTCATTTTAAATGACTTATACTAAAAAAATATACGTAATTTAGGGGCTAAAGAGTTGTTTGAAACCTCACCACGTATCACCATGGGGGAGAGGGGGTTAACAAATTGCTAAAAAACATCAAGTGATTAATGGACAGCCTTACAGGTGGAGTAATAAACAACGGCAGTCCTAACCAAATAGTCAACCTTGGCTCAGCTGGTTTTATTCTTGTATTTGGATTCTGTTGTACATTAAATACATTAAGATTGATGAAAGTAATATCTGCTATAATTGCTTACTACCTAACTCTTAAGAGGTCTAAAACTAACATGGCAATACCACTTCAAGATTGTGTGGTAATCTCGGAGTTCATACAGGATGTGAAGATGTGAACAATAGGTATAAATGTATATATCAAATGTGAGTTCACATTCTTTCCTCTGACCCTGTGTGAAGATTAGAAATCTAGTGTGTTTTGTATCGAAATATAGTTTCTTTTTTAATTTTGGTGGCAGACAAGCATACGGCCTACCTGATGAAAAGTGGTTACCTTATGAACGACCTATGAACGACGTATGAACGAGTGCAACAACTGGGGAGCCACACCCGTGCTGTCGACCCTATAAGAACAGAAAGTTTCTGTGCCGTACAGAACAGTAGTACAGAAGATTGTATATTCGTACATTCTTTATTGTACACAAAACACATTTTTATTACAAGAAATAGAAGGATATTGTAGTACAAAGGCGAGCGTAACTCAATGTTGAGTTTTCTTTCAACAAACTTTAGAGTGATAGAGGGAAAAAATAATCGATAGAGGGCATAGTCAAGTGTACAGCAAAGTGGATATGACAGACTAGGAAAGAGAAAGTTTAGAGAAGTTACACAGATTATAGAAATAAATAGATAACACCCAGGTTGATGCCAGCATTCTCATTATAGGATATAATATAGAAGAAAATTTCTGTGATGTTTGCTTGTATAGTTACTTGTTTTGGATTTTATTGCTAACCAATGTGTACCTTAAACTGGAGGTATTTCGGCACAATTTCAGTTTTGTATATTTATAAAAAACAATGATACAAATCGTCAATGTTTATCCTCACCTTCTTCAGGTGATGATAACTTACTATTTATTTCATTCATCTGTCAAATCAAATCATTTATTTGCAAAACATAGGTTACAGAAAGCTTGTTCTTACATTTGTCTACTGCTTTAAATAATATCAAATTTATATTGTCCTAATGTTACTGCTGTCCAAATTAACGCCAGTTATGACTGCTTTTAGTCATGTTACTAAAGTTTGATTGAGAGTAAAACAACGCGTGAACATAAATTTACTAAACGTCATTATTTCGCAATGGGATATTTTCTATAACAGTAAACTATTACAAAACATTAAATTGTTCTTACAAGTACTCATTGGTCTTAGTATTGTTTTTCTCGAACACTTCATTTGAGTTTATTACAACACAAAAACTGTATGTTTGAGGTTTCTTGTTTAACTTTCCTAAATCAATTTTCTCAATATAATCTTCGTACGTATATAATATACGCTATAAACCTACTTAAGTTATATGTGTACTTACTAAAAGCCGCAATACCAGACACAACACAGACGAAATTAAACCTATACAATAGTTGTACTAACAAAATATAAATTTATTGAATACTTACGATCCTTCAGAAAAGAAAAACACAGCAGCTTATGAATATTGAAAGAAAAACAAAAACATAAAACCATTGAAAGGCGAAAATAGAACGAAAGAAAAGAACTTTTAAAGGTCCGACAAAATCAGCTTGCATTCAAAAACAAATTCTTAAGAAAACCGATTTCTGAACAATGGTTCCCAAAGTTACCTATCACACCGTGCGAAACATCATAATGTTTTTGATAAATCAAAGGAAGTTGTTCAAATGTTGGATCGACGATTCGGTGTGAATGCGACCGATGAATGTATTATAAGATGCTGAATCGGGTCACATAGCGATGTTTGAACGCAAATTATTTGAATTATTTCTGTCTTTCCGTTTTATTTAGACGCGGTGATGCGCGTTGCCAGTTGTATAGATGAAACTTCTTAGTTATATATTTGTGCGATGAACTCATCATTTAAAATCGATCCGAGAAATTTTACATGGGGTTTAATGCTGCGATAATAAAATATATACAAATAATCACACCTTTATCCCCAAAGAGTTAGGCAAAGGTGAATTAACATCAACATTTCACCAATCTTTGTATTCGGTTCCACGTAATAGGTGCTGATCCTATTGCCGTTTTCAGGCCACTATTGTTGACACGAGCTATGCATTTGAGGCAGAGTCTGGACTGTATATATCTATTTGATGTTAAACAGCCCTATCCCTTAGTCGCCTTGTACGACACCGCATGCGAAGAGATGGGGTAGTCCAAATTCTACTCTGCCGGAAACCATGCGGCTATTATAATAAAGTGTTTAGATTATTAGAGACATGGTAGGCAAACACAATGAAATATATTAAGGTAGAGTGCCAGTTTTTTATCTATTTAGATGCAAAGTAAGTGGACATCAATATAAATTAAATGTTGGTGATTGTGAAAGCAATAGAAAAGATGACTCATGTTAACTTTTAGCTCCCCAAAGTAATTGATAAAGCAGCTCGATGCAAAACAATTTTCCGACTTTGGTCAAGCTTGAAAATTACTTACATTAATCAAAAATTTGAAAATAGTACGCTCGATAAATAGTTGTATTAGATTGTCACTATCTGTGGTTCTTTTTCTGTCAAATAATCAATCAACAAATTCAGTGATGACCAAACAAAACGCTAATGATGCTTGAAATAGATAGCTCTCTAGATATAATGGTTTTAATAGAACGGGGTTATTGTACGTCCTATTATTTATTTTTGGCTTCGTTTTTCTTACTATAGAACAAAGAAGTATTGTTTCAAAAATAGTGTCAGTCAGTGTTATATCCGGTTCAGGATTCGGTTAAAGCAGGCGGAAAATGCTCGAACAGTTTTTATTTGATAATTAAATGTCAACCTTAGTCCATTAAGACACAGCTTAAAATCGGGAAAAAGTGGGTAACAAGACGCTACATTCTTATCATACCACTACATACTATTTTCAGCATTGTCTAAATGGAATGAGGTTGATATACAATTAACAAGTAAAAAGTGCTCAAGCAGTTTTCTGCCTTGTCTGATAATAAACAGGTATAAAAGTGCAGAAATATTAAACCCCACTGAACTAAAGGTCAGTTCAAGTCAAACTGATTGTAATTATCCATCAATGTCGCAATGGAGATAGAAAACAAAACAATACACATAATTACTGTCTCATTAAATAACTGGGACTGGGACTGTAATCAGTTTTTAAATACCTATATGTAATCATCCATGAGGTGACAGAAAAATATTACAAGAATCACCATCCCATCTCATCCGAAGGGTGTCGTAAGAAGCGACGAACAACAAAATATGCAGATGTTATAATTGCGAGAGAAGAAAAGCACGAAATAGAAGCCTGTATTAACCCATATGGAGAGCGTGGGAACGGTAGGCCAAAGCCATCCAATATTGGGAGAGACCTATCTCCAGCAGTGGGATTGTAAATATGACTTTGGTGGTCATATTCAGTCTTTGCCATCAATTTTAGTTCACTAAAATATCTTTAGGAAGCACTCATAACAAAGTACCACGAGTTTACTGTGAAATATGTCCCATTCACCTATAAAGCTCACCTAAATCACCTATAAATATTTGAAAAGTTCTCTCAACTAGCCTCGATAAAATTCTTTCTATTTTCAGATCCTGACCAGAATACAATGTAAGAACTTGTTAGAAAGGATAAACTCCATTTTTTTCTGAAGATAGCAATGGGTCTAATTAGCATCCATTCTATCATAATCTCAAATAGATTTGTACTAAATAGCAATTTGTACGAATGGATGAAGCCGGATCAGTTTAGCATCTAAAGTATCTACGGATGAAATTTGCCAATTTGTGACATGAAGCGTAAAACTAGATGGTATTGAATGAAACAGAAATGCGGCATTCTATTCGGGCACATCTGTTTTTAGTGTTATCGATAGTAGAAACTATGGTATTCGAGATAGCAGTAAATAGTACACATAGTAGCATGTATAAAAGTCTAAATAAAAGTTGCTTGAGTCAGTTTTGCTCAGTGATATTTGTGGTTTTGCTGCTGGTTGTTAGATTATATTTTGTTATATCCACTGAGCTCCAATATCTGCATAGTGGGATAGCTGTAAATTTCATCGAAATTTGAAGCTTAAAATTTAAAAATAGCCATTTATATGGAGTAACAATCTTTGAATCTAACGCTAAGGAGTACCCTGTGTCGTAGAATTTTGTCTTCTCAAATAACTTCAAACAAACAGATTACAGAATAAACAAATTCAAAACCCGAAGTTTTAAAGAAAGAAAGAAAGAAAAATATTTTATTCAGGCCCCCACACAGCGGGCACCCCACCAAATACAAACAGGCATTACTAAAGTTAACAGGTAGGTACATCAAATCAAAAAAAAACAAAAATTAAAAAAAATCAAAAAAACAGTACATTAAAATTAAACTACGGGTGCAACACTATGCGAGCCCAAATAGGGCCCCATCTCAGCATTGAAAGCTGCGCTCACCCTTCGTTGGGTATGCACAGCGCTGGTTTTCAGATGAGGCCACTAGGCAGCGCTGACGTCACGCACTATACCATATATACAGTACATTTTACATCCACACTTGTATTATCCCACACTCCCACGAACGTTACGAGCGTAAAGGACTTACTACCCACGTTTTAAGTCGCTTTCGCTGTTGATTTGTACATAGGTGGGTAGGTACATTATATTTACATAGATGTGTTCATCCAAAGTATGTAGTAAAAAAACCCCACAGCATTTCGCACCGTCAGGGCAAAGTGGAATTAAAAGGAACAATTCAGTGGATGCAATTACTATAGTAGTAGTGGTAGGTTATACTTTGTTTGTATTAAAAGTTATTCATATCTCCCGCGCAAACATGCTCACTGCCCCGCCGCTGTCACCGCCCGCATATTGCATAACATACCTTGCCCGCGTCAGACATCTTATTACATTACGAGTTGACAAGAGGATGTAAAACGAAACAAACGAAAAAAATATTTTGGTAAAACCATCAAATTTCACGTAGAATCTGATGTAGTAATTACAAGTGATTCCGGTATGCTCAGTATAAGGGTCATTCCGTGGCTAACTAGTGGACACCACGGGTCGACTTTTGATTGAACTACTGTAGTTTTATAAATGAAAATAACCTAGCTGATGTAAAATAATGTTATGGCTGCCTCGTTGATCTCATGATAAAATTTACGCATATATTTACGTATTATCGAGTTTACTATAACATAAATCTCAATAGTTTACTGTATGTTCATGGTAAATCTTACCTTCTAATATTTCCGTTTTTGTTTTTCTCTTTTCTTTACGACTTCTTCTCTTCATTGCCACCAATGAATTGCAAGAACTCAGAAGTTTACGTATCAGCTTAACATCATACCTCCTGTTACCATAACTGGTCTAACTAAAGAAGAACTTTGATATCTCTAATTGTGGAGGTAAGAATACCTGTTTTACTAAAAATATCGAAGTTCCGTCGATTCGCAATTAGTCTGGAAAACTGGAACCCGGATTCCTAGGTTGATTCAAATGGCCTCGGATACAAATAGAATTAAAGCAAGGATGATAATAATGATGATTGTATTGAATGAAAAAAAAAAACTAAAATACGAAATGCTTGGAATATCAATAGAATAGTCGTAAAAAATAGAAGAGGGCAATGCACTCGTAGTCAATGTTTCAACGGAACACCTTTTGAAAGGTGGGGATCACGGGCACCAGTCCAAGTGGAGCTGTTTGAGCTGTAGAGAAATATTTCTAATTCATGACGCACTGGTTATTAGTTCACATTCCAGGCATGTTCGACCTTATAAGGCTATTTCTTTCATAAGCTAAGGATACTTATAATAGATCACCACAATCTCTAAACTCTCTAGAGTCATGGGGAGTAGTCATTCTATCAAGTTCTTTTTAATTTGTATTGGTGCCCCTTTTTTATGATATTTTGTCTTCTTCTTTTTGCTTACGATCAGATGGTAGTCACAATGTTCAATTTATTTTACTTTCGTGAGTGTACTGGTCAAATGTATCACTTTGAATAGGTATTTGACACTCACATGACTCTTAACGTCTGAATATTGCAATCGTTGTTTTCGTTTCATTCGTTCAGAATTGACGGGTGTAGTATTTTGTTGGTATCACCTTTAAGCTCCAATAACTTAAAACGTAGATAAGAATTTTAATTGTTTTGGCTCTTAAGCCAAAACCAGTTCTATGACTGACTAATAGAAATCAAATATTTATATCATAGCTGCTAAAACACAGTTGAAACATCAGAAATAGGCGTGAAAAGGCTGAATGAAGCTGTTGAACTGATTAACACTATTGTTATATTATTGATGATAGCAATGAGACCACCAATCAAATTCAAATTATTTGCAAGAATATGGCAGGTACAGAAGGTGTTACAATATAGTAAGGTTCATTCATATTCTGCCATATGATGGCATGCAAAATACATATTTCTCCTCGTCTTTCCTGAGGCATTGCCTTTAGCTTTGCGTCAGGCGAGTTGAAGTCATATTATCGTGTTAATCAGCTTATTCCAATCCACTGCTGGACAGAGGCCTCCCAAAAAGTGAGCCATAACAAAATACCCAAATCAAAGTCCAAGCAGATGAAGTCGCGGGTATAGTTAGTTAAGCTAATCCTATTGCCAACCAGTCTAATAACTTTGCACACATTCATAAATTCATTACTACGTACTCTAATGTAAATTACTTTTAGTAAAACAGCAATTTGAACGAGAATTAGGTCAAAGAATAGTGCATGAATTATTTCTAGTATTCATATAGCATGGAACGTTTCTACGTCGAGAAGATGATTCATTTGAAATAAGTGATGATGAGTGAGAGATGATGTGAGATGAGTGTTTACAGGATAAAACATTTTAGGATAATTGGGACAAGGGTAGGTTGGTGAAAATACAATATCCAATAGCAAGCGGCAGATCCCTGTTATAGGGAATATCACAGAAGCTATAAAAGGCAATATAAAAATCAACGCAGAATGTCCTAGAGTGTTTAACTAAACGTTATCTAAACCCATAATAAACAGCTATAATAAGCTGGTGTAATAGATTCTAGAGGGTGGATTAGAATAGGACTTAGACATAATTCTTAGAAAATATGGATGGAGTCTCCTTCCAGTGAGATTTCTTCTTTCTACTTTTTCATCCTAGCGTTAATTACAGTCGCATCCGAATCTATTCACTTCGGAGTTTGGCATCCACTTTTCCCAGTCACACTGTGAGTTTGGCTAATCTTCAATATTTTCCGTCAAGCAACTGCCACATGATCACCATAACCTATTGACGAATATCAGTTCCTGTCGCATCCGAAGCTTTTACCTCGGAGTCTGGAGTCCGCTTTGCCAATCTAACTGCGGAGTTGGCTAAACTTCAATATTTCCCGTAAAGCAACTGTCATCTGACCTCCACAACTCAAAGACTCGAATCGAATCGAATTAAAATTGCAGCTAAACCACTTGATGGGCTTTTTAGGGCTCTAACTACTCGTAACGATTGCCATAAATGTTGATATGGCAACCGGGACCGATGGCTTAATGTGCTCTCCTAGGCACGACCAAACCAATGCATTCAAATATTTGCACTGAACGGAGATCGAACCCACACCTCCTGTATAGTCGCCGCGTCTACTACCGCCACGCAACGGATGCTGTCGTGTGTGACGAATTTCATACTATTATTAGTTCAAAAGGAAACAATACATCAGTTGTACTTTGGTAACAAAAATTAAAACTAACCGACGAAGTCAGACACAACGTCTTATCAAGAATGTTTTTACACCTAGCGTAACTTGGCATTCAATGTTCCACATCGAAAAAAAAGCACGCCATTAAGACCAAACGTCGCAATATGACATTCAAGACTCGCTACCATCCATTTCACACCAAGGCCACAATGCGAACACATCTAAAAGAAATGAAATTACTTTTACTTTGAATTTCTACTGATCCTACATCGGGCTATCAAAGTTTTCATACTTATATTATATACAACATCCAATATGTCTACGTCCGAGTATATACAAAGTATGTTAATGTTTTGAGAGATATTTGGTTCAGAGGTAGGTTTAAAAAAAGATAGATGGATTGCGTGAAAGAGGACATGACAAAGAAGGGAGTGACTGACGAGATGACATCTGATAGGAATGAAAGAGAATGAAAATACTGACCCCATATAATTGGGACAAGGGCAGATAGATGATAATACAATATCCAATATCAAGCGGTAGATCCCTGTTATAGGGAATATCACAGAAGCTATAAAAGACAATATTAAAATCAACGCTAGTGTCATCGACGATTCTATCAGATGACACGACCTTGCTGTTAATAGATACAGCAGTATTCATTCACGTGTTTATTTTCGTGGGTATGATATCACAGTGTGGGAAAACTTCGAGGTCGCTAGCAAAATGTACGAAGAAACTAAAAACTAATGTATAGTTACGAAAATGTGTTTGTATTTTGAAAGGATAGCTGACCCTGATGGTGGTAATGTGTTTAATAATATTACTAGCGGTTGCCTGCGTGAAATAATGATTCCGTTCCCCCAACTCAGATTGTTCGATCAAGTCCTTCGAAGTTTCTGTGATCCTGCTACTTTTAGCATGAAGTACCTACCCGGCTCATAGACGTACTGATTGATCCCGTAACCACGACCATGCAGGAACCCCATTCTCGGGATAGAAGTAGTAGTATAATATCATTTCAGACTATGATATATCTCAGTGCCTTTCTACCAGATCCGTTCGGTAGTTTTTGCGTGAAAAAGTAACAAACATTCATCCACCCACACATCCAGACAAATTGGAATGGAAATTAAATTAAAATCCCGTTTCCGAAACCCATGGAAAAATCTATTTTCGGGATAAAAAGCCTTAACACACAGGTTTTTTAATTCTGAGAATAGGTTTAACGTGGATGCCAGACTGTGATCT
Source organism: Eilema griseolum (assembly GCA_963662185.1). NCBI lineage: Eukaryota > Metazoa > Arthropoda > Insecta > Lepidoptera > Erebidae > Eilema > Eilema griseolum. Next base: position 4,150,624 of record OY759255.1, read on the forward strand.
ATCTCTGTACCGAATTTCAGCCAGATCAGTTCAGCTGTTAGGGCATGATTCACTAACAAACATCCAAACATCTTCATGAACTTTCACATTTATAACATTAGCTCTGAATTGAATAAACCTTCAAGCGGTTTAAAACGATTCAAAATTGGTTGAAATTTTCTAATAAGTACGGCGTACGTTTGTGTGTAAGCAACGTTCAAAACTACTTGAAAAGTTGATTACTTACCTGCTCACGTCGAATTGATGATATAGAAACTGAGAGAAAAGAGAAAAATATAGGAATTTTCACAAAACTATTCGGATAAATGGTGAAAACAACTTGAAATGAAAATGTTTCCAGGTAACTCAATAATATGATCAAGCAAAACTTCATTCAGCTATTGAAATAAGTAAAACAAACAAAGGAATGAGTGCCGACAGTTTTTCAATCTTCAGATTGCTTCGTTAATCTTTGTACCTACTATCTTCTTCGTGACATTATCCTATAAAATTTCTATTACAGTATTGACTTTCTCTCGTGACCTTGGGAATTTGCTATCGAATCGCATGTAAGATTCTGAAGTTTAAATATTAGTACTGAAATTTAAATAGAAATGTTTGTTTGACTGGCTGTCTTTCGTACATTGAGCAATGTTTGGAAATCACCTACATGCTTACTATTTATTATTGTTAAAATAAAGTTGGATGCATGTTCGTAGACTTTGTGTTTGATATTTTAGCTTCAACGCAAGTTAATGTTATGTCTTGTTCCAGAACACTAAATCTGCAACGTCTTTCATATATTTTGTTCAATATTGATTTTATCTTGTAAGCAAGAAATACTTTACTTACATACAATGTGTTCGTGTGTGGATATACAAAGTGGACCCATCTATCCACCAGCAGCAAAATTATATCTATCTTTTCTATTTACAAAGGTGGAATTAAAGCCACAGGCATTTACTAACAGTAAACCTTAGGGTGATGCAGAGATATTTATATCAAAGGTAGGTGCACGAAGTGTTATGGTGAGAGATTTTACCTATTTGGTACATAAATAATATTTTTTTATGGTAAAAATTTAATTAATTGATGATATTAAATATTGATGTAAATATTTAGGCTACTCTTGACATATCCTTTTTTAAAATACCTTCGATCTGATTGACATACGTATGTCTATATCGACCCCTACCGGATTGCCCATTTATCCTCGCTTCATGAATTAAAATTACCTTCACGATTACATATCATATACATAAGAATGCGGGGTCAGCCGGGGTGCGAGGGATATGCCTGTCAACCTCACCTTCGGCAACCAAAGCGACCCAAAGGCGGCGTGCGTTTTAGTCGGTTCGAGTCTGACATAACCTCTTCCACCGGCTCCGGTGGGGGTGTATTCGTGGGGATTTTGCGCACGAAAAAAAAAACATACGAATGCGATCTAAAATGATTTGTTTGCCAACTGTGGTTTGTTAGAGAGCTGGTGTACTCTGGTCTTGAATATCAAACGGTTTGTGGACATCCTGATTTCCAGAGGAAGCGCGTCCCATAGAAAAATAGAGTAAAAAGTAGAGTGGACAAGGCTTGTCGTTTGAGTGGGATATCACCAAAATGATAGTCAGAGATGTATTAACACCCATAACTCATAACATATACCCACGCCTATATCCCTGAAGAGGTAGGCAGAGGTGCTAGCACCCACGTTTCGCCACTTTATGTTAAGGTCCCAATGTAATAGGTGGCGAGCCTATTGCCATTAACCGGGCACTTATAAACCTGCGATAAATACACACATAACTTCGAAAAGCATCGAAAAGTCCAATGACTGACACCAATGTGTGTGCCATGATAAAACCTAGGATTGACCCCGAGAACTCGTCTCAGCAGTCCATTACTCATACCACTAGGCTACCGCGGTTCTATCACCCACATTTATGATTTTTGATCCCACGTAAAAGGGGGCGAGAGTATTGCCATCCAGTGGGCACTTTGCAATGGGATATATGTTTACTGTTGGATAAAGAACAGCCTTATCCCTTAGTCACCTTCTAAGACTCCCGAGGAAAGACATGGGGTGGCTTTATTCTACTTCACTGAGAATCAAAAGGCTCGTATTATTACTATATATACTTGAAGACACATAATATACTTGAAGGGGCTTCATTTCGAAGCTGAATTTTCTCCTAAATCGTGACCGAACGAGTAAAAATAGCTGGTATTTTCGTGCAAGAACTTGACCGAAATAAAATTAACGAGGGGACGATGATGGTGTGCGTTCGAAGGTTGCTCTTGATTATGTCATTAATCTCATACGTTTTATTTCGCTGTCGTGAGAAAATAATATGAGGAATTGCAACTGGATAATTATGTGAAATTGACTCTTTTTACTGCAAAATTAAAGCGTAGCATAAGTTCCGTTGCCGACCGGAGACCGCAGCAGTAGAAGTATGCAACATATGATAATTTTGTTGATTGTTTTAATTTATGGCGGCTTCTCAATGTTGCCGTTTATTGTATTGAAGTAGAACTAGATGTGCTATTTTTGGATTAATAGCGTGTAGCAATTTTTTATACAACTTAGGTGACAGACAATTACACGACCCACCTGATGGAATATGATAACCGTGACGTATGAACGTATGCAACACCAGGGGAGTCACACCCGTGCTGCCGACTCTGTAAGAACAGATAGTTTCAGTGCCCTTAGTGCAGAAGAAAGAATCAGGACTGATACTAACTTTTTTATGTTTAACGGTTTATTGATTGAAATTATAACAAACATACAACTCACGCCTTTTTCCCTGTGGGTAGACAGAGACAACAGTTTTCCACTTGCCACGATCCTGGCATACATCGCTTCTTCTACTTTTATAATTGTTTTCATACATGCTCGCCGGTTTCAGGTACTCTTAACACGTCCTTTTTTCATAATACTTTCGATCTGATTGACATACGTATGTCTACAACCATATAGGGTTGCCAATTCATCCTCGCTTCAAAAATTAAAACTAGTAATGGCATCCAAATTAAAGGTGTAACAAAAATCAGATCTAGCCAACAGGAAGGGGGTAAAATTTCAATTACAGAATTTGACTGAGCAAGATTAAGAAGAAGAAAGAAAGAAAGAAAGGACACGGCGGTATTTCCGCCCAATTGAGCAGTCTGACTGGGGAAGTACCTCCGCCTTACAGAATACTGCGGTTATAATAACTTCGTGTTGTGTTCCCGGCGGTGAGTAGGGTAGCCAGAGCTCACTGGAGAGTTTTTGTGCTGTCAGTGGGATGACCAAAGGCTTGTCCTGCTTTGTCCTCTACACTGACGGCACATCTCTGTTCTTACAGGGTCGGCAGCACGAATGTGACTCCACTGGTGTTACACACGTTCATAGGTCATCGTAACCACTTTCCATCAGGTGGGCCGTGTGCTTGCCTGCCACCTAAGTTGTATAAAAAAAAAAAGAAAGAAAGAAAGAAAAAGCATTTATTTAAGAACACACAACGTACAGAGAGTCAAACAAATATATAAACACAATAAGGCAACACAATAAGAATACACTCACTGCACATCGTGCGCACCCAAATGGGCCACCAACTCAGCATGAATGCCCCGCACACCAGGGTATGCGAAGCGCTGGTTTTCAGATGGTGCTGCTAGTGGCTCAAAATAGTTAATTCTCATTATATTCCATTTGATTAATTCAGTTAGATAACTACTCAACTTTAAAGGTCAACAACCTTGTAGCAACTTTTTATAAAAATATATAATAAACAAATAAACTAAACTGAGTAACTGACTAACTAGTGGTTCGAATTCCGGCCTGGGGATGACAGGTGGAGCCGCCTGTCACCCTGACAGAAGCAGGCCGCGGCGGTGGCGCGCGTGGCGCGCCTCCCCGTTTCCGGGGACGAGTTGGGGACTCTGTTGTCCCCACACCCGAGAAGAGGGCCAGATCGTGAGAGATGGCCCTGGGTCGGCCGGGGTGCGATGGCCCTGGGACGGCCGGGGTGCGATGGATATGCCTGTCAACCTCACCTTCGGCAACCAAAGCGACCCACAGGCGGCGTGCGTTTTAGTCGGTTCGAGTCCGACATAACCTCCTCCACCGGCTCCGGTGGGGAGGTATCCGTGGGGATTTTGCGCACGTAAAAAAAAAAGAAAGTGGTTCGAATTAGATTTTTATTAAATCAGTTTCTAAACAGAAAAATATTAATAAACTGAGTTTTTAAATAAAACCGGCGGTGAGTAGGGTAGCCAGAGCTCACTGGAGAATTTGTGCTGTCAGTGGGAAGACTAAAGGCTTGACCTGCTTTGTCTTCTACACTGATGGCACAGAAACTCTGTACTTACAGGGATGGCAGCGCAACTGTGACTCCTCTGGTGTTACAAACGTCCATAGGCCACGGTAACCACTTGCCATCAGGTGGGCTGTGTGCTTGTCTGCCACCTAAGTGGTATAAAAAAGAACATTAAAAAAAGCACATGAAGATTGTTTACGTTTAGTTAAGTACATGCAGTTACCTTATTATGTACCGCGGTAGCCTAGTGGTATGGGTAATGGACTGCTGAGACGAGGTCTCGCGTTTGATCCCAGGTTTTACCATGGCACACACCAATGTCTTTTCGATGCTTTTCGAAGTTATATGTGTATTTATCGCAGGTTTATAAGTGCCCGGTTAATGGCAATAGACTCGCCACCTATTACATTGGGACCTAAACATAAACTGGCGAAATGTGGGTGCTAACACCTCTGCCTACCCCTTCGGGGATATAGTTGTGACTTTATGTTATGTTATGTTATATATAAGGAACGTGAATAGAGATTAAATTATTCTAATTTATGTAAGTACTGTTCAAATCGGTATGCATACTCAGAAGCCTTCCAAAAGCAACCTGCTTACCCCAAATCCGCTTGTAATCGGGGCTTAGCATCGATAGCTCGTGGTTATCGATATTCGATATCACGATGCAACAGTATTAGGTATATTATGTTCCTACATTCAAAGCTCCATTATGTCTTTATGACAATGGAAATTTGCTACCTGAGGATCTAGTCTCTTAATAATAATCTAATCAAAATTAGAATTAATCAATCAATAAATTAGCCTATGGCAGTCTATTACTGGCCTAGACTGCTGGCATAAGGTTTAAGCCTTTTGTTTTCACCCTGGCCAGACGGATTGTAACCTTCAGGGTTTTATTTCGAGTTTTCCTTCTCTCGCAGTAAATAATAATAAATAAATAAGAATCATTTATTTCGGACCAGGGTCCATAGCGTATTAGTAGGTAACAATAATCTTAATACTAGTGTTAGTAACAATATAATATTATTAATAGGCATCACATATTTTTGATAGTTTGAGACCTCCACAGTACTAGGACACTGTTAACATTGCGTGCAATCGTACCCAGTGCCCCACCATCGGACTGGGCCAGTCCAATGTTGGGGTTTTTTATATTTGATGATGTCCTATCGCACAATACACCCACGATACTGTGTGAACTCGCCCGTACTCTCCGCAAGAGGGATGCACGACCTTTGCGGATGATGGCATGGAAGCCATCAACACTCGCCTCCGCAAACATCCGCGACGCGCTACAAAAGCGTGGCAGCCCAACCAGCATCCTGAATGCAGTGATATCGTCTGCGTATTTTTGCGTGAGAAGGGTTGGTGATACTTGTATTCTTTCCCCATCACCACACGCAATAGAATGGAATCCTTTCCAACTTGAAACAGTAGGTATGCACAATTAGGTATGATAGAAACTTCATCTCCTGCACGCTTAAGCCGTGGTTTTCCCCATCGACTACAATATGGGGTTCTTCAAGAAGGGCATTAAGGTTCTTACAGGGTCGACAGTACGAGTGTGACACCCCTGGTAGGTATTGCACACATCCATAGGCCACGGTCACTTTTCCTGAAATAGGCCATGTGATCTGCCACTCAAGTGGCAAACAATCAAATTCATCCTTTTGCGAAATATATTTTGTACAGTTATTTTTTACGTATAAGCGATCACATCCAATACATTTCAGATTTTTTGTAATAGTTTTCAAATACCTAATTGTCAAATAGTTTGAATTATAAGTTAACTATTTACGCAGAATAATCTCACTGTGATGCTTAATGTGAACAATACCAAAAAATAGCGATAGAATCCTGAGAAAATAGAGATAAAAAACTTATTTTATTTCAATATTTTGATTTCATTTGTTCACCATACTAAAGTCGTGGAAGTAGCGGGTAATGCAACGAGTAGAAAATTGAATAGACCAATAGCTGACCCGCAAATCGTAATCGCATATTTAACCCTGAAGCGTAAATAGATATAAAATATGGCTATATTGTTTCAGCCGATTTCTTGCACTGATTAATGATTTTACTAAACAATGTTTTTCTGTGTTATGTATAGAAATAGTTTTGTCTAGACGACTTTGTTTGGGAGTGTTAATTCAAGGTTCATGTATCGTAAACTTCTTAGGATCAAAGGATAAAATATTTTTGGATAACATTATTCCAAGAATTCTCTTAGGAGTTAAGAAGGACATCGGAATAATGCTGTGAATAAAGCTACACAAAGCTAAAAATTATTACAATTCAATATGTTGTAAAGAATATTTCAGATTCTCTTTTTTATCGTATTCTTCTCATTAGTACATACATACATACATATAATCACGCCTTTATCCCCGGAGGGTTAGGCAGAGGTGAATTAACACCCACAATTCACCATTCCTTGTATTCGGTCCCACGTAAAAGGGTGTGAGCCTATTGCCGTGTTCCGGGCACTATTGTTGACTCAAACCATGCATCTGACACTGAGCACGGGCTGTATAAATCTGTCCTTGTACGACACCTCATGAGAAGAGATGGGGTGGCCCAAATTCTACTCTGCCGGGAACCACGTCACATCTTGTTAGTCAATCTATAAATATATTTTAATATTATAAAGAGGAATGATTAGTATATTGAACACCTGCACAAAAAAGACGGGATGTTATAAGTTTGACGTGCCTCTCTCTGTGTGTATATATTATTTTGTGTGTGTGCTACTGAACGGTTGAAACGGTTTGGATTTGGTTTTTTCGTTTAAAAGGTACTATTTATATATCAGTCGAAAGTATTCTCAGCTATGTTTGATAATAATCTGTGTATATTTTACGGTTACGTATCAATTCGCATAAGGTCGACTCATATAAGGCCGATTCATATAATGGATGATACACGAAACAGTTGTTTCATATAAATTCATAACATAACATAAACTCACGCCTATATTCCCTAGGGGGTAGGCAGAGGTGCTAGCACCCACATTTCGCCAGTTTATGTTTAGGTGCCAATGTAATAGGTGGCGAGCCTATTGCCATTAACTGGGCACTTATAAACCTGCGATAAATACACACATGGTAAAACCTGGGATCGACCCCGAGACCTCGTCTCAGCAGTCCATTTCCCATACCACTAGGCTACCGCGGTTTTTTATAAATTCATAATAAATAATAGACTAAATACATAATGGACGACTCATATAAGGTTGACTGACTTAAGTTTAACTCGTATAAGTTTAACTGATATAATTTTTAACTCATATAACGTACGGTTAGCTCAACTACAGTTTATTTACCTACAAGTCAAGAAATATAATTATATGGTATGGGTTATAAAAAAAGGACACTGCCTACCCCGACCCGGATAGGTAAGGTTAGAAGGCTAAGGCGGGAGCGGAAACAGGACTCAACATGGGGTCTTGAGTATTTCAAATTCTCCAATACATTTTTTTACGTGCGGAAAATCCCCACAGTGGTGGGGGACCACCGGAGCCGGTGGGAGAGGTTACGTCGGACTCGAACCGACTAAAACGCACGACACCTGTGCGTCGTTTGTTTGCCGAAGGTGAGGTTTACAGACATATCCCTCGCACCTCGGCGGACCCAGAGCCATCTCTCTCGATCTGGCCCTCTCCTGGGTGTGGGGACCACGGAGTCCCCAATTCGACCTCGGAAACGGGGAGGCGCGCAAGGTGCCTGCCACGGTGACAGGCGGCTCCATCCGTCAACCCCAGGCCTGCGCTCATTGGGGGCGGAGGTCATTTATCGACCCCTGACGCTCGAGTTGTCTTAGTACGCGGGTAGCTTGGCTTGCGATTCTCCTTCAAATATCCAACACAATCTTCTGGATCGCGGGTTCAAGTCCCGCCTAAGTGGTTTCATTTTTTCCAATCTAAATCTATTTGAATACATATCGCATACAGAGCAGACAGCCGCGGTAGCCTAGTGGTATGGGTAATGGACTGCTGAGACGAGCTCTCGGGTTCGATCCCAGGTTTTGCCATGGCACATACCAAGGACTTTTCGATGCTTTTCGAAGTTATGTGTGTATTTATCGCAGGTTTATAAGTGCCTGGTTAATGGCAACAGGCTCGCCACCTCTTACATTGGGAGCTAAACATAAACTGGCGAAATGTGGGTGCTATCACCTCTGCCTACCCCTTTGGGGATATAGGCGTGTTATCTTATATTATTTTATAGATTGCTATAGTACTTACTAGATGCTAAAGTACTTACTAGATGATAAAGTACTTACTAGATGCTTAAAGTACTTACTAGATGCTCTCGACAGGTTGCAGCGACGTGCGGTCCGCATCATTGGGAATCCCGAGGACACGAACACCCTAGAACCTTTACAGATGCGTAGAGATGTTGCGTCCATGGCTGTATTTTACTGTCTGTACCATGGGGAGTGTTCTGATGAGCTCTTCTAATTAGTCCCACCCTCCCCTTTCCTACACAGGACAACACGTGCAGGTCTTAGATGTCATCCGCACACGGTGCAGAATATACGATCAAGAACCAAGCGGTTCGGAGACTCTTTCCTCTGTCGCACCATTAAGGCCTGGAATTCATTACCAGCTCACGTGTTTCCTTCTTCCTACAGTCCCGGGTCCTTTAAGCGGGGCGTGAAAAAGCATATAATGAGGCCGTCAAGCTGAGTGTCACCATTGTCACACGGTATGTGTAAGTAATGGTGACCCTCTTTTCTGGGACTTTGCCTTCAGCTTACCATCAGGCAAGGCGAAGTCCAATTGACGTATCCTATGTAAAAAAAAAGTATACTAATTGCTTTAAAATTTCATTAAAATCTCTTCCTCATCAAAGTTATTTCTACACAAATATTGATATAAATAAGGAAAACCAGTGAAAATCTGAAGGCGCTACATCCGTCGAGTACGATGGATGGGATGGTTGCCAAACTAACTGCAATGGATTTTGATGGATTTGTGCGGGCATGCGGGATTAGGCATGATGGAAAATCACACCTTGATGGTTTTAAACGTTTTGCAAGAAAATAAAATACCGTTATACAATCCTGTTAAGTTTTTTGACGTGTACTTTCAAACTCTCGTGTTCCATAATATATAATAATGTTAACGAGAATATACGATTACATGTTATAGTACACATCACTAATAAACAGCACCTCTCTACCGAAAGTTCCTTATATTCAAGAGCTGCACGTGAAGCGATTGAAATCAAGAAGCATAAATATTTCAATAGGGAAGATGGGTTTAAATTATCTGCAACATGGAATCTAGTGATTTAAAACATGCAACTGCGCTTTTCTGTGCTATCGAATAGATACCAGTGTCCCTATCACGAAAAAATATCGTAATCGCATCGAGAGAACGAAGCATTGTGATTGGTCGTTTGCCTTTTTCATATTTTTTTTATATACCACTTAGGTGGCAGACAAGCACATAGGCCCCCTGACGAACGAAAAGTGGTTATCGTGGCCCATGGACGTGTGCAAAACCAAAGGAGTCACACATGCGCCGCCAACCCTGTGAGCACAGGCAGTAAAGACGAAGCAGGACATGCTTTTTGCTTTCTACTGACAGCAAAAAAAACTCTTTAGGGAGCTCTGGCCACCCTACTTACCGCCGGGAACACAACACAAGGTTATTATGGCCAGAGCTGCCTACTTTGAACCTGTGTGTGAATGAAGACAGTCAATCGCAAAACTCCTTTATCTCGAAACGTTTATATTACGATTGCAATAGATTTTCGTGATAACGGTACTCATACAAGGGGTACTAATAGTATACTTATAAAATAGGGTGCCGTGTGGTTTCCGGCAGAATAGAATTTGGACCACCCGATCTCTTACCATGCGGTGTCGTACAAGGCGTCTAAGGGATAGCGTTGTTTAACATCAGACAGATATATACAGTGCAAACTCCGCCTCAAATACATGGCTCGAGTCAACAATAGTGCCCGGCAAACGGCAATAGACTTACCCCCTATTACGTGATACCGAAGTGATATACCTGTACAGTGATTGATGAAATGTGGGTATTAATTAACCTCTGCTTAACCTTCCGAGGATAAAGGAGTGATTATATGAATGTATGTATGTATAAAATAGGGACACGTGAGTATGATATGTGACGATACAAAGCGAAAAAATCATTCGATATATCAATGGAAAAAATATTTAAAAAATATTGAGAATGTGTGCATAGGACCTACTTTAAGGACTAGAAGACATATACACGCCCGCTGCGTGTATATTCGTACCAACAAATCTGTGCACTGAAGGATGGCGCCACCGTACTTCCAAAGTTGTCAAATCGTGTAATTTTTTCTAATGTGCAATAAAACTAAATGTATTTGACATTCACAACTGTAGTTCCGATTTTGGCCACTTCACGGTTTCGTGAAGTGGCCAAAATCGGAACTACAATGATGCCTGTCTGCACAGAACTGAGCCAGACATCTGTACAAGCTAAATATAGTAAGAATACGTCTACTAACGATTAGATTACAAGCTGAAGATAGTTTAGAAAATATATTTGATCTATAATCTAGTTAATAAGCCGCATTATAATCTATTTTCGACCGAGCTGTGAGCTTCTCTATAACAAACTCACGATGCATCGGCCTTGTTAATCTCAGAATCACGTTTCAATCTACAATACCCGGTTTGTACTATAAATGTGTTGCTTCGTACATAGTTAACGAGCTATGTATTCCAAAGTTTGATGTAAAACTGTCTGTCTGTTTAGATTTAGGATAGTTTATGATGCTGAGAGTAATAGTTACGTAGTATAATTACTTTTGTTTGCTGCTATAGTATACTGTGTATTTTGAATCATCATTACATAACTTCCGGCTTTTAGGGTTTCGTATCTCAAAAATAAAGAAGGGAACCCTTATAAGATCACTTCGTTGTCCATCCGTCTGTATGTCTGTCTGTCTGTCTATGCCATTTTATCAAGAATCGTGGAGGTATCAAGTTGTAATTTATACCGCATACAAGTATAAAACGTTTTGAAATTGTGCAAAAATTCTGAGTCCCACATTCACAATATATCACGGTTTATGTGGAGTAGCCCTTGGTGCGCGAGTACGACACGCACTTCATCGGTTTTTTTTGTTGATAGGCTCACATTAGACCTGTTTGTATGATGATGTGTTCGAATGTGGAGCATACTAGCCTAGAAGAAACGTAGGTTACTTCTTGGCTAGTATCAACTATACTATATAGTATAAACTTGGGTGTCTTCAAGACTAGAGTGAGTAGTCACTAGTCTTGAAGACACCCAAGTTTTAGCTATCCAGAAACACAGGTATTCCACTTCTTGATCGATCGATAAATTTCATAAAGTTCTCAAATTATACTTCAGACTTTGATCAAGTAAAAGTTAACACATTACGGTGTTTCAGCTACGTTTATAAATCAATCCCAACCCTTTAACATGACCTCAATATCACTGCCCTAAAATACTTATGACTAATCAATGGAGTTAGTCAAAGAAACTGACTAAATGGTGGTAATAATACCAAGGCGAGGCCGACGTGGTCACTCAGTTGGCGGAGCTCCAAATGGTCTCAACGATGCTACTGTCAAAGCCATAGGAGATAGCGATTTAGTCAAAGAAGTCGAGAGGCAATCTGAAGAACTTTATCCACTAGTAAATAAGGTTGAAAATCTTATAACATTTTAGTAGGTTCAATTATATGAATATGCTTCTAGTTAACATTGTGATGTAGATGAGCAAGTTTGAAATTGAGTGAAAGCTCTGCAGTTGGATTGTGCTTATGTTAATTAGATCAATTATATTCGATTGTAGGACCGTTTATAACAGAGCGTGTAAGTTTATTACTTGTGGATGGTTTGCTAGTTTTTGGTGATAATATATTATTATTACGATATCGTCACCTGCAGTTTCGTGACTTTACCACAATGGTAAAGTTGCGAATGTACATCATTAAAAAAATTATAGGACATTTGCAACTTTATTTTACATGTGCTGATATATTTTATCATAACAATATTAACATCGATATAAATGAAATGAAATTTAAAAAAATGCAATAGTACCAGCATTTTTTGCACTTCATTTTGTAAATTATTGTTATAAGAAAAAATGTAGGTATTGTTATTTTGACCACGTTATGTATTTAACAACAAAATAACTGTTGGGACTAAATTCAGAATTAAATAAACTATATACAAAACATTTATAGTATAATACAAAAGAACTTTATTCATAGTTTATTGTTATGGCATTTATCTAAATATTTTTATTGTGCAGCTCTGATATTTTACCTAATTAACTTATAACTCTTTCATTAATTATTAAACTATTAATGAATTAAATGAACCAATACATCTCCCTGTTGATTCAATATATAGGTGGCAGTAAATGAGGTCAAAATAATTAACTAGAAAATATGTTTAGCACATTGAATATTTGTAAAATTATAAACCATCTGCAATAGATTTTGGGATGACGCCAGGAAATATACAAATTTCTACATTACTTATTTAATTAATGTGTCAATATAATAATATTCAAAAGGATATTGAACACTGACCAAATTTTTTAATTTTTTTTATTTTTTAATTTTTAATTATTTTTTAATTAATTAATATTATTTAAAAACTTTTATGCAATTGTTACAACAAACAATTTTGAACAAACATCACAACTTTTGATATATTACGTTTACAGCGACAAATATATTTAGTTAGTTAAAATAAATTTTGAAGTGGTATGCTAAAAAGTAACACCGGGAGTGCTGAAAAAATTGATAACTTGGCTAAGATACCACATGTCATGTAGCCACAACAGAGTTCAGTTATTTCCTATCTCAAAAAATGTTCTCCAAAAAATGTCCAACACCTAAAGAAGTTTCAGATCAAAAAACTCTCTTTTCACTATAAAACAGAACTACCCAAACTTAAAAGTTTTATTTTGTAGTAACAAAAAGTGAGGAAAGTACATTAATAGATAGGAATATTTTTTATACATCTTATAGTCTTTTTCTAATAACATGGACCACTCGACAAAACAAACGTGATACCAAAATGAAGCTAGTCGAGTAATGAAAAATTTCCAGCGGTCACATTTGAAACAATAACAGTTTTTATTACTTAAGCCTTAGAGACTGTTATCCCACCAAATAATACTGCAGTTACTTCGATAGAATAAAATGATATTTTTATTTGACTTGAACAAACGGTGTCTTTATGAGGCGATTTATTGAGAAGAATTTTCTCTTCCATTTATGAATCATATAGAATTACTAATTGAATTTTAAGCTTTATCCACAAACGAGATATCAAGTTTAATTTTATACAAACAATTTTGAAAAGAGAATATGTCGTTATTTGTGATCATTGAATATTTTTAAACTGAATTCAAAAAGAGGAGCTCACTAGAGAGATTTTGTGCTGTCAGTAGGAAGACCAAAGGTTAGTCCTGCTTTGTTTTCTGCACTGACAGCACAGTCAATCAATCAAGCCTATCGCAGTCCAATACTGGACATAGGCCTCTCCCAATATTTAGAAGCTTTGGCCTACTGTTTCCATGCTGGTCAGTCAGGCTGGTACAGAGTTTTGTTTCGTCTGCGTATTTTTCCGATAATCGTTTCTTATGTCATCCTTCGGATGAGATGGAGTGGCTGAACCGATCTAGCTGAATTTAGCTAGTACAGGAATAGATTGATCTGGAATAACATTTTACTTTAGAGTCTGGGGTTTGCTTTACCAGTCTAACTGCAATTTAGCTGGACTTGGACGTTTTCCGTGAAGGCACTGCCATCGGAATCCATAACCTGAAATTGATATAGAAGCATTACAGCTAGACCAGTTGTTGAACTTTTTAGGGCTTCAACTCCCCGTAACGACTGCCATTATAGATGTTCGTATGGCAACCGAAATCAATGGCTTAACGTGCTTTCCGAGGCACAATTACAACGACCAGACCAATGAAAATACCCATGTGATGCATGCAAATATTTGCACTGAGCGAGGATCAAACCCACGCCTCCTGCAAAGCGGCCGTATTTGCTACCACCACGCAACAAAGGCTGTCATAACTTATACAAATACCTACCACATGGTTCGCGACAGAGTAGAAATTGGGCCACCCCATCTCTTCTCACGCGGTATCGTACAAGGCGATTAATGGTTAGGGCTGTTTAACATTGGACAGATATATAAATCCCAGACTCAGCATGTATATATATTAACATGCTTTGACTCAACAATAAGTGGCAAAAAAACGCGAATAGGCTCACCCCCTATTACGACCGAATTCATTGATTGGTGAAATATGAGTCTTAATTCAATTCTGCCTAACCCTCCGGGGATGAGAAGAGATTAGGTTTTATATAATATGCCACGCAGTGAAAGGTGGAAGTAAAAAAAACCCTCCGGGATGAAGGTGTGATTATATTATTACATTCTACGAGGAGGTCATTGAGCAGTCCGACTGGGGAATTACCTCCATCCTACAGAATACCACGGCCATAATAACCTTATGTTGTGTTCCCGGCAGTGAGTAAGGTAGCCAGAGCTCACTGGAAGGTTTTTGTGCTGTCAGTGGAAAGACCAAAAACTTATCCTGCTTTATCTTTTACACTAACAGCACATAAACTCTCAATGCTTGCAGGGTTGGCAGCGTGATTGTGACTCTCTTGGTGACCACGGTGACCACTTTCCATCAGGTGGGCCTTTTGATTGTCTGCCACCTAAGTGGAATAAAAAAAATGTATCCTAACATCTGCCACACCTTATTACACAAATAAACCTTACTTTATTACTTTATCTCTTTCCTATTTCAAGATATCGATGATATCTTTAAATAGACATTAAGAGTACAGTAAATCGTGTGTGTAATAGACATTATTGACTCAGACTTGATTGAATTATAGCTGTAATGGCTTATTATTGTGCTAACTGGGATAATGGATAATGTCAAAGATAATATTGGTTTAAAAGATTTTGGGCAATGTTGACTGAGACGATAGCTGCGCCAAGTAATTAACGCTTAATAAATTAATAGGTGTTTCTGTCACAACTGGTAATAATTATGATTATTGGTTACGTTTGTTGATTTCTTCAATACATACCAATACAATACCTTTTAAAAAAAGGACGTAACAACAACAGTGCGGAAAATTCCCACGGATAGCACCACTGGAGTCAGTGGGAGAGGTTATGACGGACTCGAACCGACTAAACCGTACGACTTGTTGCCCAAGGTGTTAACAGACATATCCCTCGCACCCCGGCCGACCCAGGGCCATCTCTCTCGATCTGACTCTCTCCTCGGGTGTGGGGACCACAGAGTCCCCAACTCGGCCCCGGAGAGGATGAGCGTGCCAGGCGCGCCGCCCCACGGAATGCTTCTGCCAGGGTAACAGGTGGCTTCTCCCGTCACCCTCAGTCATAGGGGACGGAGGTCATTCATCGACCTCCGACGCTTGAGTTGCCTCATTACGCAGGCAGCTTGGCTTGCGACCCTCTTTCGCTGTAATGCTATGTCCTAATTTGTGGGTTCAAAAGATTCTGGGCAATGTCGACTGAGAAATTAGCCGCGCCTAATAATTAACACTCAATAACTTTGAAAATGTTTTTGTCTCAACACAAACGTTAATATGATAATAATTTTTATTGATTCAATTTCCAGCGGGCAATTCCGACGGGGCAATGCTGCCAGCGTAATGGGCACCTTTGCACCGGGTACGTCGAGGGGCGGGTTATTAGATTAAATATAATTGGACTTGTACTATGTGTATAAAATTAAAAAAGAAAACATTTCTTCAAATCTGTCATCGTATATTGTATTGGTTCAATAGATTCTGTCTGTGATCTTGACTGATCAAAAAGTTGCACTAAGTATTTAATGTTAATTTATTGTGTAGTAACCGCAGCAATCTAGTGGTATGGGTAATGGCCTACTGAGACGAGGTCTCGGGTTGGATTCCAGGTTTTACCATGGCACACACCAATGACTTTTCAATGCTTTTCGAAGTTATCTGTGTATTTATCGCAGGCTTATAAGTGCCCGGTTAATGGCAATAGACTCGCCACCTATTACATTGGGACCTAAACATAAACTGGCGAAATGTGGGTGCTAGCACCTCTGCCTACCCATGTCGGGGATATAGGCGTGAGTTTATGTTTTAATGTTTATAAAGTTTTATCACGATTAAACAACGGCAAACTATAACTCCATTGTTATGTTAAACAATTATATTCCTAACCTTGAAAATTAACCAAAACCTTCCAAACAAGTTCGCCATCTTGCCCGGTAATTTAATAATTGTGTTAAATCACATTTATTTGTTACCTACGATAAAAAAGTTAGATTTTGTTCTAGTATTGTAAATTATTTACTCAATAGACAGTGATAAATCAGAAGTACAAATTATGTCAATTTTAAAGTATGGTTAGCAATATAAAATATTAAAAAAAATGGATTTGAAATCAAAAAGTCAATTTATATTTATACAGATACCGATACCGATACTGATACAGATACCCGCGGATTCATGCACGTGGATGAACATAGCCTATGTCCTTTCCTAAGGTCCAATCTATCCTTATACTAAATTTCATCAAAATCGATAAAGTTGTTTATGTGTGAAAGTATAACAAACAGACAGAGTTACCTTCGCATTTATAATATTAGTAAAGATAGCTAATGTTCGGGCTCCACTCGCATGTTTATCGGTTTTTGGTCACATTTTCGATTCTACTTAACCAATAGCAATTAAACAAACTAAAGATTTGAAGACCTTTCTTATGCTAAAAGTGTCTGATCATAATTTCCCTAATAATAAACGCATTAAAATACATTCAGTCGTTGCCGTCTATTGTGAATAAACAGACAAACAGACAAGAATTCAAATGCTTTAGTGTTCAGAAACGTTAATATAACATAATCTAAGCACTTCACAGTGTGACAATTAGGGTGCACTGTGCGGTATGAAAGGAACTCATCCCACGCACGCTCAGGCTGTGGAATGAACTCCCTGCTGTGGTTTTCCAACAGCTTACAGCTTACGACTAAAGTATGACGTTCTTCAAAAAGGACATTAGAAGGTTTTTTCAAGGTTAGCAGCACGATTGTAACGTCCCTGGTGTGGCATACATCCATAGGCTAAGATAGCCCCTTTCCATTTAGGTGTTGGCTTGTCTGCCACCTAAGTGGTATAAAAAACTGTCTCTAATGTACACACTACTTCTCAATCGTATTATATCATAGATTATATTCTGGCAGGGTAGAATTTGGGCCATCCCATCTCGTCCCATACGGTGTTGTACAAGGTGACTAAGGGATAGGGCTGTTTAACATCAGACAGATATATTACAGCTCAGACTCAGGCACAGATACAAGGCTTGAGTCAACAATATTGCCCGGAAGACGGCAATAGGGTCACCCCCTATTACATGCGGCCAAAACAATGATTGGTGAAACGTGGGTGTTAATTCATCTCTGCCTAACCCTTCGGAGATAAAGGCGTGATTATATTAATGTATGTATGTAAAAATAAAAAATTTACCCTGTCTTTTTTGCTGACCGTACCCATTAAAATGGTTAGCGTAGTTGAAGCCGATGACATGCCCTTTGAGTTTAAGCTGCAATATAAAGCCACCCCTTCTAAAAAGCCCTATGCTGAGGGATCAGTTGAAATTATATTTGAGACTCAATTCCATCTTGTTAGACTTTAAAAAACGTCACAGATTTATTTCTAAATAATTGGACGTCAGTTGTGAAATATTTTTATACAATCTGAGACTTAAAGTACTGGTTTATTTTCTGAACTAGGTGGCACCTGCGGTTCCGTTCGTGTTTAAATTCGCGCTCGGATTCACCAAAATCATCAAATTCAAATTTCTTTTTTTAATTTGACCTGAAACCTGGCATTAAATAAATTGTGTCATTTTTTTGTTATTCAACTTAAGTGGCAGACAAGCAAACGGCCCACCTGATGGAAAGTGGTTACCGTGACCTATATACGTGTGCAACACCAGGGGAGTTACACCCGTGCTACCGACCCTGTAAGAACAGAGAGTTTCTGTGTCAGTGTAGAAGAAACAATCAGGATAAGCCTTCAGTCTTCCCACTGACAGCACAAAAACTCTCCAGTGAGCTCTGGCTACCCTAGTCACTGCTGGGAACACAACACGAGGTTTATAACCGTGGTATTCTGTAAGGAGTTCCCGTTAGCCGTCATACTGACACGTTACAAATAGTGGCCAACGTGATTCTATAACAGCAATACTACCAACATAAAGATGTTAATGGCTTCCCACACGACCGGCTGTCAAGGTTACAGCAAAAACACAGAACTGCTTTGTTTGACTTTCAGCTATTTTCATTATTATAGTCGACTTTGACCTAATAACGTGTGCATAAAACGTGCGGTATTGCTTGTAGTGTTTCGTTTTTTGTTTAAAGCACTAGGTTTGAGTATTTTGAACTATTTTTGTGTTTTTACATTATTTTTTTTTGTATTTGAACGGTCAACATCAGATCGCTTTTGAATGGCAGGCAAGTTTGCATGGCAATATCGATAAAATTAAAAAAGGCAGAGTAAAATTCGGGCCACCCATCTATTCCCATGCGGCGTAATACAACGCGACTAAAGGATAGGGCTGTTTAACATCACGCAGATATATACAGGCCAGACTCAGCCTCAGATGCATGGCTCGAGTCAACAATAGTGTCTGGAATACGGCAATAGACTCACGCCCTATTACGTGGGACCGAATACAATGATAGGTGAAATGTGGGTGCTTATTCATCTCTGCTTATCCTTCCGGGGATAAAGGCGTGATTTTATGTATAAAAACTAGTAAAGCTAAATTTCCAGCCTTTTATAACACCTGATATAAGTCAAAACGTCAAACCGCTAATCGCCTATCAAGCGTCAGTGCGACTATCGAATCGCTGTCGCGACCGCGTTTACACCCGCTCCCGCCGCCGCCTTTAGTCTGGCCCAGCACTTACTGCGTAGAGGCAGAACTTCGTTATTTTCCATGAAACGACTGCCATATGATCTCCACAACCCATTGGTGAAATTGTAGTTCTATCGTTAGACCGATTGTTGGCAATTTTGTTTAAATTTTTAGGGCGAGAACTACCCAGTTTTATTATCGCACAAAGGAATCACATTTCTTATTAGGCTTAATGTGTATTACCTCTTAAGAGACTACACTACTACGTGGGGCGCACTATAAGTTTCCGGAATGAATATGAAAAAATACTATTAAAGGTACAAAATTAATTTATTGTTTTTCAAAATAATCTCCCTTGGCGTCTATGCACTTTTTCATTCGATCAAACCAGTTTTGAAAACTTTTGTGCCACTCCTCTGTGGTCACCTCTGAAACGTGTTTTTCATACTCCTCGACAGCCTCTTCTGGTGATGAAAATCGTTGGCCGCGTAATTGGTTCTTAATTTTTGGGAACAGATAAAAGTCACAAGGTGCCAGGTCGGGACTGTATGCAGGATGACTCATGAGTTCTACATTTTTCGCCTTCAAAAAGTCGTTTGTCTGTCTGGCCGTGTGAGAACTAGCATTGTCGTGGTGCAGGATGATACAGCGTTTACGGTTATTTTTACGGAGTTCGTCTATAACTTCCGGCAAACAAATGGTCGTGTACCAGTCACTATTCACAGTACGACGATTTTCTAAAGCAACAGTAGCCACGTGTCCAGTTTTATTAAAAAAAGAAGCAATCATCCGCTTAGATGCACTTTTCACGCGCGCCACTTTGGTTGGTTTCGGCTCATCTTGAAAGACCCATACGCTCGATTGCTGCTTTGTTTTGGGATCGTAGCAATAAATCCATGTTTCGTCACCTGTTACTATGTCCCACACCAAATTTGACGCACCTTCGTTGAATCTGGTAAGCATGGCACTGCACCAAGTGACGCGGTCCGTTTTTTGATCCTCGGTCAAGTTATGTGGGATCCACCGCGAGCACAGCTTTCTCACACCCAAATGTTTGTGTAGGATTGATTGTATTTGACTCATGCCTATTTCTAAGGATGCGCGAATTTCATGGTAGGTCACATGCCTGTCTGTTTCAATCATACGGCGCACAGCATCGATGTTTTTGTTGATCACAGCGGTGGACGGCCGACCATCGCGAGATTCGTCACTGAGATTGATACGACCACGCTTGAATTCTGCAAACCAGCTATAAACAGTCGTCTTGCATGGAGCTTCATCGCCAAAAGCTGTTTCAAGCCGAGCGATGCTCTGTTGAGCCGTCAAATTATACTTAAAATCGTAGAAAATCATACTACGAAAATTTTCCCGAGTTAAATCCATGTTGATGCAGACACACAATTTTTTAAATGGCGCCACAAGGTAAAAACAAAAGACAGTCAGATGAAACAAACTGTATTCTACAGCCAAAGAGTTCTATTTTCAAATGTTGTAATAAATTTTTAAATATTGTTTATGTAAGTGGCCAGTTCCGGAAACTTTTAGTGTAACCTATGTATATGCTACTCCAAAGAGTTCAGACAATCAAAAGGTTCTTTGGTAAACATCGCAGTCTGTAATAAAACCGACCATAATGCTATTTTATTTTTTTATTTTTTTTGTACGTGCGCAAAATCCCCACGGATACCTCCCCACCGGAGCCGGTGGAGGAGGTTATGTCGGACTCGAACCGACTAAAACGCACGCCGCCTGTAGGTCGTTTTGGTTGCCGAAGGTGAGGTTGACAGGCATATCCCTCGCACCCCGGCCGACCCAGGGCCATCTCTCACGATCTGGCCCTCTTCTCGGGTGTGGGGACTACAGAGTCCCCAACTCGTCCCCGGAAACGGGGAGGCGCGTCACGCGCGCCACCGCCGCGGCCTGCTTCTGCCAGGGTGACAGGCGGCTTCACCTGTCACCCCCAGGCCGGCGCTCATGGGGGGCGGAGGTCGTTCATCGACCTCCGACGCCCGAGTTGCCTTCGTACGCGGGCAGCTTGTCTTGCGATCCTTCGTCGCTCCCGCTGCCGCTCCCGCCCCGCCTCCTCCTTCACGAGCATTACTTGCTCGCAGAAGGAGGCGCCGGCCGCCCACGCATCCGCGCAGCGAACCATCGCCGCGAGCAAGGTGGAGAGCGTGAGAACCCTCACTCCCAGGGCCGCCACAAGCTCCCGCCTCGGCGTCTCCCACGCCGGACACTCGGTGAGCGTGTGCGGACCTGAGTCC
This sequence comes from Eilema griseolum, assembly GCA_963662185.1. NCBI lineage: Eukaryota > Metazoa > Arthropoda > Insecta > Lepidoptera > Erebidae > Eilema > Eilema griseolum. The sequence continues at coordinate 4,172,126 of OY759255.1, forward strand.
TCGCTCGCGTCGCAGTGATGGCACTCGGACGTTGGCTCTTTCTGCATCCGACGCAGATACTTTCCGAAGCATCCGTGCTCGGTGATCATCTGCGTCAGACGGTACGAGAGGCTGCCGTGTGGCCTCTCTAGCCACTCCCCCATGATGGGTCTTACCGCCGTTACTACGGCGTGCCCACCATAATGCTATTTGTATTTGGTTAAAACAAATGTCTTTGAACAGTGCGTCCTACCTGTTATGACTTACGGTACCGAAACGTGGACACTTACAATGAGGCTGGTCCATAGCTTAATAGTCGCGCAGAGGGCTATGGAGCGAGCAGCTATACTTCGAGTTTCTCTGAAAGATAGAATTCGTAACGAGGTTATCCGATAGAGAACTAAAGTCACCGGTGTAGGTCACAGAATAAGCAAGCTGAAGTGGCAGTGGGCTGGCCACGTTTGTCGATGGACCGATGGCCGATGGAGCAAACAAGTCCTAGAGTGGTGACCGCGAGAAGGTAAACGCAAGGTAGGACGCCCCCTAGCCAGATGGACGGACGACCTGAAAAAGGTGGCTGGGATAGACTGGATGCGGAAGGCAGAGGATCGGAAAAAATGGGAATGCACATTGGGAAGGGCCTTTGTCCAGCAATTGACTGTGGACTGCGGTGGGCTAATTATTTGATTGATTTAATTAAAATTTCATATTATTACTTACTGGTGTATAATAAAGTGTTATTCATTCATATATAATTTATTATGTTACAGAAGGTTACTATAAATGGATCAAAAGGCAAATTTATTGCGATCCTAATGATATTATGGCCTGTAGATGACATTGTGGCATTATCCTCATTAATATAATTGATTGAAAGCTATCATTAATAATCTGCGGCTGTTCACTATTAGCGTACCCTTTTATAAAATCGAAGCGGTAATTATATAAAACGATTATAAAATAAAATAATAAGAATAATAATAAATATCTATGTAATAGTACATGGTGGCGCGATTCTCATGCCACCTGAGCTAGTGGACTGTATTTTGCGGGGAGTGAAGCTAACTGTTTCATATGACACTTTACACAACAAACAAGATAGGTGATCGGGTTGCCGCGGAGGTGGTCTAGGCATTGAATGCAACCCAAGAAATTAGGAGAGGATGCACTAACCTTTATGACGCCACGTGCTGTCATAGCCGGTGCACCGGTCTTCTCTTCCTGGCTCAGGAGCTGCTGCCCACATCACTAAATCACTTGAGGGATACACGAGAGGCACAATCCGATCGGTAAAGGTCTATGAAAGCGGTTAAAATCCAACAAACATTATTAATTTCTAAGAGTCGCGTGCGCGGCCGCCATTGTTGCTTGCTAGTTCGATGCGAAGTGAATATGCGGCTATTTCAACCATTGGCGGGGCGAAACTATTGTTATCTCACTTTAGAGGTAGTGCGGGAGGGAGATGGGTATAGGGAGCGTGTGCTCAGCGTCAACCAATTGAGACGATTTGAATTTACTACTACTGGCGCCACCATTCCCCCCGGCTTGAAGGGTTACCTTCAAAACGAAAAATGCGGAACAAATCTGAAGTCTAATCTAAATCTAGGTTTGGGAAATAACAACTAAAATATAAACCTAGATTTGAACTCGTGCCTACTGCTGGCTAGGCAGAGGGCAGAGGCGAACAACCTTTGTTGCGGTAACACGAGTTATCCCGCGGGAATCGGGAAAAACTTCCTCTACTACTCCTAGAGGCCAATGCAAAGGAGGCGCATTCCCAGTCATAAGGACTACCACCGTACCTACAGTAATTGGGTTAGATGGAGTATTCCATTTTTGACGCGACTGCAGCGTGTGCAAACAATCGGTTCTCCAACGATTCCAAAACGATTGGACTAATCTATCCAAAAGAGCGTGACGAGTTAGAAGGTGCATTCTATCGTCATCAACAAATATTTTAGCGTACTTAAATCACCGGTCAACTCTATATGACCGCGCGTAGATAAAATTCTCAAAAATCGGCCTACATAAACAACACAACGCAACAGTCTCGACCAAGACGAGACGCGATTAGCCAACAACAAAATAAGGGACTCTTCACGCGGGACCGATACAACAAGCGAGTGCTTCTTCTCCTCGGGTGGTTCGGAAACCGTAGTGGGATTGTATTGACTAACTGGCCACTTATCTAACGCGGCATGAATCCAGGACGGTCCACTAAACCATAACGGGTGATCTAAAATTTGCGAAGGAAGCAATCCACGAGAGAGACAATCGGCTGGGTTGTCGGTGCCAGCAACGTGAAAGAGATTATGTGGCGCTAATTCAGATTGAATTTTTGCCACTCTATTAGCGACGAATGTGTCCCAACGATGGGGCGAAGAGTGGGCCCAACACAAAGCGACTGTTGAGTCCGAAAAAGCTAAAATTCTACTAATATTAATGCGAAAATTTACAATTATGTCAAATAAATTACCTTAAAGATTTTGACCACAATACAAAATGTCATTAAGCGACACGAAAGTGCTAGTCCTAGCACTGCCATCCAAAACTAGCGGAGTTTAGTAGTAAGCTTATCTTCTCTAATAACTCCGTGGTGCGGGATAATGTACGAAGGCTGGGTCCCGCCAGTGTCCGCAGGCGCAGGTGAGATGCAACCTTTATCTAAATATTCGTTAACAACCTCATCACAGGCCCGCTTCAACTTTGGAGACGCCTGCATCTTTCGTTCTAAACAAAGAAAGCGTTTTTCAGCGGATACACGGGAGTCACCGAGCGAAAAAATATCTCCCTTGAAAGGGAGCGCGACAACATAACGACCCTGCTCATCACGAGTAGTCGTGCGACAACAAATCTCCTCAGCCATCTTGTCATCAGGGCTTAGGATAGGTGGGACATTGACCTCTTCAATTTCCCAAAACTTGCGGATGGTAGACTCCAGTGGCGGCTCGACGGTGCAACAGAACGAAGCAGTCGAGTGACTAAAACTATCTATAGAAGCGGGTGCGGAACCAATTATAACAAAACCTAGAACTGTTTCCAGTGCGTGCGGAGCGGGGTACGTTGGTCCCCCTTGAACCTTACGTGATAACTGGAGGTGCGGGAGAGTCGAAGCGCCGATCAATATATCGACGACTCCAGGAACAGCGTAAGTCTCATCTGCTAAAGGCAAGTCTTTAAATTTCGTTAATAAAGACGTGTCAACCGGGACGGTAGGCAACTGTTCAGTTATTTTATCTATAACGAGCGAATCCATGTCAAACCAAATATTATTATTAAAACGAGATCCAAACCTTGTTCTAACGATGCCATGAACAGCTGACTGTAAGCCTCCAAAACCCTTCACCACTGAGTGGGTTGAACGCTTATTAACATTGAAACCAAGACGTTGACAACAATCTTGAGTAATAAAATTACTTTGCGAAGCGCCATCTAATAGCGCTCGAACAATGTGCGGTTTACCTAATGCATCAACAATAATGACGCGAGCAGTCGCGAGGACCACAGTAGTGAGCGCATCACTAGCGGACAACGAACACAAGGTGACGTCATTCGCAGCGGTCCCCGGGCGGGCCGGAGCGCGCGCGAGCGCGGGCTGCGGCTGTGGCGCAGGCGCCACCGACACGGGCGACCTATGCGACGGTGTGCCACCGCTCGACGAACCAACTGTGCTCACATTGGATGTGGCATTACTATTTTCAAAATGGAGCAAAGTGTGGTGTCTCGCTGAACATTTGCGACAACTATTTCTACTATTACATAAAACAACGCGGTGTTTAGTACCGAGACAATTAAAACAAAAATTATTAGCGCGAACAAATTTATAACGATCATTAGGCGATAATTTTAGGAAACCCGGACACTTGTACAATTGCGAATGATGAGTATTACACAAAGAGCAAACAGGTGATTGTACATGTGCTGGTGCGGTATTAACATAAGTATGAGTTGACCTCAGTGACCTCGATGACGCATCTATTTTGCGTTCAGAACTAACAACTTTCTTCGCGCCTTCATGTTTCGATGAAGAGCGTTGCAATATTTTTATATGCTTGCGAACAAAACTTTCTAAGTCTTCGAACTTAGGAATTTTATTGCCGCGGTGATCCGACTCAAATAAACGAATGGTTTCGGAATCTAATTTCTTTAAACCCATATACAAAAATAAGAAGTCGCAGAGGTCATCGATCTTTAGGTTCTTTACGGCGCGAACAGATGATGCGAAAGTATCTAGAAACTTCTCTAAGTTTTGATCGTTACATGCCGTAATGGATTTCAAATCAAACATCTGATCCAAATATGCGTTAGCTACCGATCTTTTATCCTCATACTTAGCTTTCAAAGTATTTAAAATTAAATTATAATTTTCGGCACTAAACGTAATTCCAGCGCAAACGGTTATAGCTTTACCAGTTAATTTTTCAACGAGATAATGCAATTTTTCGTGATCTGTCAACGAATCGTTCTTATCTATTGTATTCTCAAAACTATCTATAAATAAACACCAATTGCGAATGTTACCATCAAATTCGGGTATTTGAATTGGTGGCAACTTAGGTCGGTCGCGAGTGGGATTGGGTCGGTCAGACGGTTTCTCCAAACTCCTAGCGACGCGTTTGATACGACAATACAAATCGTCAAACGACGACAAGGCCTGATAACTCACTGAGTAATCGGGATTTAAATTTAACTCTAAAACGTTGATGTCATGTACTAAAGACTCGAAATCCGCGCGCAAACTATCCAAGTTTTCTATAGAACACAAGAACGAATCTCTAATAGCCAAATCAGAGGTTTTAAGTGCATTATCACAAATCGATTGTACACGAGAGTAAATCATTTCTCTTTTAGCGTATAAAAGTTTCAGTTGAACTTTACTATCGGTACTACCAACCTTTGGGGGCATGTTTACAATTAAATATCAAACTAAAGTGCGGTAAACAACAAAATATGAAATGACTTAATCTTAGCGGTACCTATAGAACAGCGACGCGGCGCGAGCGATATTCCGTAGGTAGGTAGGTACTTATAACTGCGAGTGCCAGCTTGAACAAACGCGCATAGCAACAGCCAGATCTTACCTACGCGATGGTCGCTGTCTAGGTTCAACTATTATTTCAGGGATTAAGTATTGCGTAATATCTATTCAAATTAAAATACTTTCGTATGAATTTGAATGAAATGCGAGCGAGGTACAACTGTGTACCTACCGTATTAGGTAAATACGATGCGAGCTAGCGGTGAACGGACAACTTAGAGTTTGAAACAAATAAAAACAAAAGCCAAATGCGTTAGGTATTACACTGTGCCTATGCACTAGGGTGTCTAGGATACCTAAGATCTAAACCTAAATTCCTAGATGCGGGGTTTTCTACTAAAATAACTAGGTATTTAGGTGCGGTGCGTTTATTCTCAATAGAATAATAACAAATGCGGAACTACGACCAAGGATTGATACGATAAGAGAAATGCGAGCGAGGTATAGCCACGTACCTAACCTATGTATGTATTAGGTAAATACGATGCGAGCCAGCGGCGAACGGACAGCAAAAAATCTAAACCTAAATGCCTAGATGCGGGGTTTTCTACTAAAGTAACTAGGTATTTAGGTGCGGTGCGTTTATTCCCAATAGAATAATAACAAACTACGAACTACGGCTAAGGATCCGGTTCGATCAGGACCAAAAAGAATGGTGGCGCGATTCTCATGCCACCTGAGCTAGTGGACTGTATTTTGCGGGGAGTGAAGCTAACTGTTTCATATGACACTTTACACAACAAACAAGATAGGTGATCGGGTTGCCGCGGAGGTGGTCTAGGCATTGAATGCAACCCAAGAAATTAGGAGAGGATGCACTAACCTTTATGACGCCACGTGCTGTCATAGCCGGTGCACCGGTCTTCTCTTCCTGGCTCAGGAGCTGCTGCCCACATCACTAAATCACTTGAGGGATACACGAGAGGCACAATCCGATCGGTAAAGGTCTATGAAAGCGGTTAAAATCCAACAAACATTATTAATTTCTAAGAGTCGCGTGCGCGGCCGCCATTGTTGCTTGCTAGTTCGATGCGAAGTGAATATGCGGCTATTTCAACCATTGGCGGGGCGAAACTATTGTTATCTCACTTTAGAGGTAGTGCGGGAGGGAGATGGGTATAGGGAGCGTGTGCTCAGCGTCAACCAATTGAGACGATTTGAATTTACTACTACTGGCGCCACCAGTACATAAATATGATCATATTTTAGTAACACGAGAATAATGTGGGTCATACATTAGGAAATAATTGAATAAAACATACTCTAAGTTAAGAACATTGAATGTACACGTCCCACAGTGTTGTTTAATACTGTGGAAAAGTACAAGTACAAGAATTCCCAATATGTGCAACAACAAATTCCACCAAGTGCCATCAATCAATTAATTTTTTTTTTATTTATTTATTTATTTATTTATAAAATGTGTTATAAATTTGTTTTTCCACTGTTTTACTTTAGTATACGCACAATTTGTTACGAGATGTTATGCAGTGGAAAAGATCTCCTGCATCCTGTACTAGTTAAAAACTGTATCACAGAATGCAGATCAATACTTTAACATTGAATGTGTGAAAAATAAATAAATGGGTTTAATACAGATTTAGTTCACTTTCACTGCTTTCGCCTTACCACATATCTAAGAACAAGTATCAAAGAATAATTATTCAGTTTAAGCACATAGAAAGCACATACGAACGTCAAAATTTTACACTTGTGTCCAAAAATATTATTAAATTTTGGAATAAAGTAAATAAATCATTTTAAAATGATTCTTTTACTGTTTTTTTTTGGACAAATTAAGTGGCAGACAAGCACATTTCACTTGATGGAAAGTGGCTACCGTGGCCTATGAACGTGTGCAACACCAGAGGAGTCATATCCGTGCTACCGACTATGTAGAAACGAAGAGTTTCTTTGCCATCAGTGCAAAAAACACAATCAGGACAAACCTTTAGTCTTCCCACTAGTACTAGCTAGAGCTCACTAGAGAGGTTTCCTCCAGTGTGCTCTGGCTACCTTATTCACCGTTGGGAAATCAACACGAGGCTATTATAGCTGCCGTATTCTGTAGGTCGGAGGTACTTCCCCAGTCGAACTGCTCAATTGGGACGGGAATACCATCATGTCGTGCCTCCTCTTAGGAGCTGTTTCGGTAAGTTCAACTAAGAATATACCAATAAGATGCGAAAAAAACTAAATTTTCTATTTCTTTAAAGTATGGTTTTGTTTCCAATTTTATCGAGAGAACAAGCAAGTGATTGGAGATATTCGTCTACTTTTTCATTAAAAGCAGCAATCAAATCCGAACCCGTCACTGAAAATTGAATAAATATTGAATCCGATCACATCAAAATAAATTTTGAAAGTTTTAGAGATACATGTAAACATTAGTTTGCATAAATATCCTCTGACCCCAAAATATTATTCCTGCTCCACACCATAATTGCGGGTAAAAATATATTTCAGCGTATTTCAGCTATAACCAGAGCACTTGATATTTGTGCGTGTGACAGCCAGCACTGAACTAAATAAAAGGTGTATTATCAACGCAGAGAGCGCCCAATCTGCTCTGTATACTCTAGGATATTATAGGGCGCGTGTAGGCACTCAATTATACGACGTTGACACAATGTAATAGGTATTAAGTAAAACCATTTATATACGGTATACCATTTTCAAACTGATGAAACAGATTTATAAAGCTAGGGTAATTCGGCAACTCGGTAGGGGTCGACCAAAACACACCTATGTCAATCAGATCTGAGGAATTTTAAAGGAAGGGCATGTCAAAAGGAACCGAAACTGGTGAGCGTGTGTGAAAACAATTATCTTATACCTATATATAACTAGCTGTCCCGGCAAACGTTGTTTTGCCATATAATGTTAAGGGTGGACTACCCTTAACATTTAGGGGGATGAAAAATAGATGTTGTCCGATATGCTCACAAAATTTCATGAGAATCGGTCAAGCCGTTTCGGAGGAGTTTAACCACAAACACCGCGACACGAGAATTTTATATATAAGAAATTCTCGTGTCACAATGTTCGTTCCCGTACTCCTCCGAAACGGCTTGACCGATTCTCATGAAATTTTGTGAGCATATTGAGTAGGTCTGAGAATCTGCCAACATCTATTTTTCATACCCCTTAGTGATAAGGGTTGTCCACCCTGGGAACCGTTATCCACGCGGGTGGAGCCGCGGGCAAAAGCTAGTGATAGTATAATAAACGAAAGATGAAAGCCAGGATCATGGCTCAAATTCACTAATAATTGGACGGATAAGTATGTATGTAAGTATGTTGCGATATAAGGTAGGACACTTGGATTGGGGGAGTACCTCCGCCCTACAGAATACCGAGGCCATAATAAGCTCGTGTTGTGTTTCCGGCGGCGAGTAGAATAGCCAGAACCCACTGAAGAGTTTTTGTGCTATCAGTGGGAAAAATAAAGACTTTTCCTGTTTGGTCTGCTATCCTGATGGCACAGAAACTCTCTGTTCTTAGGTGGGCCGTGAGCTTGTCTACCACCTAAGTGGTATAAAAAATTAAATATTCGTAGGTGTAAATGTAATTAAAAATATTGACTAGTAGGTGTTTTTTGTTGAGGTATCCGTGAGGATTTTGCGCACGTAAAAAAAAAAAAAAGGTGTTTTTTGTTGACATATAAATTATATACTTTAATGATCCTATATTTTGACATTATTAATTATACTTGACATCATTAATTATGCGATACCTATTATCGTTTCACTGTAATATTTTTTGACATTCTAATTTTGTATGGTGATTTAACTTTTTTAAATGTGTACACTTATCAAAGATAATAAGCAGAGCGCTTGCACACTTTATGTAAATACTAAACTACTAACCAATCCTTTGTACCTGTCTTATGCAAATAAAATAATTTGAATTTGAATATTACAAAACGAATTTGTCTCACAACTTAGGTGCAAGATATGTGTACCTAAGCTTACCACGCTTTCAAGGCGCTACTGAAAAAACTAAACAGCGAAACAAAATAACTCCACTGTTTTCTGTATTTCTCCAAATAACCCACTGACAATATGATTGTAATTACGAACATGAATTAAACCTATAGTGTGAACTCATCCTTATATTCGGATATCACCAGTTAATGTAAACAATGGGAGTAGATTGGGTCATTGTTCAAAATAGCCAGCGATTCAGGATATATCGGATATTGAATGGTGTATGAAACTGGTACAGTCGGATTATTTCGGATTAAATTATTAATATTATAGGCAGATTGTGGTGTTGTGTTTTAGCTATTTCGCTTCATTTGCATTCAGGTAAATTAGATTCGGTATAATAATGACGTATTATTAGCTAGCCGTGTGGTTCCCAGCAGAGCAGAATTTGGAACACCCCATCTCTTCCCATGCGGTGTCGTACAAGGCGACTTAGGGATAGGGCTGTTTAACATCAGACAGATATATACAGCCTAGACTCAGCCTGAGATGCATAGCTCGAGTCTACAATAGTGCCCGGAAGAGGGCAATAGGCTCATCTCCTATTACGCGCGAATTTAATGTTTGGTGTATGTATGTATAAATAGACACAGTATGTAGGAATTTGGGAGCATTTTTTTTTTTATACCACTTAGTTGGCAGACAAGCACACGGCCCACGTGATGGGAAGCGGTTACCGTGGCCTATGGACGTATGCAACACCAGGGGTGTCACATTCGCGCTGCCGACCATGAAGAAACCTTCTGATACCCCTCTTGAAGAACCCCATATTGAAGGCGCTTGGGAAAACCGCAGCAGGGAGGTCATTCCACAGCTTGAGTGTGCGTGGGATGAAGTTTCTTTCATACCGCACAGTGCGTACCGTCTCAGGTCGCAATGTGTGGGGATGAATTTCCTGCCTATGGCGAGAGGTGCGATGATAGAATATAGCTACGGGCATCATGTCAAACAATTCATCTGAGCACAAACCATTGTATAGGCGGTAGAACACACAGTGAGGCAAAATCCCTCCTAAGGCTAAGAGGTTCCACTCTACCTGTGAGTATGGGATTGTCAACTAGCCTCAATGCCCGTCTTTGCAACGACTCGAAGGGGTCAAGCTGGTATGCAGGTGCTCCAGCAAAAAGGTGACAGCAGTACTCCATGTGAGGCCGGACCTGTGCTTTATAGAGGAGTTGCTGCCCCGCAGTGAAATACTGCTTCGCCCTGTTGAGCACTCCGAGCTTTCTTGATGCCAACTTAACCTTGTCCTGCAAATGACTTCGGTATTGGACGTCACTGGAGATATCGACACCAAGGATCCCGATACTCGGGGAGATGGTAAGCGGTGTGCCCAGGAATTGCGGCGCTACAATGAATGGGGTTTTCTTAGCGGTGAATACACATACTTGTGTCATAAAAAAATGGTGCAAATACTGTAGAAGGTAGGACACGACGCTATTTCCGTCCCAATTGGGCAGTCCGACTGGGAAAGTATCTCCACTCTACAGAATACCGTGTTTATAATAACCTCGTGTTGTGTTCCATCAATCATTTAGCTCATCGCAGTCCACTAGCCTCTCCCAATGATGGGAGGCTTTGGCCTACTTCTTCCACGGTTATCTGACGGGTTGGTACAGGGTTTTATTTAGGTTTACTTTTCTCTCTTTTCCATTGAGGTATACCTATTACTAAAGTTGCCGCGTTGGTTCCCAGTGGAGCAGACTTCTGTTAGGTGTCGTAGATGGCGAAAAGAGATAGGTCTGTTCTCTATCCGACAGTAAATATACGCCTGCTTGATGGCAATAAGCTAGTCCACATACTACGGACAAACGGGTACCTACAATAAAAGCTTAGAATAAAGAAACTTACTGTAACCATATTTTATGCACAAAAAATTGCTATGAAATATAATATAAATTGTCTAAGTGTATTAAATTTCAACTTCATTACAGTTCGCCAGACTTTACCGGAATTCCCGGCTTCTATCCCATATCTGGTTCTTGTAATGGGTAACGATAATTGTTTGGACAATTACCGACGTTACATTGTCTTCCGTTGGTTCGCTTTCAACTCGAATGACAGTTACCAGTCACTTGGTAGTAGGGTGTATATCATTTGTAAATGTTGTAGGAAGATTGTAGTATGATATTATTTGGGGAGATTTTATTAGTTGGATAATGGAATTAGACAATGGAACTACTAGGATCTCCCTTTTTATGTCAGTGTGTGTGTGTGTGTGTGTGTGTGTGTGTCTGTGTGCGTGCGTGCGTGCGTGCGTGCAAGCGTGCGTGCGTGCGTGCGTGCGTGAGTGCGTGCTTGCGTGCGTCCGTGCGTGTGTGCGTGCGTGCGTGCTTGCGTGTGTGTGTGTGTGTGTGTGTGTGTTTGTGTGTGTGTGTGTATGTGTGTAGTAACATACAATATATGTTTTAACTGCGTATTTTTTATGTGGAGTAATATTAGTAGGTTCCTGGTGTAGTAAAATAGAGCCATCATATTTATTTGCGTGAATGTTGTAGAAGGAAACTTAACGATATCTATTCTTCATTCGATAGTACAGATACAGCTCATGACAGAGTACCCCTTATTACGTATGACTAAAAATCATGGTTAGCGAAACGTAGGTGTTAATTGCCTTCGGGGATTTATTGGTTTGAATATTTATATAAGTATGTGATAGATAAAAGACTGATGGAACCAGCGAACCGATGGAAGAAGAATCGAAGTCGACGTGACGTTAAAAACACACACAAAAAAATAATTATGTCTTTCGAACTATTAGTAGTCCATACTTTCCACTTTAGGTGTAAAATATCCAAATTTTATACAAATCATGATGAAAAGGTACAAATCCCATTTCTTTCATAGAGAGATTCATCTTTCACACTTGTAACCATATACATGTAGTAGGTATAATATGGGGTTCTTCAAGATTATCAGATTCATAGAAGATAACTGATTCTTGGAAAGTGTTTACCGTGGTCTATGTACACTTTCCATCAAACTTACCTGTCTGCTACCTAAGTGGTATAAAAAATCATGTAGAAAAGACACTCTCATCTAAATCATATTCACCCTAGAAGGGCAAAGGCAATAGTTAATTAAAGCCAGGTGCCTTTATTTATAAGCTATTATACAATATTATGGCGCGTACAATAACTTCTCCCTCCGAGGGGGCAAATTATGAGTTAGTACTCGTGTACAGTCGCCCTCAGAAATGGCTGAGAACTACTAATTAATTTACAAACGATCATTAATTGAAATCCTACTAATATGTTCGTTAGACTGGTAATATTATCGTACTATCCTACTTCCTACTAATATAATAAATTGTTTCGGAAGATGTTTGAAGGTTTGTAATTCAATAACGCTTAAGGGGTTGAATGAAATTACCTAAAATTGGTCTGTTATAGTGTAGATTTTAGACAGAAATAACACATAGGTTTCTGTATACCTGGAATCCTGTGGGTTTTTACGGGTTACAAGAGCGAGACCAGTATTCCACAAGGGTGGAACTGCGGGTGTCAGCTAGTGAACCAATAAATTGGGAAATAATAATAACTTGATCACACTCGCCGAGTGGAATGGCGAGACAGTGTTTTGGACGAGTTGGATATACCTACGTAAAAAGTACTCGGTGCTATGTTAACAAATCATACGTACCGAGCATCAGCCGAGTGCACTGTCTCGCCATTTTACTCGGTGTGTATAATCAAAGCATTAGTTTTCCTATCTTCAAAGGATAAATTTACATTTTTGTTCATTATTTTTATGGCTTGTCCTGTTTTGGAGGAAATCGTTTGTCCTGGTTCGAGCATGTAATGCGTGGGGATGAAGGTTATGTCGTAAGGAAGGCACTAACTTTATTTATTTATTTATGTGCGTAAAGGAGGTGGGGAGCGTTATTTCTTCTTAATCAAGCTCTAACATGTGTTAAATTAAGATGTGTGGTGACGGAGAAACCATAGTAACCGTATCACCACCACAGTATCACCACCGATAAATATGCAGGCGATATCACTGTGAGAGAAGGAAAACTCGAAATAAAACCCTGTACCAACCCAAGGCCAATGCCTATCAATTTGGGAGATTTATATTTATATTGGGAGGTTTATATCCAGCAGTGAACTGTGATAGGCTTTTTTATACCACATGGTTGGCAGACAAGCACGCAAAAGTGGTTACCATGGCCTATGGAAATGTGCAACATCAAGCTGCTTGATTGAGTTTGAGTGCGACTGTACATTAGAAAGAGGTAAATATTGTGTCGAACGGTCTCTATTCAAAATTTATTGAAGATACCCTTTAATGGTATACATAAATGCAAAAGTTGTTAATTTAATAGGGTCCTTTGCCGTTTCACACCATGGAATTTTCGTACCATGGAACAAATCGGATTTTGAGTTGTTATTTTGGATCGCGGTGCGATTCAGGGAATATGAATTTATACTTATGTTTGTACTCTTCACATTGTGACCGCTTAACGGCCTTTTAAATTCGCTGTAGATTAAGAGGGTTTTCCCAAGCACCTACAATATGGGGTTCTTTAAGAGGGGCATCAGAAGGTTTCTTCATGGTCGGCAGCGCGAGTGTGACACCCCTGGTGTTGCATTCGTCCATAGGGCACATCCGATCAAGAACCAAGCGGTTCGGAGACTCTTTCCTCTGTCGCACCATTAAGGCCTGGAATTCATTACCAGCTCACGTGTTTCCTTCTTCCTACAGTCCCGGGTCCTTTAAGCGGGGCGTAAAAAAGCATATGATGAGGCCGTCAAGCTGAGTGTCACCATTGTCACACGGTATGTGTAAGTAATGGTGACCCTCTTTTCTGGGACTTTGCCTTCAGCTTACCATCAGGCAAGGTGAAGTCCAATTGACGTGTCCTATATTAAAAAAAAAAAACGCTTCCCATCAGGTGGGCCGTGTGTTTGTCTGCATCAAGAAACATTGTTTAGATAATACTAATGACTTGTCCTCTTAAAATTACATACATAGCATAAAAGTAATCTTCTTTTTCATCCTAGCCGTAATCCAAATCGCATCTGAAGCTTTTTCCTCGGAGTCTGGGATCCACTTTAGCAGTCTAACTGCAGATTTGGTTTAACTTCGATATTTTCCATGAAGCGACTGACACTACAAACCAAAGGCGATTTCGAAGCAGTGCAGCTGCAGCAGCAGTGGTTGGACTTTTTAGGGCTCCATCTACTCGTAACGATTGCCATAGATGTTCGTATAGGATCGAGGCTTATCGTGCTCTCCAAAGCACAACCAGACTATTCATGCATACAAATACTAAAAAGTAAAGTAAGATTGAATTAATATTGTTTTCAAGAGGTGGTAAGGCCCCTTGCCGAAGTCAAGGATTCATTAATGAGGGCTTATCTATACCTCTATTAATTACGAGCTTGCTCAACACCCGCACTCACGGTTTTCGTGCTTCCTGTCACATTTTCGATATACCACACCAATGACCTTCAGACAAGATCATAGCCGACTATCAACTCGAAAACGGATCGTCCCCGTATCTCTTAAAATAAATGGAATATTAAACTAATGAACACGAGTTTATGGTATAGGTATTTAAACTATCATGGTCACTCACATCAGTATCAAAATAATCGGGATATTTATCATGATGCATTATTTTACGCATGATGCATTATTTTACGCTTGTTGCATTGCAAAAGCACAAGCCACAACAAAATCGCGAGTGGATACAGTAAACATGTGTCATGAACGTGATCGAGATCGGGTTCGAGTTTGTAGGGAGAGTGAAACCAGTGGTAGTGCCACCAGTGTAAAAGAACTCAAAAGAGGGTAGATCGATATATTTACTCCTAAAAAACTTTTTCTCTGTTCACCGCCAATACTCCAGTTCCTCCGTTGAAACAGCGCCGAAATTTCGGAAACTCGAAACAATGCGACATGGTAAATATCCCGATTATTTTGATACTGACGCGTCTACGGTCCTTCTTCGCCACAAAAATGTCATATATCGTGAACTCTTTTTCATTTCATTTTGAACTTTAAGGCTGTACAAATGAAGTCTAGAACTGGTGTTCTGGTGACAGCTAGTTCAACTAGCGTTAAGTAAGCCGTAAGTGCGGCGTCGCCTAGCCGAAAGATTCCTTTTCCAGTTGATAGGTCTGCTAAGACCCTTTTCGGGTTGACCAACTATATCGTAAATAAGTGAGAACATTAGACGTCACATTTAGAATTATTTAATTTCACGTGCAATTTACGCGAAGTAAAATGTGACAGTTCGTGAAGATCATTGTTACTCAATCACGCTGTAACGGCTGAACGGATTTAGTTAAAATTTGGTACAGTGATAGATTATAGTTTGGAATATAACACAGGTTAATATTTAGTCTCTGGAATACCTCATCAGTGTTGGAATGGGATCAGAATTCCACGCTGGAAAAGTAGCGGGTAACCGCAAAGTAGTAAGATGTGAAAAATAATTAGATAATTTTGTCACTCAACAACTTAAAAACTAGGCTTGTATTCCGTGTATAACTTCCCATAAATTGCAGAAGCAGTAATGGGATAAAAGAAACAAAGTAATAAAATTGTTTTAAAATAAAAGAAAATCCGAAATAATAGTATTTAATACAAAAAGCATAACAATAGCAGCCGCAACAATAAAATTAAAGATTCCGATACCGTTTCCCCTAGTGTTGCATATATCCATAGGCCACGGTGGCGACTTTCTATCAGGCGAACCGTGTGTTTGTCTGCCACCGAAGTTGTATAATAAACCAATATTTGATGAGAATTTTTTTTTTAATGTAAGAAAATAATTTATGAACAAAATCGCTCAACCACAAAAGCCGGAGCTGATAAACCGACGTGTGTACCTTATAAAAGCTGTAATTAATTATTCATTTCAGATTTTTCCGGCGCCATTTTCTTATTGTTCCGATCTTAAAGCTTAAGTCCCAACTCAATCGCTCACTAAGATTATACCAGGCGCTTGATTCTGTAATTTACGTTTACTTAACGTGTGACGTGTAAACTATTGTAAAATTTTAACATTAATTTAAAAAAAATATTGTTCAGTAATCTCCACGGGCAGCACGAATCAAAGAATCTATTTTATTTATTCATTTTAGGCACATAAAGAAAACATATATGAACGTCAAAATTTTACAATCATGTCAATAATAGTACAAATTTTAATATTAAATAAGTTAGAAAAACCACTGGAACATGATTCATTAGCTGGTTTGGTAGGTTTGTTCTACTGAGGAGTAGCAAGAAACTAGGAGAACATATTATAAGAATTAGATAATCTATTAATTTCAATATGGTTTTGTTTACAATTTATATTGTGCGAGCAAGATTTAAGTTATTTGTCTACTTTACAATAACCTTTTGTCAATAACATGTGTATATAATAATATACAGGACGTGCCCAGGTACCTGAGTTGATAAAAGTATTCCTGTCTATGAGGGATTGGTCAAACGTTCAAGGTTCATTCCTGGGTTTTGACTTTTACCGATCAAAATTTATATGAAACTAGTTTATGCCTGCTGCTTCACCCGCTTAGAATTCCGTTCTTGTTCCCATCCTTTTTCTTATTTTTCCATAATTTCTGACCGTTTAAATCTTCCCTGGACTACAAGTACAAAGACAAACATTTCAAAACCAAAATCAGTTAAATTGTCCAGCCATTCTCGAGTTTTAGTGAGAATAACGAACATCAATTGATTTTATTTTTAAACTATCGAGGTGTGAATTCATAATTAAACAAGGCATACAAGGTGGGTAGGCGCTCAAAAAATGTTCCCCGCATACCTCTCGACACTCGAAGACTAGTCATCACGAGTGACCACCATCACCATCAGACCACGGGTGCTGCAACGAATCCGGAACCTCGCCAGAAATAGTGAGTTCCATGATTTAATTCGCAAGAAGTCCCGATACCTTGTATAATTATCAATTGATTTATAAATAAATAAAATAAATTTTAATTCAATTACAAAACATTTTGACTGCCACCTAAGTGGTATAAAACAAAGACTCTATCGCAATATCGAAGAACGATAATCGCGTTAACTTTCGACACACAAAACGTTTTGAAAACGTGGCGTTACAGAATAAGACGCTAGCAGATATATTACGTAGTTCAATTAATCCGGAAATTTGAGCAGCATTAACGCGAAACTTGGGTTAATATCGTACATAATGTATTGGGTACTTCAGAATTAAGTGGAGGTGTGAATTTATAATGGCTATGATAGATAAGGAACATAGGAGTAAATTGAGTCGTAGTAATGGCGGAATTGTTAGGTAAAGGTTACATATTCAGTATTATGTCTATTAGTAGGTACATTAACGAGTAGTTTAGCATAAGTTTATACACAAGCCGCGTGGTTCCCGGCAGAGCAGAATTTGGACCACCCCATCTCTTCCTATGCGGTGTCGTACAAGTCGACTAAGGGATAGGGCTGTTTAACATCAGACAGATATATACAGCCCAGACTCCATGCTTGGCTTGAGTCAACAATAGTGCCCGGAATACGGCAATAGGCTCACGGCCTAATACGTGGGACGGAATTTAAGTATCGGTGAAATGTGGGTGTTAATTCACCTCTGCCTAACCCTCCGGGGATAAAGGCGTGATTGTATGCATGCATGCACTATTTAAAATTTTTGCATAGAAGAACAAAGAAACGAACGAACGAATATACAATCATCCCATACAACATTGTACTCTCAGCATCAGATCTATTTTGAAGAACACAGTACTTAAAATGGTCTTAACGCTTTGGTATTCCCTCTTCCTGTTGACTAATTGTTCTAATATTTGGTACACACGTTTACTTCGGACAATAATACTATTAAAATATAAAAAAACAGTTAGGTTTGCTCTTAATTCCTTGGTATTAACACCATTTGAAGAATTTGTAGTCAAGATAATTCAAACACTGACTATACGTTGTTTAATACGTCAAAGTTTTGCACGCCCCGGCTTTCACAGTATCTTTTAAAAACGATTTATTGCAAAAATATCAAATCTCGGAATCTGCTTGAGAGTGTGCTCTTAAAATGAGATCATCCGTTTTGCGTAGATACTAGCTCGGTTGAGGGTTTCGAGGCGAGCGAGATAAGGTTTTCTTGCGAAATACCTCTCTAAAAGCGTTCTTTTACTATATTTTCAGTGTTCTGTATAAACAAGTTTACTGCTGAAGCTGTTGCCCACAGCTCCGCCCGCATGTATGACGATTATGGCGACCAAATTTAATTTAAACTCTAATCTCTTTGTGTACTAAATTTCATTAGATTATCTTGAAAAATGACAATTTTACATCCTCGATTCAAAATTTTTTAACCCCCTTTTCGCGATGAAAGGCAGCTTAAGCCCTTTTTCATGCTCTAATCCATCTGTGTTTTGAATTTCATCAAAATCAGTACTATACTGATTTTGATGAAATTCAAATGGTTTAGGTGTTAAAGTGTAAAAGACAGACAGAGTTATTTTCGCATTTATAATCCCGCGTCAACTACGCTCGTGGCACACTTCGAAGCTCCATATCACCATAAGCCCCAAATACCCGCATTTTGTTTTCAATAACTTGACATTTATGATTACTGCTCCGCTCTCTTGAGGAGTAGCGTGATGATTTATAGCCATAAAACCTTCCTCGTAAAACGGACTATATATATATATCCTACACAAAATAAAAATCATTTTTACACCTATACCTCTGTCTCTCGTCTTCCCTACACACTTTTTACTAAGTTCTCTACTTCTCTATCTCTCTTCACACCGGTCTGCTGGAAGAGATTTCTAATAGAAATAAGCGGAGCCATGTACTACTATTTCCACCTATGTATCTCTATATTTGTTCATGTGTGTACATAAATTAAATAAATAAACTATTCAGCTTTATATTATTACGCATAAGGAAAGATTAGTGTAGATATGAATAGTGATTTTCACGTCAAAGACTCTTCACAAGGTTTTATCTCGTCTAACTGAATTGCTCTAACGCATGCAGAACATTCAATAACACCCTTTACGATATGTGTGTGTGTGTGTATGTGTGTTTGTGTGTATCAAAGAGAAACCTCATGTTTGTGATTGCGTGACGAACAAGGATATAGGGTGATATTGGCTCCTTTGTAGATAGGTGTGGGGCAAGAATCTGTACAGAGCGGATTTGAAGTTGAAGATTTAAGTTGCTGGCATTCAATTGCGATCAAATTTATAACAGATTAATCTTTTAAAAAAAAATTGACGGACATAATTTTAATACGAGAAATTAAAATGAAATTTTTAAGCCTCTTTTGTGTTACCCATCACTGCGACGCGAGCGAGGACTCAGGGCCGCACACGCTCACCGAGTGTCCGGCGTGGGAGACGCCGAGACGGGAGCTTGTGGCGACCCTGGGAGTGAGAGTTCTTACGCTCTCCACCTTACTCGCGGCGATGGTCCGCTGCGCGGATGTGTGGGCGGCCGGCGCCTCCTTCTGCAAGCAAGTAATGCTCGTGAAGGAGAAGGCGGGGCGGGAGCGACAGCGGGAGCGGCGAAGGATCGCAAGACAAGCTGCCCGTGTACGAAGGCAACTCGGACGTCTGAGGTCGATGAACAACCTCCGCCCCCCACGAGCGCCGGCCTGGGGGTGACGGGTGGAGCCGCCTGTCACCCTGGCAGAAGCAGGCCGCGGCGGTGGTGCGCTTGTGTTTATCGCGATAATACCAAAGATTTTTAGTTTCTGGTAAAAACCTCATCGATATCCGTTGAGTAGTTTTAGCGTATGTCACGAACAAATTAATAGACAACAGAAAATTAAACTTTAATTTAATAAATCTCTATGTACATAAAAACAAGTTAATGCTATACATACATATAATCACGCCTATATCCCCGGAGGATAAGGCAGAGGTGAATTAACACCCACATTTCACCAATCATTGAATTCGGTTCCACGTAATAGGAGGTGAGCCTATTGCCGTCATCCGAGCACTATTATTGACATGTCATGCATCAGGGGCTGAGTTTGGGCTGTCTGATGTGAAACAGCTCTATCCCTTAGTCACCTTGTACGACAAAGCATGAGAAGAAATGGGGTGGTCCAAATTCTAATCTGCCGGGAACCACGCGGATTATAAGGATATACACTTATTAAATATCTCAATGTACCGGGGACAAGATCGGTCAGCCAGGATGTCAACGATATGATAACCCAATCTCACTTCCAGCATCCGAAGACCTAAGATAGCAAGCAGTTTTAGTCGGTTCGAGACTGTTATAACCACTAGAGAATCCTAGAATATATTCGTACTAAAAATATCTCCATGAGCAAATAAAGTTAATTTACAATTTTATAATGTTTAGATTGAAATGCAAGATTGCTTTCGCTTATAACTTGTACCATACAAAAACAACAGTAGCATTGTCGTCTCAGATATTGAGACTGTCGTCAGTTCCTGATCAGGGTACGCGGAGTCAAGCGTGATGCTTGCAGGTAAACAAGAATTGTCATGAAGATACTGGCTATGCAGATTGTAGATATAGCATAGGTATAGCTGCAATTTATGAAAAGCTTTTTTATTTAAACACGACTGTAAAACTGAGAATAGAAATAATAAAGTTTTTTTTATTATACTACTTAGGTGGTAGACAAGCACACGTCCCACCTGATGGAAAGTGGTTACCGTGACCTATGAACGTGTGTAACACCAGTGGAGTCACCTCCGTGCTGCCGACCATGTAAGAACAGAGATTTTATGTACCCTCAGTGCAGAACATAAAATCAGGTAAAGCCTTTGGTCTTCCCACTGACAGAACAAAAACTCTCCAGTGAGCACTGGCTACCCTACTCCCCACCGGGAACACAATATGATGTTATTATAGCCATAGTATTCTGAAGGGTGGAGGTACTTCTTCAGTCAAACTGCTCAATTCGGACGGGAATACCGTCGTGTCCTACCTCCTCGAAAATCAATTTTGTTTTTTAGTCAATCAACGACTTTTCTTGAATAAAACCGGTTATGCAGATTGCAGATCTAGCTGTAATTTATGATTTTTTTTTTGTATTTAAACACAAAAGAAGACTATAAAATTCAGAAAAGTAAAAATATAGATTAATCAACGATTTTTCTTGAAGGAAGAAAAATGTTACATATTTATAATAAGTATGTTAATTTGCATTCTAGAATCTATATCAAAAGTTATAGTACCATACTGTTGATCAATGGAGGACTTGTTAG
Source organism: Eilema griseolum (assembly GCA_963662185.1). NCBI lineage: Eukaryota > Metazoa > Arthropoda > Insecta > Lepidoptera > Erebidae > Eilema > Eilema griseolum. The sequence continues at coordinate 4,193,335 of OY759255.1, forward strand.
ACATATTGAACAAGACACGACACAATTACTTTTCCACAGTATTTTATTTTTTAATCGGCCAATTTCTCCTCACGACATTATCCAAGCTAATTATAAAATTATAAAACGTCGAAACACGGAACCGTTCACGTTTTAATATAATACTATGGAAAAGTACAAGTGGCTTATTTCATAGTTGAAATAGTAAATTATATTATTATTTCTAGTATTTGGGATTGCACATTGTTTAATTTAGTGCTTACGCTTATTTTCCCCGTGTATTTTTTAAATATCATAATCTTTAATATATTTTTTCATACAAACAAATAGTCACGCCTCTTTCCCAGTAGGGTAGACAGAGAACACAAAAAAGACTTGCTTTTTCCAGAGAATCCCATCCCATTTTTCCCTAGAGCATATTTCCTTTGTTTAATACTTCTTAGAACGTCATTTTTCAGTACTCGGGTTTTAGTTTCTGGAATTATTTTTTTATTTGCATTATTTTTGCAACAACTATAATTTATACATATTTGAAATTTACTAATTAAGACCTAACAGTTGATACTAAACACGGCATTTTTATCTGAAATTTATTTTTGATCACAGATTTTATTTAGCCTATAACTAGCGGACAACCAAGACGCTTCTAACGATATCTCATTTGTCAAGTAGTTGAGGAGCTGTGCGGGAACAGATGTACCTACATACATACATAGCCAGTTAAAATCATAACCCTCCAGCTTCGCTTTAGTCGGGTAATTAAACTAGCAATTGAACCTGCGATAGTCGGCTAGTGCAATTATAGAGTAACTCTTAGAACTTTGCGCAGATCTATGTCCAAGTTTACCGATGAAAGAGTCTGTAAAATTGATGTTTAATTAAACTTGAGTTCAACAGATTCTTCTTAATTTTCGTCTTATGTATTTACTGACGTCTCTTACATACATACTTACATATAATCACGCCTTTATCCCCGAAGGGTTAGGCAGAGGTGATTTAACACTCACATTTTACCAATCATATCATGAGGTATTAAAATATGCTACGGGCGTGGCCAGGGCGGTTCAGCTAGTAAGATGTAAAATATACAGAAGCTGTAAATCTATATTAATTATAATATCCGTATATTAATACCCGCTTGGTTCCTGGCAGAGTAGAATTCAGTTCACCCTATCTCTACCCATGTGGTGTCGTACAAGCCGAATAAAAGATAGGGTTTTTTTTTGACATCAGCAGATATCTACAGCCCAGACTCAGCCTCATGAATGGCTTGAGTCAACAATAGTGCCCGGAATACGGTAATAGGCTCGCCCCCTATTACGTGGGACCGAATACAATTATAGGTGAAATGTGGGTGTTAATTCTCCTCTGCCTAACCCTCCGGGGATAAGGGCGTGATTATATGTATGTAGGACAAGCTTTTGGTCTCCCCGCTGACAGCACAAAACTCTTCAAGAGCTCTTTTTTTATTCCATACGTAATATACCATTTCGTATAAACAGTTTGATCTCCATAGTGGTAACAAGACCAAGTAGCAGAAGAGGTAACAAGTTAGATGTGCCTAAGGAAAATCTGCAAATATTTTCTAATAATGTATACTGTATGGCAATTAGAATTTATAATAAACTCCCGGCTCAGTTTAAGACTCTCAAGATTAAGACATTTGAATTTAAACTATTCCAATTCCTTCTAAATAAATGTTACTATTTCTACGAAAGACTTCCTATGCGAATGTTTTGAGTTTAAATGTGATTTATTCTGTGAACCTTGACTTGTATAACCTATGATTTGACATTTTGTAATTATATAACTTCTATTATGACTACCTATTTCATTTAAACGAGGACATAACATAACATAACATAAACTCACGCCTATATCCCCGAAGGGGTAGGCAGAGGTGCTAGCACCCACATTTCGCCAGTTTATGTTTAGGTCCCAATGTAATAGGTGGCGAGCCTATTGCCATTAACCGGACACTTATAAACCTGCGATAAATACACACATAACTTCGAAAAGCATCGAAAAGTCATTGGTGTGTGCCATGGTAAAACCTGGGATCGAACCCGAGACCTCGTCTCAGCAGTCCATTACCCATACCACTAGGCTACCGAGGAATTATTATTAATTGTATGCTGACATTATTTAAATTTGTATAACATATATTTGTTCGCTGGAGACAGAATAATATTATGTACAAATAACTTTTTAACAACCTTTATACAATATTCTTACAAATAAATGAATCAAATAAAAAATAATCTTTTAAAGCGTTCATCTAATTGTTGATCAGAAGATTTAAAAAGTTCTGCTTCCACACAACACGACAGTATCTCTTCAATCTACAGTTTTGGCTGCAGCTTTTAGTTCTCGAATAGTTTGGCGTACTTGTAATAAGTTGTACTAGCAGATTGTTGCTCATAGTCACATGTAGGTACTGACAGAGGTATATTGATGTGAGGGATAAGTTTAGTGGGTTGAGAGTTTGATGAAAGTGTGAGTGAAAAGTTAATGCTTTGTATAGAGTAGCCAGAGATCACTGAAGAGTTTTTGTGCTGTCAGTGGGAAGACCAAAAGCTTGTCCTGCTTTGCCTTCTACACTGACGACACAGAAACTCTCTATTCTTTCAGGGTCAGCAGCACGAATGTGACTCCTCTAGTGTTGCACACGTCCATAGGCCACGGTGACCACTTCTCATGTGCCCCGATGGGCCGTGTGCTTGTCGGCTACCTAAGTGGTAATAAAAAAAACTGTCTTTTTGAATTTTTTGTCAAGTATTGCTTTTTTAATTGTATGACTGTGTTTTTATTTGTGAATTTAAAAATCATGTATAAAAACATAACATAACATAAGCTCACGCCTATATCCCCAAAGGGGTAGGCAGAGGTGCTAGTACCCATATTTTGCCAGTTTATGTTTAGGTCCCAATGTATGTATATGTATATGTATATGTATATGTGTAACAGGTGGCGAGCATATTGCCATTAACCGAGCACTTATAAACCTGCGATAAATACACCCATAACTTCGAAAACCATCGAAAAGTCATTGGTGTGTGCCATGGTAAAACCTGGGATCGAACTCGAGACCTCGTCTCAGCAGTCCATTACCCAAACCACTAAGCTACCGCGGTTGATTTAACATTACATTTTATGTATTAGAATATATATGTAAAGGACGTAAATTAAAACGCATTTGAAATCAGTTTATTTGAAAATACATAATTTTGATGTAATTTTCCCTCAGGTGATTTTTTTTTATCTAGAACACGCCAACTTGACTTCACCTCGCCTGATGGTAAGCTAAAGGCAAAGTTTCCGGAAAGAGAGTCACCATTACAGACACTAAGTAATGTTACAATGGGAAGGTAGTAATTCCAATCTGCATTACTTATACTACTATTAATTTAAGGCCATTTATCCTAGTTTGTTTGTACCACAACTCTCAAATATTAGGAGCAAATAAAGCTTGTAATATAATCAAGAATTATACAGTCCAGTGAGTTTTAACTAGAGCTATCATATCACATGGTGTTAGCCTATCTACCGCTCCCGAAATAGTCTCGTCTGCACTCCAGTTATTTCGGCTAACGGAACCATACCGCATAGTATTTATAGACTGCATGCGAAATCTTTCCAGAACAATCGAAAGTGATGGTGGATCTTTTGAAAGAGAACATTTCTTTTCTTTCTTATTAAGGTCGGTATTCTAGAACTCAGCCTTAGTCTGAATTTTCATGGGGAGACACACAGTCAGACTATCGATGACAATCTGTCCTCATTACTAGCACTTGTAACTTTACTTCCTACAAAGAGGAATTTTGTAACATTTACTATTATTACCATTGTCAAAATGACACAAACTTTTTAGTCCGCATTTTGACTATAGTCTGAAATGGCCGGCTTGACAGGAACACAGGTTCTCAGTAGACAGGCGGCCAATCGCAATGCTCCGTTCTGTCGAAACGATTACAATAGTTTATCGTGCTAGGGGTACTGTAATTGGCTGTATGTAACTAATTTCAATCACCTATACCTTTGGTACGGCTGTTGGTTTTTCAAATAAATAAATAAATTATAAAAAAATCAAGATTCGAAGCTGATTATCGTTCTGGAATACGAGTCTAATTTTGAGTTTTGTCTGCTTTCACATTTTCAATGCATTTAAGCTTAAATGCTGTTATTTTCTATTGAAAAGTGGCAACTTTTTTGATTTAAAATCTATATAGGAGATAAGCACACGGCCCACCTAATGGAAAGTGGTTACCATGGCATATGGAAGTGTGCAACACCAGGAGAGTCACATGTGTGCTGCCGACCTTGTTAGAACTGAGAGTTTCTGTGCCGTCAGTGCAGAAGACACAATCAGGACATGTCTTTGAGTTTCCCACTGACAGCACCAAAACTTTACATAATACTACGCAGTTGCAGAGCAAAGCTAGTATATAATAAACCAATATAGCAACAACCTATTCCTTCAATAAAACATGTTTCGAATTACTTATACTGATCAAAATAGGGGGTTTGAATAGTCAAACAATATGAAATTGTAGCTATTCCACGAGAAATAGCTTTATTACTAAATGACCAAATAAAACCTGATGTCCTTTTTTTCATATGGAATGTCGTATATCTCATATTATGACACGTCCCAAAATAGCGAACAACCGCATAGAAATATCCGAACAAGCTTCACTTATGAGATTTGACCTTTTGCACAAAAGATGAGTATTCCGTCATATCTCATTTATCTACTCATAAAAAACTATTCTTTGTTGTAAAGGAAACTTGACCTTGACCTGTGTCTAAATATTTTTCAGGTATAGTCAAATTATTTAGTATGTTGAATACATAAATAAATAACATTGAAGATGTCTGTTTGTAACATTAAAATATTATTAGTTTTGAGTTCACAATTCGTGGTGGCATAATGTTATTTTTCACACTTGATTGACAAGCCTAAATAAAGTATTTTTGAAATAATATTTAGTGATACTCATTTTATGTAAAATAAATTTATTAATATTAGTTATATTGATAACTCACTTGTACTTTTCCACATTATTTTTAATTGTTGTTAGACCTAACCGGTTTAGAAGATCGGCATCCTCAAAGGTATAAAAAAAAATTATATAGTTCTTAACTGGCCACCCTATATTTGTTCTGTGTCTTAAGAACTTTTTCCCGTATTTTCTATAAAGATAAAACCTTTTTTTTGGACATACAAATTAATAGACACACATATAAATTTGTAAGCAATGGTACAATTTAAGATTTCATTGTAACGCATAACTTTATTTGTATCCCTAATGAATATAATAAAAAAAATCGGGTAATTTCTTTCCGCCATTGAAAGTTCGTCAATCAGTCAAATAATGTTCAACGAAAGTTTGACATTAATTTGGATTGATTCTTAACTGCCGTATTTAAGATACTTAAAAGTCAGAGTCTAATGAATGCTATAAAATTTTAATGTTCAAGGACGACAATTAACCAATCTATTAGGATTATTTGCAGGGCCTAAGAAATATCAGCTAATAATAAATAGACTGAAATAATTAATTTCGAAATTCAAAATATTCCAATAAACGGAACTCTGTGCTCAATTACGACATTTATTAAAAAAAATATATGTAGCAACTCGTATATTGTCATTTTATTTTTTTTATACCACTTAGGTAGCAGACAAGCACACGGCCCACCTGATGGGAAGCGGTTACCATTGTCTATGGACGTATGCACTCGCGCTGGCGAATTTAGTTAACTAGTTAACATCAAAATCATAACAAATCAGGAAATCTGACGGTAGAACTGAACACGTTTGATTGAATGCTGGAAGCCTGTACTCTCTGAAGAGATACCCTGGCAGCCTGCCACCAAAGGTCACTATTATCTTGAAACCCAAACAGACCATAAATTTAAACGATTTGAAACTACTTCGCATTGTTGTTTTCAATTTAAAAGAAACAAGAGCCAAAACCTGTTTATCTTTGGTTATTTTGTTTATGTACAAGTTGATTTCAATGTTTATTTATTGAAAAACAAATAAAAATGTAAATGATTGTGTGTGCATTAGCATTTTATATGATTGTAATCCTACTAATATTATAAATGTACATTCTACATACATATATATAACACGCCTGTAAATCTACGAAGAGGTAGACAAAGAAGTAATAAGATCCACATTTCGCCAATTATAATTTTTGGTCTCACGTGATAGGGGGCGAACCTATTTCCGTCAAGCGTGCATATGAGTCTTGTATGTTCAGACTCGGCCTCACATGCATGGCTTGAGTCAACAATAGTGCTCGGGATAAGGCAATAGGCTCACCCCCTGTTACGTGGAACCGAATTTATTGATTAGTGAAATGTGGGTGCTAATTCACCACTGCCTAACATATAAGGGCGTGATTTTATGTATGTTATTTGAACGCTTAAATATATTACAAACTCAATTTCAATGCCAATTAAAGTAAATTAATTTTAGCTAGCCTCTCTCAAAACTATTTCAATAAAATTACATCGGGTAATGATGACACAAATTTTTAAACTAACATTTCAAACTAATGAAATAATTACTAACTAACTAAAGTCTAGTAGAAAGCTTTCTGAATACTATCTTGAGAATTTGGGAATGTAGTTAATTATTTGAAATCTAACCGAAGCCCTTTCATCTAATTCTAAGAAAACAATTATATTTGTCATTAATTGGTTTGTGATTTAGTTTAGTTTCGTAATTAATATCATCACAGTCAACGCTTTGAACAAATTTAAAATTAGGTTGCTTTACAAGAAAGGATATCCCACCAATTTACAACCCAATCAAGTGGCAATTTATTCAAACATTAAGGAATTTAATATACATTAATTAAATAGTTTTAGGATGAGAATAAAATTGAAGCTTCATTTAATTTTAGTTACGATAGAGAATGATAAAACTAAATTGATTTACGTTTTATTGAAGTTGATAGTTATTCAATTAACAAGAGTACTCCGATATTATATATTGAAATTGTAAATATAGAGTCAGTAGTAAATGTAGAGTAGGTTTCCAATTTTTATGTAATCTGTAATACAAAAATTTGAAATTATGTGGCTGAAGTTAGTACAGTCAGTATCAAATCGATCTCGACAGGAGGAGGTAGGACAGGACGGTATTTCCGTCCAATTCGATCGAAAAGTACGACTGGGGAAGTACCTCCGCCCTACAGAATACCACGGCCATAATAAACTCGTGTTGTATTCCCGGCGGTAGCCAGAGCTCATTGAAGAGTTTTTTGCTGTCAGTGGGAAGACCAAAAGCTTGTCCTGCTTTGTCTGCACACATCTCTCACTTCACTTTCCAACGGGTGGGCCGTGTGGTTTTCTGCCCCATAAGTAGTAAAAAAAATACTAGTAAAGTTTCAAAATCTTGATACTTGGTATTCCCCCCTTCCTGTTGACTGAATATTCTGATATTTGGTACACACCTTTAGTTCAGACTGTCAATCAATAAATAAGCCTATCGTAGTCCACTGCTGGACATAGGCCTCTTGGGCTCTACTGGCCTCTTGGGAGGCCTTGGTTTACTGTAATACAATTTAAATCAATAAAACAGTTTGGTATTAATATCATTAGTAGGTATTAAGATCATTTTGTGCACTTTGCTAGTCAAGATAGATCTGACGCTGACTGTATACTTTATTTTATACCTCTTAGGTGGCAGACAAGCACTCGGCCCACCTGATGGAAAGTGGTTACCGTGGTCTATGGACGTTTGTAACACCAGAGGAGTCACAGTTGCGCTGCCAACCCTGTAAGTATAGAGTTACTATACTTCAAGAGAAGGCAAAAAAAATAACAAAATAAAGGCAAGCAGACAAGGGACGGAAAAATACTATCACTCTTTTTCATCACCAAGCAACTAAGCCCATATAACCCTTATAGGTTGTGTTCACAAATTGCGTCTGCTCGTAAGTTATTATACTAATATATCAAAGTAATAAAAACCAGGCAAGCGCAGACTGGACTTGTGCACTATGAGTTCCGTACCACAATGTATTTAGTAGAAAATTGTTTTTAGTTTACTTGCCCGTATTTATCAAAAGCTGGCAGAAGATATATTAAATATCCACTTATTCTTGCTTGAGGGATACCTACTAGCTTCGTACTTTTATAAGTCTTTTTTGTTTTTTTTTATTAAGGACAGTATTTTTTTAAGTTATTTTTTTTCAATACCACTTACGAGGCAGACTAACACCCCTCCCACCTAATGGGAAGTGACCCTAGACGTGTGCAACACTAGGGTCGCTACACTTGCGCTGCCGACCCTGGAGAAACCTTGTAATGCCCCTTTTAAAGAATCCTATATTGTAAGGGCTATGGAAAATCACTGCAGGAAGTTCATTGCACAGCTTGAGTATGCTTGGGATGATGTTTCTTTCGTACCGCACAGTGTGCACCGTTTCGGGTCGCAATGTGTGAGGATGTATTACCCTGCCTATGCCTATTGTACTTTTCTCTTCTATTATCTTCTTTTTCTATCTATTCTACCTGTTCTAATTACTATAAAAATATTAAGCATCAATCTAATGATGAATGCTTATTGTAAAAATTACTTACTACAAAGTTTTTTATAATACTAAAATATTCTGTAAGTCTGTGTACAAATTTGAATTGTTATTTAGTCATAACTTTAATAAGTTATCGGCATATTTACCATGTTGTATTGTTCTGAGTTTCTGATACTTCGGCGCTGTTGCAAGCATTATGATCACGGAGGAACTGGGATATAGGCGGTGAACAGTGAAAAAGCTTTGAAGAAGTAAATAGCTGTGGCAGTTGTTTTATAGGACAAACCAAAAGAACGATAACATGAAGAATCTGCAATCGTTCAACATTTTTTGGAGTCCGGTACTGACCATTGGATCGAGTTACATAACCCTCAGATGCTCTCGAAAAACGCCACAATATACCAAGATTGGTTAGGGAAGCGACTGAAATCAAAAAGTATAAAAATTTCAATCGTGAGGATGGGTTTCAACTGCCAAACGTGCCAAAGTGGTCCATCTTTGCAAAAACAACCTGAAATAAGCCAAAATAAAATCGCGAGTGGAAAATGGAAATAGTAAGCATCGTGTGTCGTGAACGTGATAGAGATTGGGTTCGAGTTCGCAGTGAGAGTGAAACCAGTGGTAGTGCAGATACGCGTAGTAAAAGAACTCGAAAGAGGGTAGATCGATATATTTACTCCTAAAAAACTTTTTCACTGTTCACCGTCAATACTTCAGTTCCTCTGTGATTATTGTATTTGCAATAGCGCCGAAATATCGAAAACTCAGATCCCGATAAGTTTAATACTAATGTGAGTGACTATGATAATTCAAATACATATTAGTTAGTCAGTTAGGCCTTGTTTATTTGTTTGATATGTGTTTTTACCTTTAGATAAATACCTACGCTACATAACTTAATGTAGTATAGGGAAAGGAATCGTATTCCAAGCCCTTCTAGAATTTAATTAATTAGTTTAAACAAATAACCATTGTCATCATACTTCACAACATGCGTCATATTTCGGGACTAATTATATACAAACAACTTTAACTGTTACAGAAAATCCTAATTACAAATGTGAAAGTTAGTGAAATTGTTTGAATGTTTATTTTTCAATCACGCTGTAACGGCTGGGTGTATCTGATTGAAATTTGTTACAGGGATAGATAATAATATCCTATTAATATTAATGTGAAATCTAGTAAAAAAAAGAATGTTTATTATTCAATCACGCTCTAACGACTGAATGTATATACATTCAGTCGTTATGTGTATACATAGAATCACGCCTGCATCCCCGGAGGGTTAGGCAGAGGTGAATTAACACCCACATTTCACCAATAATTGTATTCGGTCCCACGTGATAGGGAGTGAGCCAATTGCCGTATTTCCGTACACTGTTGTTGACTCGAGCCATACATCTGAGGCTGAGTCTGATGTTAAACAGCCCTATCCCTTTGTCACCTTTGACACCCCATGGGAAGAGATGGGGTGGCCCAAAATCTACTCTGCCGGAAACCACACGACTGAACGTATCTGATTGAAATTTGTTATAGGGATAGATAATCATCCAAATATTACATATTTATATTTGGATGTTTGTTTTTCAGTTACACTCTAAGGGCTGAATTTATTTGATTGATTTTTGTGGCAGGGATAGGTAACATGTTACTAATACAAATGTACAAGTTAGTGAAGATGGTCGGCAGCGCGAGTGAAACACCCTTGGTGTTGCATACGTCCATAGGCCACGGTAACCACTTCCCATCCACGTGGGCCGTATTCTTGTCTGCCACCTAAGTGATATATAAAAAATATATTTTTAGATGTGTTTTATTCAGTCACGCTCTAAGGGCTAAACGTATAGCTGAAATTTGTTACTGGGACAGATTTGATTAATTAATAAATAAAATGTATACCGAGAATAGGTTGCCATGAGTAGCGGGATCAAAATTATACACAAGCCAAGCCGCGTTCAACAGCTAATATTAGTAATATTTTAACTAGAATGTTGGAAAGTTTGGAACACTGAACAAAAACGTTTACTCGTACAAATGTTATAATGAGGAAAGTTTAGTTTGGTCGAGTACAGTCGGCATCTGATCGATTTTGACTAGCGAAGTATTCAAAATTATCATAATGTAAAACCTTCCTGTTGATTGGTTGTTCTGATATTTGCTACTCACTTTCAGTCAAATCAATAAAACAGCTTGGTGTTAACATCATTAGTGGGCATTTAGATAAATTTGAATAATTTGCTTGTCAAGATCAATCAGATTTTTTTTTATCTTGGACACGCCAACTTAACTTCACCTCGCCTGATGGTAAGCTAAAGGCAAAGTCTCAGGAAAGAGGGTCTCAATTACAGACACTAAGTAATGTTACAATGGTGGCACTCAACTTGGCGGCCACATCAGATGCTTTTTTACGCATTGCTTAAAGGACCCGGGACTGTCAGAAGAAGGGAACATGAATTTCTTTTTTTATAGCATTTAGTATGCTAACTATTCAAATCGATTAAGAAATAGAAAAAAATTAACCGGTTCAGGCGGGAGTCGAACCCGTAATCTTTCCTTTACAGGTTGATGAGCTCTGATGACTAAGCCACAGAACCTTCGTCCGAAACCATCCAATTTCTTCTCTACATATATTGGTCTTACGGCGGCGGTTAAGAGTAAGGGTTCGCCGGTCCGAATCCCGCCTGAACCTGCTTTTTCTAGGAAGTACAACACAGCGGTATTTCCGCTCACTTGAGCAGTCCGACTGGGGAAGTACCTCCTTCCCCAGTCGGACTGCTGCTACTTATAACATTAGGACATCTTATTAGGAGGTAGGACACGGCGGTATTTCCGCCCAATTGAGCAGTCCGACTGGGGAAGTACCTCCGCCTTACAGAATACCGTGACCATAATAACTTCATGTTTTGTTCGCAGCGGTGAGTAGGGTAGCCTGAGCTCACTGGAGAATTCGTGATGTCAGTGAGAAGACTAGCCTTGTCCTGCTTTCTCTTCTACACTGACGGCACAAAAACTCTGTGCTTATAGGGTCGGCAGCGCGGGTGTGGCTCCTCTGTTGTTACACATGTCCATAGGCCACGGTAACCACTTTTCATCAGGTGGGCCGTGTGCTTGTCTGCGGACCTTAGTGGTTTATAAAAAAAACGGTTTTTTTTTTCTATATCTTAATTAATCTGATGCTGACTGTACAAGCAAAAACTGCTTAGTCAATATCGGAACCTTGTATTTTACGACCTTAGCTTAGAGCTGTTATATTTGTACGTATAGTATAGTTTTCGTCCTGCACTTAACACGGCGATTGAACTCAATTATTTTTGTTTTCGATTTTCCTATAACTTTTTCCTTTGCTATATTGTTTTCTTTTCGTTGTATACTCGTCTGTTTAGGTTATTAATGGTATGGCTGAAATTATAAATTATCATAGTGTGATTAATTTTGACGTATGTTTTTATATGTAAAGTAGAATTGGCCGAAAAGTCTAATCTACTTTGCCGAAAATTTTTAATTTTCGGCAAAGTAGATTTTGGACCACCCCATCTCTTTCCTAGTAGTATCGTAAAAGGCGACTAAGGGATAGAGCTGTTTAACATCAGACAGATATATACAGTCCAGACTCAGCCTCAGATGCATGGCCTGAGTCAAAAATATTATTTTTTATATAAAGAATTTTAGCAACCAAAATTACTATTAATATCTTTAACCCCTCCAGCTAATTTAAATTGCTTGTGTTAGGAGTGGGTTCATGTCAGTAGTATAATTCGAACCCGGGTCCTCTCGACTGTAAGGCTGACTCCTTAACCACTAAGCTACCACCACCGCTTTAAGTAGAATATTATTGTAATTTCATTATCAAAATCGGACGAGCCAACGCCAAATTGAAGCCAATTGTCAAGTTGCTTTATTTTGTATTATTTCATAATCTTCATCAAAATTACTTTTGAGACGATTATATTAAAATTTCACAATATAAATTTTTAAATTTACTAATGATTCGATTAAAATAGAAAAAATATTGTAACGGTCCACGCGGGATTCGTACCCACGATTGTTCCCTTACGGGGGGGAACGCTTTGACCACTAAGCCATCGAACCTTCGCCAGTAATCATCCAAATTCTTCTATACATATATTCGTCTTTCGGTAACCAAGAAATATTCGTATTCTATCTTAAACGATTTTGGATAGTTAGCATATTAAATGCTTAAAATTTGAATCAATTATCTCTCAATCTATCTATAAACTCACGCCTATACCCCCGAAAGGGTAGGCAAACAGTGCTAGCACCCACATTTCGCCAGTTTATATTTAGGCCCCAATGTAATATGTATGTAAGTATATGTAATTAATCTATAGTATCATCTACATGCTATCGAACAATCAAATCGATTTATTGAACCTAACTTATCCCTCATATTAATGAGGGATAAGTTAGGTTAGGTTAGGCCTACCACGTACTAGCTCTGCACCACCCTATGGTAGACTGGTAGAGAATGCCTACGGCATTAAGTCCGCCAATGTACATCGTGCATAAAGAATAAATAAATAACTAAATTAATTAAATAATAGGTGGCGAGCCTATTGCCAATTAGCGGGCACTTATAAACCTGCTATAAATACACATAACTTCGAATAGCATCGAAGTATATCAATTATATTATTAATGATTATTTTCTTTTTTTTCAGGACCGAACGACATACGACTAAAAATGTTTTAAAGAAAATTAAATCATTAAGTTGGTGTAGTGAACAATCACCTCATAGTGAAGTTAGTGAGTTTAGTGGTAATGGTGTGATTAGTGCGCCAAGCTGACACGAGATGGCGTTAAAAGCAGTTTTGATCATTCTCGTTTTGGCCGTCATCGAAGGTGGACGTGCTGCAGCTGAAAGAGGTAATGACTTCTGTTATTATGTTTTAATTTCTTTTGAAATGTAACGAACGACTTAACAGATTCTATTGCAATTTATTGCTTATTAATGACATTTAGCCCGACGTTTCGGCAACTTTTCAGAACTACTTTTTTGGTGCTATTATTTATATTATTTATGTAGAATGAGTTCACTGTGTCTCAAATCTAGGTGTGCACAAAGGAATTACAATTTTAGAGGCACAGTTTAGTGTACCTACATGAATTTGGAGATTTTAATGAAAGTAGGTATACAAGATGCCCCCAGGCAATAGGTAAACACCTTGTTACATGTCTTATCACTGACAGCACAAAAACTCTCCGGTACATTTTGCGATTTTTACTAAAGAGCAGATTCACTCGATATATTTTTTTCACTTACGTCCTTATTACTCGCATATGGGATACTTATAATATAATTTACACCTTCACCAATATTTTGCCATAAATTTCACAATTTCTTATTCCCTATTAGACTTATTTATAGCCCTTCCATTTGCACGTATATGTACTTATATGAGACGTCATTAGCATCCGTTACTCCGCCTGCTTAGATCCACGTAATAAGTGACATACATACGAGTTGAATTGATGTGTTACAGAGAGGATTGTGCTAAAAATAAACCCAAAATTGCTATTACATTTCTACACATATTCAGACTGGAAGAGTTTCACAATATCAGTGTACGAATACTTAAAAATTACATACATACATACGTATAATCACGCCTTTATCCGCGGAGGGTTAGGCAGAGTTGAATTAACACCCACATTTCATCAATAATTGTATTTGGTCCACGTAATAGGTGGTGAACCTATTGCCGTATTCCGGGCACTGTCGTTGACATGCATCTGAGGCTGAGTCTGGGCTGTAATATCTCTCTAATGTTAAACAGCTCCATCCCTTAAATGCCTTGTCAAAATTAAAAAGACAATTTAAATGAATCTCCGACACAAAATTTACTTCCAAAATGTAAAAAGTAATTTTGTTCAGTGAAATTTTAAAGCATTTAGTATACTGACTATTCAAATCGGTTAAGATATAGAAAAAAATTAATCGGTCCAGGCGGGATTTGAACCAGCGATCTTTCCCTTCCTTACTTCTTTTTCGGCTACATTCAAGGTGACACGATGTATGAATAAAATTATTATAAGCCATTTTGTGGTGGAGGCCATCTTGGACAGATTTCCAAACGGGGCGACTCGCGATTAACTTCAAATAAAAATAAAAACTGCATCAAAATTGGTTCACCCGTTTGTTAGCTACGATACTACAGACAGAAGGGCACACTTTTGACACAAGTATTGCTAAGAATATAAAAAATATTTTTGTTTTAAATAGCCCCTTTATCAACCAAGGATATAGGCTATATATTATCAAACCTATAACCGTAAATGTCAACAAATCTAGAGATTTCATATTATGAAAAATTTAGTAAATAGCGAGCATAAAGGGGCGTCTAACAGGGTTTCAAAATATGCCAAGGGCGAAGTTAAAGCGAGCCGGCTAGTTTAAATTAAATTCAGACGACACACAAACAAATACTAACAAAATATTCACAAATTGGTAACCTAAAAAACTACCTTAGTTTCGTTTCACCATGTATTAAAAAAAAGAATACATTTCGGGGATTACTTTTTAATATCGCCCGTCTGTGGAACCGCCAATCAGTTCCGTCCAAAACTACGGTGACGTGAGCTTAAAAGCTTTGGAGCTTTTTTAGTGTCGCCATCTCTGTATCACGTGTTGGTACCACCGCGAAAACTTAGGACTTTAATAACTTTTTTACGATTAAATAAAGTTAATGGGAATAAACGTGATTATAGGTATGTATGAGAAAGTGAACGGAAGGTAGAACGCTCCGTAGCCAGATGGACGGACGACCTGAAAAAGGAGGCTGGGACATACTGTCGCCGAAGGCAGAGGATCGGCCCCTGAGTCGGCCGGGGTGCGAGGGATATGCCTGTCAACCTCACCTTCGGCAACCAAAACGACCCACAGGCGGCGTGCGTTTTAGTCAGTTCATGTCCGACATAACCTCCTCCACCGGCTCCGGTGGGGAGGTATCCGTGGGGATTTTGCGCACGTAAAAAAATAAAAAAGGCAGAGGATCGGATAAAATGGCGCACATTGGTAGTCCAGCATTGGAATGCAGTGGGCTAATTGATTGATTTACCACGTAAAATTATAGGGAAGCGTTCTTAAGCTGAAATGGTTTTATTTGTAAAAGTAAACGCTCGGGACTCAAGTTAAGAAGTAATAATAATCCTAGCGTTAATCACGGTCGCATCCCAAATTTTGTCTTAGGGTTCGGGATCCGCTCTTTCCAGTCTAACTTGGACGCGGTTGAATTTTTCTAGGCACCCAAACCAATTCAAATAGACATATTCATGCATACATCTATTTGCACTGAGCGGACCAGCATCCCCTTCAGAGCAGTCGCGTTCACTACTGCTAGGCTACAAAGACTTTTATTTTATCATGCGGAAAATCCCCACGCATACTCGCTCCTCCCTGTCGAAGCCGGTGGGGGAGGTTATATCAGACTTGAACCGACTAAAACTCACGCTGTCTGAAGGTCGTGGGCTACCGGAAGTGAAGTTGCCGGGGGCATATTCCTCGCACACGCCAAAGAGGCTGTAGACTAAAGATTATTTAAAGAATATTTTTGGCTGATGGATTCAACCCACAGCAAAGGTTTATTATGTTTGTATAGGATTTTAAGGGCATGTTTTCATAATGGTAAGTGACGTAGATAAATGTGTAGTGTGTACGTGTAATGTGTAGGCTGTAGGTTGAATACACAGGGCCTATTCTGTGATGGTCACTGTTGAACAAAGATATCAGCTATTAGGATACAGATGGCGTAGTTGTTTTAGAGCTATTCGTTTCAACTACATTCGGTTCGAGTTGTCCGGGTTTCATCACTATTTAGTGCAATTAATATTTTGTAGACGCTTTGAATTTAGGTGTACTTTGCTTGGATGTTCTTTGGATATTGTGAGGTGTTAGTGACATAACAATGATAAGCGTGAGTAGCTTAATGGTTAACCTATTGCAGTGCACTGCTGGATATAAGCCTTTTCCGATATTGAGAGACATTCCTCATATTTCCACGCAGGCCAGACGGTTTGGTACAGGTTTTTATTTCGAGTTTTCCTTCACTCGCAGTGATATCGTTTGCTTATTTTTCGGTTAGTCGCCTCTTACGACACCCTTCGGATGAAATGAAGTGGTGATACTTGTATTATTTCTCCGTCACCATACAGATATAATTTAACCATATTCCAACACAATTATTATTATTATTGTTTGATACACTAGCATTAAGCTAAACTGATGCGTGTATATCACTGCATTTGTGTTTAACGTTTTAAATTATTGTCCAGACAATTTTTTTAAAGTTTATGTTAGGAGTTCTTTTTACTATTTCTGGCAAGGAATTCCACGATTGCACCACCCGGTTTGGTAAAAAGTGATAATTTTTTTTTAATGTGCGCAAAATCCCCACGGATACTGTCACCACTGTGGCAGAAAGTGATACCTAGGGTTGCTGGCACACTGAGGTTTAGTAAGTTTAATTAAGTGGCCTCTTAAATGTCTGTTTGTGTTCCTGATATACATGCTCTCGATGTTAGTTACATTGTAATGCCCATTAAACATCTTGTATGTCTCAATGAGGTCTCCTCTCCTCCTTCTCATTTATAACAGAACTGTCTGAAGTTCATAATATATGTGATCAAAGGCTGTGAGAATCAATTTTTGACCAGCGTCCGATACAAAAGTCTTCAGTCCATGGTATATGGAGTATGGAGCTAGCACAGCGCCTGATCAATGGGCCGACTGTACCGTTCCGATATTAATTCAATTTCACGTGTGCGCTGTCGAGATGGATATACTGAAATTGTATGGTTTTTAGTGTTCTATGCAATTTTAACCGACTTCGCAACGGAGGACGGTTTTTTTATAACACTTACGTAGAAGACAAGCACACGGCCTACCTGATGGGAAATGGTTGCCGTGGCCTATGGACGTGTGCAACATCAGAAACATCACACTCGTACTGACAACCCTATAGTAACCTTCTGATGCCCCTTTTTAAGAACCCCAAATTGTAGGTACATGGGAAAACCGCAGCAGGGAGTTCATTCCACAGTTTCTGTGTGCATGGGATGAAGTTTCTTTCATACCGCACAGTGCGCACCGTCTCAGGTTGCAATGTATGGGGATGAATTTCTTGCCTATTGCGAGTGGTGCGATGATATAATTTTGCTTGAAGGGTTGTCAATTCATCGATTTTTTTAGAATGTTAGTATTTTTGGTAATAATAATATATTTTTATGACATTCTACATAACACTATCTAGACAGTAAATATAATTTACCTAGCTTGTGTTATGGGATCTAGAATATGGAAAAACATACTTAAATTAGTCTTAAATACTTAAGCGCAGCTTCGGGATCAGCACATGGACCACTTGATGGGAAGTGATTACCGTGGCCTATGGACGTATGTAACACCAGGGACGTTACACTCATACTGCTGACCAAGAAGAAACCTTCAAATATTGTAGTCCCTAGAGAATCCTCTTTTCTTTATTTCTTCTATATTATCCCAACGAAAACCGCTGGGCAAGGCGGGACCACCGAAACAAAGGGATTATCCTCAGACCAGATGGGTCTGAGGATCCTCCCTTGTGGCAGAAAAACATCACACCTCATTCCTTCACTCATCTAATTGCTCGTGACATTTGCTAGTTCGTTTTATTAGGACATTCTGTTAGATTAAAGTTCGCCATTTGTACAGTCTTAGCCATGTTTATTCCTCTCTAGAGACCCAGTACAGTTAGCTCCAACCCTCGACATAGGTACTTTCTCTATAGTTTATAGAATTTTGTTAGTCCTTGACTAAAGTGTTACTACACTTATTCGAATGGTTTTTATTGTCTCTGCGCCAAGGGTAACGTTAAGTGAAGGTTGAAAGAAATTAAGTATGTTTATTATATTTCTAAGATAAATTTGGAATTAGGTTTCTAAGGGGCGAATTTCTAGCTACAAATTTTGTTATGAATATTCTTAAGATAGATAAATACTGCTATACCACTTGGTAGCAAGTAAATATGAGAAAAGACTCTTTCCTTTGCCGTACCACCAAAACCTGGAATTCATTACCTTCGTAGAAATTTAAAAGAAAATGCATCAAGCCATATTTGTTACGCACAGGCATCGAATCAAGCTACCCTCAAACGGAATGCCCCATTTTCTCAAAATGTAGGTCGTCAATTTACCCACCAAATTGTCCCCAATATAAATAAATAAAAACGACATACATATTTTATTTCCTTTCCAATCTCTCTGGATTTTTTATTACATTTACCAAATTAAATATTACCAAACGGCTGTGGGATTTTTAACCTGGCAACATAGATTTAATATCGTGGTTCACGGAAACGAGCAAATTGTGATTATTTTTATACTAGCTTATGCCCACGGCTGTGCCCTGTTTGCGCGACCTTGGATCATATCTCTGGTCTGGTACTACTCAACTAATTGTGATCAAACAAATGAAAGATTTAAAGAGCAAGATATTTTTTTACAAAAATAAAAATTGCAATTCATTCCGTGTGCGTGTCGCGTACGTCAGACAAATATAAAATGTTTATGAAAAAAACTGTGGTCAGAATCGTTCATGTAAATTCATTGAAATAATATCATAATTATGATAATTTATTAGAAACATACATGCGTACATATAATCACGCCTTTATCCCCGAAGGATTAGGCAGAGATGAACTATCACCCAATTTATAACAATCATTGTTTTCGGTTGCACGTAATAGGGGGTGAACCTATTGCCGTCTTCCGGGCACTATTGTTGACTCGATTCTTGTATCTGTGCCTGATTCTGGGCTGTTAAACAGGTTATCCCTTAGTCGCCTTGTACGACACCGCATGGGAAGACATGGGGTGGCCCAAATTCTACTCTGTCGGAAACCAGTTATTTATTTCAAAATTCAAAATTGTCTAAAATCGTGTTATCATTATATTACTGAAAATCTGTTTTACTTAGAAAATTCAAAATTATTTAATTAAATATAACTAATTTAAGAAATTTGCCTTTGATCATTTATTCAAGAGTTTTCCTTCTGTTATCTTAGACAATCAAATCAAAAGCTTTGAGATACAATGCTAATATGAATACTTTAATCTTTGACAAAATCTACCAGTGTGTAAATTCATGAGTAGATACCTTATGAGGAGGTCGGACACGGCGGTATTTCCGCCCAATTAAGCAGTACAACTGGGGAAGTACCTCCGCCCTACAGAATACCGCGGTTATAATAACTTCATTTTTTTTATTTTTTTTTATATAGGACACGTCAATTGGACTTCGCCTTGCCTGATGGTAAGCTGAAGCAGAAAAGAGGGTCACCATTACTTACACATACCGTGTGACAGTGGTGACACTCAGCTTGACGGCCTCATCATATGCTATTTCACGCCTCGCTTAAAGGACCCGGGACTGTAGGAAGAAGGAAACACGTGAGCTGGTAATGAATTCCAGGCCTTAATGGTGCGACAGAGGAAAGAGTCTCCGAACCGCTTGGTTCTTGATCGGATGTTTTGCACCGTATGCGGATGACATCTAAGACCTGCACGCGTTGTCCTGTGTAGGAAAGGGGAGGGTGGGACTAATTGGAAGAGCTCATCAGAACACTCCCCATGGTACAAACGGTAAAATACAGCCATGGACGCAACATCTCTGCGCAGCTGTAAAGGTTCTAGGGTATTCGTGATCTCAGAATTCCCAATGATGCGGACCGCATGTCGCTGCAACCTCGAGATCATCTAGATCATCGAGAGCATCTAGTAAGTACTTTGCTGAACCATCCCAGAGATGCGAGCAGTACTCCACACAGGAGCGAATTTGTGTCTTGTATAGAAGACACCTCTGCTCCGGCGTAAAAAATCGTCTCACTCTGTTCAGGACTCCGAGTTTTCGTGAGGCTGTTTTGATGATACTTTCGATGTAGTTTTTGTTATTCAGGTTGCAGCGAACATCCATACCTAGGATATTGAGATTGTCCTGCAGTGGCAGTGGCGTGCTCTGAAGAGTGGGGAGGGGAAGGAAATAAGATACTTTTGCTGTAAACGCACATGCCTGCGTCTTCTTGGCATTGAATTCAACCAGGTTCTCAGAGCCCCATTGAGAAATGTGATTCAGGATCCCGTCAAGCTCAGTGACAAGAAGCTGCCTTTTCTCTGCGATATCCGACTGCTTGGCCGCAGGATGTCCATGATAGCTCCCATGCAAAGTGCTATCGTCTGCATAACAACGAACATTGCCGGTAGACAGCATGTCGTTGATATGCAGAAGAAAGAGAGTGGGTGATAGGACGGACCGATGGGGCACGCCAGCATTAACCTGCAGAAACTCTGAAGCTCGTCCGTCACAAAGGACGCGAATACGGCGCCCCTGCAGGAAGCTAGCAACCCAGTTGCACAGCCTAGAAGGCAGACCAAAGGCAGGTAGCTTGCTTCATGTTGTTCCCAGCGGTGAGTAGGGTAGCCAGAGCTCACTGGAGAATTTATGCTGTCAGTGGGATGACTAAAGGCTTGTCCTGCTTTGTCCTCTACACTGACGGCACAGAAACTCTGTGCTTACAGGGTCGGCAGCGCGATTGTGGCTTCTCTGGTATTACACACGTCCATAGGCCACGGTAACCACTTTCCGTCAGGTGGGCCGTGCGCTTGTCTGCCACCTAAGTGGTATAAAAAAAAAATCATATAAAGGCGGAATCACACTACACTGTGTGTTTTTTAGGGATCCGTACCTGAAAAGGAGAAAATGGAACCCTTATAGAATCACTTCTGTCTTCTTCTTCATCTAAGCGTTAATCCTAGTCGCATCCGAAGCTTCCACCTTGGAGTAAGGGGTCCATTTTACCAGTCTAACTGTGAATTTGGCTGAACTTCGATATATTCCGTGCAGCGACTCCTATCTGATCTCCACAATCCAAAGGTGTTATTGAAGCATTGCAGTTAGATCAGTAGTTTTATAGGGTTACAACTACTCGTAACGACTACCATAGATGTTCGTATGTTAACCAGGACAGCTGGCTTAACGTGCTCTTCAAGGCACAACTTTGCAGATGCAAATCAAATCAAATCAAATAAAATCAAAACAAATCAAATCAAATCAAATCAAATCAAATCAAATCATGTTTATTCGCATAAGACAGGTACATAGGGTTGGTCAGTAGTTTACATAATATGTGCAGTGCTCTGCTTATTACCTTTGATAGGTGTGCAAATTTTAAAAAGTTAAATTACAATACAATATTAGAATGTCAAAAAAAATTACAGTAAAACAATAATATGTATAGCATAATTAATAATGTCAAGTATAACAATTAATGTCAAAATATATGATTAATAAGTATGTCAACAATTAATACCTACGAATAAATATTATAAATTTGACTAAAAAAACTGTTATATTTCGTTACATTTATCCTCTAAATATTCATGCAATGAATAATAACATTTATAATAAATACCCATATTCATGCATACAAATATTTACACTAAGCGGGGATGGAATCTGGGCCTCCTGTGTAGCGGCCGTGTTCATTACTGTCACGCCACGGAGGCTGTTCGTCTGTCAAGATCTTTTACTCAGGAATGTATAGAAGCATCCCATTGAAATTTATACCATAAACTCAGGTCTGTAAAGTCTTGAAACTATGTAAAAATCAAACTTATAACTCAAGGCAATCAAAATATCTGCGCGGATGAGTGGGCGGCCGGCGCCTCCTTCTGAGAGCAAGTAATGCTCGTGAAGGAGGAGGCGGGGCGGGAGCGGCAGCGGGAGCGACGGAGGATCGCAAGACAAGCTGCCCGCGTACGAAGGCAACTCGGGCGTCGGAGGTTAATGAACGACCTCCTCCCCCCATGAGCGCCGGCCTGGGGGTGACAGGTGGAGCCGCCTGTCACCCTGGCAGATGCAGGCCGCGGCGGCGGCGCGCCTGGCGCGCCTCCCCGTTTACCGGGAACGAGTTGGGGACTCTGTAGTCCCCACACACCCGAGAAGAGGGCCAGATCGTGAGAGATGGCCCTGGGGCGGCCGGGGTGCAAAGGCCTGTCAACCTCACCTTCGGCAATCAAAACGACCCACAGGCGGCGTGCGTTTTGGTCGGTTCGAGTCCGACATAACCTCTCCCACCGGCTCCGGTGGGGAGCTATCCGTGGGGATTTTGCGCACGTAAAAAAAAAAAAGGTCTGTAAAGTCTTGAAACTATGTGAAAATCAAACTTATAACTCAAAGCAATCAAAATATATAGCAGTTTATGTAGCATTACTTAATTTCTCAATTAAATTTTATACGGAACCCTTGCTGCGCGAATTCAACTTGCATTTGACCGCCGTCAATAAAAAAAATAAACAATGTTGATAGAATTACATAACAGAATGGGTATATTATAATGCGTAGAAAACCAACCCCCCCGGAGATAGAGGCGTGATTAGATGTATGTATGTAAGTAGAAGACCAAAAAAAAAGAATTAAACATTTTTTTTGGTCTTTTGCGCATAATAATATAAACATTCTACACATAATAATAACACACACATGATATTACACACTAGTTTCGCTGAAATCTTTTCAATTTAGTTTTGCTTTGAAATTGTAATTCTCTCAGGATCTCGAAATAAAAGAAATATTTTCATTAGAGATGAAAATAGTTTTGTTTCGTGATTAGTTTTTATTAGAATCCATTATTAATTTATTTTTATTTATTAATATTTTTCTATCGTTTATCATCTAATATGAGACAGATGTTGGAATTTGATATTTGTAGAATAAATTGCACTTAGTCAGCTAATTCTGATTTATTATTTTTCTTTGAGTGGCAGGTTATTATCGAATTAATTATACCATTAATAGGATTACAATTGTGATATCGTTGAGGTTTACAAACTGGGTACATATGTTTTTTTTTTAATTTCCACTTGTGATTTTATCTAACTATTGCTGTAAAAACTTGTGTGTAGAACTGCAATTTGTAGAACGCTCGAATGATAAGTAGGAGGAAACAGGTTCGATTTCTCCCCAATGTAAATATTTGTATGCATTAATGCGCAACTGTAACACCAGAGGAGTCACAGCCGCCTGCCAACCCTGTAAGTACAGAGTTTCTGTGCCGTCAGTGTAGAAGAAAAAGCAGGACAAGCCTTTAGTCTTCCCACTGACAGCACAATATCTCCAGTGAGCTCTGGCTACCCTACTCATCGCTGGGAACACAACACAAAGTTATTATAGCCGCGGTATTCTGTAGGGCGGAGGTACTTCCCCAGTTGGACTGCTCAATTGGGCGGAAATACCGCCATGTCCTACCTCCTAATAAGATGTCCTAATGTTATAAGTAGCTGGTAGTTTTAAAAATATATTATTCATAAACTATGAAACTCCTGGACTGATTTCAAAAAATATATCACTATATATAATATATAAAGTTGTCGTTGTAGCAAAACTACTACGACAGACCCTGTCATACAACAGACTCTGCAACAAATGGCATTAAATTTTAGACAATATTTCTAAACGCTTAAAGTCCAACATTAAATGAAAAGAGTTTCATTAGTCTTCTTTTTTCATTCTGCAAGAAAGTTTTTTTTTTATTTTGGTCTATAAGCGCGTTGCATTGAAGTCTAAAATTTAATGGATTTTTTAGCAGTGTCCGCCAGGCTTACGCAAGTGTAACCGCAGAACAATGCTAGTATCTGATAAATATTATTCAGCAGATCTAAAGGGACAGGTGATTCTGGTCTTTAATAACCATTATAAAATGTTAAATTCCTCCCCACACTGACTTAACCGGCCCAATTTCCCTGCCAATAAGTACCTTATTTTAATGAACAATATTTTGCGAACCGTACCCAGTAATACGTTATTTCCAGGAACCCCCGGGACACGCTACACATATATATTAAATTTATAGAATATTCGGGCCAATTTGCGTAATATCCAACTCTAAATGGGGTTCCCTGATGTGTATAATACAGGTATTTTGATATAGAAATAGCATGTTTCGTGGTTTCATTCACTTCTTCATCGCAGTGTTAATCCCAGTCGCATCTAAATAACATAACATAAACTCACGCTTATATCCCCAAAGGGGTAGGCAGAGGTGCTAGCACCCACATTTCGCCAGTTTATGTTTGGGTAAATGCAATAGGTGGTGAGCCTATTGCCATTAACCGGGCAGTTATAAACCTGCGATTAATACACACATAACTTCGAAAAGCATCGAAAAGTCATTGGTATGTGCCATGGTAAACGGGATCGAACCCGAGACCTCGTCTCAGCAGTCCATAACCCATACCACTAGGCTATAAATAAATAAATATTCCACAACATTCTATACAACGCTATTTAGACGCATGGTAAGCTTAGCTTAACTAGCTTGTGTTCTAGAATCTAGATTGCGGATAAACATTTTTTTTTATAAAACTTAGGTGGCAGACAAGCACACGGCCCACCTGATGGAAAGTGAGTCACATACGTGCTGCCGACCCTGTAAGAACAGAGATTTTGTGCCGTCAGTGTAGAGGGCAAAGCAGGACTAGCATTTGGTCATCCCACTGACAACACAAAAACTCTCCAGTGAGCTCTGGCTACCCTACTCACCGCCGGAAACATACTTAGAAACTTTTTTTTTGGAAATACATACATAGACTAATGCAAATATACAAATTCATGCATACAAATATTTACTGCGGATTTGGCTGATATTTTTCGTGAAGTTACTTCCATTTGATTTCCACACCCCATAGACGGTATCGTGTTGCAGTTCGACTGATTGTTCGAATTTTTATGACTTCAACTTTTTTATACCACTTGTTTGGCAGACAAGCACACGGCCCACCTGATGGGAAGTGGTTACCGTGGCCTATGGACGTGTGCAACACCAGAGGCGTTACACAGAAGATCTTCTGATGCTCCTCTTGAAGTCTTGAACTACCCGTAACGACTGCTCTATGGTAACAGTAATCAACTAATTAACATGCTCTCCGAGGCTCGACAAGACCAATACAATAATATTTGCACTGAGCGAGAATCGAACACTGTGTAGCAAGTCGACAGTCGCAGTGACTCTATGTCAGCCAAGTTGCGGGAAAAATACCTTTCAAAAATGTACCTCCTTCATCTGAAGATTCAAGACTGTCATAGACGTCCATGCAATATTTTATCCACAGCTCAAAAAACCACACAATGCAATTAAGCCCCGTAACCCCGCACTATTAGCCCCGAGCGCCGCCGGGGGTCAAAAAGACCGCAAACAACACTGCTTCATTTCAAATACTTGGACAACTATTCCGTCTAATATTACGAAGTAGAGGCCGGGGCTTCTAGAAGCGCCCTTGAAAAGTTTTGCTATTGAAACATTGGTTTATTTTGCCTAAAAGTTGCTTTCCGCTTGGTTTATAAACGTGGGATAATGCCTTTTATGTTTTTGGACGTTGTTTGTTTATTTACTTGTGATTCCATTCATTGCGAATAACAATGAACATTTTACTTAATTTACGGAACGAAACACATGGCGTAAAACGTTAGATTTCTGAAATGTCTGAGCCAATTTTGAAAATATTTTGGTTGTAAATAATAGCTGTTATTAAGACTGAATAACCCAGACCTAATTCAAACATATAAACATCACAAATTTATGACATTAATATAGATTTAACTACGTTTTTTAGCGTAGTTAAAAACAATATTTAGTGACTAGATGTGCTTTGTGAATTTTTACTCACAAATCACATCTAGTCGTTTAACATCTATTAAATCAAACTTTACCGTTGTTCGACCTCTAGTTATGTTCAAAATTTGTCTTTGTAACTTGCATATACCGAGGCAACTTGCCTTCCACACATCATCAAACTTTTGTCAGGTAAAAATAAACCTTAACAGTTAAAGAATACGGTTCATCTATTACTATAAACAGAGAAACAGTGTTTGCAGTTCCATTCATATGTCTTATTGTGGAAGTAATACCGAAGTTAAATTTATATTTGAATAATATTTTGAACAATTTCATAATAATACTAGGTACCGGGACTTCTCGCGAATTATATTCTCGACGACGTTTTGGATGCGTTGCAGCACCCGTGGTCACGACTTGTCGGCAGAAATAGTAAGTTCCAAGATATAATTCGCGAGAAGTCCCGATACGTATAATTATGAATTCACACTGCGAAAGTTTAAAAATAACAATTTCATAATATTTCTATATGATAATTATTTTAATAACTCGAGCTGTATTATCGACCGATAATAAGGCGCCTGTGTGCTTGACGCTTAATGTTCGCGAACAGGTAAGGCGACTATCAAAGTACTCAAAATTATCTAAATATCTACTAATGATATTAATACCATACTATTTTATAATCATTTTTTTTTATTAATTATTCAAGAGGGGCATCAGAAAGTTTCTTCGTGGTCGGCAGCGCGAGTGTAACACCCCTGGTGTTGCATACGTCCATAGGCCACGGTAACCAGTTCCCATCAGGTGGACCGTGTGCTTGTCTGCCACCTAAGTGGTATAATTTTTTTTATTAATAACGTCTTTATTGTACACCAATTACACATTACACTAGAATATGTGATACAAGTTCCGTGGCACGTACAGATGGCGGCCTTATCGCTCTGCGGCAATTTCTTACAGGCAACCATAGGATGGAGATAAGAAAATAGGAGAAGAATATTTTAGAGCAGTTAGGTGTACATAGAGAATATATAAAGTAAATAAAATAATAATAATGAAATAGAAAACACAATAGCCATAGGTAAATACAATTATACTTAAATAAGCATAGACACTATATATTTCTTAGAAAAAGTCACAATACATTAACACAAACATAAATATACTTCATACTACCTTACTTTTCCACTCTTTCAGAGAGACATGTAGTATTCCTTGACGAGTCTTTTGAACACAGGCAAGGACTGAGCTCGCCTGACAGTCACTGGCAAAGCATTCTACAACCGAGCCGCCTGAACTGAAAAGGATTTGGAAGCAATAATAATGATTCAACAAATGAAAACATGCAAATGTACACCATTATTTTTTGCAATCACAGTTTTGTCATACTATGTCACGTCAAATAACCCGTCCCTTATCATTCCCGGCTCAAAGGTGCCCATGACACTGGTGGCATTGCCTCGCTGAATCGCGATGGCCATCCTTTGCCCCAGAAACGAGCCGGAGCGGAAGTCACCGCTTTGTTCGTGGATACGGCAACCAATTTTAGCAATTAAGCCCTTCGCCTCCAATCCACAACTGCCCATAGTCTCCACCGCACTGGGCACAACATAATAAACCCAATTTATATTTAAATATTATTATTAACTGTATAATGTGAATTGTTTTATCGTCTAATCTAAAAGTGTGTACCAAATTTCAAAACAGTCCGTCAACAGGAAGTGCGGCTCAAGGTATTAAGATCATTTTAAATATTTTTTGCTAGTCAAGATCAATCTGATTCAGACTGTACATGTGATATTTTTGTGCGTGTGACAACTATTTCATTGGCAATTTGATCATACATATAATCACGCCTTTATCCCCGGAGGGTTAGGTTAGGTTATACATACCTACACAATGTTTATATTATAGCGTGTCAGGTCTTGGTTTCGCCCAGAAATAAATCTGTGGAAATTCTTATAACCTAATTTACCGAATTATAATCGACACGCAATATAATTGAAAAATTAAATAAAAACTGATCTCAACACGATTTGTAACAAAAGTCACTTTGAGACTAGTTTTTATTTTGTACATACACACAGACACATATAATCAAGCTTTTAGCCACAGAGGTTTAAGCAGAGGTGAATTAACACCTACATTTCACCAATCATTGAATTCGGTCCCACGTAATAGGGGGTGAGTCTATTGCCGTCTTTCGGGCACTGTTGTTGACTCAAGCCATGCATCTGAGGCTGAGTCTGGGCTGTATATATATATCTGTCTGGTGTTAAACAGCCCTATCCCTAAGTCGCCTTGTACGACGATAATAAATGTGTTAAATAATTAAACCAAATGCTATTAATATAGCCCTAAGTCCAATAACCAAAAATTGAATTGCAAAGCAGAGAACCATACTATTTTTTTTAAATGCAAATGGGGTGCGATCACGTAACGAGGTTATGTTCGGACGCATGGGGTGACTGGGGTCCTGTAAGTGAATGTACATGGTGTTCTGATTTTGAGAAAATCGAAAATTTATTTCGTAATGAAACTGCTAGGTGCCGAAATTGCAACGCGGCAAACTTAGCTTCTTGTGATTTGATATAGTCCGTTCAAAAAACAATAAATATACTAGATTCTAGGTACAAAAAGTACATACATACATACATATAATCACGCCTTTATCCCTGGATGGTTAGGCAGAGGTGAATTAACACCCATATTTCACCTATAACTGTATTCGGTCTCACGTAATATTGTTGACTATATTGCAGTATTTACAATATGTCTGATGTTAAACAGCCCTATCACTTAGTCGCCTTGTACGACACCGCATGGGAAGAGATGGGGTGACCCTAGTTCTGCCTTGCCGGAAAGCACGCAGCAAAAGTAGCCTATATGTTATTCTTGATATAAGCATAAATTTTTCAACCAAATCGAAATCGTGACACTCAATCACGCTTAAACAGCTCAACATGTACTTACAAAGTAATAAAATTTCGTTTTAAAAATTCTATAGTTAACCCTGTGCAACTGATTAATATAAAAATATTCTTCTGAATATTCTTCTCCTACTTTTTCTCTCCATCCTATGATTGCCTGTAAGAAATTGCCGCAGAGCGATAATGCCGCCATCTGTACGTACCACGAAATTTAAATCTCATATTGTAATGCAATATGTTATTGGTGTACAATAAAGACGTTATTATTATTATTAAAATAACAAAATAACCTAATAATGCTTGCACAATGAACCAAAACCGGAACGTGATTTGACCTTAATACCGATGTCTAATAATACCGGAGTTCCACCGTAGCTAACCCTTTCAACGCTTCCAGGTCAGAAGTCAGGTTGTATAGCTGTCCGGTGCCATGTTCAGACAACCGGTCACTTGTTATTTAGTACATTACGGAAATAAGTGAGTTGTGTGTTCAATGGGTTTTGCTTAGTGGATTTGGTTCTGTGGTCTGTCGGACGTGATTTGTTGCTTGAGAATAGTTCGTTAGGAGTATTAAGTATTTTGGAGGCTGATTTATTTGAACCGATATTTTGGTTATTTAGACGGCCTCGGTAGCGTAGCGGTAGAACGTTTGATTACTACGCAGGGGGTGTCGGTTCGATTCCCGCTCAGTGCAAATATTTGTATGTATGACTTGACTGGTTTGCGAGAGGTATGCGAGGAACATTTTGTGTGCGCGATTGGGTGCTGCAATGCATCCGAAAAGTCGGTAAAAAAACCATATCACAATTTATACATTCACAGTAGTTTTTGCTTCCTACGCGAACAGGTAAACAGAAAAGATTTCCAAAATTTTCTTGTTTTGTAACTTTTTTCCAGTTCAGTTCAGTTTTTTTTTGTTTAGACAGAAAAAAAATACCTTCCGTATTATTGACGATAACGCAACCCAAGTTTTTTAAATATTTTCAATGTACAGACATGACCATTTTACAATTATAATAATACACATTATTACTATATTTTATGATAAAGTTACCATCAAACACTACCGCAATCAGTTAATACAAATATATACCAATAAATTCAAGTCCAATCCAGTTCCATCTGGAATATTGATAATGGAATATCACCAATACCGCCAATATTTTACGGCCATTATTTGATCCATTATTTGTTCACTGACCGCCTCTCGTTTACCGTAATTCTTGGGTAAATAGCAAAATGTATTTATTTATGGGAACTGTTTGATCCAACTAAATCATTGGAGATAGTTGTACCTACATTTAGGAGGCAATAACATTTCATTGGGTTCGATTTTGTGGGTTTAATTTTATATATACACAATGTTTATGTTATAGCGTGTCAGATCTTGGTTTTGTCCAGAAATAAATCTGTGGAAATTATTATAAGTAACCTAATTTACCTAATTATAATCGACATGCAATAATAATTGAAAAAAAAAAAATTTCAATTTGTAAATAAAGTCGCTTTTTATTTTTATACCACTTAGGTGGCAGACAAGCGCACGGCCCACCTGATGGAAAGTGGTTACCGTGGCCTATGGACGTGTGTAACACCAGAGAAGCCACACTCGCGCTGCCGACCCTGTAAGCACAGAGTTTCTGTGCCGTCAGTGTAGAGGACAAAGCAGGACAAGCCTTTAGTCATCCCACTGACAGCACTAATTCTCAAGTGAGCTCTGGCTACCCTACTCACCGCTGGGAACACAACATGAAGTTATTATAACCACGGTATTCTGTAGGGCGGAGGTAATTCCCCAGTCGGACTGCCCAATTGGGCGGAAATACCGCCGTGTCCTACCTCCTTATAAAGAGAGACTAGTTTTTATTTGTACCAACATACAGACACATATAATCAAGCTTTTAGCCACGGAGGTTCAAGCAAAGGTGAATTAACACCCACATTTTACCAGTCATTGAATTCGGTTCCACGTAATAGGGGTGACCCTGTTGTCGTTTTCCGGGCACTTGTTGACTCAAGCCATGCATTTGAGGATGAGTTTGATCTGTATATATCTGTCTGATGTTAAAACAGCCGCTATCACGCATGAGAAGAGATGGGGTGGTCCAAATTCTACACAGCCGGAATTTGCATCAAGCGTCAAGAAAAAAATATTCTGTCATTAAATTTCATTCAATTTACTACTTAGTATAAATAAAATAATTTTCTTGAGAAGCATGGTTGATTAAACAGCAGGCAATGCTATAAGAACGTTTCGAATGGTTTCGAAAGATCGAACAAACTTGACAGGAATTCGTGGTGAGATTTCAATTGCGCATGCTCTAAATTTGGTGACGTCACGTTAGAGCATGCGCAATAAAAAACTCTCCTTGAACTCAGCTGTCAAGTCAGTTCGATCGTTCGAAATGTCTTATAGCATGTGCATGCTGTTCATTTCCCAGCTATGTTGTTTCAAAATTTGAAATCAATTGATGCAGAAATTTCTGATATGTTTTTAATAAATAATAAAATAAATAAATATTCCACGACATTCTACACAACGCGATCTAGACCCATGGTAAGCATAGCTTAAGTAACTTGTGTTATGGAATCTAGAATGCGGATAAACATACTTAGATATTTATTTTTTGTAAATACATACATATTTTATATAGAAACACCCAGACCAATGCAAATATACTTGGTCATGCATACAAATATTTGCACTCAGCGGGAATCGAACCCGAGCCCCCTGCATAGCAGTCGAATGCTCTACCGTTAAGCCACAGAGGTCGTTTTTATATAGATAGATAGATAGATAATTTTTTACTGCACACCAATATTATAAAAGATAATATATACAGACATAATTAAAGTTACAGTTAAATGCAAAATGGGAGATCTTATTACTAAAAGTGATTACTTCCAGGCAACAAGTATTTAAGTGAGTGTTGGTGTAATTTGACGACATTTATAAAATAGTGTGGTACATGAATAATTGCATAGTATAAAAATATGAAATATAGATAAATAAATAATATGTGAATGTGAGAAGATTTCAACGATAACGCTGTAGAGGGATAATGGCTCTTTACCATTTTTTAAAATATTTATGGATTGTGCCTCTTTAATATTCACTGGCAATGCATTCTATGGGCCAATGGTCTTCACTGTAAAATATTTGCCATAGTAAGCCACTTGTCGCGTCTTTTATCAGTGCATCTATACCATCATCCTCGTTTTCTGTCAATATTTAGAGTACGTACAACGTTTCTATAGCTAATATTATGTTATTGGATACTGGTTATTTCGTTCTAATCAGCTAATGGTAGGTTAGAGATCAACCGTGGTCAGATCTAACAAAACATCAGATAGTTCTGTTTGAAACTACTGATTGGTGGGTTTGTTTAGATATTTGAACGGAATAGGCTGCTTGGTGAGTGATAGTTAATTCAACTAAGTGTATTTACAAGGCGACTAAGGGATCGCGCCTCCTTCTGCGAGCAAGTAATGCTCGTAAAGGAGGAGGCGGGGCGGGAGCGGCAGCGGGAGTGACGAAGGATCGCAAGACAAGCTGCCCGCGTACGAAGGCAACTCGGGCGTCGGAGGTCGATGAACGACCTCCGCCCCCCATGAGCGCCGGCCTGGGGGTGACAGGTGGAGCCGCCTGTCACCCTGGCAGAAGCAGGCCGCGGCAGTGGCGCGCCTGGTGCGCCTCCCCGTTTCCGGGGACGAGTTGGGGACTCTGTAGTCCCCACACCTGAGAAGAGGGCCAGATCGTGAGAGATGGCCCTGGGTTGTTGGCCGGGGTGCGAGGGATATGCCTGTCAACCTCACCTTCGGCAACCAAAGCGACCCACAGGCGGCGTGCGTTTTAGTTGGTTCGAGTCCGACATAACCTCCTCCACCGGCTCCGGTGGGGAGGTATCCGTGGGGATTTTGCGCACGTAAAAAAAAAGGTGACTAAGGGATCTGGCTGTTTAATATCAGAGAGATATACATACATATATAGCCCGGTCTTAGCCTCAGATGCATGACTTGAATCACCCCCTATTACGTGGGACAGATTTCAATGATTGGTGAAATGTGGGTGTTGATTCACCTTTGCCTAACCCTCCGGTTATAAAGGCGTGATTGTATGTATTCCACAACAATACCACAATATTCTGCACAATGCTATCTCTAGACCCATGGTAAGCATTGCTTAACTAGCTTGTATTATGTAATCTAGAACGCGATAAACGTACTTAAATACTTTTTTTTTTTGTAAAAACATACATATCATACATATAAACACACAACCAATGTAAATATATATATTCGTGCATACAAATATTTGCACTGAGCAGGAATCGACCCGCGCCCCCTGCGTAGCAGTCAAACACTTCTACCGCTACGCCATAAAAACCAAGAATATTATTTCCTCCTTTTGTTGCTTTCTAAGTCTCTAGAGATAGATCTCACACTTGCTATCTTTTATAGATACTGGACAGCTTATTTTTTTAATCATTTTTTTATCTTTCTTACGTAGGTCTGAAGACCTTACTATAAGATTTGTAATACGACTATTTTGGATGTTATCTAAATATCCGCCCTACACAACTCCAAATTGGCCAGTGATAACGGTGTTCTTATCTTGTAAGAATGTCTTTTTTTGTATACAACTTAAGCGACAGACAAACATACGGTTCGTATTCAATTAACTGGTGAGCCCGGTAGAGTAGATTTTGGGTCACCTCATCTCCTCCCATGCGCTGTTCAAGGCGACTAAGGGATAGGGGTGGTTAACATCAAACAGATATATACAGACCAGACTCAGCCTCAGATGAATGGCTTGAGTCAACAATAGTGCCCGGAATACGGCAAAAGACTCATCTCTTATTACGTGGGACCGAATACAATGATTGATGAAAAATAGGTGTTAATTCATCTAACCCTCATACTGCCTAACCATCCGGGAATAGAGGCGTGATTATAATAATATATGTATAGGAAGACGTAGCCAAAAAAAGATTAAGCTAACATATCCACACTGATTCAGCTAGTGTCTAGAAGTTTCTAAAATAATTTTCAGTTTGTAAGTGTTCGCTATTCCAATCGCAAAAGTTTTGTCAATACTATTTCGTTTGTGAAATCGCTCATGCAATTTATTTAAAAACTACTTACAATATTTCTAACAATATACAACCCTCTAGAAATGTAGTCAAAAAAGCTTAAACTTATGGATTTATAAGCCTTAAATCAATACGAAAACGATAGCTCCTGCCTCTTGGAGCGTGAAAATGGCTAACTTTCTGCGACATATCCAACTTTCTACCCTTACTAACATTCGACACGTTCTCACGAGGCAAACTATTTGTGGATGATTGTCAGACAATTGTTATTATTTTTTGCTTCGTAGTCAATATAATTTTTAGGTAACATGATCAGGAGGGGTATGATTTAGTCTTATCTCATCTATTCTAACTACATATATATAATATCATTAACTTAAGTCAAAGTTTTATACAAAGTTATGGCAAGAAATATATTTATACGTATTGAACATTTCAAAATAAATTGTTTGATATTGTATAAAAATTGAGAAAAAAACGAATTTTGAAGCGATTTATTTTACGTCATTTTCTTTTCTGGTTTTAGTTAATAAAAAACAATTTTTTACATATTTCATTGAATTTTATTTACACATAATAAATACTTTTAACTTGAGATATGTTTCTTCCTTTAACCTTGTTAGATTTTTCTAAGCCGACCACGATCCAGTTATAATATTCAGCAAATTTTTTTTTGCCACAAGTTAACTTAACTAAGCTTTCCCAAAACAAACTGAATCGTAAATTCCAAAGACACGCTTAACTACAAACTATTTGCTCAGTGAGAACGCGCCCTTCTCACCCTTACTGACTTACCATCAATCTTGTACTAGGGGATTAAAAGGCTCGTCCTCTGGCCCTTTGGCCCTCGGGATAAGAAATAAATACCGTAAGGTATATCGAGCCCTCAAGGGATGCGCGGATTATGAGGGATTCTACTCTATTGTGGGACTGTAGGACTATTTGAGTGTGCTAGTTTAAGGAAAAGCTTTTAGTTATGGCTACAATTTCACGTCTATATAATTTCAATAAAAATACACGGTCCTAACAAAATATCTGCTCAACATTTTCAAGTCTGGCGTTTCATAGTTATGCTAAAATATGTACATAGAAATTAGAATTATTTTATTTCTTTTACATTTTGGGCGGCTGAAAATGTCTAAATTTCAATCCAGCATATTGTCATCGGTACTTTTTTATCGTATACAAAATCCCCACGGATACCCTCTACGCGGCAGCAAGTGGAGGTGGTAATTTCGAACTTGCATCGGCCAAAACGCACACCTTCTGTGGTTCGTCTCTCGTAGGGCCATCTCTTTCAAGCTAGCCTTTTTTATACAAACTTAAGTAGCACTGACAGCACAAAAAATCTTCAGTGAACTCTAGCTACCTTACTCACCGCTGCAGGGAACACGATGTCATTTTGGCCGCGTTATTATTAAGAGTGGAGGTGCTTCCCCACTCGTACTGCTCAATTAGGACGGAAAAACTGTTGTATCTTACCTCCTTTAATATCCTTCTTCGGATGTGGGGAACACGGAGTACCTATGTAGCCCCTGGGCATGTGGAGGCGCGCATCTTGCGCCGTAACCCCGGCCTGCTTCTTCTTGGGTGACAGGCGGACCTCATTATCATACTCATGTCTTTTCTATGCGTTTCTGTCCATCCAAAGATTGCCTGGAAGAGATCGCTACTGGTCATACATACAAACAGTCACGCCTTTTTCACAGTGGGGTAGGCAGACTACAGTTTTCCACTTGCCAGGATCCTAGCATATCTCTTTCGCTGCTGGTGCTGGTGATAAGGCCGCCCATTGTATATACTGTGTTTTGTTTATGTTTATACATAACATAACAAAAATTCACGCCTATATCCACGAAGGGGTAGGCAGAGGTGCTAGCACC
The DNA here is from genome assembly GCA_963662185.1 of Eilema griseolum. NCBI lineage: Eukaryota > Metazoa > Arthropoda > Insecta > Lepidoptera > Erebidae > Eilema > Eilema griseolum. Next base: position 4,229,442 of record OY759255.1, read on the forward strand.
TTCATTTCGCCAGTTTATATTTAGGTCCGAATGAAATAGGTGGCGACCCTATTGTCATTAACCGGGCACTTATAAACCTGCGATAAACACACACATAGCTTCGAAAAGCATCAAAAAGTCATTGGTGTGTGCCATGGTAAAACCTGAGATCGAACCCAAGACCTCGTCTCAGCAGTCCATTACCCATACCACTAGGCTATCGCGGTTTTATGTTTATACTTATATTATGTTATTGTCTGTATGTATGTTATTGTCTTATTGTGTACAATAAAGATTTATCTATCGATCTATCAAAGTGGTGAACTTAGTTACAAGTTCTATTCTACATGAGACAAATACCTACATCCTACATAAATTAATTCTTTGTGTATTTAGGTCCATAAATCGTAGATGTAAAGTACCCGTGTTCTCTGAATATAAATCCCTTGTGATATATAACGAGATAAACAACGTGATATGTTTTCAAAATATAATGATACATTCTTTTAATGATTTTTTATACTAGGTTCATGATAGGTGTGATAATTGTATTTAGGAGGACTTGTGTACGAGAGGTGTCATCATTGTTAACTGTCACATCTTGTCAAATAAATACAAATCAATGTCAAAACTGGCCGTATAACATTTAAAAATGAACTAACGAACTTGTGAAGTGTGTCGTCATGAGGTCAGCGAGACAGCAAGTGAGGATGCGAATTCCATGATTTTTATTGTATCACCTCAAACTTTCCACGAACAAAAAATAAAAAAGTAACGAAGAAACAGTAGAATGCGCTTAAAGAAGTTTTCACTTGTCCCTTACAGAGGCAATGCTTTGATCACTGAGTTACCTAAGCACGCCTCCAAATTCAATATACAACCATCTTGGGCGACTTGGTCTTGGGATAAAAAGTCATTAATACTGCAATTTCAGCATTTATTATAGGTATATTGAAAAAAAAAAACTTTTTTTATCTAGGACACGCCGACTTGACTTCACCTCGCCTTATGGTAAGCTAAAGGCAAAGTCTTAGGAAAGAGGGTCACCATTACAGACACTAAGTAATGTAACAATGGTGGTACTCAGCTTCGCGGCTGCATCAGATGTTTTTTCACACCCCGCTTAAAGGACCCGGGATTGTAGGCAGAAGGAAACACGTGAGCTGGTAATGAATAAAGGTTACTACAAAGTAGATGAGTATCTTGATGACGTAAATGCGTGGTCAACATAAGTCTCTTGCTTGCTCGCACAAAATAAATTGTAAACTAAATCAAATTTAACAAAAGAACGATAATCCAGTTCTAAAATAGTTCTCTGAGTTTCTTGCTGGTATCTTTTCAGTAGAACTAACCTACCGAACCAGCCAAAGAATCATTTTCCAATGGTTTATTTTTACATTATTTAATATTTTTATATTATTTCTTGACATAATATTCATATGTGCTCTTTGTATGCCTAAACTGAATAAATGAAATTGATTCTTTGATTCTTTGCAGGTGGCATCAGTGCCATTAAAAAAACTACACCATTGTATTTATTTGTTACATTTTAATCATTGCCAACGTGATTTATTCATTGACCACCATTCAGATAATAGTACTACCATTACATCCTGATTGCAAAAATATCAAGTACTATCGAGTACAATAGCTGCGTACAATGGCTGGCATTCACCCCTATTGTTTAACGCCAACCCTCCGACACAATGAAAAGATACAATGATATTTTTCACTTATTTACTGTTTTTGTGTTGAGACCTAGGATTATTTAGTTACTATTGCTCTGTCAACCTTTATCTACTTTTATATCTAAAATTATACTGCAATCAATTTAAATTAATAATTGCGGTTGCTAATATTCTTTAAAAAAATACAATAGTGACTGTTCTGATGAGCTCTTCCAGTTACTCCCTTCCTCTCCTTTCCTACACAGAACAACTCGTGCAGGGCTTAGATATCGCCCACATATGGTGCAGAATAACCGATTAAGAACCAAGTGGTTTGGATACATTTATGTCGCATCTTTTAAGCCTGGAATTGTATACCATCTCACGTGTTTCCTTCTTCCGATATCAAGGAGGCGTGAAAAACATCTGATGAGGCCTTCAAGCTGCATGCCTTTATTGTAACATGCTGCGTATCTGTAATGGTGAGACTTTGCCTTCTAGTCAAATTGACGAATTGAAGTGAACTCAAACTGACGTGTCTAATATAAAAAAATTGTGATTTATTAAAATGGCCTGGAATTCATTACCAGCTCACGTGTTTCCTTCTTCCTACAGTCCCGGGTCCTTTAAGCGAGACGTGAAAAAGCATATGATAAGGCCGTCAAGCTGAGTGTCACCATTGTCACACATTGTAAGTAATGGTGACCCTCTTTTCTGGGACTTTGCCTTCAGCTTACCATCAGGCAAGGCGAAGTCCAATTGACGTGTCCTATATATAAAAAAAAAAAAAAATTTGCTACAAATTACAACTTTAAATTAAACAGGGCAAGAAAAAGCATCTAACGAGACTGTGAAACTGAAGACATGAACCCTTGCCTTGCCTTCATTTTTGAGACTACATCTTTCACTTAAAATTAGTCGATTTGAAGTAATCTATCAATCAATCAATCAATAAGTCTATCGCAGTCCACTGCTGGACATTGGCGTCTCCCAATTTTCTGAGATTTTGGCCTACTGTTTCCACGCTAGCCAGATGGGTTGTTATAGGGTTTTATTTCGAGTTTTCCTTCTCTAGCAGTGATATCATTTGCGTATTTTTCCGTTAGTCGCGTCTTACGATACCCGTCGGATGAGATGGGGTGGGGATTCCTTTATTGTTTCTCCGTCACTACACGGTATATATGGTAATAATGATGAGTAATGTAATAAATAGACATATTGTTCTGGAACAGCAGACTCCAGATTCCGAGATGAAGTCCACCAATGCGACCGCGATCAACGCGAGGAGGCTAATGCATGATCTTGTCGTGGTTGCTCCTTGTGGATAAAATTATTAAATATTTCAAAATGGAATTTCGTAACACTATTGAAGTTATATTTTCGCGTTTGTAGACTTCGTATTCACAGAAAAATATTAGCGACTGCCTTGTTGAATAGTAATACGCATTCCTCATGCGAGCTCTCGAATAAGAAGCATCCATCAATCATTTCTATCCTTATAAAGATTACGAGTGCAGTGACCTCATGACCGCAGCGCCTCGAACTTATACGCCAGCACATAGGCAGTAAGGTTTATAGCATCTCTATATTATATAAGACTAAGCCTAGCAGTGACACCACTTAAAAAAAATATAGAAACAGATCACCTAGTATATTGATTATTTTGATAATCAATTACGTTTGTTACCCGTGGTCCAATCGCTGTGTCCTACTTTGTTAGTGGTTGGTCCAAAGATATTTTTTTTCGGCCGGGCTGCGAGGAATATGCCTCCGGAAATCTCACCTCCGGCAACTTAAGACCCTCAGACGGCGTGCGTTTTAGTCGGTTCGAGTTCGACATAACCTCTAACACTGGCTTTGGTAGGAAACCGGGGGAGATTTTTGCACGATAAAAAATTGTTGCCCGCGGTGCTATCAATTGGACCACGGGCTATTCCAATTGTCCGTAGTACTACGGATATTGTACTTTAAACCCGTTAAAAGATCTTAGAAATTGCTTTTCATTATGCCACTTTGATAGCAACTGCGAAGGTAGTAGTCCACGTGCTCTTCTCCTTTCTATTTGACTTATGGGAGATAGCAGTTGCTCCTAACCTTCTAACCCTGAGAAGAAAACCTTGTGCCAGAGCCTCATCGTGGTTGACCCGGTCCTAAGGAAGGGAACAGATTATAGGGCCCTATCAAACACATACATCCATCAAAATTCAACAGACTGTTTAGTTGATAATGCAATTTTACTAATCTTTAGAATAAAAATAGAAAATCGAAATAATTATAATACATATGTGTAAGAAACCATTGTTTTAATAATATGCTACTTTTACAAAGTACCAAGATCAACATTTCATTAATTGCCAATATATTACAACATTGCAGAGAACCAAACGTAAATGAAAAGCGATGTCTTCGACTAAAAAGATTAAAAAACTTCAAAGTAATGGTTCTTCGTTAGCGCCATTGAGGGTGACAACAAACGGTCTAATTTAACGAATTCTACGAATCACAGAGGGAAAATCCTTTTTAAGGTTGACGTACACTTGATAGCTAATTGAAATAATGATAATGGTTGAAGATGGACGTGTAAAATATCACCATAAAGTATAATACATAACACTATAGTGATAAATTAAAATACTACAGTACACCGATTTTCTAAAAAATATTTTTAACCCACTGACTTGACCAAGGCAATTGATCACGTGGATCATAAATTTAACACACAGGATATATTTTGAAACTCAATGTTTTCTTTGAATCTGGAAACACATATAATCACACCTTTATCCCCGGAGGGATAGGAAGAGGTGTGTTAACACGCACAAATCACCAACCACTGTATTCTCTCCCACGTAATAGGGGGTGAGCCTATTGTCGTATTTCGGGCACTATTGTTGACTTGAGCTATACATCGGAGTCTAAGTCTGTACTGAATATTATCTGTCTGATGTTAAACAGGAAATGAACAGCTCAAAATATCAAGTTCGGACTATATTGCACTGAAACTAGAATACTATCAGGGATTTATTTTCGTATGGAGTACCCCAAGGAAGTATACTCGGGTCTTTATTGTTTCTCGTAAATATTAACTATCTCCCGGGAGCAGTGACTGACCGGCTAGTTTTGCTTGTAGTGAATAGCTAAACTCGTAAGAATATAAATATATTACGTTAAGTGGCCATTACTACTTGCGAAGTGGAAGAAGAAAAGCTTGATTGCAATCGGCGCCCGAAGTTATGATGATGATGAGGTTGACGTTATCAATTCTTTAAATAAATGGTATAACTTATAATCTTTTTTTATCATACACTTAGAATAGATACAAATTATAGACACAGTAACTTGCACTCAAACGCAGCGTATAAAAATCTACTACTTTACAAGTTGACATACATACACATCCCATAGACCCAGTGACAGTTTAAAGAACAATATTGACATTAAGTTACACATAACGCGCACATCGACCCATTTATTTGCTACGCATTTTGTTAGAAATACTGTTTCTATACAGTATACGGTCAAAGATAATATAATAATGTCTAAACTTGAAACTGTTCAATATATAGATTGTGTAACACTTTAGTTTGCTCTGAATTGTAACACTTTAGTTAGCCCTGAACTGTAACACTTTAGTTAGCTCTGAACTGTAAAAACAACCTTGTAATTAACGATTGAAAAAGATTGATTGTAAGTTTTTATTGCTTTGATTCCTTTTTCACAGGCTAATGCAGTAGCATTGTGAAGCAGACATTCAATGTAAATACTGACCATAATACTCGAAGTATCACATTGTTGCTTATTGTATAGTCACAATGTAACACTTCAATGTACACACTTTGTTCTACTGAGTTTATTACCTAAAACTAGATTTGCACACCTATGAACTATACTAAGTACATATATAGCTTCACATGGTATTATACAGCACTTTTTACACACAAAAAGTGCCGTATAAAGCATTAATACAGACATGGGCCATACAATAATGTATACATTGTTAATACTGGAAGCGAGCGTAAGTACTAACTAAATTATTGAAAGGAGTTAAAAGGTTTTATTGAATTTATACCAAATATTACAAAGAAGAATTTGTTTGTTTGGTTGAAAGCGTTAATGGGGTTAAGATTTTGACAGGCAAGTGTGTATGTATATATGTAGGTTCATCTGTTCCCTCATAGCTCCTCAACCAATTATTATAACTGGACAAATGAGATATCGTTAGAAGCATCTTAGTTCTTCGCTGGTTACAGGCTATAATATTGTGTCACTGAATGTAATGTGGCGCCATCAAGCGGTCATATAGTACTGTGTTAAAAATAAATTTGAGATAAATATGTCGTGTTTGGTATTAACTGAGAGGGCTTAATTAGTGCACTTCGAATATGTGTAAATTGTGCCTATTGCTTGCCAAAATAATATATATAAAAAAATAAGTTTATCACTAAAATCCGACTACTGAAAAATCACGCTCTAAAAATATTAAACAAGAAAATATCAAGGACACCCGTAGTCGTATGCCACTTAGTCTAATAAAACTATACATTCTAGAGAAAAGTGGGATACGATCATAGCTATCCTTGATATTTTATTGCTTAATACTTTTTAAAGCGTGATTTTTCAGTAGTCAGGTTTTAGTTTAAAATTCAATAGTACGTTTAGGGTCCGTCTGAGGTAGGCTATATATCATCACTACTACACACAAGGAAGGAGAGCAATAAACGTGAAAGTCTATATATCGGCAGGGAAAGATCGCGGGTTCAAATCCCACCTGAACCGATCTAATTTTTCTATATCTTAATCGAGATTCCCATAGGTTATTTGGAAATTGGAAGTGGAGTTTGTGTCTGTATGCATGTGCTTTTTATCTCAATGTGCGTCTTTTCCAATCAAATTCATATATATTTATAAGGTAATACGACTATCAGAGCTCTCAGTATTGTCTTAATTATTTTTATTCACAACAGTAAGCTTCGTACCAAATAAATAATGTGGTTAAGAAAAAAATAACAAAATGAATCATTATTAAAAGGTAACATATACATAGACGGATTAAGGATCAACTGTCATTTTCGAAGCAAAACAATCCAAATATAGCTCCCTCAATCAAAACAAATTAAGCCGCACCATCGCCCAGTGCGCGTTGTTCCTCAGAGGGTATTCCCATTGAATTGTATGTGATTTGTAGCGGAAGAGGAAGACAGAACGGACCTCCGAGTGCGGAGGGCTAAGTGCGGAGGAAGGTGGTCGGCCTGCTGGGAAGATTTATCTTCCCATGATAGTTAAATGCAATGTCTCTTTTAATATGGTACTTTTTATTTATCTTTTACATTTGAATTTTATGTTTGTGAAGGGTATTATTTATATTCATCACGATGATGTATTTTCCAAGGTATTTATTTTTACAACTTAGGTGGCAGACACCTGATGGAAAGTGGTTACCGTGACCTATGAACGTATATAACACCACAAGAGTCAGCCGTGCTGCCGACTCCGTTAGAACAGATTTTTTCTGTGCAGAACACAAAATCAGGACAAGGCGTTGGTCATCCCACTGACAGCACAAAAATTCTCCAGTGAGCTCTAGCTACCCTACTCACCGCCGGGAACACAACACGAAGTTATTATAGCGTGATATTCTGTAGGGTGGAGGTAGGTACTTCCCCAGTCGGACTGTTCAATTGGGACGGAAATACCATCGTGTCCTACCTCCTATTTATAGGTAGGATTTATAGGAAAGTTTAACATAGAACTCGAAACTATGAAATTTTGAAAAAAAAAATTATATTAAAATGTGTGATTTCAATAGTATTTAAATTTAAACAGCCTCTTTAACGTGGTGGTAGTGAAAGTGGCCGCTATGTAGGATGCGCGGGATCGATTCCCGCTCAGTGCAAATATTTGTATGCATGAATATGTATATTTGCATTGGTCTGGGTGTTTCTATGTATAATATGTATGTATTTACAAAAAGTGTAGGATTTGTATAGATGGAGAAAAAGTGGAACAAGTGAATGAGTTCATATATTTGGGAACATTGTTTACGAGAGATGGAAAGCATGAAGAAGATGTTGAAAGGAGAGTGATGGCTGGAAATAGAGTGAATGGGGCACTACACAACTTTATGAGCAGCCGGAAAGTGTCCGAAAAGGCACGACTGGCTGTACATGGAGGAGTATTGGTGCCGACTCTTATGTATGGTAGTGAAAGTTGGGTGTGGCAGAAAAAGCATCAGAGTAGAGTAAATGCAGTAGAAATGCGTGCGTTGCGAAGTATGTGTGGCTTGACCTTGAAAGATAGAGTGAGAAATAGCGTGATAAGAGAACGATGTGGAGTGATAGAAGATGTAGTGATGAGAATTGAGAGAGGAATGTTGAGATGGTTTGGTCATGTTGAGAGAATGAATGAAAGAAGACTAACGAAACAGGTGTATGAGGCGAGTGTGGATGGTACCGTCGGAAGGGGAAGACCTAGGCGCACATACCTGGACCAAATCGGGGAAGTTTTAGAAAAGGGGCAGGTCAGGAGTACTCTAAACCGACGAGCATGCATGAAGAATGTAATGAGAGTGAATGAAGCGAGAGTAATATGTCAGGATCGTAGCAAATGGAGATCCGTGATCTCTGCCTACCCCTATGGGAGACAGGCGTGATTTTATGTATGTATGTATGTATTTACAAAAGAAAAAGTATCTAAGTATGTTTATCCGCATTCTAGATCCCATAATACAAGCTAGTTAAGCTATGCTTACCATGGGTCTAGATAGCGTTGTGTAGAATGTCGTGGAATATTTATTTATATTATATTTATTTAATTGTACAAGTGAAGAAGTCCCCAAGGATACCGGAGCCGGTGGGAGAGGTTATGTCGGACTCGAACCGACTAAAACACACGGCACCTGGGGGTCGTTTTTGGTCGCCGAAGGTGTGGTTGACAGACATATCCCGCGCACCCTGACCGAATATAATTGTGGCCTTTAGTAGTTCGTTGTTCGTGCAAGGCTCCAGTATCACCTCAAGACATAATATATATGAAAAGTAAACACTTAATACTTGAGTTCGACTCGCACTGAACTGGTTTTTTTTTGTCAATCGTGATTTTGAAGGACTTTTATTTTTTGGACTGCCCTCAGCAGAGGTTTTGTATTTTCAATACCTTCTTCATTGTCTGATATACTTGAATATTCTTGAATATTTCTAAGTTGCCATGAAAAGTCTTTTTATCGTTAACACAAACAGATCAATCACATTGTCAAGAACAGATAATCCCACTAAAATACGTCACTTGGGCAGGAATACCCTTCGCAAGGGGTCTGGAGCAAGAATTGCAAGTGAAGCAGACTGAAACAATTTGATTTGAGTAACACGCAATAAGGGGTGAAATTTGAACGAGGGGCTTTTGGTGTCCTTTGAATTTGAAGGGGTGAATTAAAATGAGAGTATTTGCTTAATTTTAATACTTATTTAGTTCCATGTCAAGTGTTAGTAAGCTTTATCCCTATTCACGTGTAGAGTGATTTAAATTGTCTGTATTTGAGTATTAGTGATTGATTTTTTTTAAGTGATTGAGCAGATTGTGTGCTTTGAAATTGACATGGTCATTCAAATTAATAGTGTAAAACTCGCTGGGATATTTACCATGTTTATTGCATTTTCTGAGTAACCTATATTTCGGCATTGTTACATGCACCATGATCACGGTGTACTGACGAGAACTAGCTCGGTGGTGTTCAGTACATCATGACGCATGTAACAGCGTCGAAATATTTCTTACTCAGAAAAACCAATATAAAATATACCGGCGAGTTTTACACTATTAATAATTGACCGAAAAAGGTGGTTATCGTCGGTTTTTAACAATATCCTTTCCCACTACTATTGTGATTCTGAAAATTTATTAATTAATCAATCTATTATGGCAGAGATAGGTTCAGGGATTGACAATAGTCCGAAATAAAATAGTGACTACTTTCTATCCCAGGAATAGGTTCAGATTGGTTACGGGCATGTGATCAAAATTCCACACGGAAGAAACCGCGGGTACTACGTAGTTTTTCACATAATACATTATTTTTCTTTTTTTTTATCATTGGATACGGTAACCATAGAGCAGTAAGCAGGCACGTTCTTGATGGGATAGGGATAGGAATGGAAGTGGTTTGTTGTTTTTAATATTTCATAAATCCACTTTAACACTGACGGCACAGAAACTCTCTGTGCTTACAGGGTCGGCAGCGCGAGTGTGACTCCCTTGGTTTTGCACATGTCCATAGGCCGCGGTAACCACTTTCCATCAGGCGTGACGTGTGCTTGTCTGTCACATAAGTGGTATATAATAATCCATAAATATTTGTATATTTGTTCGATCATCACACAAAACTATTGTAACAAATATAAAGAATTTCAGGAATTTTAACACACATTGGTTAGCTCGTTGAAATCCCTGATATTTCTGAAAATTTTCAAAATGCTAACAATATTATAACGTCATAAACAGGTCAAGTAATTTTCAAATACATTGGTAATAAACATCATAGTAAACAAGACAAAACATTTATTATCATCTTTCTCGGAAAAATAAACACTTTTTTTCTATTTTTCCTCGACTGACACCCAAAATAAACAGACAGACATAAGACAAATCAACACATACGCAATAAAGCATACATTCAATTACGTACAAGAAATAACTCGCCATAATATGATTACGTCGTTACAGCTCAGTGTGACACTGCCTTTAGGGGAAGCTGAGGGGCATTATCTCGAACAAAACGAGACGATTTCACTACACACCCTCGCCTTCCCTTACACGCCACACTCGTATAACAAAACCTTAGATCGCTATAAGAAGTTTCTCCAAACGATATACATTGACGATTTTTACATCTATGCTTCTTTTACAATAGTGTTAAAACAGTGATGGATGTAAATTTTCGAGATATGTTAGTTTTGCAAAAAGTGCTGATATGGGTGTTTTTGGGATCTATAGTATAGTGGTGATAAATGTTTTTTTTTTCTATCGTGTTATGCGTAGGGGATGTTAGTTTTATTTTCTTGGTATTTTTCGTAATGTGCGATATACGGTTTTGGCGAATTGAAGTATTAATGTGAATTGCTAACAAGCCTGATGTGCGAGTTTGCATTTTTGTTGAAGGGTGGTATGGAAGGGCGTGTACGATACAAACATACGAGAAAATAAGAAAAACAAAATTGATGACATGCCTACTGACGTATATTCAGTACTACACTACATGGGTTGTAAGTTTTTAAATAGAATACAACTAAAATACATTAGTTTTTTTCTTGTTCGTGCTAGCGTTAATCAGTCGTAATCGAAGCATTCACCTTGAAGTCTGGGGTTCGCTTTACCAGTCTAACTGCAGATTTGGCTGAACTTCGATATTTTCCGTGAAGCAACTGCCACATGACCTCCCCAAATCAGATAGATTAGTTGTTAGACTTTTTAGGGCTCCAACTAAGCTGTAACAACTACCATAGATGTTTGTATGAGATGTTTGATGAAGGGACGACCAGACCAATGCAACTGCCTATATTCATGATACATATATTTGCACGGAACGGATATCGAACCCGCGCCTCCTGCGCAGCTGCATTCATTACCGCTATGCCATATAGACTGTTATTGCATTGTTCTATCTAATTATTTTTTGCAAAATAATTAGTTTACTTATTTTCAAATTACTATATTGCAAAGGTGTAGAATATGATGGAAAGTGGTTACCGTGGCTTATGGATGTATGCAACACCAGTGCCACTCACGTGCTGCCGACCCTTATTTTATTCTTATCTTACTCGCATTATACATTTCAAGATTTTCTATTTTTATACCACTTACGTGAAGATGGAATCGAGAAGCATTAATTTTAGAATTAAGTGAAAATTTCAGGGGTTTCATAAGCAACGAAAGTTATTTCTTTCTTGTTTGCTTGATATTAATACGTGACAGGTGAAACTAGAAAAATATGTTCATAAATACGTATCAAAGACAAGAAATTAATATGGAACCCTTTGTTCGTAAGTCCGAATCACACATGGCGGATTTTTAAGTATATACAAATAATGATATTATTATATATTCGTACTTTGAAGTCACACAATGCAATCAAAACAGGTGATACGCCGGTGACATGAAAGGTTCTTTCTTGACCGATATTTTGTTTGGGTAAGTGGGCCATCCCTCTCTTGCTGAGTTCGCTAATGGGACTTGCTAGAGGTAAATAATAGGGGCTGAATGTACAATGCTGTTTACAATGAAAAATGCAGTGAATGAATAATAATTAATTAAAGTATTATAACGTTCGTTAACTGTAACTTTTGCTTTCTCAGGGGAGATCCTTAACTTGTCTTTGCCTTCGGTTTCACCATCGTAGGTGTCAGTTATCGGGCTTTTAGATTAGTACTCCTTTGTCCGCACCCAGCCTTTGCCATTGTGCGTGCAGAGTTATGTGCTAGAGCATCCAGCCTAGCTCCGCCCAGACACGTAGAAGCTTACTGGGGACTTCACTGACTTCGCGATATGACCTCACTGTGCCGAGGATTTGGATCGTTGGGGAGCTATTGTCTCGCATTCCAGTATTACGTAGGCAGCCGTTTCCTCGGCAACGAAGCATCCCCTGCAGCCCCACTATCCGTTACACCGATGGTGTACAGGTACTTGTAGAGGGGGCAGTAGCCATTTGTCTCCAACAGTTCTTAGACTTATTCTGTCTAAGTTTGGGAGTCAACTCGTGAGCCGTTTGTTTACCGACGGCATGGCTAGTTTTGATTGCCTGCAATTATCGGGCCTTTTGGTCATATCAATCAATTTAATCAATTAGCCTATTGCAGTCCACGGCTGGATTTAGCCCTCTTTTTTAACATATTTAGGTGGCAGACAAGCACACGGCCCACCTGATGGAAAGTGGTTACCGTGGCCTATGGACGTGTGTAACACCAGAGGAGCCACTCTCGCGCTCCCAACCCTGTTAGCACAGAGTTTCTGTGCCGTCATTGTAGAAGACAAAGCAGGACAAGCCTTTAGTCTTCCCACTGACAGCACAAATTCTCCAGTGAGCTCTGACATTAATGGTTTCTGAAAGATCGGTGTGCCTCGCTGATTTATCGGCACGCTAACTTTGTCTTGAAATTACTTCACAAGATCAACAATTTTTACATAATTAATTAGAAATGGGAGTTATCTAAATTAAAATATAAGAACAGTACAGAATATACCTAAACAATCCAGCAGGTTCAGGCTTCAAAGAATTCCTCCCCTTCGATGTCAACCGGGAGGATGGCCAGAAGGCTGGCAGTATGGCCACGTTGAATGGCAATAACAATACTTTGCGCAAGGAATAAACCAGCTCTCCATTCACGGTTAGTGTCAATTAAACGTTTAGAAATGTCTCTAGACAAAAGACGGACACTTGACCCCATGATCCCAGTGTCTCGACCCCAAACGGCTCAAATATGTAATTACCACTTAATTATTATACAATATTATAAATTATAAATATCAGTTTAGAGGAAAGATTAGCATATCTAAAAGTTCTTATTTGTAACATTCACACAAATAGCAGTTTTGATTGAATGTATTTTTTTTTATTTTGCATAAAAAATGAACAAAACACGTTTTGTCCCCATAATGTCCTGAAATGTGTTTACCTAAAAATATGTACAGTGACGCTTGTCATACATTGTAATTCTATTATAATTTAGAATTTGCATAAATAATAGAAACGAAATAACACATTATTCAATTTGAAATCTTACGTTTGTTTGTTCGCAATTATTTGAGTAGAATCGGCGGTTTGAGCAAAAATCGCGTTAAACGACATCCACGCGGGCAAATGCTAGTAAAAAACAAGTATGGATAAAATTTACGAGCTGTCTATACAAAGAAAAATAAAGTACTTTTACAAAATCTCTTAAGTTAAGATAACGCTTGCCTCCTGCAACAAGATAAGCCGTCATCGTTCTTGTTATCATGATATATGTTCATCCCCGCGGCAGAGGGGGAGGCAGTAATGTGTGGATGGATGCTTTTTATTGGACACGCTATTGAGGGGTGAAAAGCGTTGCAGTTTTGGGGTTAACGTCTATATTTTATTTACACTGTGAGAATAACAATTGACCTTTTTGTAGGAAATTCTACGCACATATTATTCGCTTACGTATCAAAATATCAAATTTTATAGTACAAAATCACGAATTTCAACATCTCAAATGTACAAAATACTGAAGTACTATTATTAAACCAAAACGCCCACCATCAGCAAAGTATCATAATCAAATTTTTGGGATTTTGAAATTTTGGGGTATTGTAATTTGAGATTTCGTACATTCGATATTTTTCTTATACCTCTTGGTTGGCAGGCAAGCACACGGCCCACCTGATGGAAAGTGGTTACCGTGGCCCATAGACGTGTGTAACACCAAGGGAGTCACACTCGCGCTGTCAATCTTGTAAGAATAAAGAGTTTTTGTGCCGTTAGTGCAGAAGACATGGCCTGCCACTATATGATGACTATATGAAGACCAATAGCTTGTCCTGACAAGCTATTGGTCTTCCTACTGAGAGTACGAATCACTGCCAGGATCACAACACGAGGTTATTATGGCCGCGGTATTCCGTAGGGCAAAGATACTTTCCCATTCGTAATGAATGGAAATACCGCCTTACCTCCTCTAATATTTTGAACTATTTTATATGTATTTTAAACATTCGGTCAAACAAACATTCAGTCAAACAGCTCCCGTCAAGCTTCTCTAGAAGTTTTATTCAGACTATCATTATAATGTAGTTTAAATTTAACTTATTCTAGTATTTTGATAGGAGGTAGGACACGGCGGTATTTCCACCCAATTGAGCAGTCCGACTGGGGAAGTACCTCCGCCCTACAGAATACCGTGGTTATAATAACTTCGTGTTGTGTTCCCAGCGGTGAGTAGGATAGCCAGAGCTCACTGGGGAATTTATGCTGTCAGTGGGATGACTAAAGGCTTGTCCTGCTTTGTCCTCTACACTGACGGCACAGAGACTCTGTGCTTACAGGGTAGGCAGCGCAAGTGTGGCTTCTCCGGTGTTACACACATCCATAGGCCACGATAACCGCTTCCCATCAGGTGGGCCGTGTGTTTGTCTGCCAACTAAGTGGTATAAAAAACAAAAAGTACCTGAAAGAGAGATAGAAAAACATTTATTCTACCCCATATATAATAACATTACACTAAACTAAAAGGAGAGAAAATAACGACGAAAAGTTCACTAGCTCAGCATGATGCTGTACACACGTGTGTTCTATGTGATGTGAAGTGCTGATTTTCAGGTGACGCCTATAAAGGAGGGACGACACCACGTATCACAAAATACAAAAAAAAAAACAACAGTAAGGTCATTTACAACATAAAAAAAACCAAAGAATACAGAACTTCTTCTTGATTTGACAGCCACAGTAAAAAAATAATTAAGAACAACAATATTGTATCTGTGCTTCCCCGCAGATCAAATGACACCCAATGCTATCCCCGAGAGCAGAGTGTGACGCGGTCCGTCTACCTCTCTTAAATTGTGTCTATCAATGTTTGCCATCAGCACAAGAGCTATGACAGTTTAATTATTGGACTTAACTACGCTGTACAACTTCAAGGGACTTCGAAGTCATAATACTCAAGAATTTAGACAATATAAAGCACCCTTACATGGCATTAAGTTTCTAACGCAACGAAATAACAGAATCTGATATGCTTAAATGAATTAGTTTGAACATGAGATGTTGTCTAAAGAAAAGCTAACATGTAGGGTGTGCATGAATACAGTTATTTTTAGGGTTCCATATGTACTGAAAGGGTAATAATATATGAGCTATATGAGCTCCGTACATAAGAACTATTTACCTACTTACAGTGCAACATTGGCAATTGATTTGACAAATCTGGCAAGATCGGCTTGCTACAGTTTTTTAAAGTATTACTAGCTGTCCCGGCAAACGTCGTTTTGCCATATAATGTTAAGGGTGGACAACCCTTAACATTTAGGGGGATGAAAAATAGATGTTGGCCGATTCTCGGACCTACTCAATATGCTCACAAAATTTCATGAGAATCGGTCAAGCCGTTTCGGAGGAGTTCAAGTTCGAACACCGTGACACGAGAATTTTATATATAAGAATATCTATGACAAGGTGTGACAATTGATTGAACTACTCTTCGTAGTTAAATTTAAAGCTATAGGTTATGCGGTTGAATTAGGATATTTTCCGTGAATCGATCCCGCGATCCCAGCGTAGCAGACACTTGAAGCCTATGACTGAGACTCTGCGATTTGTTGTTTTTTTTATGAAGGACACGTCAATTTTACTTCATCTTGCCTGATGTAAGATGAAGGCATGGTCTCAGGAAAGAAGGTCATCATTACAGACGCGTACCATGTTGCATTGGTGGCACTCAGCTTGACAGTCTAATCAGATGCTCTTTCACGCCACGTCTAAATAATCCGAGACTGTAAGGAAAAGGAAACGCGTGAGCTGATAAGGAATTTCAGGTCTTAATGGTGCGGCAAAGGAAAGTCTGCCTGTCTGTCATTGACTGTATAACTGTGATAGCTAGACAGCTGAATGTTTTACAGATTATATGTTTCTGTTACAACAAACACTGAAAACAGAATAAGATACACATTTAAGGGAGACATCCCATGCATCCCATGCAACAAACGTGTTTTTTGGAGTTTTTTGCTCGATATTCATACGAGACGTATGAAAGTGAAAACGTGTCAAATTAAAAATAAATAAAATCTTCCCCTGCGACGTAGCAGTATGGCGTAGAATGTGCGACTACTACGTAGGGGGCATGGGTTCGATTCTCACTCAGTGCAAATATTTAAATGCAGTTAGATCACGGCTGCCATATAGCTGACCAACGGCTTAATATGTTCTTCCAGGCACGATTAGACCAATGCAAATACCCATATACCCCGCCTCCTACGTAGCGGCTCCGTTCACTACGACCTCGCTACAGATACTGTCCTACCTATAACATTTATCTTTACCTACGTTAAATAAAAAACACATACTTTTCTAATCAAAACCAGCCATATACAGCTGTCCAATCTCACTACCCCATCTAATAAAACACAACGTCATTACACATACAGTTTCCCTTTAGGCTTAAGGGCTAATACACATTACTCCCCTCACAATAATCGCAGTTTATCTTTATTACACTTACAGTGTAGATGCAGCTTTAGCTTTGAGATGCGATACGTGTGTTTAGACGGAGTTAGTTTGGCATTAAGATTTGGGATTGAAATGACTTGTGGTCTGGAACTGCAAGGGGTAGATTCTAATTCAGATGTACATGGTGCTTTGCTGATTCAGCTTAAGATAGAGTTTGATAAAATCAGTATTACATAACAATAATAAGATTCAGTTCACAACCTCTATAGCATGTCGGTAGTGAACGTGAGGTGATGAACAGGAGGTGCGGGTTTGATCCTCGCTCAGTGCAAATAATTGTGTGCATGAATATGGGTATTTGAATTGGTCTGGTCTTGCCTCGGAGAGCTCGTTAAGCTGTCTTTCCCGTTTGCCATACGAATATCTATGGTAGCAGTTGGAGTCCTAAAAAAAAGTTCAACAACTGGTTTAGCTGCAATGTTTCGCCTTTGGGTTGCGGATGCGACTGGGATTAATGCTGGGATAATTTAGAATAAGATTCAGATTCAGTCATAAGTACCTATGTAACTTTTAAACCTTTGCGTTCCATGATATACAATAATGCAGCGCAGCACGAGTGTGGCTGCTTTGGGTTTATACACATCAGGTAGGCCGTGTGCTTGTGCCACCTAAGTGGTATTTAAAAAAATCAAAACTTGTGCAAGTCGATTGCACAGGGTAAGTCGATTCAGTAAGTGTTGTGAGTCGTAAACGTGATCGAGTACAGTGTGAAAATGCGGACAGTATTAATGACGATGCGAGTAAAAAAACGAGTGCAGAAGAGGGTAGACTGATATGGTCTTCCCAATAAAAACTAGCTCGGCGGTCGTCAGTACACTGTGATTATGGCGCTTGTAACAGCGCTGAAATATCGGTTACTCGTAAAAAACAATGAACATGCTAAATATGCTGGCGAATTTTACACTATTAATGTGAATAACCGTGTCAATCTCAAATCGTACAAAAACACACAATTTCTTCTTCTAGTAGTACATACACACACACACAGTCAGGCCTCTTCCCTAGTGTATTAAGCAGAAATTAGTACTGCTCAGAGTAAATAAAATTATTATATACTAGATAGTAATTCCCACTCAACTTTAAAACTAGCATCATGTATGTGTACTAGTCACTAACTGCTCAATTATTAGCACTAACACTTTTTGAACATGCTTTAGTTCGATAAGAGATCACAGCGTACACGAGCACGCTCCATACTATTAATTTGTAATGAATATCGAAGTGCTTGTTTAAATTTTAATACTGTGTTTTGGAAGATTTCTAATTGTAGGATACTAGTCTATGATTCGTTCGTGTAGACACTAGATATTATCAACTTTTTCTCATATTTTTGGCTGTGCTCAAACGATAAAGACCTATCAAAAAAATTGTATCAAAATCCATTCATCAGTTTTATATACATCGCGAACAAATAAACTAAGATTAAAAAAAAAAATTAATTGTATTTAGAATCGTTACTTTAACATAAACTAAGATTTTTTTATAATCTCCATTAAACCGACAGGACTTATTTTCAATTTTATTATATTATACATTCTAATTTCCTGACACTCGACACTGATTCCAACTCAATTGAAACTAGCATGATGTTTGTGTACAAGTCGCTAACTGCTCAATTATTAGCGCTAACACTTTCTGAACATGCTTTAGTTCGATAAGTGGTTACAGCGTGCACGAACACGCCCCATACTATTAATTTGTAATGAATATCGAAGTGCTTCTTCAAACTTTAATACTGTGTTCTAGAAGATTTCCATTCATAGAATATTAGCTAATGTCTACGGCTTTGTCAGCGAGTTCGGTAAGTGCTTACAGCTCTCACGAATACGCTCCATACTATCTAATTTGTAATGAATATCGAAGTGCTTCTTCAAACTTTAATATGTTTTGAAAGATTTCTATTTATAGGAAATAATTAATTGCCGTGACTGATTGATCAACGCCAAAGCTACAAATTTTGATACCTTTTATGTTGTAAGCACCCACTAAGGAAGGATTATTGGATATTAAATCACTAATTGGGGTAAAGATTTAAATTAGTTGACTAGATGGGAATCTTCATATGTCGATTTATAAAAATATAGATATAGGTTACATTAAATGTTAAAGTTTTGAGAAATAAAAGGGCAAGTTGGAAATACTCCCCTGAAGGCCTGAATGAAACTGATCTTAGACGGGTTAGTCGTTTGATGTTCACTCGTTGAGTAGAAGGAGATTGTGTGTTGTCATGGAATTATAGTTGCGGCACGCTATGATGGCCGCTTTGACACAACTGGTTTTGCTAGTTTTCTCTTTTTTGGTGCGCTTAACAACTCAAGAAAATATATGATGAAAATATATGAGTTCTAATTCCGGTCATTACACTACCGACGTCAACACACTCCTAGCACAAGCAGTTTAGCTTAGTTGGAGCGGTTAGAGAATTTTCTTTTTATACCACTTAGTTGACAGACAAGCACACGGCCTACCTGATAGGAAGTGGTTACCGTGGCCTATAGACGTATGCAACACCAGAGGTGTAACACTCGCGCTGCTGACCATGAAGAAACCTTCTGAAACCCCTCTGGAAGAACCCTATATTGTAGGTGCTTGGGAAAACCGCAGCAGGGAGGGAATTTTAGTAATTGCGGCTGCTAATATTCCCTAAAAAAACCTTGCACTGTTTTTTATACAAAACTTTTTAGAAGTTTCTAATTCACGTACGCTAACAAAATAGGCTCCATCCTCGAGTATCTTATAAAATAGGGCTGATATAGCAATAACTGCAATCTTCCGCCATATTTGAAGGGTGTTTATTTAATGACCTTCTCGGAAAACAAGATTACAATATCAAGTTTAAATGTACCGATCTCGTGGCCCCTAAATTGTTTGAATCTAATCTTAATAATAGATAAGGGTGTGTCCAGGGTTGGCCAATTTATGGTAATTAATTTTTTGTTAAATTGTTCAAAGTGATTAAAGTTGTAATTTAACAAGAGAATTTACGTTAAACCTGTCATGGATTTTATTTTATATTAATTAAATTTGGCTCTCAAATAGATTGCGAATTAAGCTGAGTTGTGTGGGTGTAATGTTAATAGTTAATTTTGCCAAGTCAGGACTTATAAGTGGTATAAAAAAATACTTCAATGTGAAGGGAAGCCATTTCTCTTTCTTTGGCAGCAGTTGGAGCTAATCTTTTGACTGAGTACGAGTAAGATGCATCGTTATGTAATTAAATGTTATTTATATGACTATAGGTGTTTCGAGAAATTTTGAGGAGTTTCGAGAACTTTCGAAAAGTTTCGCCAAATTTCAAGAAGTTTCGAGATAATTTTATTCAGTTATCATTCAGTTTCAGTTGTCAAAAATTATCATGCCTACCATACAACAATAATTTTTTCCCACTGTACTGTTTGAAAGAAAGAGAAGTTTCAAGAAATTTCGAATTATTTTCAGTTAATATTTTAATGTAATTTCGTTAAATTAACAAATTATAATACCTACCTTACAACAAGATTTTTTTCCCACTGTACAGTTTGAAAGAAATTTCTTTTCGCGAAGGATATTTTACTATGGTGGTAACTCATCATCCATAGAAAGAAATTCTCAATAACATAATGTATTCTCATTTTTACTAATATTCCAATCATCAAGTACACCAGCAAATTACCATTTGTTTTTTTAAGAACAGCTATAAAAAAGGAAACCATTTTCTCACCCCAGCGTCATTTTCTATCCCCAGTTGTAAGGAGATAAAAAGATAAACTCGACAACGTGTCGAAATGAATGATTGTTTGGGCTATCGACTTTTTATAGTAGGGGATACGGTTCATAATTCATGGCAAGAGTTCATTACTATCTGGTTGATTGGATTTATTTTATTCTTGCGACAAAGTGATTGATTATTATTGATACGAAGCTCAGACTGCTGATAGTTGATATAGAAATATATATATATTTATATATATACTTAATATCAACATAAGTCTCTTGCTTGCTCGCACAAAAAAGAAAAATAATCTAATTCTAATATAGTTCGCTAAGTTTCTTGCTGTAGAACTAACCTACGGAACCAGCGAAAGAATCATTTTCCAATGATTTAATATTTTTATAATATTTCTTGACTTGTACCTATTGTAAAAGTTTGACGTTCATATGTGCTCTTTGTGTGCCTAAACTGAATAAATGAAATTGATTCTTTGATTCTTTGAATGATATATTATAAACTATAGATGTGTTATCCGCAAAAAATCAAAGAATTTACTAAAATAACCCACGTTTATTTCTATACACTCTTGTCTATCCAAAGGTTCATAATTATACTAGGTATCGGGTTCTTCTCGCGAATTATATCTTGGAACTTACTATTTCTGCCCATGTTTCGGATGCGTTGCAGCACCCGTGGTCCAATCCATAAGTTGCCTGGAAGAGATTGTGGTTTACAATAAGGCCGCCCATTGTACATAATTATGTATAAAAATATCCATGTTCATTTGTGTATTTTGCACTACAATAAAGGATATTTATTATTATTAATAATTATTATTGTCCTGATTTTACACACCACACCCACACCCGACAGGGCGCTACGCTAAAAAGTAGCCAATGTAAATAATATTATAAATGTATATAAATTAAAAATAATGACGTACAATTTTTGATAAGTACTTTATTATCAGACGAGGCGAAGTCAAGTTGACGTGTTCAACATAACTTCACCTTGTCTTCACCAAACTTACCTACTTAGTAAAAGTTGGATAAAACCCTCTAGTAGCAGCAGTCGGGTTTTTTTTACGTGCCCAAAATCCCCACGGATACCTACGCCCCACCGGAGCCGGCGGAAGAGGTTATGTCGGACTCGAACCGACTAAAACGCACGCCGCCTGTGAGTCGATTTGGTTGCCGAAGGTGAGGTTGACATGCATATCCTTCGCACCTCTCCTCGGGTGTGAGGACTACATAGTCCCCAACTCGTCCCCGGAAATGGAAAGGCGTGCGAGACGTGCCGCCGCTGCGACCTGCTTCTGCCAGGGTGACAGACGGCTCCACCAGTCACCCCCAGGCCTGCACTCATAGGGGACAGAGGTCGTTCAGTGACCTCCTAATCCCGTAGTCGGGTTAGTAGTCTTTTCTGTTACAATAGTACGTTTGTCAAAAAGCATCAATTTCTTGCGACGTAATCATGTTATGACACTTTGCTGCTCAAATGATTCTGTAGCCAGCTAAGATCAGCAAAAAAATAATATATACAAAAAGGGTAATGTTTCAGAAATGACCTTTTCTTTTTAGTTTATTGCACAAAAATATTCCAAATCACGCCTTGGTATAAAATCGAGTAAACACAAAACGAAATAGAAGATACCGAATTTTATTTTGGCAATGATTGAAACCATGGAAGGGCCTTATCGAATATACTGTGTCAGCACCAATATACATTTGCTGACGTCGCGCACCTTATTTACAGGTCCTTAGAGACCAAATTCCCTAAATAAGGTACACAAAAAAATTGTCCGAAAATGTACCGACAATGTTTTTATTTATCATCGAAATACTCTTTATTAGATTACGATAAGATCTATTTTCGGTTAAGTCACGTACAAACAGAGTTTGTCTTGTAAAATGCTGAAACAAATCTCAATTTTCGGTTTAAATGGACTTTGGTTTAAAGGTGCTAAGGCTTACTTTCGTATGACAAGCATTAAGATTAATGTTTGTTGGTAGAAATCGCTTTGTTTCTTCTAAATTAGGTCACGTACTGGCAAAGGCCCGCCTGCATTCAGCCTCTGAGCTAATGTAATATATTATAGTTTAGCATTGATTCGTTTCGTTCCAAATTACGTTCCGTTTCATCTCTTGTCGCCATTACGGGAACATTCGTTTGTAAATAAATCTGATTTATCTCATTTACTCATGAATTTTGTCATATTTGTTTCGTATTATTCTTTTCTTGGAAATAAATAAATGACAGGATATTCTATTGGTACCGTTATCAAAGGATATTTGGTATATTCCATATGTACTTGGATAACGAAACGAAAAGACCTTAGTTAAGAAACTAAGGTCTTTTTTAAAAGAATATTGGCACCGAAAATAAAATATCTAAACTTCAATACTGAAAGTAATAAACTAACCCTTCCAGCTAAGCCTAATTGTTTGTGTTAGGAGGAGATTCACGTAGGTAGTGTAACGACCAGGATTCGAACTTGGGTCCTCGCGGTCGCAAGACCGACTCCTTAACCACTGAACTACAGACCCTTTATTATCGTAGCATATACTTTTTGTAGTTTATAAAAAATATGTATAGGTAGTTTTTTGTTATTTAATCATGAAAGACAAAGTCTAAAAACAGCACTTACAAAACGTCAAAATTGAGAAAGACATGTTTTGACAAAAGAAAATCACAATAATATCATATTCATGGCCAGCAGCGCAAGTGTGACACCCCTGGTGTTGCATACGTCCATAGGCCACGTTAACCGCTTCCCATCAGGTGGGTCGTGTGCTTGTCTGCCAACACCAACCACTTATGGTATAAAAAAATAAAAATAAATATTCGACTCACCTGTATGCAGTTACTAACATGTATTAAAAAATATACAGCTTATATAATTTGTTCAAAGCTAAATAGTTGCCAAAAGTATATATTCTTTCAACTATGTATTCATTCAATCCCGACTGCCTACTAGGTGTGCATAAATTACATGGAGGTAGTGCGAAGTCAGCCGAACACCGACACGATCGGGCTATCTTGTGCGAAACCTGTTCGCTGACGTAGCGGTCTTAATGTGTAACCTTTAAGGTGTGATTTCGTTGCTAACTGCAGACCGCAGCAGTCGATATAACGTATAGACCTTGATCCAAAATCCAGAATGTGAAAGAAATCTTTCCTACCTGTTGTTTAAAGTATGATTTCGTGGCCGACCGCAGACTGCAGCAGTAGACACATGCAGTAGATACAGAGTACCGTAAAATAGTCTTGAATATGATAATATAGTTTATTGTTTTAATTCATTGCGGTTTCTCAATGATGCCGTATATCCGTATCGAAGTTTGACAAGTAATGTATGTGATAAAAATTGTACAGCATAGTTAAGGCAAATGAGCGAATATCGGGACCGATTTCCTTTTATTTCAATAGACCATGTGTGATCGAAAGACGTGTTGTCTCTTCGCATATATATTATTTGTTAAACGATACGTATAAACGGCACATTGGAGAGTTTTTATGCTTTCAGCGAGAATATCAAAAACTTGTCCTGCTTTGTCTTTTAGACTGACAGCACAGAAAATCTCAGTGCTGCTCACCTTCGGCAACCAAAACGACCCACAGATGGCGTGCGTTTTGGTCCGTTCGAGTCTGACATGACCTCTTCCACCGGTTCCGGTGGGAGGTATCCGTGGGGATTTTGGGCACGTAAAAAAACAGGGTTGGCAGCGCGAGTGTGACTCCCTTAGTGCTGCACACGTTCATAGGCCTCGGTAACCACATTCCATCACGTAGGCCATGTGCCTGCCTACCACCTAAGTGATATAAAAAATCTGCTGCTGTGGTATGCGGTCGGTTATGAAATCACACCTTAACGAACAGGTAAGAAAGATTTCTTTCAGATTCCGGATCAAATTCTTATTTATATATTCGGGTCGATAACGTTTGTGCTTTATTAGATTTGTAATGTTTGTATGTGTTTCGACAATATTTTTTGATTCGACCTTATATGGTGTAGCGTAGATTGTACGACTGCTAGGTCAATTGGTAGCGGGATCGATTGCCCGTCATTGCAAATATGTGTGTAATTTACTTTGGTGAGGTGATTTACTTTCTTTATGTCTATATATTTGTTTTCAACAAAGTATCTAAGTAGGATTTTTTATACAAATACACACGGCGATCCTGATAGAAAGTGATTACCGTGGCCTATGGAATAATCAGCACCAGGAGCGTTACGGACTGTTCTACACAAAAATATTTTTCCAATTTAAACCAGTAGTTGCTCAGATTAGCGCGTTCAAACAAACAAATAAACTCTTCAGCTTTATAGTATTAGTATAGATGAAACGAATTTGACATTCTAAGTGCTGTTTACACAACAGAATTCTAAAAAGAACCAGCAATCGCATAATAGCATTGGAATACAGAACTAATACAGAAAAAACGCAGAAATTCGTCACGTAACAGCAATATATTAGTTATGGATAAAATTTTGACATAATAGTTCGTACGTGCCCGCTGGGGCACCAGCTTGAATTTTTCATGTGCGGCAGAGGAGGGTATTTAAAGCATCGACAATCGATATTTGCGTAATTAGTATGCTAGTGTCATTTTAGATAAAAAAAGATTCAATTGCAATTTTATGTCAATATTTTTTATACTGCCCACCTGATTGAAAGTTTTGGCCTACTGTTTCCACGCTGGCCAGACGGGTTGGAACAGGGTTTTATTCCGAGTTTCCCTTCTCTCGCAGTGAACTGTCTGCGTATTGTTCCGTTAGTCGCCTTTTACAACACCCTTCGGGGAGGTGATACTTGTTTTTTTTTAATACAACTTAGGTGGCAGGCAAGCACACGGCCCACCTGATGGACAGTGGTTACCATGACCTATGAACGTGTGTAATACCAGTGGAGTCACATCCGTGCTGCCGACCCTGTAAGAACAGAGATTTTGTGCCGTCAGTGTAGAGGACAAAGCAGGACAAGCCTTTGGTCATCCCACTGACAGCACGAAAACTCTCCAGTGAGCTTGTATTCTTTCTCCGTCACCACACAGGTACATACACACATATAATCACGCCTTTATTCCCGGAGGATTAGGCAAAGGTGAATTAACACCCACATTTTCACCAATCATTGAATTCCGTCTCACGTAATAAGGGGTGAGCCTGTTGCCGTCTTTCGTGCACTATTGTTGAGTCAAGCCATTCATCTGAGGCTGAGTCTGGGCTGTATTTATCTGTCTGATGTTAAACCCAATGCCTTACCGCATGGGAAGAGATGGGTTGGTCCAAATTCTACTCTGCCGGGAACCACGCGGCTAAATAATGTATGTGGTTACAATACTATGTGGTGGATATGTCCAAAAATTGTTGCAAGCACCCTCCACTCGGGTAAAGCGATGTACATAGGCATAACATAACATAAACACACGCCTATATCCCCGAAGGGGTAGGCAGAGGTGCTAGCACCCACATTTCGTCAGTTATGTTTAGGTCCCAATGTAATAGGTGGCGAGCCTACCGCATAACTTCGAAAAGTCATTGGTGTGTGCCATAGTAAAACCTGGGATCGAACCCGAGACCTCGTCTCAGCAGTCCTTTACCCATACCACTAGACTACCACGGTTTATAACATTTAAATTGTAATGATTGCGTACAAATGAGATGTAATTTACACTCGAGAGCAATGAATCCGGGTCACTTAAAGAATCCTAAAAATCTCGGAAACTAAAAATGCTAGGTTAATGCAATAAATTGTATTTAATAGACAATGTAATACTCCTTAAATGAAGGTATTAAAACTTCTTAGTTATTGTAAAGTTATATCATAAAAAAAACAAATTTGAAAAAGGGCCACTTTCGAAGATGGAACTACGAAATTACAGCATTTGGTGTTGCTTTTGTTTGTAATCTGTCATTTATGTGGGTACATAAACCATGTTGATAGTGCTCTATATTCATTAATCAAGCTGAAATTATGTCGCTTACGCCTGAAGAATGCACCAGAATACTTACAATGCTGGAAACCGGCCGGAGTCAGCGCGATACAGCCAGGACTGTCGGTGTGTCGCTGTCAACAGTACAAAGAGTTCTCCGACGTTACGAAGAAACTGGTTCTAACCTACGCAGACCAGGAACGGGCAGAACCAGGTGTACCACAGCACGAGAAGACCGATACTTGGTGAACACCATGCTTCGAAATCGCTTTCTCACAGGAACTGAACTCACCAATCAGTTTCGACGCCTCGGAGGAAGTAACCCAAGTGCATGGACAGTAAGACGTCGGCTTGCTGAATCTAACTTAAAACCCCTTAGACCTGCAAACGGCCCTAAACTGGAGCGTGGGCATCGTATTTCGAGACTAAGTTATGCCCAGAGCCACGTAAATTGGAGTATTGAAGATTGGTCAAAAGTTATGTTCTCCGACGAATCAAAATTTATGCTCTACAAGCACGATGGAAGACACAGAGTGTATCGAAGACCAGGGGAAAGATTCAAGCAAGCATGCATCGAAGAAAAAGTAGCCTACGGTGGTGGGTCTGTACTTGTGTGGGCCGGAATTTCTTCTGAAAGTTGCACAGAGCTGGTGATCATAGAAAACGGCTCTTTAACTAGCGTAAGATATGTGGAAGAAATCCTCAATGATCACGTTGGTCCATTTATGGTCAATTTAGGTGAGGATGCTATATTTATGCATGACAATGCCAGACCTCATACAGGTAGGATTGTGAATGACTACCTTCAAGAGATGAACATTACTCGTATGGAGTGGCCAGCGCGCAGCCCGGATATCAACCCGATCGAGCATGCTTGGGACGAGCTAGGCAGATGCGTAAAACAACGAAACCCTCCCCCAATCACGCTTCGTGAGCTCAAAATTGCTCTCACAGAGGAATGGGAGAATATTCCCCAAAATCGTATAAGGAACTTGGTGTACAGCATGCCAAACCGCGTAAACGCAGTAATGGAAGCACGAGGAGGCAATACGAAGTATTAAAATTCAAGAAAATCGTAATAAAGTTCAAAAATTTCATGTTTCCTATTTTTGTTTTAAGGAGAGATCAGCAGTTTTTTTCTTTATGTAATTTTGTGTTAATAAAATGTATGGTGACTCATATTTTTTTTACTTTCATTTAAGGAGTATTACATTGTCTATTAAATACAATTTATTGCATTAACCTATCATTTTTAGTTTCCGAGATTTTTAACATTCTTTAAGTGACCCGGATTCATTGCTCTCGAGTGTATTTGTCTCTAATGGAGGAGCGAGCTCCTGCAGTGGTTCATATTTACTAAGTAGAATTCAGGCACGCCACTTCGTAATTATAGGTACTTAAATTATAAATACTACTATTTCTTTTTAGTTATAAAGCAATAACGGCCATTTTGTAATTAATAAGGGATAGGGCTGCTTTTCATCTGCCTCTGTGGTGTGGCGGTAGAAAAGCGACCGCTACTCAGGAGGCGTAGGTTCGACCTCCGCTCAGTGCAAATATTTGTATTTGCATTGGTCTGGTCTTGTCTCGGCGGTGAAAGCTTCGGATGCGACTTGAATTAACGCTAGGATCAAGAATAAGTCTGTTCTCCATTCGACAGTACAAATATAGCCCATAATAAAGTGCCCGCTTTCTACAAACTATTACATGGGATCAAAAATCATAGTTGGCGATATGTGGTGTCGATACACATCTGCCTACCCCTTTGGGGATTTATAGGCGAATGCCTTCACCAGCATACACCGGTTCACCAGCTATTCCAAAAAGTCCATTATTAATTAAGCTTTCGTATAATATTCGCATGTTCCCTTGTAATCAACTCTGATAAAGTGAGCCCATTACAAAGAAAAATATCCACTCGCTTTATTTTTTAATTTAATCAACATTATATGAAAATGCGCTTTCAGTATAATGTAGCTCAAAGCAACCTGTTGCCTATTTATATTATCTTAAGGTTTAATTTTGAGTAGGCGGCTTGTTTTGATAGGTTGGTTTTTGGAAGGTTGATTGTGAATCACTCGTGCAATGAGAATCTCTGGGAAACAGCGAAGATTGTTCTGGAAAAATTGAACAGACACGCTCTAGAGAGCGGACAAGGTTGATGTATTTTTATCGTAAATATATTGATGTTGCAAATACTACTTCCTACTAATATTATAAATGCGAAAATTTGTGAAGATGTTTGTTACTCAATGACGCTCAAAAAAGATAATGGATTTCGCTAAAATTTCATACAGGGATAGATTTATAATTTGGAAAAACAGGTAGGTTACTTTATAACCCAGGAAAAGAATTCCATGGATTGAGAGAATCATCATCTAAATTCTACCTGAATGGAGTCGTAATAGACAAAAGTGTGCTTAAACAGGCAAATGTTATCCGTCATGGAACTAAAGTTACCGACATAGCTCGCAGAATAAGCAAGCTGAATAAGAACTGATGGCCATTGGAGAAAACGAGTCCCTAGAGTGGAGATCGCGATAAGGCAAACGGAAGGTAGTACACCCACTAGACTGATGGACTGACGACCTGAATATGGTAGCTGGGTGGACTGGATGCGGATGGCGGAGGACCGGACAAAATGGCGCACATTGGGAGAGGCCTATATCCAGCACTGGACTGTGGTGGGCTGATTGATTATTGTCGTCAAGCGGGCTATTTATTACAGCCAGTATGTATACTGTCAGATGGAGAACAGCCCTAACTTTTAATCATTCTCTACGACACCCAAGTAAAGAAATTATAAGGAGGTAGGACACGGCGGTATTTCCGCCCGATTGAGCAGTCCGACTGGGGTAGTACCTCCGTCCTACAGAATACCGCGGCTATAATAACTTCGTGTTGTGTTCCCAGCGGTGAGTAGGGTAGCCAGAGCTCACTGGAGAATTAGTGCTGACAGTGGGAAGACTAAAGGCTTGTCCTACTTTGTCTTCTACTGACGGCACAGAAACTCTGTACTTACAGGGTTGGCAGCGCGACTGTGACTCCTCTGGTGTTACAGACGTCCATAGGGCACTGTAATCACTTTCCATCAGGTGGGCCGTGTGCTTGTCTGCCAACTAAGTGGTATAAAAAAAAAGAAATATGATGACTCTATTCTTTTAGAACCAGAATGGCAATACCATCCTAACGATATTCACATTCTCGTAGCCTTTACGTTAAGACTTCGTAGCCACTAGTTACGATTATTATAGCCTTGTAGTCGCATCAACACTGATTTTAGTATAGCGTCGTAGCCGGTACAATACTGAGGGCACGTAGCCACATTTGACCAACACATGCGTGTACCTCAGAACAGATATACTAAATATCTTGCACCTAAAATGGGCCAGGATGTGCTCTACACGCAGTACACGTTTCTTGGGTATTCTTTGAGAATAGCATGTGGTGCTACGGTGATGAACGAGCAGAATAAGCTCACTTTGTCGTTAAGACTTGTTTTATTTTATACTTATATTTTACTGTACACGCACACACACAAAATTACATTTATACAGAATAATAGATATAATGTACAAAGACGAGCTTAACTCAAAATTGAGTTTTCTTCCAGCAAACCCAGGAGTGCACAGAGGAATTGCAATACAGGAGTCTACATGCAAGTAGCCATTTTAATGTACGTATTTTACTTTAAGTAAGTGAATGGTTTCCAGCCTGGTGGTACACTCCAAGTCCGTATAAAAAGGTTTTATTACAACAAAAAATATAATTTTACCATCTTCTCCATAAAATTAATTTTCCCTGCACACTGAAAATACAGACATTGTGAAAAAAATATCACGGTCCCTTTCCGCTCATTTTAGAGGATGAAAGCGTTCTCTGGCCGGGTACATAATGAAAAACATCCCTTATCAGTAATCAGCATCGTTCGGCTGTGTTCCGGACGGTGCCGGGCAGTTTGTTCAGTTCAAGGTTCAAGAGTCGTGTCGGTTACCGCTGCAGTAGAATAAGGTCACTACATACATCCTTTGTGTGTCAAAGAAGGATGGGATTCTCCAAACATGCAGCTCATCACAAAGTAACGCTTGACGGTAAAAGGCTCGCCCACTGGTAAGTGAGAGTTTTTGCGCTGTCAGTGGGAAGGCTTATCCTGCTTTGTCTTCTGCACTGACGTTACAAAAACTCTCTGTGCTTAGAGGGTCGGCAGCGCGAGTGTGACTCCCCTGGTATTACACACGTCTATAGGCCACGTAACCACTTTCCATCAGGTGGGCCGTGTGCTTGTCCGCCACCTAAGTAGTATAAAAAGAAATACTTGATGAAATATAGTTGTAAATACACCTCTGCTCTAGAAATATGACGCGGCGCCCTTATTTCTCAGTTTATATAGAAAACGACTTTTAAAATTTCCAATAATTATTATTTTGTGGAAATGAATGAAATTTTAATGCTATTTAATTAAAATATTATAAAATTTAATGCTGGTGTAAAGATTTTACACATTATGCTATTAGTGTGTTAACTATTCAAATTGAAAAAGTGAAACGACTCAGGCGGGACTTGAAACCGCGAGTAGTCCCTTACAGAAGGTATACTCGGACCACTGAGCTATCGAGTTACGTCTTGAGCATTCCAAGTTCTAATATACAACCATCTAGGTTTTTTTTTAAGAAGGTTCTAGAGAATTTCAGAGAAAATGCAAGCAAATGTGTCGAATCCTTTCACGAACACGTGAAGCCGGAGTAGCGGGCATTAACTAGTTAGGCGAAAAAAATCTAGTTTTTGAGACTACGTTACCGAGGAGTTCAGAATCGGGTCCGCAGGGAAATTAATCTTGTTTACCAGGATAAGGTGTAACCTATAAGTTAATCTAGGTTATAAAATATCAGAGTACCAAAGTAGTCAATTTGTTTTGTTGGGAGCTTAGGTCCTTTTTAAACTGTGGCAAAGAATAATGGTATCCATTTTTATCTGGATTACAACTGACAGTAGCCCTTATTTTAGTATTAAAGTAATTAGAATATTTACTATGTTGTATTTTTCTGAGTTTCCGATATTTCGATGTTGTTGCAAGCACCATGATCACGCAGGAACTGTAGTTTTGGCGGGGGCTGAACATTAAAAAAGAAGTTTTTGGAAGTAAATATATCGATCTGCTCTATTTCGAGTTCTTTTACGCTGCGTATCTGCACTACCACTGGTTTCACTCTCACTACAAACTCGAACCCGATCTCGATCACGTTCACGACACACCATGCTTACTGTTTCCACTCGTTTTGGCTTGTTTCCGGTTGTTCTTGCAACTCGTATTGTTCTGAGTTGCAAGAACAACCGGAAACAAGCCAAAACACATCGTAAATATCCCGATTGCTTTAATACTAATATGAGAGACCATGATAGTTTGAATACCTAATTTCAATTCAATTCATTTATTCATTTGTTTTGTTTGTTACGTGTGCGTACGTAACGTTTCTGCCAGAGCTCACTAGAGAATATGTGCTGTCAGTGGGATGACTAAAGGCTTGTCCTGCTTTGTCTTCTACACTGACGGCACAGAGACTCTGTGCTTACAGGGGCGACAGTGCAAGTGTGACTTCTCTGGTGTTACATACATCCATAGGCCACGGTAACAACTTTCCATCAGGTGCGCTTGTCTGCCACCTAAGTGGTATAAAAAAATGATCTTAATAAGTTGTAGTTGTACTACTACTGAGTGTTCGATGTACGGGCGAGGAAAGTAAAAAGATAGTGATTTTAAGAATAGCAGAATATAATGTTTGAAAGAAGGTACACAGTAACACTAAGTACAGAAGAATAGAA
This sequence comes from Eilema griseolum, assembly GCA_963662185.1. Classification (NCBI taxonomy): domain Eukaryota; kingdom Metazoa; phylum Arthropoda; class Insecta; order Lepidoptera; family Erebidae; genus Eilema; species Eilema griseolum. Next base: position 4,261,765 of record OY759255.1, read on the forward strand.
AGCACAGTTACACGAAGGAATAGTTACAGTTTATAGTTAGAATAGCTTGCGAAGAAAGAAAAAGGAAATATTCGTAAGCTAACGAAATAAACTTGCGCGTGCTAATACGTATATAATAATTATAATCCGCAAAGTGGTACAGCGTCCGTGTCGGACGGCGGCGAACAAAAGACTGACTGGAGGGAGTAGCCTCAGTACGAGCGACGCGCGCGCGGCCCGAGCGCATCCGAAGATCGCCGAGTGCCGTCGCAGCTGATCCGCTACAGTACTCCCCCTCGAGACCGTTACTAAGGTCGATAAAAATCAGTAAAATGCACTCTTCTCCCACTCCGTGTATGTTTCTCTTTTGCAGCTGGTGGTGGTGACGGAGACGTCCTCATCTCAGCTGGGGTGACGTCTTCCGTTATGAATGCGGGCTTTAAGCGATCCACAGAAATGTTGGTTTCTTTGCCTCGCATACGAATCTTGAGGTACTTCGGCGTCCGCTCCAGCACCTTGTATGGCCCCGCATATGGCGGCTCCAACGTTCTACGAACGTGGTCTTGCCTCACAAAAACGTGCGACGAGTGTTGTAGGCTCTTGGGGATGTAGAAAATTCCCTTTCTGTGCCAAGATGCAGGTGTTGGTGCGAGGTTGGCCATATGTCTTGCGAGGCGGGTGGCAAAGCTCGTGACGTCCTGCAGCGTGTGGTCATCCGTAGGTGACAGGAACTGGCTCGGCAAGCGTAGTGGCTCGCCATACACCAACTCAGCTGAGGAAGCTTGCACATCTTCTTTCCATGCACTGCGGATGCCCAGAAGAACCAATGGTAAGACCTCCGTCCATTGCGTGGTATTATGACACATAATCGAACTTTTGATTTGCCGATGGGTGCGTTCGATCATGCCGTTTGAGGAAGGATGAAAGGCGGTGGTGCGTAGATGTTGCGCGCCGACCAATGATGAAATAGCCTTGAACAGGCCGGACTCGAACTGGCGTCCTCGATCTGTTGTAATCTGCGTAGGACAGCCGAACCTCGATATCCAACCGGATACCAAGGCGGCCGCGCAGGTTTCAGCTGTGATGTCCTTCATTGGAACTGCCTCACACCATCGTGTGAACCTATCAACGATGGTGAGACAGTACCTGAAATCAGCAGACGGAGTTAATGGGCCGACGATGTCGAGATGGATATGGGCAAATCTCGACGAGGTAATAGGGAAAGGGGAAAAAGGGGCAGATGTATGGCGGATAATTTTGCTCCGCTGACACTCTAGACAGCACCTAGACCACTCTCTACAGTCCTTACGAATCCCTGGCCACACGAACCTTTGTGTTACCAGTCGCACGGTAGGTAAGCGGGCGATGGTCGGTAAAAACAATAAACGGTCTAGCTTCGACCATGTGCCGAAAATGTTTAATGGCTTCGTAAATAGCTAGTAACTCCCTGTCGTAGGGGCTGTACTTTTTCTGCGCCCGGTTCAGCTTCTTAGAGAAGAAAGATAGCGGTTCCCACTCCTTACCGTTACGCTGCTGAAGCACAGCGCCGATAGACACGTCGGAAGCATCGGTGAGGATGGAAAGCTCAGCGTGAAGTTGAGGATGAACAAGAAGGGTGGCGTCAGAGAGGGTTTTCTTGCATTCTTCAAACGCTGCTAACTCCTTCTGCGTCATATGTATTGGGTCTGAACCTTTAGTAGTTGCACCTGCCAGCATGGCGTTCAGTGATGCTTGAGTTTTAGCCGCACCTGGGATAAATCTGCGGTAGAAATTGAGCATCCCGAGAAACCGTCGTAACTCCTTCACTGTCTTGGGTACTGGAAACTCCTGGATAGCCTGGACTTTGGTGCTCAAAGGTTGAACACCAGAAGCAGAAACTTGATATCCAAGAAAAGTTACCTCAGGCTGTCCCCAAACGCACTTGCTGGCGTTAATTAACACGCCGTAGTCCGCCAGCCGTGTCAACAGCTGCTTTAGATGAACCTCATGAAGTCCAGGTGGAGAAAACACCAAAATGTCGTCAATATACCCGTAGCAAAAGTCTAGACCTGTAAGCACTTCGTCTATAAACCTCTGGAAAGTCTGGGCCGCGCAGCGAAGCCCGAAATTCATATAGGGGAACTCCCAGAGCCCGAAGGGTGTAGTAATTGCAGTCTTAGGCACATCAGCTGGAAAGACAGGTATCTGGTTATACGCTTTCACCAAGTCAATCTTCGAAAATATAGTACAACCATGGAGCTGCTGTGAAAAATCCTGGATGTGACGAACTGGGTACCTGTCGGGTATTGTGCGGGCATTGAGAGCGCGGTAGTCACCGCATGGCCGCCATCCGTCGTCCTTCTTCTTCACCAGGTGCAGAGCCGAAGACCATGGGCTGTCCGAACGCCTAGCGGTACCGTTAGCGACCATCTCGTCAAACTCCTTCTTGGCTATCCTAAGACGCTCTGGGTCCAAACGCCTTGGCCTACAGGTTACAGGCGGTCCAGGTGTTGTCCTAATATAGTGCACCGTCGAATGCTTAATAGGTCTAGCCTGATTCAAGGTACCTGCAGGTCGTGTTAGCTCCGGAAACTCACGCAGCAGTCGGTGGAACTGTGTGTCACCTGTCACAGTTTTAATCGAAGCGACGTCGTCTGGGACTCGTTGTGGCGCGGCTGACACGGTGAGTGCTGTGGTGCCATCAATGAGCCTGTGGTTACGGCAATCTATAAGCAGATTATAAAAGCTTAAAAAATCTATGCCTATGATTGGTTTCGAAACGTCAGCTATGGTGAATTTCCATCCAAATGCTCGGCGAAGCCCTAGGTCTAGGTTGAGTTGAATGGGACCATAGGTATGAATCACACTACCATTAGCAGCTGTTAGGTCATATTTCGCCTTGTAGTACGGAGTCTTAACCGCTGACCGGGGAAACACACACAAATCGGAGCCAGTATCTACAAGGAACAACATTTTAGACCTCCTATCAGGTATAAACAGACGGCCAGTACCATATGGGCAGTCAGAGGCCGCTAATTCCGGCTGCCCTTTGCGTTTTCCGCCCGCCACTGACACGGTTGAATACATTTATGGGCCCCCGAGCCAAACCTATAATGGTAAAAACAGTGTGGGTGATCAGGGGGTGGCTGTCGGGGCCGTGATCGGGATCGGGAACCCTTACGATCTCTGTATGAACGGGAATGCGAGCGGCTACGTACCTGGCTCCTATCATTTAAGTGAGTTACCAGTGAGCTTACCTGTTTAGTGAGCTCACTTATCTGAGAGGCCATCACTTCTATCAGCCCCGGCTTGTCCGATGCAGAAGTACTTGCTACTTGTTGCGGTGTGACAGGTGCGATATCGTGAACCGTATCCGCCAACTCTGCTAATTTGTCCAACGCAAGCTCGGGTTGGGACGCCAACACTGTTTGCAAATTATTTGGGAGACGGCTCGACCACAACGTCTTCAAAAATTCGTCTGGCATGGACGGACCAGCCAGGCTTTGCAGGTGTCGTAGAAATTGCGACGGCTTCCTATCGCCTAACTCCTCATACCGTAACAGCTGCTGGACTTTGCGCTCCCTCGATGCTGACAATCGCTTAATCAGTTCGGATTTCAACTTGCCGTATTTGTTGGTAGTCGGTGGTTTGGTCAGTACATCCTTAACCTCCATCGCGTAGCGGGGTTCCAAAGCGCAGACGATATGCTGGAACTTGGTGGAGTCTACCGTTACGTTGGCTATCGCAAATTGGCACTCCATCTGCGCAAACCACATTTCCGGGTCATCTGGCCAAAATGGGGGTGGACGTACACTCACACGAGACGTTTCTAGAATGTTGAATTCGGCTACTTTCTCGTCCGTCATGACGTCGGTAATCACGTCGGGGTCACCAATGTAGTTGTACTACTACTGAGTGTTCGATGTACGGGCGAGGAAAGTAAAAAGATAGTGATTTTAAGAATAGCAGAATATAATGTTTGAAAGAAGGTACACAGTAACACTAAGTACAGAAGAATAGAAAGCACAGTTACACGAAGGAATAGTTACAGTTTATAGTTAGAATAGCTTGCGAAGAAAGAAAAAGGAAATATTCGTAAGCTAACGAAATAAACTTGCGCGTGCTAATACGTATATAATAATTATAATCCGCAAAGTGGTACAGCGTCCGTGTCGGACGGCGGCGAACAAAAGACTGACTGGAGGGAGTAGCCTCAGTACGAGCGACGCGCGCGCGGCCCGAGCGCATCCGAAGATCGCCGAGTGCCGTCGCAGCTGATCCGCTACAAAGTAAATACTTGTATGAAATATGAATAGTGTTGTAACAATGCTGTTTTTTTTCTATTTCAGGTAATTTTCTACTAAGAATTGCATGGTAAATATAATCCTATAGATGCCTGTGGCTTTCCCCACCTGAGTATCGGTTGCTGCGACTTTTCTACTTAACCAATAACGATCTAATAGGACAGATTTTAAGCTAAAAAAAATTATCGCGACCCTGAGGGCCACGACCGCGGTTGCTCAAGTCGTGGAACGGATCCGGCGGCTGGGCCTTGAGGTGGCCTAGCATAAATCCGAGGCCATGTTCTTTCATGGACCTCGGCGCACGCCACCACCTGGTTCCAGTCTCACAGTGGGAGGCACTCTCATCGGCATCAAGCCCCAGATGAAATATCTGGGCTCGTGGTCGACGGCCGATGGGACTTCGGGAAGCACTTCCAAAGTCTGGGCCCCAAATTGGTAGGCACAGCCAACGCTCTGGCGCGGCTACTGCCCAACCTGAGGGGCCCGGAGGACTCCTGCAGGAGACTCTACGCGGGTGTCGTGCGGTCCATGGTCCTGTACGGGTGTCCCGTGTGGGCGGACACCCTGAATGATCAGCACATGCCCCTGCTGCAGCGTCCGCAGCAGAAGTTGGCGTGCCGCATCATAAGGGGGTACCGCACGATATCATTCTACGCGGCGAGTCTCTCCTCGCCGGATCGCCACCATGGATCCTGTAAGCGAGATCACTTTCGGCGCTATACCGGTTCCGAAAGGCGGCGCGGGAGCGGGGTCACGATCCCGAGCCCGAATCCCGGCTCCACAGGGAAATGGTGGCGGAATGGGAGCTACGACTTGGGCGACCAGGCGCAGGGCGCGCCGTAGTAGCGGCGGTACACGGCAGCCTCTCGTACCGTCTGACGCAGATGATCACCGAGCACGGGTGCTTCGGGAAGTATCTGCGTCGGATGGAGAAAGAGCCAACGTCCGAGTGCCATCACTGCGACGCGAGCGAGGACTCGGGGCCGCACACGCTCACTGAGTGTCTGGCGTGGGAGACGTCGAGACGGGAGCTTGTTGCGGCCCTGGGAGTGAGAGTTCTCACGCTCTCCACCTTGCTCGCGGCGATGGTCCGCTGCGCGGATGCGTGGGCTGCTGGCGCCTCCTTCTGCGAGCAAGTAATGCTCGTGAAGGAGGAGGCGGGGCGGGAGCGGCAGCGGGAGCGACGAAGGATCGCAAGCCAAGCTGCCCGCGTACGAAGGGATTTTGCGCACGTAAAAAAAAAGTTAAAAAATTATTAAATACATACATACGTATAATCACGCCTTTATCCCTGGAGGGTTAGGCAGACGTGAATTAACACCCATATTTCACCAATAATTATATTCGGTCCCACTTAATAGAAGGTGATTCTATTGCCGTATTCTGGGCACTATTGTTGACTCGAGCCATGCATCTGAGGCTGATAAGCTGTATTTATTTGTCTGATGTTAAACAGCCATATCCCTTAGTCACCTTCTACTACACTACGTTATTCACATGGTAAGTGAATAAAGCATTAAAAACTTTTGCATTTTTATTCAAAACCAAAGGTCATATTTACTGTATTCTCGCAGTTATTATTCTAATCCATAAACAGCAAGTGATATCGCATACGTACCTGAAACAAAGTTATAGATCATGTAATTACTTACAAAATTACTTTTTGACAATTCCTGCCGCATGAGAAAGGAACTTTTAAACGATTACTCAACACTGGTACTACTCAATACTGGCTTCTAATAAGTCAAAATCAAAGTCAAAAATAATTTATTCTACATGTACCATTAAATCGGCACTTACCAAATGTCAATAAAAAAGGAAACTTGAAAACTAGTTTAGTAAATGGACCACCGGTTCGAAACGCGACCCCGACCTGAGAAGACAGCGGCAAGAAACTCAGCGGGCATTTTTTTGGTCTATTTACAAACATACACTCAGCTATTTAATATAAATACATTAAATACCAAATTTACTTGATTAGCATAGGTGAGCGAACAGCTCATTTCCAAGCTTATTTATCATCCATATATTCTTGGAATTTATACAGACATACATATAATCACGCCTTTAAGCCCAGAGAGTTAGACAGAGGTGTATTAACACCCATTGGATTTTATAATATGCCATATCGTTCCATTTCCAAATGTATAGGCCTATCCTTGTTTTATATTTCTATGGTAATATCAATGTAAATAGCTCTTGATCAGTTTTCTAACCTATACCCTATTTCTTGTAAGCCCCAAATTTATTTTTATATTACCTTCAAAGGACCTTTCGATATGATCAGGGTTTAATGTGCCATGTGGTACACGATTTGTAACATGTATTGAACGAATACGCATCGGATTTTAACACCCATTATTTTACAATTGGGTCGCAACCCTATTATGGGACCATTGACCAAAAATTGTTGGTGAAATATGGGTTTAATATACACCTGCCCACCCTTTCCGAAACATGACAATGTGTATTTATATATTATGTTCGTAGTACAACCACCCTTTTTCCATTAGAATGCGTATTCCCTAGTTAAAACTAGCTTTACTAAATATTCGTGGGCTATAATCGTGACAGGCTCTGTGCTTCGAAACACAACCCATATTTTTACTTTTCCCATTATTTTTAGCCTAGTGGTATGGGTAATGGATTGCTGAGACGAGGTCTCGGGTTCGATCCCAGGTTTCACCATGGCACACACCAATGACTAGACGATGCTTTTCGAAGTTATGTGTGTATTTATCGCAGGTTTATAAGTACCCGGTTAATGGTAATAGGCTCGCCACCTATTACAATGGGACCTAAACATAAACTGGCGAAATGTGGGTGCTAGCACTTCTGCCTACCCCTTCGGGGATATAGGCGTGAGTTTATGTAATGTTATTTTTACTTCTACTTCAACTATGATTCTGTAACACTTAAGAGCCTTTCCACGTTATCCGATTCAATATCGTGTCGGAAGCCGATCCGATATCGGAGGAAGCAAAAGGTATGCCTCAGAGGCGATGCGGTTGCGCATGCGGCCGCTATGCAGGAGGCGCGTGTTGTTCCTGAGTCGGCCGGGGTGCGAGGGATATGCCTGTAAACCTCACATTCGGTGAGTAGGGTAGCCATAGCCCACTGGCGAGTTTTTGTGCTATCAGTGGGTCGGTAGCACGGATGTACTGCATAAGTGTTACACACGTTCATAGGTCACGGTAACCACTTTTCATCAGGTGGGCCGTGTGCTTATCTGCCACCTAAGTTGTATAAAAAAAATAAAAAAAAAAACAAAAACGACCCACAGACGTCGTGTGTTTTAGTCGGTTCGAGTCCGACATAACCTCTCCCACTGGCTCCGGTGGTGGGGGTATCGCTCAGTGCAAATATTTGTATGCATTAGTATGTCTATTTTCAATGGTCTGGGTGTTGCCGTGCTTCAGAGAGCACGTTATGCCGTCGGTTGTCATACGAATATCTATACATACATACATATAATCACTCTTTTATCGCCGGAGAGTTAGGCAGAGGTGAATTAACAGCCACATTTCACCAATCATTGAATTCGGTTCCACATAATAGTGGGTGAACCTATGGTCGTCTTCCGGGCACTATTGTTGACTTAAACCATGCATCAGAGGCCAAGGAGGCCAAGTCTAGGTTGTATATATTTGTCGGATGTTAAACAGCCCTATCCCTTAGTCTCCTTGTGCGACACCGCATAGGAAGAGATGACGTGGTTCAAATTCTACTCTGCCGGAAACCACGCGGCTTTGTGCGACACTGCTAAGGACCTCACAGAAGCGTTGTTCACTCGTTCGGTCAACAGCGTCCCCACGGGCAGTAGTAATAGTACTCCCTCCTTGGTGTCATAGAAAATTCTACACCCACCTATATATTAATAAGCATACGGCCCCCATGATGGAAAGTGGTGAAGAAGGCCATGAACGTGTGCAACACTAGAGGCGTGACACTCGTAGTGCCAACCCTATAGAAACCTTTTTAAAGGACATCATATTGTAGTCGCGTGGCTTCCAAAGAACTTCATCCAACGCACGCTCAAGCTGTGAAATGAACTTTATATAACTTAGGTGGCAGACAAGTGAAAGTGGTTACCGTGACCTATGAACGTGTCCAACGCCAGTGAAGTCACATCCGTGCTACTGACCCTGTAAGAACAGAGAGTTTCTGTGCCGTCAGTGCAGAAGACACAATCAGGACAAGACTTTAGTCTTCCCACTGACAGCACAAAAACTCTCTAGTGAGCTCTGGCTACCCTATTTTCAGGAGGGAGGTAATTTCACAGCTTGAGCGTGCGTGGGATGAAGTTGTCTTCATACCGCACAGTGCACCGTGCCATATTGATCTTCAATAAATTTCTATAAGATGTCATCTTCTCAGTCACTCCTTTTCTCACAATGACCTTTTTTACTTAATCCACTCATCTTTGTTTACTTCAAACATTCCTATTTTATACTGCGTTTGGCTTCCACAAAAGGGTTGTTTCCTATTCTTAATTATTATCGTAAACTGTACATTTTACAATAATATAATTAACTGTAAAAGTGAAACATGATAAATAGTTTTAAAGATATTTGATTTAAAATAATCATTTTCTCGAGCCACCCGAAAACGCTAAATACAAAATCGTGGCAAGTGGTGACGTCACAGCGTGATGGTGCGTAGTGAAAATATATGGAGTGCAAGAGAATATTGCATTTATCGCAGTCTACGTTGCGTTTACACGTATATAGTGCATAATAAGATTGGAAAAATAAGGAATCTAAAAGTTGTAAATGTTGCTTTATTTCGATTGTTTATATTTTGACCTATTAATGGAATTAAAAATAATGAAAAGTCATAGTTTCAGTTTAGTTAGGCAATATCTTAGTTTACTATGCATAGTATCTTTAAATAAAATACTAAGACATTAAGCAGTATTGGTAAGAATTCGGACACTACCCTATTCTCAAATTTTTATCGGAAGTCCTCAAAAATAAAACCGCTCATCTCTCAATTTTGTACCATACTCAAATATACTCCCGAGTTTGCACAGAAAATGTAAGCGATGGCCTGAACAAACAAAGTTCTAAGTCATGCTCCTATACTGATATTCACTAACTTAGCCACTCCATTCACATTTTGACGGCTACCCAATGACGTATTATTATTATATAGATAACCATGCACGAACATGGCGGCTATCAAAAATGGCACAAACACTAATTATAGATTAATATTGTAACTATTTAAACTATCATGGTCACTCACATTAGTATTATAGTTATCAGGATATTTAACATGTTATATTTTCAGAGATTCCAATACTTCGGCGCTACAAGTACCATGATCACGGAGGAACTGGAGTATTGGTGGAAAACAGTGAAAAACGTTTTTTAGAAGTAAATATGTCGATCTACTCTATTCGGAGTTCCAGTACCTCCGTGATCATGGTCCTTGCAACAGTATCGAAATATCGATAGAATAACACAACATGATAAATATTCCGATTGTTTAAATACGACAATTTATATGAATTGTGTTACATAAATATTTTTATTATTTCTCTTTATTAAAATATATACAACTTATAAATTATATTATTAAATACATATAAAAAAACATCTACTTAAAAATATAAAAAATAGTGCTTCACCGGTATCGGGTACAAGGACCAAGCTACCAGTGGTCAGGACTCCTGAGAAAGGAACTTCCGCACGATGCGCGCCGTATCAAGAAGCACAGCCTTCTGCATGTGGCCCTTGACCCAACCGTCTAACCCGAGTCTCATCAGGTGTCGGTCGAGGCTCTTTGCTATTAGTCCATTGACTGACACGACTATCGGTACAATGATTGCTGAGTCAACATTTCACATGTCGTTATTATTATTGGGAATTTATTATTAATAACGTATTTTTTGGGCAGTGCACTTTCGTGTTTCTTATTAGTACGTAAAATGGGGCTGTCGTCCTTATATTTTATCGCCATTTAAGAGTGCGGACAACGTATCTATGGTTTATAGTATATCGTTGCCAAGTTTGAGATAAGATCAGGGTTACACCTCACACATATTATAATAATCAATCTGTCACTGTCTCGATGAAGTGAGCGTCAATTTTTACAATGAAAAGAAACGAGACCTTGGTCTGGCTATCTTCAAGAAACTTACTTTGTGAATTAAAAAAGAAACGGTTTTTAGGTGAATGCCGACCAATTGAGCAGTCCGACTGGGGAAGTACCTCCGCCTTACAGAATACCGAGGCCATAATAACTTCGTGTTGTGTTCCCAGCGGTGAGTAGTGTAGCCAGAGCTCAATGGAGAATTTGCGCTGTAAATGGGAAGACTTAAGTTTTTCCCTGCTTTGTCTTCTACACTGACGACACAAAAACTCTGTGCTTACACGGTCGGCAGTGCCACTGTGACTCCTCTGGTATTACACACGTCCGTAGGCCACGGTAACCACTTTCCATCAGGTGGGCCGTGTGTTTATCTGCCACCTAAGTGGTAAAAAAAAAGGAAACTGGTTCTTTAGGTAAGGTTCATCTTCATTATCATAGCGGTTTGTTCACGTGCTTGCTACAACTCGATTCCTACCGGCTGCCCATAGTGTATGTTGAGGTACCTATGTTTTTTCCATTCGCTTCCCTTTCGATTTTCAACCTTCACAAATCTGCTTGAGAATATATTTTGGAGCCCGGGAACACTCTCCTCACTGTTTATCTCAACTTGGACCAGTTTTGGCGGTAGCGATTGCTGTATGACGCAGCCGCAGGCACCAAAGAATCATCATCCTCCTGCCCCTGTTTTTATTATTACTATTTTTAAATCCCCCCGGATACCCCCCACCAGAGCCAGTGGGAGAGGTTATGTCGGACTCGAACCGACTAAAACGCACGCCGTCTGAGGGTCGTAAGTTGCCGGAGGCATATCCCATATTTTATTTGGGGTCGGCGCACAGGACTATTAGTTTTACTATATTCATGTTGCATGGCAGTAGCGAAAGGTAAAAATTTTCAAAAGGGAAGCCGGGAAAAAATCTTAAATCGATCTAGTTTGTCATGTAACATACGACCCATTGGAAAACCGGTAGGAATCAGGTTATAGGGATCCCTCTCCACTGTTTCATGGTATGTTTGCATAAATGTCAAAATGCGCGCCTAAATTACTGTAATCGATATGACGCTAAGCACACCATTAATAATGTGTAAGCCCATTTGTTTGCGATCAAGCGTCACAAAGCCTCAATTATAATATATTAGCGCTCTAGAATTATAGCCTAAATAATACATACATAAATTCATACCTGTAAATCCTCGAAGGGACATATAGAGGTGCAACAAACCCCATATTTCGCCAACTTTGAATTTCGGTTACACGTAATATCAATTAATCAACAATCAATTAGCCTATTCCAGTCCACTGCTTGGCATAGGCCTCTCCCAATGTTTGCCATGTATGCCGATCCTCTGCCTTCTACATCCAGTCTGTCCCAGTCATCTGTTTCAGGTCGTCAGTCAATCTGAATAGGAGCGTCCTACCTTCCGTTTATTTTCTCGCGGTCTCCACGTAATACAGGCGAATCTATTGCTATCAAGTGGGCACTATGTCTTGAGCTATGTATTATGCCATAAGATATGGGTGTTAATTCACTTCTGCCTAACGCTCCGGCGATAAAGGCGTTTATATGTATATGTATGTCATGAGATGTACGTTTACTGTCAGATGGAGATCAGCCCTATTATGATTTAGCAGGTGCTTTTTGACAGGCGCAGGCGAAGCCACGGGTGTCCGTTAGTAATAAATAATATTGACTTGACATAATTATATTGTGATATATTATTTCAGTTCCTACAAGTAATACAAATCATGGCGGGATTCTTTATTTCTGCGAGACATTTTAAAAAGGTTAGGTTTTACGTCCTTGTCTGAGCCTTTTCTCAACTCAATTGGGTTGGCTTCCCAGTTTCACTGTGATGCGCTTAAACGTCGAGATTTTCCTGCCATCTAACCTCCACAATAATTAGCGACATTGAAGTTCTGTATATTTTTTTTTGCAGTTCGACTAATCGGACTTACGAGGGCTTTAACAGTATGAGAACTGGGACGATTTGTGCTCTACAGAAACACTCAGAGTAATGCAAATATACATATTTATGCGTACAAATATTTAGACTGAGCGGGAATCAAACGTATGCCAAATCCCCACGGATTCCCTTTTTTATTACGTGCGCAAATTCTCCACGGATACCCCCCACCGGAGCCAGTGGGAGAGGTTATGTCGGACTCGAGCCGACCAAAACGCACGTCGCTTATGGGTCGTTTTTTGTTGCCGAAGGTGAGGTTGACAGGCATATCAACGTGTTCCCCCTGCGTAACAGTCTCGTTCACTACCACCACGCTACAGAGGCTCCTTATAATTTTCCTGTAGTCACATTTTATTCGAGAAAAGGATTCTTAATATAGCCGCTTCTTTAGAAGACAGACTACATGATATCGTCTGCGAAGTTTCTAGTCTCACAATTTTTTAAGATGACAACTTTTAGTATCTAGTATATAATTCTTATGAGAATACAGTTACCTGGTTGAGTCTACCAGCAAAACATGCCAATATAGTCCATATCTTTATTGATATATAGTCTATAACTGGCTGTGCTAGTCTACAGAACATCCACCAGGAAATTGGTTCTAATTTCTTTGGAAATACAGTTGCAATTTGCTTGTAAGGAAGTTAGTGTGCGTTATAACAATAGTGGGAATTTTTCTTAGTATTGTTTTTTAGAGTCTCCGTGTAGCCTTAGGTTCATTTCGGTTCATTGAACTCTGGGTCGGCTTTGACAGATCTCTTATAGTTTTACTAAGTTACTATTTCTCATATATCAACATTAATAGCAGCATGCTATTATGTGCCCGGAAGACGGCAATAGGCATTCCCTATTACGTGGGACCGAATACAATGATTGGTGAAATGTGGGTGTTAATTCATCGCTGCCTAACCCTCCGGGAATAAAGGCGTGATTATATGAATTTTGTAGAGTTTACCCTATTTGTGCCATTGAAAGAAAATAAATGGAATATTTTCTCTTATTTATATTCACGCTTTGCTACTTTACCGGATGTGATGTAATTTCAAAAGTAATGTAAGAAAACAAACGGGGCAAATAAGATAAAATTATTTAAAGATATAATGAAACCAAATTATTGTGGAAAACGTTTAGACATTTTTAAGTAAGGAGAGAATCACTGAAAGATTCTTATTCGCTGACAAATACCAGGTAACCAGAGCTCACTGGAGAGTTTTTGTGCTGTCAGTGGGAAAACTAAAGGCTTGTCCTGCTTTGTCTTCTACACTGACGGTACAGAAACTCTGTACTTACAGGGTTGGCAGCCCGACTGTGTCTCCTCTGGTGTTACAAACGTCCATAGGCCACGATAACCACTTTCCAACAGGTGGGCCGTGTGCTTGTTTGCCACCTAAGTGGTATAAAAAAAAGAACAATGGCTTGTCCTGATTATGTGATCTGCACTGACGGCACAGAAAATCTCTGTTCTTACAGGGTCGGCACGGGTGTGACTCCCCTGGTGTTACACACGTTCATAGGATCCGGTAACCACTTTCCATCAGGTGTGCCGTGTACTTGTCTGCCACCTAAGTTGTATAAAAAAAATACGTACCCATAGGTCAAAGATATTAAACACCAATACATTCAAACATGGACTTATAGATAAATACGCACGGAGTTTCCCTTAGAATCTGAGTGAAGCACGAAAAATTTGACAAAAATCTATTCTATACTTAGCCAACTTTAGACAGTAAACAAACTTCATACCTAGACGCAGCAGGTGTAATTTCAACGCGGTGTAAAACTGTGGTATATGTTGACATATACATACATCACATAACATGCACACATTGACAGTTTAAAGAACAATATTGAGATTAACTTACTCACACGGAAGGTGTTTTAACGCCGTTTTCTTGCATGTGCTGTGTCTAGACAGTATATGGAGTAAGTCGCTTCTATCCATATTTTTACCTGACTACAGCGAAGCAAAAGGAGGGTTTTGATTTTGACAGGCTATGTACCTATGTACAAAATAAATATATATGTATGTAGGTTCATCTGTTCCCTCATAGCTCCTCAACCACTTGTCAGAACTGGAGAAATGAGGAATCATTAGATGCGTCTTAGTCGTCTGCTGGTTATAGGCTATGTAACGTGCCGCTGAATCTAATGTGGCGCCCTCTAGCGATTATAAAGTACTGTGCCAAAAAATAAATTTGAAATAAACATGTCGTATTTTGTATCAACTCAAAGGGCTTAATTAGCACATTTCACATATGTGTAAATTTTACCTATTGTTTGCCCCAAAATAATATAAATAAAAAATCTTCATCCCACGCACACTAAAGTTGTGGAATGACCTTCCTGCTGCGGTTTTCCCAAGCACCTACATATGGGGTTCTTCAAGAGGGGCATCAGAAAGTTTCTTCATGGTTGGCAGCGCGAGTGTAACACCCCTGGTGTTGCATACGTCCATAGGCCACGGTAACCATTTCCCACCAGGTGAGCTGTGTGCTTGTCTGCCACCTAAGTGGTATAAAAAAAAAAAAGTTTCAAACTAAAACCCGACTACTGTCTGACAAGACAAAACATTTTCGGAAAAAATGGCATACGACCATGGCTATTCTAGATTTTCCTTGTTTAATACTTATAAGAGCGTGATTTTTCAGTAATCGGGTTTTAAATTTAATTTTTTTTCTATGCGTCCAAGCATTCAATTAGAAGAAAATAATCTTTGACGCTTTTTTTTTACGTGCGTAAATCCCTACGGATACCCCCCCACCGGAGCCGGTGGAAGAGGTTATGTCGGACTCGAACCGACCAAAACGCCCGCCGCCTGTGGGTCGTTAATGGTTGCCAAAGGTGAGGTTTACAGGCATATCCCTCGCACCCCGGCCGACCCAGGGCCATCTCTCACGATTTGTACCTAAGCTGACTTTATTTATTAGAACGGTAAAACAACTTTTAAACCAATCGTAGTTAGGAACTCCATCATGTCTAATGTGTCAAAAATGTAAAATTGTAAACTAGCTTTATATGTGTTATTGTTAGAAACTCCTTCATCTTAACTCATTTGTAGACGCGTGCTTGTGGAATGCAACCTGGACTCTAATCCTATTGCTTAGTATTATTATTGTATTTCTTATTGTTTGTAATCTGTTACGTGTGATTAAATAAATAAATAAAATAAATCAATTTGGCCCTCTCTCACGATCTGGCCCTCAATAATTTTGACGCTAGGCATCTTCATTACCAATCACATTGTTGGCCAATGAATAAAGAACAGGTACAAACAAATTGCCGCACCAATATTTCATCGACGTCTTTTTTAAGTCCCAAGTTCCCTTAATCACCTATAAAGGGGAAAAATAAACAAATTTCAGCACAGGTAAGGTACACAATAAATTATTCTACACAAATCCCAGGCACGGCAAATGAGCGGCCATTTTCTTTCAAACGAGCCTCAATACAAAATCAATGAGTTTTTACCGGTGCTGAGACGATTCTGCTTCCTGCAACTCGTTTGGTTCGATTCATAAGATAGTGAAAGATCTTAAGTTTTTTTTTTATGAAATAATGAAATGAAATAAAATTTATTTACGGAAAATCAAGCATTGTTACAATATTTTTTCTTCTGCCAAACTGTATAATAGTTTGTTGGCAGATGAAGCTCCCTGATTTATTCACAAAATTTTCCATTATTTATTTACCAAAATTAGATACATTATATAAACTAGATATAAAAAATTAGACACATTACCACAGGTATTATTATTATTTTTATTCATATGCCTGAATAAAACAGCGTATTACATTATTGTTAATATTTATTTATATCCTATATTAATTTATAAGTATCGTCTTTGTCAGCTGTATCCGAACGATGAGCTGATAAAGTAGGTACCTACCACAACAAAAGTACTCATCATACTCACAGTCATAATATCCGATACAATGCATTCACGGTAAACGACAGAACAACAAAACTGTATGTTTATTTCGTCCTATATGGATTAAAAACGAATTATAATAAAAAAAGGATTATAAATATCGAAGTAGGCAACCCACGGCGTCTGTGAGTCGTTGTTGGTTGCCAAAGGTGAGGTTGACAGACATATCCCTCGCATCAAGACTCATACTAAGCATAGCTTTACTAGCCTTGTTATGGAATCTAGTATGCGGATAAACATACTTAGATACTTTTTTTGTAAATACAAACATATTAAACACAGAAACACTCCAAACTAATGCTAATATACATATTCATGCATACAAATATTTGCATAGATCGGGAATCTAACCGGCGCCCGCTGCGCAGCAGTGGAACGTTCTACCGCTACGCCAAAGAGGTCTCTTTCATCCCTTTTTCGCGATAAAAGGTAGCCTATATATTTTCCAAAGTCTTATCCATCTCAGTACCAAATTTCACAAACATCAGGTCAGTGGTTTTGACGTGAATGCGTAACAGATAGCCAGAGAGTCAGACAGAGCAGAACAAGTATCTGATGAGGTCGCCAAGCTGAGTGCTACCATTGTAACATTATTTAGTGTCTGTAATAGCGACCCTCTCCTGAGCCTTCATCTTACCACCAGGCGAGGTGAACTCAAATGGGCGTGTTCTAGATAAAAAAACTTATTTATAATATGAGTACGGATTCCAGAAATTCACCATTACGGTGACCCTCTTTCCTGAGCCTTTATCTTACCACCAGGCGGGTTGAAGTCAAATTGGCGTGTCCTAGATTTAAAAAAAAACTTTTATATAATATTAGTATGGATTCCAGAAAAGTCTTTGTTTGTTAGTACAATCTATTACATTTTTAGCTCCAGCTTTTTTAAACTTGTACCGTTTCTCAATGACGACGAAAACCAAATGAGCATCATTCAAAAGCCCTTTGGGTTCTTAAATAAATCGCTTTATCGTATTTGTAACATCAATTCCCTTAATAGGCGTACCTTGTGATTACAATGGAGTCAAAAAATACTACTTACAGAAAATTTTAGAGACTCAGAACAAGTTATACAAGGGTACTTAAAAGTTTATTGTTCTTTTTGGAAGCTCGAGTTTTTTTAGGACTGTCATAATATTATTAGGAGTGTTATAACTGACTCCTATGGTACTTTGTAGTAAGAACATTTAAATTTAGGCTGTACCTAGTAACAATATATTTTTCTACTTACTAGTTATATAATAACCCTTTATTTGCTTCTCTGTAGTTGTTTAAAATATGCTAAATGAAATTCTAGTAGCGTCAGTATCAGAATAAACGGGATATTTACCATGTTTCATTTGAGTTTCCGATATTTCGGCGCTGTTGCAAGCACGGAAGGAATATCGGAAACTCAAAATAATGAAACATGGTAAATATCCCGTTTACTCTGATACTGATGTCAGTGACCATGATAGTTTATAGAAGCGTTATGTCGTACGGTCTGCTGCTGTGGGGCTCGGCTGCCGATATTGAGACTATATTTGTACTACAGAAACGAGCGATACGAGCGATCTATAGCCTCAGACCCCGTGACTCGCTAAAAGAAGTTTTCAAAGAAATTAATATTTTAACAGTTGCTTCTCAATACATTTATGATAATATCATATATGTACGAAAAAACCTAAATATTTTCGAAAAACTATCTGATGTACCTACACAATTTTAATACGAGAAGCAAGAATAAACTAGTTGTGCCTAAACTTAGGCTTCACAAGGTTGGTGATTCATTTGTAGGAAGCAGCATAAAAATATTTAATAAAATTCCTCAGGATTTGATTAATATGCCGATAAATAAATTTAAATTAGAAGTGAAAATAACTTTAATGAGTAAAGGTTATTACAAAGTGGATGAGTATCTTAATGATATCAATGCGTGGTCAACATAAGTCTCTTGCTTGCTCGCACAAAATAAATTGTAAACTAAAGCAAATTTAAAAAAAAAAGAAAAATAATCTAGTTCTAATATAGTTCGCTGAGTTTCTTGCTGGTATCTTCTCAGTAGAACTAACCTACCGAACCAGCGAAAGAATCATTTTCCAATGGTTTATTTGTACATTATTTAATATTTTAATATTACTTCTTGACATACTCAATTGTATAATTTTGACGTTCATATGTGCTCTTTGTGTGCCTAAACTGAATAAATGAAATTGATTCTTTGATTCTTTAAATTCTACGTAGCGGTTCTGGAAACTTTTTCGCCTGAATAACCTTATATCTTTTTGGAATCTATCATAATTTGAAATGGTCAACATTTCCAGCCATGAATTCATTACCAGCTCACGCGTTTCCTTCTTCTTACAGTCCCAAGTCCTTTAGGCGGGTTGTGAAAAAGCATATGATGAGGCTGTCAAGCTGAGTGTCACCATTGTCACATGGTATGTGTAAGTAACGGTGACCTTCTTTTCTGATACTTTGTCTTCAGCTTAACATCAGGCAAGGCGAAGTCTAATTGAAGTGTCCTATATAAAAAATATGACACTTTGTGTTGTGATTTTTCCAAGTGACTAAAAACTAACACCAGAGGAGCCACACTCGCACTGCCGACCCTGTAGGCACAGAGTTTCTGTACCATCAGTGTAGAAGACAAAACAGGACAAGCCTTTAGTCTTTCCACTGACAGCACGAATTTTCTAGTGAGCTCTGGCTACTCTACTCACCGCCAGGAAAACAACACGAAGTTATTATGACCGTGGTATTTTGTAGGACGGAGGTACTTCCTCAGTCGGACTGCTCAATTGGGCGGAAATACCGCCATGTCCTACCTCCTAGAGAAGGACATTAGATTATACAGCTAGTATCAGAATAAACGGGATATTTACCATGTTTCATTATTTTGAGCTTCCGATATTTCGGCGCTGTTGGAAGCACCATGATCACGGAGGAATAATGAAACATGGTAAATATCCCGTTTATTCTGATACTGATGTCAGTGACCATGATAGTTTAAATACCTATATTATACAGCTCGTATGTAAAAGAAGGACGTTAGAAGGTAAATACACTCGTCTTGCTTTGTCTTCTACACTGACTGCACAGAAGCTTACTATCCTTGCAGGGTCGACACCACGAGTGTGACTCTCTTGGTGTTGCACACGTCCGTAGACCACAGTAACCATTTTTTATCAAGTGCGATGTTTGCTTATCTACCACCCAAGTGGTATAAAAAAATATTGTTTTCAATTTCACAGTGCTGTAATTTACTAGGTGTAAGTGGTTAAAACAGCGAGCTTGAGGTCGATTTTCAATATGTAATTTCCCTAGGGAAATGTTATTTACCTGGCCTTGTCACTGTATCCTAGGGGAAATGAATTTTGAGGTGCAGGGGTTAGCCGATCACCTTGTTCATGCACATGAGGTCGACATTATTTTGGAAAGTTAGCTGGATATTTATTGCAATAGTTGTTTCTTGACAGCCTATGTGGCGTAGCGGTAGAATGTTCAATTGTAACGCTGGGGGCATAGGTTCGATTCCCGTTCACTGCAAATATTTGTATACATGAATATGTATATATGCATTGGTCTGGATGTTTCTATTTATAATATGTAAACAAAAAAAGTCTCTGAGTATATTTAACCGCATTCTAGATTCCATTACACAAGCTTTTTTTTTTTTTTTTTTACGTGCGCAAAATCCCCACGGATACCTCCCCACCGGAGCCGGTGGAGGAGGTTATGTCGGACTCGAACCGACTAAAACGCACGCCGCCTGTGGGTCGTTTCGGTTGCCGAAGGTGAGGTTGACAGGCATATCCCTCGCACCCCGGCCGACCCAGGGCCATCTCTCACGATCTGGCCCTCTTCTCGGGTGTGGGGACCACAGAGTCCCCAACTCGTCCCCGGAAACGGGGAGGCGCGCCAC
The DNA here is from genome assembly GCA_963662185.1 of Eilema griseolum. NCBI lineage: Eukaryota > Metazoa > Arthropoda > Insecta > Lepidoptera > Erebidae > Eilema > Eilema griseolum. Next base: position 4,281,921 of record OY759255.1, read on the forward strand.
GCGCGCCGCCGCTACACAAGCTAATTAAGCTATGCTTACCATAGCTCTAAATAGAGTTGAGTGGAATGTTGTAGAATTTCTATAAAATCAATAATATTAAGGACTTAACTAAACTAACAGATGTCTCTACCATAATAATAAAGGTACATACTAGTCCTAAGTGTTATAAATCTATCACTGTGTTAAATTTAATCGAAACTCGTACAGCATTTCTGGCGTAATTGAATACCTAACTAACATACATCCATCCATTGAACCACACTGTCGCATTCATAAAATATTCGGATTAAATTCACACTTTTATATTTACAAAGAGGTAGGCAGGAACGTAATGTATCTTAAATCAAATCAATTGCAACTAAGCAACGATTTTCAAAACCTCGTTATTGTTATTAAGAAGTTTCTAAAAGGAAAACTCAATAATTTGTCTGACTCAGAAATTATATAGCTTTTGTCACCATCATACGCAATATAGTTAAATTAATAGAAACATTTCTTTTACTCTCCATTGTTACTGAATAAGAATTATTTTTTTGCTTTAGAAGGACCTTTAGTAGCTAATTTCTGTTGTATCTGGGGAAGTTAATACCACGGCCATAATAACTTCGCATTGTGTTCCCGGTGGTGAGTAGGGTAGCCAGAGCTCACTGGAGAGTTTTTGTGCTGTCAGTGGGAAGACCAAAGGCTTGTCCTGATTTTGTGTTCTGCACTGAGGGCACATAAGATCTCTGTTCTTACAGTGTCGGCAGCACGGATGTGACTCCACTGGTGTTACACACGTTCATAGGTCACGGTAACCACTTTCCATCAGGTGGGCCGTGTGCTTGTCTGCCACGTAAGTTGTATAAAAAAAATGCCGTGTCCTACCTACTATGTTTTTAAATACTTATATCGTATTATAAAGAAACATCAAGATTGTCTATGTTTAGAAAAGTACCAAACCAGATGGAGTATAGATATGTATGGTGGCACTACACATGGCTATTCATATTTACGGTATTACGGTCGCTTAGTGGTTAAGGAGTCGACCTTAGAATCGAGAGGTCCAGGGTTCGGGACCTGGCCATTACACTACCGACGTGAACCCACTCCTAACACAAGCAATTTAGCTTAGCTGGAGGGGTTAGTAGGAATATTAGAAATTTCGATACTAATATTTTAAAAAAACATTTAAAGTAATATTAATAAAATAATAAAAAAAAAATGGAGTGTGAACGAAATCGTAGTGCTAGGGAACAACTAGTTTTAGATTTTAATATAAGAATAGAAAATGTAGGTTCATTCCACAGTATTTTATCAGCACCTCATTCTGATGCTGCAAGGTGTGTTTATGAGATGTTTGGTAAATGTAAATAATATAATTTGTTACAATAGGACTGAGATGTCTTACGATAAAAGTCCTGTAAATAAATAAAGAATACAAAAAAAAAAAAAAATATTAAAAATTACCACGTATGGACAGTCTATTTGACTAAGTATTTGCCTTATTGCCTTATACGTACAGTTGATTAGTTGTTTATTTCTTAATTCTGTGCAAAATGTCACGTGACCGACCGTTTTTCGAGCAATTTGTTAAGCAAAGAAAGTGAAAATGGTTATTATTTCCAATTAATAAGGTTTTACGGGAAAACGATACCTGTTATAGTGAATGCTTTTTGGTGAATTAAATTCTGTTTGTCTATCTTTGTAAGTCAAGTACAACAAATGCCAATTTTAATGCCAATAATTTAAATTGTATTATCCTTTATACTATGGGATGAAAAAATCGATTACTATAATATCCGAACTTTAAGAGATCGATTACTATAATATCCGAATTTTAAGAAATCAATTGTTATAATTAAATAAAAGAAATGTTTAGGATATTTTTTTATTCACTACTAGTACTAGTATCGTCGTCTTCGTCATCATCGTCATTTAAATTAATGACCAGTTGATTGTCCATTACATTATCAAAGTGTACGTCTCTTTCGAAGTCGTCCATTATTATTTTCTTTGTTTTTTGTACTACTTTACTCCAATCTTCCTGTGTAACTTGGGCACATGCTTCCTTTAATAAACCTTCCATTTTCTTGACACTGAAGGGTGGTTTTATGTTGTGTCTTGCTGCATAACCTGTAAAACAATAATGTAACTATTTGATAGCAGACGAAAACCATTGTTTAAATTATAAATGTTAGAAGTACTCGTGTTATTATTATAATATTATAAAATATTACCTTTAACTTGGGCCCAAATCAGTTCAATGGCATTATATTGGCAATGGTACGGAGGAAGTCGTATGACTTTGTGCCCGTGCTCTTCGGCCAATTGGTCAATTACATATGTCGGTTTTGGTGGTTTATGCAATTTCACTAACTGTAATAATTCAGCTTTTAATAGTGACATGTCGGCATCCACTCCTTTTCTTTGCAGCCATGCCACCAAATCTGCTTTCTTATTGGCTGACGTAGGTGCTTTATCAATTTGCACAGAGTGGTATGGGGCATTATCCATTATAATTGTGCTGTTAGGAGGGATATTCTGTAATAAATTTAAGAACCACTCTCGGAACCTTACTGCGTCCATTTCTTCATGATACTCTTTAGTGCTTTTGGATTGGAAAGCTAATAAAGAGTTTTCCACGAAGCCTGTAGACGCTGACCCAGCATGGCATATTATGAGGCGTCCACCTTTTCCTATCGGCACCTTCGAGCACGAAGCTTCAGAATCATCAGTCCATGTTTTCGGCACAGAATGGTTGGAATTTAGCCAAGTTTCGTCCAAAAATATTACATTATCCCAGTTTATAATTTGTTTAACTTCGCGCAGGAATGTTAGTCGCTGCATAATTATGTCATGTCGCTCCATAACAATTTTTCGTTTGTCAACTTTTTTGTATCTGAAGCCAATTCCTGTTATTACCGTTCTCAACGACTCTATGCTTCCCTTATACAGCCCGGCATCTTTTAAAGTTGCACATAACTTTGCCAATGTTGGAAATTCGCCTCTTGTAAAATACCCGTATATATGGTTTCTAATAGCATGACTATCGAATTCATCGATGCCTGTCACAGGTTTATTTCTTTTTCGTTTTTTCGGTGTGTGAAGTACGTTACTGTCACTCCCCGAAGGCCCATATTTTTCACTTAATATTTTGCCAACGGTGCGGCTACCAATACCGAGAGCTTCACCGACGCGATCCCGAACTTGTGTAACTGGCAGTAGAAGTCCACCATTTTGAGATTCACGCTCAAAATACTCGTGTAATTTCACCACCAATTCACGAGCCTGGCTGTTCAAAGTACGTCCTCTTTTCGACATTATTAATAAACACTTGCTTAGTTCGGAGTCCAGTATAAATATTGCCAAGGTAAACGGATAAAGAATGAATACATGTGGATTTCTGTAACATCAGGGGCCTACACACCAACCTCAACGCGGTCCATCTACATTTAGAGACCGCGCAGCCCACCTTGTTTTTTCTGACGGAGACGCAAATATCATGCCCGGCCGATACAGCCTACTTAATGTACCCAGGGTACAAACTCGAGCATAACTTCCTGAGTCGCGCCGGGGTATGCTTGTACGTCCGGGATGATATTTGCTGCCGCCGTCTTCAAGGCCTTGAAGACAGGGACCTGTCAACTCTTTGGGTACGTACGGATCACGGTGGCCACACCCGTATCTTTGCGTGCCTCTACAGGTCTCATAGCGGTGACTTGGGTACAGCTCAATTGTTTGAGCATCTGCAGCGGTCTGCGGACAAGGTAATTGAGCAATACCCTACCGCAGATTTAGTATTCTTGGGGGACTTCAACGCTCACCACGTAGAGTGGCTGGGGTCTCCTAGAACTGATTTTGCGGGAAGGGCTGCTCATGACTTTGCACTGAGCTACGGATTCTCTCAACTGGTGCATTCTATTACTAGAACACCAGAAATAGAGACCCATAGAAGCTCTATACTGGACCTTCTGCTGACTTCACGCCCGGACGAATACTCAGTAACTGTGGAAGCACCACTTGGTACTTCGGACCACAGCCTCGTTCGGGCGCAAGTGACTCTCACGCGGCCTGAACCACCGCGGCCACCTCAATGGCGGCATGTCTGGCACTACAAGTCGGCAGACTGGGATGGACTGCGAGAATTCTTCGCGTCGTACCCGTGGAGGCAGCTTTGCTTCACTTCAAATGATCCCAGCTCCTGTGCAACAGCAGTAGCTGATGCGATCCTAGCGGGTATGGAATGCTATATTCCGAACCGCTGGATCGCAACAGGAGAGAGCAAACGCCCTTGGTTTAATAGGCCCTGCAGAGAAGCAAGAGACCACAAGCAATCTGCATACAGGGCTTGGACCACGGCTTTAGCCAATAAAGATCCTAATATCACTGAAGTGAAGCGAAAGTTGAATGCCGCCTCGAGGTCTAGTAAAAAAGCTACGGCCAGGGCTAAGTTTGAGTTCATCGGCAGAATTGGCGAGCGGCTTGCGCGCTACCCATCTGGCAGTCGTGCATTTTGGTCGCTCGCCAAAGCTGCCGAGGGAAACTTCTGCCAGTCTTGCCTTCCACCGCTGCAAAAATCCGATGGTAGTCTGGCCCATGGCGCTAAGGAGAAAGCCGATCTGTTGGGTAATCTCTTTGCGTCAAACTCGACTATGAACGACGGGGACGCCGAACCACCCATAATTCCCAGCTGTGGTGCTTCCATGTCTGAAGTTAAAATCACGCAACGGGCGGTCCGGCGTGAGCTTAAGTCCCTAGATGTTCGGAAGTCGAGTGGGCCGGATGGGATACCGGCGATGGTGCTTAAACACTGCGCCCCTGAGCTGTGCCCTGTACTTACACGCCTTTTTGCACTCTCCTACTCCGCGCGGCAGGTCCCAGCCTCGTGGAAGACCGCATTCGTGCACCCTGTACCTAAGAAAGGCGACAGGACAGATCCGACCAATTACAGGCCTATCGCTATAACCTCCCTACTCTCGAAGGTTATGGAGCGTGTCATTAACACACAGCTCCTGAGATACCTTGAAGGAAACGATCTACTGAGCGACCGACAGTACGGCTTTCGCCACCGTCGCTCAACCGGTGACCTTCTTGTGTATCTCACAAACCGGTGGTCGCAAGCCATCGAGAGTCGGGGTGAGGCACTAGCGGTCAGCCTCGATATAGCAAAGGCCTTCGATCGGGTCTGGCACAAAGGTCTTCTTGCGAAGTTGCCGTACTATGGACTCCCCGAGGGACTTTGCGAATGGATCGCCAGCTTTTTGTCCAACAGAAGCATCCAAGCTGTCGTCGACGGCACCTGCTCGGACCGCATGAACATAAACGCTGGTGTCCCTCAAGGCTCCGTGTTGTCTCCGACGCTGTTTCTGCTGCATATCAATGACATGCTGTCTGATGGCTCCATTCATTGTTATGCGGACGACAGTACCGGGGACACGTGTTACACGGGCCGTGCAAATATCCCTCAGTCCGAGGTGGAGAAGAGTCGCGAACAACTTGTGTCTAAAATCGAGACTACTCTCTCTGGAGTATCCGATTGGGGACGACTAAACCTAGTCCAATTCAACCCCACTAAGACACAAGTATGTGTATTCACCGCTAAGAAAACCCCATTCATTGTAGCGCCGCAATTCCTGGGCACACCGCTTACCATCTCCTCGAGTATCGGGATCCTTGGTGTCGATATCTCCAGCGACGTCCAATACCGAAGTCATTTGCAGGACAAGGTTAAGTTGGCATCAAAAAAACTCGGAGTGCTCAACAGGGCGAAGCAGTACTTCACTGCGGGGCAGCAACTCCTTCTTTATAAGGCACAGGTCCGGCCTCACATGGAGTACTGCTGTCACCTTTTTGCTGGAGCACCTGCATACCAGCTTGACCCCTTCGACTCGTTGCAAAGACGGGCATTGAGGCTGGTTGACAATCCCATACTCACAGGTAGAGTGGAACCTCTTAGCCTTAGGAGGGATTTTGCCTCATTGTGTGTGTTCTATCGCCTATACAATGGTTTGTGCTCAGATGAATTGTTTGACATGATGCCCGTAGCTTCATTCTATCATCGCACCTCTCGCCATAGGCATGGAATTCATCCCCACACATTGCGACCTGAGACGGTACGCACTGTGCGGTATGAAAGAAACTTCATCCCACGCACACTCAAGCTGTGGAATGACCTCCCTGCTGCGGTTTTCCCAAGCGCCTACAATATGGGGTTCTTCAAGAGGGGCATCAGAAGGTTTCTTCATGGTCGGCAGCACGAGTGTGACACCCCTGGTGTTGCATACGTCCATAGGCCACGGTAACCGCTTCCCATCAGGTGGGCCGTGTGCTTGTCTGCCAACTTAGTGGTATAAAAAAAAAAAAAAAAAAAAATGATCAGTCCAGAAAAGTAATAGCCAAGTCACAAATTGTAAAACACAAACGAGAAAGCAAGTACGCGCACAGTCAGCTTCCAAGATGGCGAGAGACTGCTGACGCCGAACCGACCGAGCGGACCGCGTGCGCTTGTAGTTGGCAGTGTTGCCAGAAAAAAAAAATTGTAGAGACTTGGACACCTGCGATTTTGCCTATTGACCTAAAAATATAACCTAAATAATAAACATTTTTTCTTTCTTTCTTTCTTTCAAATATTCGAACAATTACTCAACAGGAAGGGGGAATATTATGGTATTTAGATCATTGTAAGTTCTTTTCTAATCCAGATCGATATGATTCTGTCGGTGCTCGCTTATCACAGTCATAACCATTATTAAATATTTCTAATAATTCCAACTGAAATTGCCTTTTGTTCGCAAAGAATCTCAAACTTCGCAAAATACTCGACAAATATTATTGTTTGTCGAGTTATTCTTGAAGATTAAACAATATAATAATAATAATTTCCTTTTGAACTTTTCGAAGTAATTCCTTAATCCTTAGCTGAAATTAAACAACGTTTCACTCAATTTGAGTGAACCATTTCTGGCTTTAGAGAAAATGAGATTAAAAATTTAATTTATTTATTCACGTGCAGTTATAATAAAAGTTACAAATAACAGTGTCTAGTGCGACGTTTTTCTCGCATTTACCGGTGACAAGCAAACAGTGATATGTATTCACAAAATATACATACAAACTTATAATCACACCTTTATCCCTGAGAGTTATTAAGCAGATGTAAATTAATACCCATATTTCACCAATCATTGAATTCGGTCCAACGTAATAGGGGATGAGCCTATTGTTGACTCAAGCCATGCATCTGAGGCTGAGTCTGGGCTATATATATCTATCTGATGTTAAACAGCCTATCCCTTAGTCGTCTTGTACGACACCGCATGAGAAGAGATGGGGTGGTCTTTTTTTATATAGGACACGTCAATTAGATTCGCCTTACCTGATGGTAACCTGAAGGCAAAGTCTCAGAAAGGAGGGTCACCATTACTTACATTATACTATGAGACAATGGGGACACTCAGCTTGATGATCTAAGTTTTCAACTCAGGTATTTGGCAAGCCCTTAGTTCGGACGGTAATACAATTTAAATCAATAAAACAGTTCAATATTTAACAACATTTTGTGGGTATTATAATAATTTTGAATCGATCTGGTGCAAACTGTACCACCAACCAGCAGGGGCGGTAAGATGCAAACTGAGTCTCAGATGAAACCGATCAAATTGACTTGAGCTTTGACTTTATATTCCCTTACAAATGTTTCCCCACACTTACGGATATATACTTAGAAATAAACACTGGCTTAGTAGAAGTTATAAGCTAACTAAGCAGAAAATAGGATTTCTGTACACCTAATACTAGCTTTTAACCTCTCTCTAGTAACCATATACTTAGATACTCTCAAGACAATTACTTCAGAGAGCTTTCACTGGCAATTTTCTCAGAAAATGTTTTAGAAGATAATTTTTAAATAACTTTTATTACTTATTCTTAACAATTTTATAACAACCTAGTCACTAAGTAAGGTGTTATTTAAATGTCAACTACAAAAATAGTGTTATAATAATAATAATAATCTTAATCTTGACATCGGACCATATGTGTAAGAAACAATGATCTTATAACTATGTTAGTACTACATTAAACACAAAATACAAAATTATAAAAGAAGTCGAGGGCACGCGCTAGCATGTAAGCGCGTCCACCTTTGCAGCACAGGAAGGTCCCACCTCTCGGACAATACCTTCAGGATGCTGTTGGTGCTACCTAGTAGTCGAACAGACATGACATTTAAGTATAATTATGTGTTAATTTAGAGCTTTTTTTATGTGTGCGAAATTCCGCTCCCTCCCTCCGCCGGTGGGGGGGAGGTTGTCGGACTTGAACCGACTAAAACGCACTCCTTTTGTCTGGGTTATAGGTTGATGGAAGTTAGATTATCTTAGACATCCCTCGCAACCTGCCGACTGAGGGCTGTCTCTTACAAAACGGCCTTCTCCGGGTGTCATTAACCGCGGTCAAAAACAAGGACCAGTTTGTCATTTTCGTGCCAAAGTCCCCACGCGTAGACACCGGCTGGGGAAGCGGTTTTGTTGAACTCTAACCGACTGAAACAGCATGACATTTTTTTATACCATTTAGGTGGCAGACAAGTACTCGGCCCGCCTGATGGGAAGTTGACACCCTGACATATGGACGTGTGCAACACTAGGGACTTTACACACGCGCTGCAGACCCTGAAGAAACCTTCTAATTCCCCTCTTGAAGCACCCTCATATTATAGGCGCATGAGAAATGGGTATACGGAAATGAGTGTCACAAAAATATCGTAGTTCAGCCGCATCACAGTTAGACTGGGCAGCCGATCCCAACTGAGTTGGAAAAAGGCTCAGGGGATGATGATGAATTTCTCCATATGTGTCAGTAGCAAGATCCCTATAATCCAAGTCCTACCGGCTTGCTTTGGAAGCCAACGCCGTAATAGATATGTTTTTTTAAATTGCTATGTATGCTATATTATTAGAGGTGAGATTTTCTTTCCATCGGCTTCTCTTTTGAAATAAAAAAATCATCTTGCGCCATTAACCCCAGGAGATTGTTTTCAATATACTTACCTATATTTTCTGAAACATCTATGATTGTCCATTACCCAGATTGTTTTATTTTAGAACTTTTTTATTAACAAATTTTGTTTCGTTTGTTTCAGGTAAAACTCCAATATAATTACTATACTACTCCAATAGCTTTACAAACTCGTCGATGTTGAATTTGGATAAGCACGTTGTAAGTTTTGCAGTGGATTCCGTATAATTTCAAAGTTAGCAATATTATATATCTTTACTCCACTTTCACGCATTCGACTGCTATGCAGAGGGCGCGGGTTCGATTCCCGCTCAGTGCAAATATTTATATGCATGAATATGTATATTTGCATTGGTCTGGGTGTCTCTATTAATAATATGCCTGTATTTACAAAAAAAAGTATTGAAGTATGTTTATCCGCATTCTAGATCCCATAATACAAGCCTACCATTGTGTTGTGTGTAACGTAGTGGAATATTTATTTATTTATTTATTCACTGTGTTATGCACCAAAGCAGTTTACTTTAAGTTATTTTCTGTTGTCTTGTAACCATCTTTCATACCATTTTAATAAAAGTGACTGAAATGACTGAAGTGACTAAAAGTGAACTGATGGTTAACCTTCAGGAATGAAAAGGTTCAATAAGAAAAATAATAAGCTGCAACTATGTGGATAAACTCTAATATTAGTTTGCACCATTCTCCATTAGATCGTTCTTCTTGAAAGGGAGGTAGGTCACGACTGTATTTCCGTTCAATTGAGCAGTCCAACTGGGGAAGTACCACAATAACCACGTGTTGTGTTCCCGGCGGTGAGTAGGGTAGCTAGAGCCCACTGGAAAGTTTTTGTGCTGTCAGTGAGAACACCAAAAGCTTGTCCTGCTTTGTCATTTACACTGACGGCACAGAAACTCTCTGTGTTTACAGAGTTGGCAGCGGGAGTGTGACTCTCTTGGTGTTGCGTACGTCCATAGGCCACGGTAACCACTTTCCATCAGGTGAGCCGTGTCCTTTTCTGCCACCAAAGTGGTATAAAAAAATTAATTAAATTCTAATACTAGAAGAAATTAATAATTACGATGTATTAACCAACTGGCTGGGCACACATTTGATTAAGGAACCCTGTTGAAAATGGGGGATTTGAATTAAAATTCAATTTGTTTTTAATTTCAGCTTGATGCTATGATTAATAAAAATGTTCGTTTGTTTTACCAATTAAGAAACATGGACCATGTTGTTGTACAATGTGAAAAGTTACGATGTTTTTTTGAGGGATTTTTTTTAATTTAGATTTTTGCGCAACTCTACTTAGATGTATATGGGGCCCATCAAACTTGATGGGGCCCCATATAAACTCCAAATCCGTTAAGTTAGCGAGAACACTTATAATATATATTTTAAAAACTTCTCCACAATTTCATCGTCTCATCTATATTCAGTATTGAATGAACATAATATTCATTCACCCTTAAAACACGGCGATAATCACCGTCACACAGTTTACATTTGCATGTCTTTGTTATAATTTATGCTATCTCCCCCCTTCTTCCCCCTCCCCACATCAAAGGTGTATTAATGACGTCAGTTAAAAAGAAACTTTGAGGTTAGAATGAAAAATGTCACTTTATTCAAGTGGTTTCTTCCTGTCTTAAGATATGTATAATGTATTTGAGAGGTGATAGGCAGGGGGAGATTATTGATACATCCTGTGACTCGTTCTTGGTGTAATAGATTTTCTTTACAATATTTGATTTTGTTTTGAACTTAGACTTAGAACCACGGTAGCCTAGTGGTATGGGTAATGGACTGCTGAGACGAGGTCTCGGGTTCGATCCCAGGTTTTACCATGGCACACACCAATGACTTTTCGATGCTTTTCGAAGTTATGTGTGTATTTATCGTAGGTTTATAAGTTATAAGTGCCCGATTAATGGCAATAGGCTCGCAACCTATTACATTGGGACCGAAACATAAACTGGGAAAATGTGGGTGCTAGCACCTCTGCTTACTCCTTCGGGAATATAGGCGTGAAATTATGTATGTATGTATGAATGTTTTGAAGTTTATTTTCAACTTTGAAAAAGATTCAGTGACAGTTATGGTTGGAACGTTACCTTATATGTATCTACACTAGTAGTATAATGTAGTTGAATAAATATATTTCCAATGCATTACTCGTATAATATATATTTCATTTTATTTTTAAACTTTCGCGGTGTGAATTCATAATTATACTAAGTATCGGGTATTTATAGTTATATGTATATTCATAATTATACTAAGTAATTATAATATATATTTCGTTTATGAACGTGCTCAGTAGGACCAGAGACATGAGAAAAAGTTTGCTCATATCTCTGGTCCTACTGAGCCGATTGTGATCAAACAAACGGAAGATTATACGTCTGACCAAGACCATTCAAACGAAAACCTGCTTTAAAATCCGTATCATAGTGTTTGCGGACAAACAGACGAACATAGAAGAATATAAAAAAAATCTTGTTCAGTATCGTAAGTATAACATAACCCAATGATTTCTTTAAATATTTCCATTGATATTTTTTTCGCCATCTTGGCTTCACCTCGCCTGATGGTAAGCTAAAGGCAAAGTCTCAGGAAAGAAGGATATATGACCACCTCACAATTTATTATTATAAATTAGCGTCAAAATAAGCTTAGACTTGGTAAATACAGTTACAACTGCATTACCAAAATATAAATCTAAAAAATTAAGAATATATTTAATAAACAAACTTCAAACTCTCATAATAATAAAATTACTAACGCTGTCAACTGCTGTTCCCCTTAAACGATAACAATCTTGTTGATATGGAAATCAACCCAAATACTGTACAAAGTGCAAACCAAATTGTGTTTATCCGTACAGTAGAACGCTAGAAATTTTCTAAAGCTTTCCAAGATAACCTTAAAGTTTTACGATATTTCAATTTAGTCTGTTTTTTAGAACATTTTGTACCTTAACGTAATGCCTTTAAAGTTGTGATTAGCTTGAGCTGAGTCAGTTACTGTGATTAGTGAAGCTTCATTGAGCTCGTGTAGTTTTTAATTTAAATTGATTTAATATTATGCGATTTATTTTAGAAGTTTTCTTTATAGTAGCATGTCTGTGCAGCTGTTGTGTGTTTTAACATAGTAGGTTTATTTTATCCAGTCTGGTGATTATAGTTGAAGCAAGGGTATTTTTTAAAGAGAGATACTTTTTATTCAGACCTATATTATTTGCAAGGCTATCCGTTGCAGGGTAGGCAGTAAGGTTGTGACTACCCTGGTGTTGCACACGTCCATAGGCCACGATAACCACATACAATCAGGTGGACCGTGTGCTTGTTCGCCACCTAAGTTGTATAACAAAATAAGAAATTTTGATACAGAGATAGACTAGTGCTTTCCAAAGTTCATACATAACTTTTATCAAAAGAATATGTTTAAATAACTCAAAAGACAAGCCCCTTTGATGAAAAATCAAATTATCACAAAATTTTGTGTTTCAAAATTATTCTATATCTCAAATAATTGAATTACTCTCGATGTTTATAATGTAAATGATACGGTAACAAGAGAGCTTGTTTGTACCTCATTATTTCTCAATAACTTCAGGAGTTCAACAGAAACGCTCGTTTATTAGCTGAATATTAAAAAACCCTTGAAGCTACTCATGGAAAAATATATTTACAAAATTGTAATTTACATTGGTGTAATGAGATTCTACTGTCAACTAATGAAAAATTTGCCAAGTGGAAGTGAAGTTCTCTTGAAAAATTGATAAAATCATTTAATTTTCCTTTTGTTCATTTTATAAAGATAACATAAAAAATAGTTTTCCACTGGCGTCAGGTACAGAGTCCAGAGAGAAAAGGAATTATATTAATTTTTTTATACCACTAAGGTAGCTGATAAGACTACGGGCCACAGTAACGTATTTCCACTGGATGTAAAGTTGTTACCGTGGCCTATGGGCGTGTGCAAAATCAGGGGAGTCACACTCGAGCTGGCAACCCTGTAAGAACATTCTACATTTCTTGAAGAACTACAAGAATATTCGAAGAATTTGACAAAGTACAGAAGGGAATTTATTCCACAGTTTGAGCATTCATCTTGAGATGAAGTTCCTCTCATACCGCATAGTGTGCATCGTTACCGGTCGTAACGTGGGAGGGTGGACTTCATGCCTATGGCGGGCGGTGCAATGATATAATATAGCTGTGGGTGTCATGTCCAACAATGACTCCGAACACAAGCCATTCCTGCCATTGTATAGGCTTTTCAAACCCTTTTTCAAAAGTTTTAAAACTTATCTCCTTCGTCATTAGTCTTTCAACCCAAACTGCACCTGTCATGTTCACCTCGGCGACCGAGGTTCACTCAAATATCTTTTTTTTTGGCTATTCTGAAAGCAATCTTATATTTTTCTTACATTTCATACATTTATTCAATACCATTTTAACGTAGGTATCAGTAAAACCTCTCAGCCTGAGTTGTGTTTATAGGTGGTAAAATACAATAGCGAGGCAAAGTTTCTCCTGAGCCTGAGAGGTTACACAGCGCCTGTGACTATGGTATTGTCGAAGATCCTCAATGCCCATCTTTGCATTCAGTCAAAGGGATTTTATATACGAGAGATATTTTTAGATCCTTACATTGATAATGTTGGTAAGCACTGAAATACTTAACTTTCAACTGACACTCGATCGCCAATGCCTCTTTACATCACATTGCGCAGCTACTCGGACGCACATAAATCGATCTATCTTGGTCTGAATGTACCACACCCAACCTTCTGTCATGAAAGTCGATTAAGGAGTATAAATTTATGTTCCCCAGTTGACTTCAGTCATAAAAGGGGATAACACCATGTTTTTACTCTCAAGCTACCTCTGAGGCATTTATAAAAATATCTATATACATCCAAAATGTGTAATATCCCAAACATTCCCACAATATAACCCAACATCAGTATAAAACACATTTTTCGAAACGTTGCTTCTCTTGGGAGCAATTCTTGACATGAAACAATGTTTTGACAACATCCATTTAACATTGACCTCCCTGTACTCCCCGCGTCAATATAAACAACTTCACAGAAAGGATGCCTGTAGCTTTAACTGTGGGTCAAGAAGTACTGGACATACGTAAAATTCCATTTTATAAAGAACTTATGTTAAAAGTGAAATATTAGAAACAAAAGGTCAAGTTATAACAGACTTAGAAAGTCGGGCAACTCTTGTATACGGTTCACAAAAGATTTGGTTTTATAGTTTAATATTGCAGTTATATTTCTTGGAGAATGCGCCATTTATGTGGATTTTTCTGTTCTCCTTTATGGTGCAAGCGTTAATCTTTTTGGTAATTCAAGGCTCATAAGTCTGTCCGTGTTGAACAATATTACCACAGAGTTATCAAACTGATAGAGGTTAGGAAAATAAATAATGTGCATTTGGATGAATAGAATAAATTAAAACGCTTAGTAGGGCAAATTTTAAATGAAAATTTTACGAAAGGATTTCCTTTACCTTTATAACATGGATACGTCCAAGCACTTTATCTTCATGCTACAAAAAACTGAAATATTTGCAGTCTATACTTCTCTAACCTCCTTTGAGTATGTTGACTGATATTTTTTAAAAGTTAAAAAAAACAGATGAATTACTTCGCACAAATAGGCACTAAATTTGATATAGAGAACTTAGCACATAATAAGCTAGTGTTTGGATTCACCAAATTAAAACTTATAAAACGAATAGTAAGAAGCTAAACTATAATTCCAACATCTGAAGTAAAAGTGTGACTGTGGAATGACCTCCCTGCTGCGGTTTTCCCAAGCGCCTACACTATAGGTTTCTTCAAGAGGGGCATCAGAAGGTTTCTTCATGGTCGGCAGCGCGAGTGTGACACCCCTGGTGTTGCATACGTCCATAAGCCACGGTAACCGCTTCCCATCAGGTGGGCCGTGTGCTTGTCTGCCAACTAAGTGGTATAAAAAAAAAAAGTTTGAGCAGATTTATACTGCAATCATTTATTGTGTCCAAATTAACTCAAAATTTCAGTCCAATATCTGTAATGTAAAATGGTGAGTACTCATAAATAACTAAAATTAGAGTTAAAAAAAAAAAAAAAAAATATTAGAGTTTGACATTCTTTCGTAACAATATTTTGCAGTTATATCCATTGGAACACACTGCTTATTGGAAACCTACTCTACGTTCAAATATATTTTCTCTTTTATCACCAGAAACTAGTTATTATAGCGCAAAATTCGCTGTATCTAGACAAAACGATAAAAAACATAACTCAAGATGGGTCAGCGAAAAAGAGTTCTATATAATGCATTTTATTACCGTGAAAACCTTTCTGCTACTAAAATGGATACTGAAATAAGATAAAAGGGACGTCTTTGAATATCCATTTCTGAATCCATTGCGTTCTCTCGATAGTCTGTCAAGTAGTGATATCACAAAAAAATGCAGTGAACACAAAAGTAAGAAATAGAGCGTTGTGCTTCAGGGTCGTGTGCTCGGCCCGATAAAATAGTTTTATTACAAGAACACATAAAGCATTTGTGAAGAGGTTTATGAAGATTTTATGGTAGTGTGAAGGTATAAAATATTATCTAGTCGCCCTCGACTCACTGATTTTAAGGGTTTCTCTGTTGTAGGCAGTTATGGCAGTTAGAGGCTTGGAAGAGATAATAATAATGTGATATTTGCGCTCCAAGATTTTTTCTCTCACAAAGAATAACGATGTATTGGTACAGATTTTCATGATTATTTTGTTGCCTAATTATTTCTGTAAAAAACCCATTATATAATAAAGTGTGCTCATGTTTTACTTTTTTTGATGTATTTAATAATAAAATGCGAATTTTATTAATAACTAGGTTATATATATATTCTGGAATAATACCTTGAATAATAATTATTTTCATGGCGAAAATAAATGAATTAATCCCAAATAAAGGAGGTAGGACACGGCGGTATTTCCGCCCGATTGAGCAGTCCGACTGGGGTAGTACCTCCGCCCTACAGAATACCGCGGTTATAATAACTTCGTGTTGTGTTCCCAGCGGTGAGTAGGGTAGCCAGAGCTCACTGGAGAATTTGTGCTGTCAGTGGGAAGACTAAAGGCTTGTCCTGCTTTGTCTTCTGCTGACGGCACAGAAACTCTGTACTTACAGGGTTGGCAGCGCGACTGTGACTCCTCTGGTGTTACAGACTTCCATAGGTCACGGTAACCACTTTCCATCAGGTGGGCCGTGTACTTGTCTGCCAACTAAGTGGTATAAAAAAAAAAAAAAAAAAAAAAAAAAAAAAAAAAAAAAAACCAAGACTATTATAAACGAGATTTTTTTTCATCCTGCTGATATTTAATTTTCAAATTAGCCAACCCTTCCCAATTATTATTATTCACAGATGATCATTTCAAAGTAAAGAAAGTAAGTCCCTGAGAGAGAAACCCATTACGAGACTTGACGAAATTTTTTGTTGCTACAAGACTAATGATTTGTAAAAGTTACCTAATTTTCTTCAAGTTTTAATGAATTCTGTTTGCCTTAGGATGTTGTAGAAAGATCACAATCTTTGAACTTATATTTTTGCAAAATTTCGTAGAACTTTATTGTTGTATATCGATTTATTTATATCTTCTTTAGAAACAAACGGCAACGGAGATAATAATACTTCTTTTGATGTAACTTTTATGAAAAGGTCATAACTTCTTTACTGCGTGTGTAGTCGACAAAAGAAATACGGGTGCACTTTTTTTTTATAGCACTTAGTTGGAAGATAAGCACACGGCCCACCTGATGGAAAGTGGTTACCGTGGCCTACGGACGTTTGTAACACCAGAGGAGTCATAGTCGCGCTGCCAACCCTGTAAGTACAGAGTTTCTGTGCCGTCAGTAGAAGATAAAGCACGACAAGCCCATAGTCTTCCACTGACAGCACAAAATCTCCAGTGAGCTCTGGCAACCCTACTCACCGCTGGGAAAAAAACACGAAGTTATTATAGCCGCGGTATTCTGTAGGGTGGAGGTACTTCCCCAGTCGGACTGCTCAATTGGGCGGAAATACCGCCGTGTCCTACCTCCTTTTTCATATAAACCTGTATGTAAATGTGCAAACGTATCTCGTTTGTCAACTGTACATACAATCACGCCTCGCTCTCATGCGGGCAAACAGAAATAACATCTTTCCACTTACTACGTAGGTACTTGGCCACAATTTTTTTCTACGATTGACAAATCTTTTATTTCTTTTGCTTTCAAAATTTTATTGTTTTTATATTACGCTCTCTATTTGCAGGTAGGTACTCTTACTCAGATTTTCCTTAATATATTAATATTGACGGGATTAATATTCAGAGTATAAGTATATTATTATTTTATTCACATTCATATTGACGGGAAGTCAATATCTTTTTTTTTGTTTTAAGTTTTTAAGGGAGAGTGGAACAGTACAAGCCAAAAAATCCATAGTTCCTAAAACATTATCTTGTTCGTCTCTGACTGTACGGCAAAGAAAAAAAGCAAAGCAGCCATACATTTGACCTTTATTTACCTTTTTGTAAGTAGATGATCCCATTGTAAAACAAACCCGTGAAATCTGATAAGTATCATAATTTAAGAGTATTTCCTTGTGGGACCCTACTAGCTAGCAATTTGTTACCATATAAATAAAATTACTTTCAGCAATTGCAATGAATGTTAGTGAATATTCACTGCATGAATAGTACTAAGCTGTTTGGGTGCGTTGTTTCCAACTGCTACTATGTGTGTGACTTTTTGTAAGGTGTTTGTACTGAATCTGGGTCTTTGTGTGCTACAATTGAATATTTGTGAGTTCTTCCTTTTATAGTACGGTAGTTTCCTAGTGCAGAATCCTCTGTGATTAAACTGTATGCCCGTATACTGCAACTCGTCGACTTACAGTGAATTTTTATTAACATCTGCGTTCAAAATAATTTGAGTTCAAATTCTCTGATATCACTGAATTTATTCGTGTGGAGTACTTACGTATTATGTATTATCATATTTTTTAAACTGTAATAGTAAACCTTTGAGGATGCCGTAAGGCGAAACCGGCCGATTATTTTAAATTATTTTTTTTCAACGTATCTTAACATCCATCGTGGAATTCCTCCGCATCTCATGCCTCTTGTGGTAAAGTACCCAGAAGACAGGCAGCATCAGACGGCAGTCGCTCCTAGATAAGCTTATACACCTACCGTTTAAAATCTATTCAATATTACAAGGCGTTCCTAGAAAAGACGGAACCCTTATAGGATCACTTCGTTGTCTGCCTGTCTGCCTGTGCATACCTCTGTCTGTATGTCAAAACCTTTTTCTCAGAAATGCGTATCAATTTGAAATTCATATCACATACACAAGTATCCTACCTGTTATGACTTACGGTGCCGAAACGTGGACACTTACAGAGGGGTTGGTCCGTAGCTTAAAAGTCGCGCAGCGGGCTATGGAGCGAGATATGCTTGGAGTTTCTCTGAAGGATAGAATTCGGAACGAGATTATCAACAAAGAACTAAAGTTACCGACATAGGTCACAGAATAAGCAAGTTGAAGTGGCAGGGCTGGCCATGTTTGTCGAAGGACTGATGGCCGTTGGAGCAAACGAGTACTAGAGTGGAGAGCGCGAGAAGGTAAACGAAAGGTAGGACGCCCCCTAGCCAGATGGACGGACGACCTGAAAAAGGTGTCTGGGACAGACTGGATGCGGAAGGTGGAGGATCGGAGAAAATGGCGCACATTGGGAGAGCCCTATGTCCAGCAGTGGACTGCGGTGGGCTAATTGATTGATTGATTGATTGACACAAATATGTAATGTCTTGAGCCTGTGAAAAAATTAAACTTCTAAGTCAATGCAATCAATATATATTGCAGTTTATGCAGCAATTTTGAAAGGAACTGACATGCACTCAAACCTTTTTACAAAATTGCAACCTAAAGCTGGTAAGATCACAATAGCAAAAGGGTCTTCACAAAAAGTAAATATACCCTTTCCTCTAGGTTTATTATCACATTTTGTTGCCGACGTTGGCATCTTAACCCAGAGCTGGCAAAAACAAAATAATTTGGAGGCAACATTAGTTAAAATTTACAAAGAGAATGTCTTAATTTAAATTTATAGAGGGCAAGGGGTTGTAACAAGCTTCCAGTGTAGTAGGAATAAGTATAGTGTTATATAGGGAATTCTTCATGTACAATATAGGTATTTAATGTATGAATATGATGCATGAATATGTATATTTGCACTGGTCTGGGTGTTTCTATGTATAATATGTATGTATTTACAAAAAAAAAAAAGTATCTAAGTATGTTTATCCGCATTCTAGATCCACACACAAGCTAGTTAAGCTATGCTTACCATGGGTCTAGATAGCGTTGTGTAGAATGTCGTGGAATATTTATTATTTATTATTATTGTTTATTTATTTAAACTATCATGGTCACTCACATCAGTATCAGAATAAACGGGACTACTCCAGTTCCTCCGTGATCATGGTGCTTGCAACAGCGCTGAAATATCGGAAACTCAAAACAATGAAACATGGTAAATATCCCGTTTACTCTGAAACTGATTTTCATGTACAGTCAGCATCTGATCGATATTGAAGAAAAAAGAGCTAAATGATTTTGTATTCCCTCCTTCCTGTTGACTGATGTTCTATCTCCTACACACTCTTAGTTCGGATAATAATGCAATATAAATCAACAAAACAGTTGATAAAAATGAAGGTTGGTAGCTTATTGGTTAAGGAGTTCGTCTTACGATTGAGAGGTTCCAGTCACGTCGGTTTTTTTTTATATAGGACACGTCAATTGGACTTCGCCTTGCCTGATGGTAAGCTGAAGGCAAAATCCCAGAAAAGAGGGTCACCATTACTTACACATACCATGTGACAATGGTGACACTCAGCTTGACGGCCTCATCATATGCTTTTTCACGCCCCGCTTAAAGGACCCGGGACTGTAGGAAGAAGGAAACACGTGAGCTGGTAATGAATTCCAGGCCTTAATGGTGCGACAGAAGAAAAAGTCTCCGAACCGCTTGGTTCTTGATCGTATGTTCTGCTCCGTGTGCGGATGACATCTAAGACCTGCACGTGTTGTCCTGTGTAGGAAAGGGGAGGGTGGGACTAATTGGAAGAGCACATCAGAACACTCCCCATGGTACAGACGGTAAAATACAACCATGGACGCAACATCTATAGGCATCTGTATCTTCTGTATCTGTATATTCTGGTCATCATTACACTACTGACGTGAACCCACTCTTAGCACAAGCAATTTAGCTTAGTTGGAGGGGTTAGAGGAAAATGTTAGTAATTGCGGTTGCTAATATCTAGTAAACCGCGGCAGCCTAGTGGTATGGGTAATGGACTGCTGAGACGAGGTCTCGGGTTCGATCCCAGGTTTTACCATGGCACACACCAATGACTTTTCGATGCTTTTCGAAGTTATGTGTGTATTTAGCGCAGGTTTATAAGTGCCCGGTTAATGGCAATAGGCTTGCCACCTAAACATAAACTGGTGAAATGTGAGTGCTAGCACCTCTGCCTACCCGTTCGGGGATATAGGCGTGAATTTATGTTATCTTATGTAATATTCTTAAAAAAAAAACAAGTATTTAATCTTAATACCTTAGTATTGAGATCATTATATAATACAGGCTGACATTATATAATATATGTAACTTCATCTTCATCACCACGTCATCAAAAATTATTATTATAGAAAAAAAATTTAAAAAATTAACACATGAATGTAACTGTCCAAAAAACAACAGAACAAGATCAATACTTTCTATAATTTGTGATATTTCCTAAGTCACTAAGCAAGGCCTAATATTGTTTTAAAATAATGAATTTATAATTCAAGACTAAGAATGTTTACCACATTTATTGATATACCACTTCACCCCAAACTTCAGTCCCACAGTTTTTTAGCTGCAAAGTTTATATTTACCATAATATGAAAAAAAAGTGTACTAAAATAAATTTAGTAATAAATTTTTAACGTTGGTAACAACCTCAAACTTGTGCTGTACTTGTTACTCCGAAGTTTTCAGACGACACTGAAAAAAATCTCTTCAAACTTTTCCAAGTATCCTTAAGTACCTGAAACTCAGGTTTCTTGAAATAAAAGATAACATATAGTTACAACATATAGGTAGACAGCCTCTGTGGCGTGGTGGTAGTGAACGCGACTGCTACGCAGGAGGCGCGGGTTCGATCCCCGCTCAGTGCAAATATTTGTATGCATGAATATGGGTATTTGCATTGGTCTGGGTGTTACTATGTATAATATGTATGTATTTACAAAAAAAAAAGTATCTAAGTATGTTTATCCGTATTCTAGATCCCATAACACAAGCTAGTTAAACTATGCTTATCATGGGTCTAGATAGCGTTGTGTAGAATGTTGTAGAATATATTGTAGAATATATAGTTTCAATGAAGAAGTAGCGCAATGCAGTTACGTCTAGCGCATTCAATCAAACAGCATAAAATATCACCTCATAATAATAAATAAATAATAAATATTCTACAACTTTCTACACATGTCTATCTAGACCCATGGTAAGCTTAACTAGCTTGTGTTATGGAATCTAGAATGCGGATAAACATACTTAGATATATATTTTTTTGTAAATACATACATATTATACATAGATACACCCAGACCAATGCAAATATACATATTCCAGCATACAAATTTTTTGCACTGAGTGGGAATCGAACCCGCGCCTCCTGCGTAGCAGTTGCGTTCACTACTGCTACGCCACAGAGGCTGTCACAGAATCCAGGTATTCCAACAGCCCCGTCCTCCGCCCCATCACGCCCACGTATGCGACACAGGAGGCGCAGTTTCAATTCCCGCTTGGTACAAATATTTGTACACAAGAATATGGCTATTTGCATTGGACTGGTAGAGCTTCGGAGGTTACGTTAAGCCGTCTGTCCCAGGTACACAAAGAACATCTATGGCAAACGTCACGAGTAGTTGGAGCCATAAAAAGTCCATCAAACGGTCTAACTGCAATGCCTTGATATCGTTGATTGGTTGAAGAGGTGAGATGACAGTCGCTTTACGGAAAATATCGAAGTTTGGAGGAGGTAGGACACGGCGGTATTTCCGCCCGATTGAGCAGTCCGACTGGGGTAGTACCTCCGCCCTACAGAATACCGCGGCTATAATAACTTCGTGTTGTGTTCCCAGCGGTGAGTAGGGTAGCCAGAGCTCACTGGAGAATTTGTGCTGCCAGTGGGAAGACTAAAGGCTTGACCTTCTTTGTCTTCTACTGACGGCACAGAAACTCTGTACTTACAGGGTTGGCAGCGCGATTGTGACTCCTCTGGTGTTACAGACGTCCATAGGTCACGGTAACCACTTTCCATCAGGTGGGTCGTGTGCTTGTCTGCCAACTAAGTGGTATAAAAAAAAAAAAAGTTCAGCTAGATTCGAAACAACCATTCGATACTCCGAGGTTAACCTCGGATGTGACCAAATTATTTTGGAGGTCAAAAATGTATAAAATGCGTTCATAAACTAAACTATAGACTGATTTTTATGATGTATCTTCTCTTTGATCAAACGTCCCTCACTTTTTTTATTACACTTAGATATGTGCCGTATGGTTTCCGGCAGAGTAGAATTAGGACCACCCCATCTCTTCCCATGCGGTGTCGTACAAGGCGACTAAGGAATGGGGCTGTTTAACATCAGACAGATATATACCGTGCCCGGAATACGGCAATAAGCTCACCCCCTATTACGTGGGACCAAATACAATTATTGGTGAAATGTGGGTGTTAATTCACCTCTGCCCTTTAGCCCTGGAGGGTTAGCCTCCAGGGCTAAAGGCGTGATTATATGTATGTATGTACTAAGGTATGTCATATTATCAACTTTTCATCGAAGAATTCTTATTCTTTTAAGTTTCTTGTCTCTATCCAACAGGAATCTATTTTGTTACGAGTACTATTTTATAATGGTTTATGGACTTTATACAATTTTATTCTCCGAAAGAAAAATATTTTATCCTAACAAGCCTCCATCTTCACTTACCGTTTTGTATATTATGTAAAACAAACAGCTTATACAATACCTATACGAATCCACCCCTCCTGAATTTAAGACCTTAGGTCTGTTCCAGAAGATTGTTTAGTTCCCTCAGGAGAGAAAGAATATATTCTCTGTAATTTCATCTACCTTATCGCGAACAAAACAAGATTTATTTCCCTAAACAAAGTTATGTCACTTTCTCTCTGAAAATTCTCTAGCATTAATTTCGTGAAAACATTTCTTCATCTATTTTTAGGAAATTCAAGGGGCGTTTTAACTGCCGAACTCAGCAGCTCCTTTCTTAGCTGTAAAGGTATGATTCCGAAGGCGACCGCATACGACAACTGCAGTCGCAGAGCGTACCATGAAAGAGACTTGAATATGATAATGTTGTATGTCATAGTCATTGCGGCTTCTCAATGGCGCTGTTTATCCATATCGAAATTTAGCAAGTAATGTATGTACAATTACAATTTTACAAGTAATGTTTATAGTTAAAGACAAATGAGCGGATTGTGAAACTGTTTTTCTTTTATTTCTATGGGCCATTTATATGCGGCCGGTTGACATATCGTCTCTTCACATACATTACTTGTTAAACTTCGATACGGATGAAGGAAAACAGCCACAATGAATTGAAACAATAGTCAAAACTATCACATTCAAGTTTAAATCAGGGGACGTTGTATCTGCTGCATGCGTCTGCTGCTGCTGTCTACGGTCGGCCACGGAATCATACCTTAAGCCGTAACTTCTGGTTAGATCGTAAAATGGCTTGAAATAAAACCGTCGTCCTTGACGGCTATCGGCGATATTACAGGTTTGATCCGTAGTTTTTCTTAGTTTTATGTTATTTCATATTTCACCGTGAATTTATTTATGGTTATTGTTTTATGACAAATTTTATGGCTGAAATTATTTACTAAAACAAAACTATTTTCAACGAATTCTATCATGATTTATTTGATAATATTTTTACTATAAACCTGATGTTCATTTCTAGCTTTGCATTCATCTCAACATTTCCTTCACTCCCTTCCTAGCCATATCATCTTTTGCACGATCCATCCAGCTCCTCTTAGGTCATCCTCCACCTTGTAGCCATCCACTACCATAATTAATACCTTCCCTGCGACATTACTTTCATCTGTACTCATAACATGTCCATGACAAACGATTTCCTCGCATCTTTTCGGTGATTGTATACACGGATGTAGAACACGACGTTATTCCCGTCCTAATTGAGCAGTCCAACTGGGGAAGTACCTACGCCCTACAGAATACCGCGACCATAATAACCTCGTGTTGTGTTCTCGGCGGTGAGTAGGGTGACTAGCGGACTGGAGAGTGTTTTTGCTGTTAGTGGGAAAACCAAAGGCTGTAGTTTTGTCTTCTGCTCTGGCAGCACAGATATTCTGTTCTTACAGGATTGGCAGCAAGTGTGTTATATTCTTCTTTGATCGATGGCCAGGTTTGGCATATAATGGTCAGATATTTAAAATTTTATTGGTCTAAAACTTGGCCATAGCATGAGCGCTCTCCGTTGCTCTACATAGGTTGTCGGTAGTGCAGATGAAGAGACACGGCAAGCAAGAAAGCAAATGGGTCAAGGGCTGGGATTGGGCCTTGCATTCGTAAAACTCATGCAACCGGTCGATAAAGCCCCATTTTGCGATATTTTCCCTGCAGCGGTTAACTTGAGACCGCAGGCGGTTCAAAAACTTCCAAGTTGGCCACTGGAGATGGAATCCTCTTCGCTTCGTCTGATTAAACCTACCTGAACTAGATGTTTATTTAGGTTAATAAATATATATAAATTAAATAGAACCTCAACATTGAAACTTGAAGCCATTTTGATGTGATAAATTAGTGCCATTATTATTCAACTTTTGAAAGTTACACCATCTGTTTCTATTAGCACTTGATAGCCCCCTGTGACGAGCAGAAATTGTTTGCCAAGTTAGAATGCACCCTTATTTTATTGTTATTCTACGAATAGCGTGGTTTTATTCAAGTTTTATAAGTTAACCGTGTAAAATTTCAGAAATTTAGTACTTTGAACGGCAGCTTTAGGGTCTACAATGTACGTGTAATGTCGGTCTTACTTTGTGAACCCTACGAATTACGTCTGTACTTCTATTTTATTTGATGATCGTCTTGTTTTGAACTGTTTGGGGCTTAAAATGTGGGTTGTTATTTGAACTAGTACTTCAGTTTATTGAGCTATAAAATTCTTACTGATTTTCTTGATTTGTGATCTTTCTTGAATATTATTGCTGGTCATATTGCTTTTTCTTCGAACTTGGGAAAATCAGAAATTGATAATCTATTTAAATTGTAAGGTATAATATAGTAACAATACACCACAGTAATAGAGTGGAATGAAGAAGGAAATCAAGCATATAATAAGGTTATCAGAATGTTAAAAACTGTGCTGGGTAAATGGGCCCACCAAGACTGTACTCAATTCAATCAGGTACACCTGTTGAATGACAATAGAGATCCTAGCACAGGCTATCTTCTCAGGGCAGTCGCTCAGACGATAGTCATTCTCATACAAGTTATGAACAGCAAACCGAGGGAAGATTAGGACTAGGCAGGTAGGCAGTAGGCAAGCAGGTGCAGGTAGCAGAATACGAAGTGAAAGTTTCGATTGCAACCGAAAACAACACTGAGGGGATAGTAAGTGCAGTATTACGTTAATTTAGCACTACACTATCAATATGATTCATTCGTGTAAGTGGTTAAGGAACTGGCCTTACGATCGAAAGGTACCGGGTTCGGATCCTGGCCAATACACTACCAACGTGACCCCACTCCTAATACAAGCAATTTGGCTTAGCTTAACAGAAATTACTAATATTATTCTCTTTATCCCCTAAAGAGAATATTAGTAATTTCGGTTCATATATTCCTCTAAAAAACATATGTTTGTTCTCTGTGGCACTGCTGATATTAAATTTTAACTTTTTTAAATACATTTTATTTTTATTTTTTGGATACACCGTCTGTGCGTCATAGGTGGCTGGAGGTAAGATTGCCAGGGACATATCTCTCGCGCTCTGCCCGAGTTTTCGAGCTGGCTCTTTTCGGTTGTTGTCAACCGCGGTGTCCTCAGCCCCCAGATATGGAGAGACACGTATTGCGCTGCTAACCTGATTGTGCTAGGGTGACGCCTAGGCCCGTGTCACCCCTAGACCCGTGCTTGGGGATAGAGGTCGTTCTGCGATTTAATATGGTGATAATAAAATATCTAATATTTCAAATATCTGCGAAACTATATTGCTACATATCTATCAAACATTGTATTCTTTTTTGGGTGCTTCACAGCAGACATATGCGGAAATTCTAAAGCACACAGATATAAATATTCTGTCTACGTCAAAACATTTGCCATATGTAATGTCGAACATTGCTCCAGGCAAATTTCCAAGTATTGCCCGACTTACTGGTCGCTTGAATATTTACAACGTGATATTGGTTCAAGCAATACGTTACGTTTGAATATTTAATATTGCCTCTTAGAGATCCGTCTTTCTAAAGGAACGGAAAATTCTCATTCATAAATGTATAATTTTGTGTATCTGGCGGTCGTTTATTTAATTTTTTGACTGCTTAACATCATTATCATCATTTTCTTTAACGATGATAATGATGTTAAGCAGTCAAAGTCCCAACGTTAATCGCAGTCGCATCCGACGCCTATATCTTGGTGTCTGGGTTTCGTTTTTTCCAGTCTAACTGTGACGCGGTTGAACTTCGTTTTTTCCGTGAAACGACTGCCATATTATCATCTTCACAAGCCGTTTACGATATCGAAGTTACAGTTAGACCTGGAATTTGTCGAACTTTGTATGGCTCCAACTAACCATAAGGACTACTATAGATGTTTATATAGCAAACGGTACCCACGGCGACGGCTGAACGTTACGAGGCATGAATGTCTAAATATTGGCCACTAGTGTTGCTTAACCTTGCAACGTCTTAAACCCCTTTTTTGAATAGCTTATCTTTTATTTCACTCTAGTCCAAGTGCGACCGTTTTGTGTTGAAGGCAGGACGCGGCGGTATTTCCGCCCAATTGAGCAGTCCGACTGGGGAAGTACTGTTACAGAATACCGCGGTTATAATAACTTCGTGTTATGTTCCCAGCGGTGAGTAGGGTAGCCAGAGCTCACTGGAGAATTTGTGATGTCAGTGGGATGACTAAAGGCTTGTCTTGCTTTGTCCTTCACACTGACGGCACAGAAACTCTGTGCTTATAGGATCGGCAGCGCAAGTGTGGCTTCTCTGGTGTTACACACATCCATAGGCCACGGTAACCACCGTGCGCTTGTCTGCCACCTAAGTGGTGTAAAAAAAAAGTCAGTGGCAGAAATTTTTCTAGTAACCCATTCATCTCAGTTTCTGGCGTAATTTAATTAGTTAAAAGCTTGTAACCGTAATATTACATTGTACCTGAATTATACTGCTCGTCGTTTTGTAGAATAGACATTTTGATGTATGGGATTCACGTACGTTTACATTTATGACGTCATGACGTAATTCTGGTATCATTTCTTTTTATAATTTATGGAATTTATATTTATATTGGAGATTATAAAAATAAATATTTGTGTTCAATATACTCCTGACGATTTTGTTATCAAAGCTATGCTCAAATGATTTCGCTCAGAAGTGAATATAAAATCAGCTTGTATACATCTATTTACAGGTAAAGATGGTAACAAGGAAAATGAAAAAATAAATACAGAGGTTGCAGCTTCAGATATCCTCAGAAGCCGTGCATAATGCATGATAGTGTCACTTAATGATAAAATTATGTAAGAGGATGGCTTGGGCTTAGTCAAGTTGGTTCAGTCGTACTGGCAAGAGATCATATTACAACCTAATCCTTAATACCACAAAGTACACTGACTCATAACGGACTTTGCGAATATTTAAGTACAGCTATGCTAGTAACAAGACAGCATAAGTGTGATGCAGTTTCATATAGTCGAAATTTTGTCAATTTTCTTATTTAAACTATCGAAGTAGGTCACATTAGTATTAAGGTTATCGGAATATTTACCTTGTTGTTTTGTTCTGAGTTACCGATAATATCTGAGGCTTTGACTTTAGTTTACCTTCTTTTAGTGAGCAAAAAACTTGGAACTCGCATCGTCACTTCAGGCCACGCTGATACAACATAAATTATGATACAGCCTATATATTTATCCTGTGACGCCTCACATCGGCGTCACAGGATAAATATTGGCGGAACCACGATACATTTCACAAGTTACTTCGTTTTTTTTTAATATATTCTATACGGCCAGTACTGCCCATTTAACAAATTGTGAGATATGCACTTTTTGTGAAGTTACTACTTCGATGTACATTATTTTGACTTCTTTTGGCACTCCATAGCCGCGTGGTTTTCGGCAGAGTAGAATTTGGACCACCCCATCTCTTCCCATGCGGTGTCGTAAACGGCGACTAAGGGATAGGGCTGTTTAACATCAAACAGATATACCTAGTCTAGCCATAAATATTGTTACGAAGAAAAAACATTTTTTTTATTGCAAATAATATTTATTACTTTTACAGTGTGTTACTTTAATACATAAATATAAAACAATTTAAAATATAAAAAGCTTATTCGAAGTGGTCTCCATTGGTTGCAACACAGTCCTTTAAACGTTGAGGCCAGTTATCAATAGAAGCACGCACTCTTTCTATGGGAAAATTCTTCACTGCCAATCGTATGTATTGTTTTAGGGACTCCAAATTATCATTGCGTTTAGAGCAAGCCACACTCTCCAAAACTGACCATACATCATAATCCGAAATGAAGTCCGAAACGTTCACTTCCAACCAAGACTGCGTGGACCGAGCTTTATGACCCGGCGCCGAGTCTTGTTGGAAGGACCATACTTGGTTATTGAAGATGGTGTTGTTAAGGGGTTTAACTACCTTCTCAAGAATGGTATCTTGATACACTTGTGCCGATGTTTTGATACCTTTTTCACAAAAATATGGCTCAGTCACTCCTACATAGCTAACACCCCACCAAACCATCACTGAAGTCGGATAATGCCCACGTTGCACTCTGTCGACTAACTGGGAAGCTTCCTTAGAGCTTTGAGCATAAATACGGTCATTTTGTTTGTTAAAATGTTGCTCAATTATAAAGATTTTCTCATCCGTAAACAAAATTTTTCTGTGACCTCCCTTTGCGTACCGCTTCAGTAGTTGCTACGATTTTACCACCCATTACTTTTTTAAATGATCAGTTAAAAAATGACCAGTGCGTCTCTTATAGGCTGCAAGTCCTGAGTCATCTTTTAAAATGCGCGACATGGTTCTGGGTGCTATCTTCATCTCCCGAGATAAAATCTTTTGCTTTCGGACAGGATTTCTTCGAATTCTTTCCCTTACTGCTTTGACCACCTTTTTCGTACGAACACTACGTGGACGGCCAGATCTTTTTATGTCACAAACAGAGGAGGTCTTATTGTACCTATTAACAGCCCGGTACACAAACATTTGACTAATACCAAGCGTATGGAGAGTTTTAAAAATTACATTCGGCTCCATACCAACTTTGTGTAATGCAATCACAGCGATTCGGTTTTCTTTATCACCCCACTCCATTTTAATATAGCAAAATATTGGACAATGTATTGGCGCCAAAATTAGCAAACACAATGAACAATCGTATAAAAATGACAGATTCCAAATTCAAATGTAATATCTTTCTTATTTTAATTGTAACAGTATTTATGGCCAGACTAAGTATACAGCCCAGACTCTGCCTCAAATGCATAGCTCGAGTCAACAATAGTGCCCGGAAAACGGCAATAGGCTCATGATGGGTGAAATATGGGTGTTGATTCACCTCTGCCTAACACTTTGGGGATAAAAGTGTGATTACATTAATGTAAGTAGAGTGCAAAATTTTTTTTGGATAAGAGCTTTGCTTAATTATTAGTCGATGGATAGTTTTATATATATAGGTTTTGTATTTATTTACTATAATCATTTAATCATATATAAACAGTGAACATTGCAAGCTTACAGTGAGCACCAAGACGCTTGCAATGTTATTCTATTTACAAAAAAAAACCATTAAATTCCATATCTTACTTATTATACAATACATTAAAATACCAACTATTATATATATATTCATCAATCGTCAATCATTTGATTCATTTACATCAATATTAGTTCATACTACAAAAATTAATATAAATATAAAAATTAATAATTCAGAATGTCAATAATATCAATGTCGTCACACTTTAAATTTTTATCAATGTCATTAACAAATGTAAAAAAAAAAAAATATATATAAAAAATAATAATTCTAAATGTCAGTAATGTCAATGTCGTTACATTTTAATTTTATCAATGTCAATAACAAATGAATTCAGAACAAACAACAAGAAATTAAAATCGATTTGATAAGTAAATTAATAATGTCAATTTCTCAATTGTTATTATTTTTATAAAATTCTCATGAACCCTTCTACTGTGGCTCCGTTCCCATCATGATTGCATTCAGGTAGTTCGTGACGCATAACGCTATCTGACTCATGCTATCAGAGAATAAGTCTACTTTGGGATATGTGCGCAACAGACCATTTATCAGCACCATAGCTCTCGCGGTAGGAGTATTGGCCGACTGCGGCAAACGCCACGATGGCGGAGTGGTCAACAGGCGATGTTGCCGACGCCCAGTAGCGCGTACATACATGTCCGGCACAAAAAGACAAATGCACTCAGTCACTGATGGGTTGTCTACTTTATTGGATAGAAGAAGACAATAGTGAATAATATGCGTGACTTTTTGTCTCATTTCGAGTGTTTCCAGCCCTATCATCCCCGAAACAAACAAGGATGGATAAAGAAATGGGTAATATCCAAACTCTCGCTTGTAGAGATAGCGTGCGAATCTTCTCTGTATTTTCTCAATCATATCTATGTACAGCTTCTCATGGGGATACCAAACAATGGCATTGTATTCCAGTTTGCTCCTTACATACGCGTTGTAGAGAAGTTTCACTATATGTAAGCTACCGAATTGGGAAGCTGTTCTAATTATAAAACCCAGGGATTTACTTGCTGCCTTGCACGTATTTATAATATGGTCGCGAAAGTTTAAACCAGGGTCGAATGTCACCCCAAGATCACGTATTGAAGTGACCCGCTCAAGCGCATCTCCAGCAAGCATATATGTTGTCATTATTGGAGAACGCGACCTGGTGAAAGTGATCGATTTACATTTTGCGGTGTTCAACGACAGCTTGTTCGCAATGCTCCACTCCATAACAGCGTCAATGTCACACTGCAAGGTCGCGCAATCATCAACACCCCTAACCGATGCAAATACTTTTAGGTCATCGGCAAACATGAGACATTTTGAGCCGGAGAGAACTGTTGGCAGGTCATTCACCATGATTAGAAACAAGGTTGGGCCAAGAGTGCTACCTTGACTTACGCCAGATCGAGTATAATATTCATGGGACCTATAGCTACCCAGCTTGACGTATTGTCTTCGGTCTCTGAGATAGTCTGCTACTAGTCCCAGGAGCATCCGATCAAATCCCTAAATTCCTAAATTGACTCAAATATTTTGCCAAATACCGATAGTATTGCGATGGGTCTAAAGCTAGCGATATCCGCAGATGCTGCACTCTTAGGAATCGGTGTAACCCGCGAAACCTTCCACCTGTTTGGATAGGAACACTGTTTGAGGGATAAATTGAACAAGAACAGTAGTGGTTCCTCTAAAGCAGGCATGCAATCTTTAACCAAGTACGGTGGTATATTGTCCGGACCGTGCACGGATTTGGCTTTTAAACGACGCGTTGCAACTTTCAGGTCTGTACTAGTTATAGAAGGTATGCCGATTTGATGTTCGTAAGAGATGACGTCGATGTCAGCTAACATAAACATTAATTAACGGATCAACAATTAAATTAGGCTATATTAACACATTTAACTTTGATCAGTGAAGAGTGAAAGTCGAATTAGTGTAGACACAGGAAACACCAGTAAATGTGTAGAGATCAAAGGTAACTGAGTTGGAGCCGACAGAAGAGAAAACTTTGTAACTGAAATACACCTCAAGATTCTGTAAGATGTCCAAGTCAAAGGGGACAGAGTCAATTAAATACTAGTAGTTAAAATGTCCCGAAATAGGGGGACTTCTCCTACCTGGGGCAAGATGGAGTTAGCGCGGTTCTCACACCTGCGTCAGCTGCGGGTCAAAGAAATTGGCTTATTGGAGCACCTTACACGCTTGTAATTGAGACACGAAATGGTGTGTGGTTTTCGTGGCTTCCAGTTTGATATAACCACGAACATAAAAAGATTGTACTGTTTAAAATCTAAGTCATTTAACACGTTCAGGACGGCATCGGGTCGAAAACATCTGAAGTGAATATTTGCTCGGGCCGGAGAGAGATTTCTATTGTCATCGCATGGGCCTGGGTAGTTTTTTTTAGGATTTTTTGTAGTGAGAGTGTGACAGATATATTAACTGGTATTCTGCCGCCAAATAGTACCAATAAAAGGAAAAATATTGTATCGGATCTTGAAGACCTGATACGGCCTGCAAAGAAAGTTTGTCCTTGCAGGACGGATATCGGATCTAAAAGACCCAATGCCTGATTACCCGATAGCCGGCCCTTGGTGACAGGTCAGTTAATTAGTGATGTGCATAGTAATTAGACGTTGCGATATTCTATTTGCGTTCGTTCCTAATTAGCCCTGTAATTAAAGTGCAAGTGCAAAATGAAATGATTCCGCTGAGACAACTAACGAGAACAAAGAAGTTCAGAAAAGCTGGAGAAAAATATTGATACGACGGGCCAACGTAAGTCCAGATCATATTTTTACCAGTCCTTCAAGTGGACAAACGTTATGTACTCCTCAAAATGCAACTTTAATAGTGAAGCGCATACAGTTTTTGAGGTAAAAATAAATTGATTTTTTTTTAATTATAAGTCGTTTCATTTGACATCACTAGCAATCATATACACTAGTGCCGGGATCAGGTATAAAAGATCCTATAATTTTACAACTAATTTAACCTCCTTTAATTATTATTTTTTCAAAAACGGGTTTAATGTTGTTATGCAGTGATTCAGTAACAATGCATTTCAGGAAAAAATATTTCAATGTGTCTTCAACTGGATGACATATTTGGCCTTAATGTCAAAAGGTGTAACAGGTCCTTTCCACCTGATGCCGACCATGACTGAAGTTCACCAACAGGTCTTGTAAACCCTATGCCGGCCGAACGATAGGTAACCATAATCGGGCCCCGTCCTGAACGTGTTAATATCACAGTTCTATCATATTAGTTAATGTGATTAACGTACATAAACTTTGAACACTTGCCCTGCATGATAAATAATATTAGCTGTCGTTATGTACATTTTCGTAAAAATACTCGTATTTCAGTTCTTTTATATGTAGTGGCAATACAAATTCACCTTTGCTACCTTCGGCAACCAAAAGCAACCCACAGGCGGCGTGCGTTTTAGTCGATTCGAATCCGACATAACCTCTTCCACCGGCTCTGGTCGGGAGGTATCCGTGGGGATTTTGCGCACGTAAAAAAGAAGTTCACCTTTCCAAATAATATGCTATACGTAGACTTAATCTCTTTAGTCTCAGTAGTATCTTTCGCAGTTATAACTGCACGTATTGATATCACATTACATCACATTCAGTCTTAATACTAAATAAAATAATCTTCAACGTTGCTGAGCCTCCAATAATAAGAAATCATACACAGTTTGTTCCCGACATCGCCCTCAGCTTCTAACTCGCTAACATCAAACGTCAGCGATCAAAGCTGCCGATTGCTCTCAGATTGTTAGCAGTTTCAGTGTAATTGTGCTGCTCATTGATCCCTATTGACTTTGTCGGCAAAAAGGTAACTCAGCCACTTATTTTCTTTGTTTGGTTTACTTTATATTTAAGATGAAATGGAAAAAAAATCTTTCGTGAATGAAAATCGTAATAATATTTTTTATAAGAACATTATCTATGCCTCAAGAATTAATGGGATTGAATCATTTTAAATTAGAATATACTCTGAGGAGCTTGAAGCATAATATCTCCTGGATAGATAGATAGATAATTCTTTATTGTACACCAAAAGATTACAGAAAATCTTATATTTAGCATGCATACAGTTTAATAAACAATGGGCGGCCTTATCGCTGGAAGCGATTTCTTCCAGGCAACCTTGGGATGGACAGTAGTGTAATAAAGCAAAAGATTTGGTGTAGTTAGCAAATAAACTAGAAACAAGGTGTATTAAAAAAAAACAAAAAGAAAGATATGAGAGAAGTTCAAATAAAATAAAATAAATATACAACTTTAGCACATAAATAGATATACGAAGTAAATAGTACATACTAATGTATGATTCTTCTTATTTTTTTTTAATCCCTGTTGCATCCGAAATTTTCACCTCAGAGTCTAGGACGTCCGCTATTTCTTGACTTCGAATTTTTCGTGTAGCTACTGCCATCTGGTCTTCACAACTCAATATTGAAGTATTGCAGTTAGACCTGTTGTTGGACATTTTAGGGCTCAACACGTAGCTACTGCCAAAGATGATCGTATGTCAACCGGGACTGACAGCTTAACGTGCAGATGCTTAGATACAAAATAGCCAGACCTGCTGCGGTTTTCCCAAGCACCTAAAATATGGGGTTCTTCAAGAGGGGCATCAGAAGGTTTCATGATGGTCGGCAGCGCGAGTGTAACACCCCTGGTGTTGCATACGTCCATAGGCCACGGTAACCACTTTCCATCAGGTGGGCCGTGTGTTTGTCTGCCACCTAAGTGGTATAAAAAAAAAACCAATCTATTTTTTTATACAATATTGGTGGCATACAAGCACACGGTTCACTTGATGGAAAGTAACAAGTAACTACCGCAGCCTACGGATATGTGCAATACCAAAGGAGTCACACTCGCACTGCCGACCCTGTAAGAGCAGAGGACAAGCAAAAGACAAAGCAGAACAAGCCTTTGGTCTTCCCACTGATAACACAAAAACTCTGGTGAGCTCTGGCTACATACAAATGTTGAACATTGCGTGCGATTGTGTGATCTAACGTTCGATTAATTAATTTTAAATGCGAATTGTTAGATGAAAATTGCCTTTTTTTTACGTACGCAAAATCCCCACGGATACCTCCCCACAGGAGCCGGTGAAGGAGGTTATGTCAGACTCGAACCGACTAAAACGCACGCCGTCTGTGGGTCATTTTGGTTGCCGAAGGTGAGGTTGACAGGCATATCCCTCGCACCCCAGCCGACACAGGGAATGAAAATTGCCTGACTAAAAAGTATACCGTTTAGTCAGGTTTTCAGTAACTGCAGAGTTTGGATAATTTTTTAGTGAGCTATACTGCTATTACTGGATACCAAAACAACATTAATAATATAGATGTTCAAAATCGGACTTTGGTATCTGAAAAAGAACTTCACATCTCGACAGAGAATAGCCTAACTGCGTATGGTGAGATTGTATGAACACAATTGTGGAAGTAGAAGAAGCAAAAGATGGATGCCAGGATCATAGCGTGACTGTATTACAATGTTAACTAGTGATTAACCATTATCACAGCCTATCTATCCTCCTAACGAAACATAATCAGAAGCTTAGTCAGAAGGTATACCTACATCCAGAAGTAGTAGAAAGACAATATATAAATGCATATTAAACTCGGTAATGGTAATGCAGCGTGGTTCCTGGCAGAGTAGAATTTGGTCCACCCCATCTCTTCCCATGTGGCGTCGTACAAGGCGACTAAGGGATAGGGCTGTTTAACATCGGAGAGAAATATAGAGCCCAGACTCAGCCTCAGATGGATGGCTCGAGTCAACAATAGTACCCGAAATACGGCAATAGGCTCACCACGTTGTAACGTGGGACCGAATAACAATTATTGGTGAAATGTGGATGACAATTTATCTCTGCCTAACCCTCCGGGGATAAAGGCGTGATTATATGTATGTACTGGTAAACTCCTAACATAGTTTGAAATACGTTTATTTATTGATCTAAGAAATACAGTCAATTCAATGTGAACCAAATTATGTTGGGACCTTTCCTAATCCAAGAAAACCCGCTTTAGGCTCAACACGTCATATCTTTTGCATTTGGTGTATTTTGAAAAGAAAAACTTAGGGAGATGGGGCGTGTATTACACCGAAGCAAGGGATTAATGCAGTAAGAATACTCAATTGAAAATTTGTAATTTATATGATTCTAAAAGTATTTTACGTTCTCAATCATCACCTACCTACCCTTGTCTCAATCATTTGAGGTCTGCGCTACATGTCATTCTCTTCCATATATTCCGTCCAAATGTTATTTCCTCAATCACTTTCTTCTCTGCCATATTCTCTTTCACGCTACCTATCCATTGTTTCTTAGGTCTTACAAAAATATTATCTGTAACCTAACCTAATTTATGGTTAACCGTGAGTTGGGCTCAAGCAGGTTCCTTTATGAACCAATTTGATTAATTGTCGCCTTCCCATTGATCGCACAAAATCTTTCTAATGAGCTCGGACTATACTGTTCACCGCCGGGAACATAACACGAGGTTATCTTGGCCGTGGTATGACGGAGCTATTTCCCATAGGGATCTTCAATCAGGATGAGAATACCGTTGTGTCGTACCTTCGTTGTCGCGCTTCGGTGTGAGAGGTAGCCTCGGTCCCCCCACTTAAAATAATACGTTCATTTGCGACATTGCATGCGTGGGGCTTACGCCGGCGTCGCTTAGCGTCTTAAATTACTGAAGCAAGTATATTGCAGCTCAGCTCTGGGAGGTATATTTATTCGTAAAAAATTTAAGTAGAAGCGTGCCCTGATTTACTTACTGGTTGATTTGACTAGAGTATAATAACAAAGTGAAGTAAACGTTCAGTTATAAGTTGCTGAGATAATAGACCTAATTCTAGAGTCGGCTTGCTTGTGTTAAAAGTGGATATATCTTATGGAAGTGTAATGACCAGAGTGTAAACTCACGATGGCTAAATCTCAAGTTCACCTTAAGAACCAAGCTGTTCTTACTTTAAAGCTGATGGTCCTATATCTTAGAGAACGAGATCTTTTGGTGATCAGTGACAAAGTTTCTTATTCAATACCTTCAAAAGTAAATAAATTATTCTTTATATTATCTGAACATGAGTAGTCTTTTTCTTTTATCTCTCTAAATCAGCTTGATATAAAAAGAAATTATTACCATTAAGTAAATACTTTGAAATAGAGAAATAAATAAATCTGTGAACAATGTCTTCTTTCTATATCGGACTAGGCGCAGTTTGTCAGATTTTCAACATTTTCATATGTTAGTATATCATCAAAATATATTTATTTATATCAGTTAGGTGGCAGACTAGCACACGGCCCACCTGATGGAAAGTGATCACCGTGGCCTATGGACGCTTGCAAAATAGTGGTCAGAATCTTAAAAAGACATGTTAGCAAATTCTCTGATTCACAATATGACAGACGTGAAAAACGTTATATACGAGTGTCTCCAACTACCCTATGGATGACACACAACCCCTACAAGTATTCTAACAAAGACACGGTAAATGTATAAAACAATATAAATATTAGAAGAACGAAACCACAATCAAGCCTCTAATACTCGCACCGCACCTGGCGTCGCTCGAGAAATTCCCACACATTTAAAACAAAAGTACGCAACATTATCGCCACACACATTCGTCGACCCTGCTATTTATTATGAACGTGTAAATAAAGAGTGGCACTTAATATGGCGCTTTTGGAACATCAAGCTGAAGGCAACAATAGCATTTTAGAAATTACTATATCTATGTAACGATGAAGTTTTCTATTATTTGATCACGCAATACTTTATCATTAAAAAAACTTATCTATTTGATTCATCTTTTGGAGGTGACAATTTCTGTTGAGCACTTTTAAATGATTTTTTCGGGTGAATCATGGAGATTGCGTCATTGACATCGTCTCATCCCATTACGACGATAGAATAGCTACTCTTAAGGCACTCTGAGCACTTTCTGTAAAAAATTGTAATATCTCATTGAGGGTCATTAAGAGATTTTCCAAATTTCAGAAAACTTTACAACTATTTCAGTATTTTATGCAGGTGGAGCAACGGGCAATAACTAGTTATAAATAAAATTGCAGCGGATCGATGCACACTGATTAAAGCTCATTAACAGGAACAGTGCCTATAGTACCATACCACACATACGGCGTAAGCGAGGTAGAAAAGAGATAACAGGAGATTGATGCATGGCACTCACTCTTTCAAAACGCCATACCCAGCTCCCGCCTTAAACGCAGAAGGAATTTCCTTCGATGTACTGCTTCTGTGGAGGGTCAACCTGAGAGCGTTTGGTACTAGAAGTGGCACACAGAAAATACAACCCAGACAAAACTTGTCAGACAACATTCAAACTGCTGAGAGCCTTCCACCCAGGTATGATTTGAAATGGTCCCTAAATAGGTTAAGGACTCATGTTGGCTGCCGTAGGGCCAACCGGATAAAATGGGGTTACCTAGACCCGGGGGTGGTGTCTGCGTCATTTCTTGGACCACCTCATGTTGCACTCGCTGTGCCCCTACACCTGCACCACTGCCAACCTGAATGAAGCGACTGAAGGTATTGAACTGGGGGCATCTAGTTATATTAAATTGTTGTCACTGACACACGATGAAGAAGATAATAATATAACAGAACTGATAAATTTTGCCGTACTCTGTCCAGCTTTGCGTGAGGCGTACGATATCCTTCGATTAAAATGATTTCATGGATGTAAGACCTAAATCCTCACCTAAAATTAGTAACACGATAATAACACTTTACGCATTTCTCGTTGTTTACAATTTTGACGAAATAATCTACTTGGTTTAAATGAAGCCTAGCTGGAAACCGCTGCGGTCAGAATGGATTACACATTTTACCATAATTCAACCTATGAATATTAAATTAAACAATGTTATATTGAAATCATTCAATCTACTGCGGTTACGGTCTAAAGTTTTGAGGGTACTAAATTGTTAGAGTCAACATTTTTAAGCCATATTTGTACTACTTAATTGGGATATATGAGGTGTTCGTACAAGAGATTAAATTTTATTATAAAATAAAATCATAAAATTTAATCTCTTATAACGAACACCTTGGGGATATTAATGTCGCCGCAATTAGTAAGTTTTATAAACACTTATGATATTTTACGTGAAAATGCCGAAACTGCAGTGAAAAGAGAAGAATAAAAAAAATAGATGCAGCCAAATGAGAAATAATCAATTTAGAGGAAAAAATTGATAATACATGCCAAATGACAATGGGAAGGCCAATCAGGTAGAATTTTCCAGAAAGAAGAAGAAGAAAAAAAAAACCTAACGTAATTGATTATATTGTTAGAAAGCAGATTAAAATTATCTGAAATCGGTAAGAATATATGAAAATAGTAATGACAGAGAAGCTTTTGAGGTATCTAAAGACAGGAGTATAATATGAGCAACTACCTTGGCCTACTTCGGAGGTACAATTCTATCTTGCCTGCAAAGTCTCAAAATAATCTTAAAACCAAAATATTAACAGCAAGTTAAACTTTTTTATTGATTTAAATAGTTTTTTATACCACTTGGGTGGCAGAGCAGCACACGGCCCACCTGATGGAAAGTGGTTACCGTAGCCTATGGGCGTGTGTAACACCAGAGAAGCCGCACTCTCGCTGCCGACCCTGTAAGCACAGAGTCTCTGTGCCGTCAGTGTTGAGGACAAAGCAGGACAAGCCTTTAGTTATCCCACTGACAGCACAAATTCTCCAGTGAGCTCTGGCTACCCTACTCACCACTGGGAACACAACATGAAGTTATTATAACAGGGGTAGTCTATAAGGCGGAGGTACTTCCCCAGTCGGACTGCTCAATTGGGCGGAAATACCGCCGTGTCCTACCTTCTCCAGTATTCTGTAGGGCGGAGGTACTTCCCCAGTCGGACTGCACAATTGGGCGGAAATACCGCCGTGTCCTACCTCCTCCATATTCTGTAGGGCGGAGGTACTTCCTCAGTCGGACTGCTCAATTGGGCGGAAAAACCCTCGTGTCCTACCTCCTCCAGTATTATCGTCCTTACTAAAACTGTGTACTAAATATCAGAACAATCAGTCAACAAAAGGGGTGAGTACTTGGTTGAGGATTGTACATAAAACTGGCATTAACATAAGCAACTACAATTGCATTTTTGGGGCATCATTATATTTGTATGTCACCAATCAATATTTGGCAAGAACGCCACATTTTTAATATACTAAACCGCAGTAGTATTTGCCAAGAAACGATTTCTTAAAATTAATCCATAAATTAAAATCTTTGGCTTAAGCATTTGTGTCTAGTTATTCGGATATTACTGACATAAATATTATCTTGTATGAGGAATTGTATGA
Source organism: Eilema griseolum (assembly GCA_963662185.1). Lineage (NCBI taxonomy): Eukaryota > Metazoa > Arthropoda > Insecta > Lepidoptera > Erebidae > Eilema > Eilema griseolum. The sequence goes on from OY759255.1 coordinate 4,322,503, forward strand.
CTCATATTAAAGAATTGCTAAAGCATAACATAATACAGTTTTAAATTACGAGTATAACCAAATGTAAAATTTTATTCTGAATAAAAAATATTATTATTATTATTATTAAATGAATTATCATTTAGTTTTCTTTTTCGTTTTTCTTCAGAATATGTCAATATACTGGAATAATAAGCTCGGATTGACTTTTAAAGAATGATTTAGTCTTCCAATGAGGATTCAGTAAATTTCTTAGCCCTTAAGGTGCGATCATCGAGATTCCGTCATAGGTGCGGCAAAGAAAAGAGGTGCTGCGTTGCATAGGTACTTCTTGATGGAATAGGTTTTATAGTATTGTATAAGGTTGACACCTCAGGTCTACACACGTTATCGCAAGCCAAACTGCCCGCGTGTTGAGGCAACTCGAACGTCAGAGGTCGATGAATGACCTCCGCCCCCCCAAGAGCGCAGGTCTGAGGGTAACGGGGACCCGCATGTTACCCTAGCAGAAGTTCCTGGGGACGAGTTGGATACTCTGTGGTCCCCACACCCAAGGAGAGGGCCAGATTGAGCGAGATGGCCCTGGGTCGACAGGGGTGCGAGGGATATGCCTGTTAACCTCACCTTTGGCAGTCAAAAACAACCCACAAGCTGTGCGCGTTTTAGTCAGTTCGAGGCCGACATAACCCCTCCCACCGGCTCTGGTGGTGGGGGTATCCGTGGGGATTTTCCACACGTAAAAAGAAGGTCTACACTCGTTGTTCCGGGTTAGAAAGGAAGGGTTTACATAAAAACTCTATCACTCTCTTATTAGAGGCGTAAAAAATTGCTTTTACCTACTTCTTCGGTATAAGTTACAAATACACATTAATACATATCGGCAGTTTAAAGAACAATATAGATATTAGCTTACTCATACAAGAAGCGTTTTACATGATGTGTGTAAATAGTCTAAGGGTATACTTATGCTTACCTATTTGCCGAGTTTTAACTCAATCTTTCTTTTAAACTGTACCTCAAACGGTACGATACCTACGAGTTTATAGTTAAGTCTAGAAATCTAATTATTTGTGTCTGCAGATTTATTCATTTGTAAAGCCTCATATTTATTATCTAAATTAGTTTATTTACGAGCAACATTTTAGCGGCCAACCGTTCTTACAAATATACTTATTCCATACACTCACAAAGACGGTTAAGAGCTCCTCTGATATGTAAATGTGTTGTGTTGAGTTTTCCTTCCGTCTCATATTATTTACTTTGTCTTTGTGAATTAGGGCATGTTTGGGATGTTTGTGGCCTATCGTTCTGCAGCCATTACGGCTTAAAAGGTTTATCTACTTTGTGATTAATGCTAGCGTAGATGTAATGTTTTGTTACTAAAGAACGACCAAACTTTTCTCATAATTTATCAACACTAATTCTATAAGACAACATATTCCAAAATTGAATAAACTGTATTTATGTATAGGTATATTCGGCTTATCCTATCCTACTAATATTACAAATTCTAGTAGTTTTGTGAGCAGTAGATCTCGCAAGCACCCTTTGCCACATTTTTCTCGTACCTTTAACTAAATGTTAAACTAAAGTTTTACCCAAAAATAATGATGATCGATCAACGGCGGGTGCACCCCCCCTTTCGCTCATCAGGTTCACGAGGTATGATTTTTTTGCACAACAACTTGTGAAGAATCACGTCCTTGATATTTTAGTCAAAAATCATCAAGATCCGTTCATAAATAATGTGACACCAGACTTCCCCTATTTACTTCCCCATTTTCTCTCTTACTAAAGTTAGTTGTTAATAGTAGTTGTTTTAAAGTCTCCTATCCTCCTATAGTCCTCTCCTTTATCTGACATAGGTACATAACTTTAATACGAGAAATAAAAATAACTAAACTCACGCTTCATAAAGTTGGTGATTCGTTTGCAGGCAACTGAATAAAAATATTTTATACAATTCCTCAGGATTTAGCTGTCATGCTGTCACTAAATACATTTGAAATTGAAATGAAAAATGCTTCTATAAAAAAATCGAAATGCGTGGTCAACATAAGTCTCTTGCTTGCTAACACACTATACTGTAAACTCAAGCAAATTTAAAAAAAAATTGATAATATAGTTATATTTTAGTTAGACAAACAAACTAACATAGATACGGACAAGAGCAAAATCGGCCACCTTCTCGAAACGGAGACTCTCGCTCACTTCGCTCGCTCGGTTGATGAAAGCTGTGAAGATTTTTGGATGTTTATTATTTCATCCAGGTTTAGCACCCAAACGAATTTGGTGGAAATTTGATTCGGTGCCAGATCATAGTTTGGAATAACATAATGGGCTACTTTTTAATTCCGAGTAAAAGTTCCAATGGGTTCAAAATTTCACATTTTTTTTTATACCACTTAGTTGGCAGACAAGCACACGGCCCACCTGATGGGAAGCGGTTACCGTGGCCTATGGACGTATGCAACACCAGGGGTGTCACGCTCGCGCTGCCGACCATGAAGAAACCTTCTGATGCCCCTCTTGAAGTACCCCATATTGAAGGCGCTTGGGAAAACCGCAGCAGGGAGGTCATTCCACAGCTTGAGTGTGCGTGGGATGAAGTTTCTTTCATACCACATAGTGCGCACCGTCTCAGGTCGCAATGTGTGGGGATGAATTCCCTGCCTATGGCGAGAGGTGCGATGATAGAATGTAGCTACGGGCATCATGTCAAACATGTTCGCGGGTATCAGGTAGTCCTTCATATTATTTAGGAAGGATATACGTACAAACTTAAGAGTCTCTGTGACGTAGTGGTAGTTAACGCAGCCGCTACGCAGAAGGCTAGAGTTCGATCGTTGGTCGGCCTCGGAGAGCATGTTCAGCCGTCGTTGGTCGGCCTCGGAGAGCATGTTCACCCGTCGTCGGTCGGCCTCGGAGAGCATGTCCAGCCGTCATTGGTCGGCCTCGGAGAGCATGTTCAGCCGTCGTTTGTCCGCCTCGGAGAGCATGTTCAGCCGTCGTTGGTCGGCCTCGGAGAGCATGTTCAGCCGGTCGGTCCTGGCTACCATATGAGAATATATGGCAGTCATTACGGGTAGTTGGAGCCCTAAAAAGTTTAACAGCTGGTCCAACTGCAATGTTTCGATACCGCCTTTGAGTTACGGATGTCATATGGCAGTCGCCTCACGGAAAATATCACAGTTCACCCAAATCCGTAATTAGACTGGTAAAGCGGACCCCAAACTCCGAGGTGAAAGCTTATGATGCCACTGGAAGTAACGCTAAGATAAAGAAGATTTTCACCTTTTTTTTTTTAACGTGCGCAAAATCCCCACGGATACCACCCCACCGGAGCCGGTGGAAGAGGTCGGACTCGAACTGACTAAAACGCACGCCGCCTGTGTGTCGTTTTGGTTGCCGAAGGTGAGGTTGACAGGCAGGTGAGGTTGACAGGCAGATATGTACACACCTAGAAGCATCATAAAAATGCGTTGTGGTTTATAGTGTCTTATGTTTTTTACTCCATATATAACATATCAACATTACCGGAGCAGTACCTTAAATTGTTGTTTAAATACATCTAATACCCTCTTTTTGACAGGAAGATACCCGGTCCTTTGGGAAGCTTGCATAGAGAATGTTCAACAAGCAAAGATCCTTTCATAATTTTATTTTACTGTTGTATAAGGTATTCATTAGGGAAACCCCACGCGTCATGAGATTGTAGAAATGAACCGGGACCAGTAGATTTGAACTGGAGTGAATATTATGTCAATAAATAAATAAAAATGAATATTCCAAAATATTCTACAGAACGCTATCTAACGCATGGGAAGAATAGCTTAACTTAGATACTTTTTTTTTGTAAATATATTATTATATATATAGGCCTATAAAAACAAATACATTACAACATCTTTCATCTATTCCAACTCCTAAATACCCACCTTTTAGCTTCGATCAATTAACTGCGTGTGATGTTAAAAAGAGCATAGTAGCAATTTCATCCAATGCTGTGGGCAACGATTGTGTCAGCAGGAATATGATCTTACCTATTCTTGATGAGATCGTGGACATTCTCTGCCATATCTTTAATCACTCATTATCCTGCGGCATATTTCCGTCTGCGTGGAAAGATGCTCAAATAATTCCTTTACCAAAAAAATCCAAACCATGCTCGTTTACTGATTACCGTCCGATATCCATCCTTCCATTCCTTTCCAAAGCCTTTGAGCGACTCGTCCATACTCAACTTAGTTCTTTTCTGAATAAAAATGAACTTCTCAACCCATTTCAATCTGGTTTCCGACGCGGACACAGTACGACCACAGCATTGGTTAAGATAACTGATGATATAAGAAAGGGCATGGATAGTGGTAGACTTACTTTATTATCTTTGCTTGATTTCAGTAATGCTTTTAATACTGTAGATTTCCACATCCTGCTTGGTATACTCAGCTCTATTAACATATCTCCAACGGCTATTGAATGGTTTCGTAGTTATCTGTTCGGTCGCCGGCAACGTATACGCATCGAAGAATCTTATTCTTCTTGGTGCAGTACTACAGCTGGCGTACCGCAGGGTGGCGTTTTCTCTCCCTTACTCTTCGCAATTTTTATAAATACCATCTCTGAAAAACTTTTTTCATCCTACCACCTTTACGCGGATGATCTGCAAATCTATACGCAAGCTCCCTCAAGTGACTTAACTAGAGCTATTTGTACGATCAACATGGATCTGGAGCATATTTCCGAATGGAGTAAAAATTATGAACTGACGGTGAATCCAACAAAAACACAAATAATTGTAGTAGGTGGTCAGCAGCTGATCTCTAGAATCAACTGCTCACAATTGCCGCAAGTTCAATTTGCAGGAGCTATTTTACCAATTAACACTAATATAAAAAATCTGGGTATCTATATTGACAGTACCCTCTCCTGGAGACATCAACTAGGTACAACAAACAAGTTGGAAACTCTTTGCATCAGCAGGGGCTTTGCGTCGGTTACGAAATTTCCTTCCAACTTCTACAAAAATTCTTCCTGTACTAGATTACGCCGATGTCAGCTAACCTGATCTGACTGAGGAGCAACTTGATAAGCTTGAGCGTCTTCAAAATTTTTGCATTAGATTCATATTCGGCTTACGTAAATATGATCACGTTTCTGAATTCCGTAATAGACTCAAGTGGCTCCCAATTCGCCTTCGCAGGAATGCTCAAATTTTAGCATTATTATATAACGTTCTCTTTAATCCAATTACTCCCACTTATCTTAAAGAACGTTTTACATTTCTCCATGACACACAAACGGGATCCTTGAGACCGTCTAGGAACCTGACGCTGGGATTGCCAGCGCATTCTACTGTTTACTATGGCAACTCTATTACGGTGAAGGCCATTGGCCTATGGAATGCATTGCCAGTAAATATTAAAGAGGCACAATCCATTAATATTTTTAAAACAATGGTAAAGAGACATTATCTCTCTACAGCGTAGTCGTTGAAGTCTTCTCATATTCACTTATTATTTTATTTATCTATATTTCATATTTGTATACTATGTAATTATTCATGTAACACACTATTTTATAAATGTTGACAAATTACACCAACACTCACTTATATACTTTAATTCCTGTCCATCCTAAGGTTGCCTGGAAGAAATCACATTGTGCATTTAACTGTAACTTTAATTATGTTTGTAAATTTTTTATAATATTGGTGTGCAATAAAGAATTATCTATCTATCTATCTATCTTTTTTTTGTAGCGTGATAACACATTGCCTATGACATTTTTCGATAAAGGGATTATTCATTACAAAAATATTTTTAAGGAACTAGTTTAGTTTAGTTTTAGTTCCTGAGATTAATGCGTTCAAATAAACAAACAAACTCTTCAGCTTCATAATAGTATAGATAAAATATGAAAAGCAACGAAGACATGAATGAGGGTGATTAAGAAAGAAAGTGAAAGACAGTAGCTATCGCTCTTGCAAATAGTAGGGCGTAACCATTTTCTTGAAAACGGGCAGAGATCATGCACACTCAATTGTTAAGGGTAAGGTATGGTCGTACGATCTATTCATCCGTTTTATTTATACCACTTAGGTGGCCGACGAGCACACGGGCCCGTTTATAAGTATGTACACAAAAATCGTCTCGCAAGTAATATAAACATGAAGTAGAACATTAATATTATTGCATAGAAAACAACAACAACTTAATATTCTAGAAAGCTATCATTCTCTGAAACAACATTAATGACCTGGGGGGCTACCATGAAGTATCTGAAACTTCGTACAGGCGCGGAACACGAACGTAAGAAGTCTCCCTAAACAAGCGACAACTCGTTGGCGGGCATATTATCATTATTACGAATTTATTATTAATAACTTTTTTTTTTGCGTAGCGCACTGTCGCGTCTCTGAATGATGCGTAAAATCTGGACAATTGTCCCCATTTGTTGTTATTTTAGAGTGTGGACAACGTATCTATAGTTTATAGTCATGATTGGATTTAGGGATAAACGAATTATCGAAAACATTGATCCGCAACTTCGTAGGTTTCATGGGTGCCCTACTATTGTTAACTGTTGGCAGATGATATCTGGATGACAATAATCATGAACAACATTCTGACATCGGTAAAGAATCGAGTGATAATGACAAAACTTAGAAGGTTGATCGCGCAGAGAAACCTTGGAGTGAGCCGTTCGTAAACTTTTTAGTGACGTGGTTGTTTGTAAGCTTTTGTTTGCCAAATATACAAATGTTTGTTATGTCAAGTACCAATGTTTGTACGACTGGTTGATTTTGTAATACCCTAACATTTTGTGGTAATATTCTTATTATCCGATCCGATATCGGAGTTCACTCCGAGATCCGATAACCGACAGAAAATAAAATGTAATGAAATGAAATGAGATTTATTCGTAGGAGACACGGTGAAGATAAGATGTTACATTTTTAGTTTTAGATACAGCATATCTCGCCTTCATTAGGTATACGAATTTTTTTGATAAATTATGTGATCATCATTAAACCACTTACTAAATAATACCAAATAATAAATATATTCATGAATAAGTTACTTACTATACATATTTAAGATTAAATTGATATTGTTAATTGCAATTGTGAAAGAAATACCAAAAATCGGATATCGGAGCCGACACCGCTGTGTTGGCCCGATATTGGATATCAATGTCAATCAGTCACCACAACAGCAACTTCAGGGCAAAAGTTAATAAAAAAAACTTTTTTCTTTTTACATTCACAATTCTTGAAGAACCTACTAATTCAGGATTATTAGGTGTCCTTTTCAAAATTCTTGAAATAATTCCAGATTGGTTTACTTTTTAAAATGATATTCCTAGCAGTAGGGTTAATTGAAAAATAATCGATATTAAATTGTAATTCATTAGGATCTAAATTCGGTATTATATTTTATGAAACTATGAATAAAAAATAAGGGGGAAAATGGTTTATAATTTAAACCAATAAATAATCTTATTTTACATATAAACAAACATACAGTCACGCCTTTTCCCAGTGGGGTTAGCAGAGACTACAGATTTCCACTTGCCACGAGCCTGGCATACATCTTTTGCTTCTTCTACTATCATAATTGTTTTTAAACATGCTCTCCGGTTTCGGGTACCTACACTTGACATGTCCTTTCCCTTAAAATGTCTTCATTTATTTTATGGCAATAAATTATTATTGTTTTATATAACATAAGTTTTATTACTACTGATAACAGCATTGTAAATAAAACACATTTCGTTTCATCAACATGATGCTTAGTCTAACATTTTCATTGAAGGTGTCGAAAAACACAGGTTCCAAACTGATATCACAGGTTTTAATATTCCACACATCCAAGAATATTTCTTACACTACTCATTCGTCATCTGTAAACGTTATGAAATTCCCAAGGAAATAGCTTCGAAGGAAATTTTATCTAAGCCCACCGCTACACTGCAAATAAAATTTTATATCACATTTTATATGACACTCAATTTGGCCGAATCAGAAAATATTTGAGCAAAAGTATTTTACACTTACTAAAGTTTCAACCTACGCTTAACGATTAGGGTTTTTGCTTACCTATAAAGGTTGGACGATGGAAATATCGCTCTAGTTTTCCGTTTTTAGAAACAATTTTGCGACGTCAAAGACTTGACCAAAATTGTCCAGTTAAGGGACCGGTGTTTGCTTGTTCAGGGAAAGTGCTCTGTAATGGATACCTTTAGTGTCCCAAATGACGTTACCAACATGCCTAAAGAGTGTAATTGTAGCACGTATATTGATCTCTATTTATATTTCTTACGTGAGTTTTAAGAATTTTTCAGAAAGTTTCAGTGGGCTTGAAACTTGTTTCAGCTTATGAGACATTACTGAGAATTTTGTCAATAAACCTAAGTATTGCTGACGTTGTGATGAATGTGCTGAAAAAACATAACATCCGCGGCGAACGTCATCAATCTAATCTGCCTAACAAACATTAAACGCGAATATATTTCATTCGCACGGACGAGCCAAGTCGGTCAAAAAAAAAAGATATAATTCATTTAAAATAACTTACGGCCGACAATTGTGTTCGCAGAAATCACAAAATTTAACACTTCCTCCGTACGTAACAACTAGTTACACCCGAAAAACAAATGTCAGGTCATATTCAGTAGTAGATATTTGTTGAGTTTATGGTGAATTTTTTTTGAGTCTGTGCTATCGAGCAAATGGTCGTATCCTTAACGTATCGGACTGATTTTATCGGTTATATTATGTGAAAACAGCACATGGTTTCGGCTTTCGGATATCGGCTATCGTCGTCCGACACCGATATCGAACCGGATAGTGTGAAAAAGGAGGCGCGGATTCGAACCCCGCTCAGTGCAAAAATATTTGTATGCATGGGTCTTTGTATTGGTATGGTCGTGCAGTAGAAACATCTATGGCAGTCAGTACTGGTAGTTAGAACCCTACCTAACTTCAAAATTGTTAATTGGTTGTGGAGGTTATATGGCGGTCGCTTTACGGAAATTTTGAAGTTCAGCCGCATGCTAGTTAGACTAGAAAGCCAACCCCAATTAAGTTGGGAATAGTCTCAGAGAATGTCAGAAAATGTAGTTTTTTTTCGGATTTCACTTGGAATCTTTCTACTAAATGTGTATTTATATCCATAAAATTACCCAATTAGTCAATACCAATTATAGTATGGCCATAAAAACAAAACAAAAAGTATAATGTCGAAAACAAAAACAATTAGACCTCTGAGGAAAATTGAAGAGATTTATAGTTTAGGAGCGGGTGGTATAAAAAGTGCCATCCCCATGTACGGAACAAAAAACAGGTCCGCGATGACGAATCGCCAGCTATTTAATTTAATCATTCACTCGCTCGGTCACCGCTCTGTCATTCATTCGTGGCAAGGGACATCTAATTCCGTTTCAGTTTTTGTGATGCTTTAAATCATTTTTGTTTTCGTGAAATTATTGCTCCACATTTTGAAATACTCGTTTTTTTTTAATAAAGACTAGGTTATACAGCCTCAACCGTAGTCTAGGAGGTAAACCGGCTTGTAGGAGAGGGTTTCTTGGGCCTCAAAGATACACAGCCAATCAACCAATCAATCAAGCCCATCGCAGTCCACTGCTGGAAATAAGCCTCTCCCAATATTGGGAGGCTTTGGCCTACTGCTTCCACGTTGACCAGGCGGGTTGGTACAGTGTTTGTTTTGTGTTTTCCTTCTCTCGCATGATGTCATCTACGTATTTTGCCGTAAGTGCCTTTGAAATAGATGAGGTGACGATACTTGTATTCTTTCTCGGTCACCAAACGTATGGGTGAAAGAAAATGAATGAAAGATGTACAGCAACCGACAGCTATCAATTTGGTTTTCTGTATGTAGAAGGCAATTAACGGATAGGACTGTTCTACATCCGACAGTAAACATACATTCTATGACAAAGTGTCCGCTTGATGGCAATTGCACACATTGCAACTTGAGGCTGTACGCACTGTGTGGTATGAAAGAAACTTCATCCCACGCACACTCAAGCTGTGGAATGAACGCCCTGCTGCGGTCTTCCCATGTGCCTACAATATGGGATTCTTCAAAAGGGGTATTAGGAGGTTTCTTCAGAGTCGGCAGCGCGAGTGTGACGCCCGTGGTGTTGCACAAGTCCATAGGCCATGATAACCACTTCCCATCAAGTGGGCCGTGTGTTTGTCTGCCACCAAAGTGGAATAAAAAAAAAAGACTCGCCTCCTATTAGGTGGGCCCGAAAACCATTGTTGGCGAAATATGTAGATATACCTATGCCAACCCCTCAGTGATTCGCAGACAAACGTGTGTATTTAAAACATTTTTTTCATTCTCAGAACTTCACGCTTCTGCCATTGTCATGACCTTCTCCATTATATGAAATATGTAATAAGAAACTGTTTGTTGTTTCGTTTACTTGTGAACAAATTGTTCGTCGGCGACATTAGTTCCATTGTAATATATTTTTAAATAAGTATTTTTAAACAAATACTTTGTCAAACTTTTTTTATTTATTCATTCTGCTTCGTAACTCTTGAGTTGATTGAATATTTTTGAAGGATGTTTGGAAGTCATAGGCTTTTTTAATTTAGGCTCAATTTTTTATTTTGTTAAGTGTTCATTCGTTTCACATGCCGTGATTTAATGACTCTTGTGGTGAAGGAAAAATAATACAACTATCACCAACCTATCTTCTCAGAAAGGTATCGTAAGAGGCGACTAACAAAAAAAAATAAACGATGGGTTTAAATTATCTTCAGCATGGAATCCAGTGATTCAAAACATGCAGCCTCGCTTTTCTGTACAGTCTGATAAATACTGGACAGTTTACTTACAGAATAGGGACACTGTATGTGTGGTATGTGACGGTACATGGCGATACGAAAATATTTAAAATATCGGGAATGTGCGGGTAGATGAAGAATCTACTACCTCACGGACTCGAAGACGGCGGGCGTGCACTACTGAGCCAGGCAGCCTGTGACCACGGCAGGTGTGATCTGGTCGAAACGTCGAGTAAATCAAAGATATGTTATCTGTACTAACCCGTCTGACCAGAGTGAAATCAGTAGCCAAAATAAACTTCCCGTAACGACTGCCAAAGATGTTCGTATGACTTCCATATTCGATATTCATGCATACAAATATTTGCACTGAGTGGAATCCAGACCCCCCTGCGTAGCAGACGCGTTCACTACCGCCGCTCCACAGCAACTATTTACGGTACAAATGCGTATTACATTCACTTTTGGTAAAAAAATTAACTCGTTAGCCTTTGTATGAGGCTGGTGCCTGTTGTAGGAAAATCTGTGTTACAGAACCCCAGGCTCCCACCTCTGGAACGACTTTTTTACAAATATTTTACCAACCAACCAACATAAGCACTCACGCCTATATCCCCGAAGGGGTAGGTTAGCACTCACATTTCGCCAATTTATGTTTAGGTCCAAATGTAATAGGTGGCGAGCCACACACAAACATAACTTCGAAAAGCATCGAATAGTCATCGGTGTGTGCCATGGTAAAACCTGGGAAACCGATACCTCGTTACGGCAGTCCATTACCCATATCACTAGGCTACGGCTACATTCGTTGTGTGTGTGTGTGTGGGGGGGGGGGGGTGTATGAGTTCTATCCACTATTAAAGGTCAACTGGGTTCGTCATCTTATAAATATGTTCGTATATTAATTAGCACACGTATTATGTCTCATTAATTAACAAGTCTGTGGTCCTAATGTAATCAAGTCTCACCTTCTATTACAAATTACAAACTTTCATTACATTACAAAATTCTAGTCATAAATATCTAGGCACTTAACTTAGGTAAACTTCATTATTATTCAATTAATTTTGATAAGTTTATGTTGAGAATAATTTTACCCCGTGACATTTATCTTGGACCTCAAATATACTTAAAAATGAGCTCTATACGCGCAGTACACATTTCTTGAGCGTTTTTTATTTGAGGGCACGGAGTGCATGGCAGTGGATAAGCTCAAATTTCCATCCAAGCATAGGTAATTAGTAATTACAGGACAATCCGCGCGCGCCAGAGCATCGTTTCTAGTAACTTAGGTCTAAGATATGTGTGCCTAGGTATAAACTCTTCTTAACTCACTTATTTCATATACTAAGAGCAATAATTCTACATATTATTATATTCATAATACTTTAATTTTTTTATCCAACTTAGGTGGCAGATGAGCACACGGCTTTCCTGATGGAAAGTGGTTACCGTGACCTATGAACGTGTGTAACACCAGGGGAGTTACACCCCTGCTGCCAACCCTGTAAGAATAGATAGTTTCTTTGCTGTCAGTGCAGCATATAAAGTCAGGACAAGTCTTTGGTCTTCCAACTGACAGCACAAAATATTTCCAGTGAGCTCTGGCTACCCTACTCACCGCCGTGAACACAATACGAGATTATTATGGCCGTAGTATTCTGTAGGGTGGAGGTACTTCCCCAGTCGAACTGCTCATTTATGCCAATTTTTTTTTATATCTGAAAGGTCAATCAGACTTCGCCTCGCCTGATGGTAAGCTGAAGGCAAAGTCTCAGAAAAGAGTGTCACCATCACATACATATGTCATGTTATAATATTGCTGTGTTATTTTTAAGTTATGTTTTTTTTTATATTACTGTTTTTATGTGTAGTGCAAGTGTGTGTGCATAATAAATGGTTCTTTATTTCTTTCTATAATACATATAATAAATAAATGTAAAAGTAATTTTGTCTATCTGTCTGTCTTTCTGTATATTACGCATCAAAGCGTACACCAATGAACCGATATTCATAAAATTTGGTTAAGCAAAGACAACAATCTTACGAACTTACTCTACTACAAAAAACATACATCCATAAAATCACACCTTTATCTCCGAAGGGTTTGGCAGAGGTGAATTAACATGCATATTTCATCAATCATTGAATTTGGTCCCACGTAATAGGGGTGAGCCTATTGCCGCCTGCCGGACACTATTTTTAACTCAAGACATTGTTAAACAGTCCTATCCCTTAGTCGCCTTGTACGACAATGCATTGCGAGAGATGTGGTGGTCCAAATTCTAGTCTGTCGGGAACCACGCGGCCTTCAAAACGAAAAAAATAATTATTGCTAATAAGTGAAAACAGTTCAGTACCTACTTTTTACTTTATTTTTTTTTAATGTTATTCATTGTTATTTACAAAAAAAAATTAAAAATAAAGATGACATGAAAATATGTTATTGCATCATCCAAAAACACTGACGCACAAGTTGCTCTCACTCTGAATAAATTTCTAAGCATGAAATCGCGTCTACAATGACACGTCCCGGGGGTGAAGCCACCCCTTTGTTTTATATTCACCCCTAATAACTGTGCTTAATTGGTATTGACGGATTTAGCAGACTGAATTGACGGCATTATTATGCGATTTCAGAAAATATGAAATGTTATTTCTAGAAATATTTTATTAATATGATAATTATTTATAATTACTTAAACTTAGCCATTTTGATAATTATTATTGAGTGTTGTAATTATTGGTTGCATATAAAACGTGGTATAATATAAACGCATCTGAGTTGGAACAACAAAACGCAAATGACAGCTAAAAGTAATTTTGTCTATGATTAAGTGTGGTTGAAAATTTAATTATTACAAATTATGTTAAAAATCTATAATAATAACCGACACCCAAGCGGCCGGAGACACGCACAACAGCTAGTATATAATATAAGTACAAGGCGATTGACGGATAGGGCTGTTGAACAACAGAAAAATATAAACAGCCCAGAGTCAGCGTCAGATGCATGACTCAAGTGAACAATAATACCCGGAGTATGGCAATAGACTCGTCCGAATATAATGATTGGTGAAATATGGGTGTTAATTCGCTTCTGCCTAACTATCAGGGGATAAATACGTGTTTATTATGTACCATGTATTAAACACACCAACAATGTCTATTATAAAATTGTAAAGTAGCTATGTCTGTATGTTCGTGATATTTAAAAAACTTAAGTTCAAATTATTATGATACTGAACTTAATTTTTTTTTTTGTTTTTTTGTCTGCGATGGGTGAAAACTTAATCAATCAATTAATCCATCGCAGTCCACTGCTGGACTAGGCCTCTCCCAAAGTTGCTTTAGCCTAATGTTTACACGTCGGCCAGATGAGTTGGTACAGGGTTTTATTTCAAGGTTTTCCTTCTCACGTAGTGATTTCGTCTACATTTTTTTCCGTTAGTCGCCTCTTACAACACCCTTCAGATGAGATGGAGAGGTGATACTTGTATTCTTTCTCCGTCACTACTAAAAACTACTGAACCGATTTTGTTGCAAATTTTCATTAGAAAAGTAGTCAGCTAAAATACTGCACTCATATATTTGTTTCTAGAATATTTTGTACAACAAACTTCACAAGTTTTTGTAGTAGGCTAACAGCCAGTGGAATTGTAGCTCTATCTTGATGAAGTTTAAAATAAATAACCCAATTTTCACTTTCCAACAAACTAAAGAAAGAAAGGAAGGAAGAAACAAAGAGAGAGAGAGAGAGAGAGAGAGAGAGAAAGAGGGAAAAAGAAAGAAAACAAAAAGAAAGAAAGAAAGAAAACAAAAGAAAGAAATAAAGAAAAAGAAAGAAGTAAATAAAATCATTTTTATAGCACTTGGTTGACAGACAAGCACAAGGCCCATCTGATGGAAAGTGGTTACCGTGGCCTATGGACGTGTGCAACCCCAATCACACTTGCGCTGCCAACCCTGTGCACAAGAGTTTCTGTGTTTATTTAACTACTATAGTTTCTGTGATTTTCCAACGTCCGACTATGCAAACAGTGTTATTTGACGAAGGATTTCTGATCCGGTTAGCTTTAAGTCCTTTGATTTATGATTTCAATGTTCCTTTAGTATCCTAGAGATTATTCTAAAGTAATTAAATTCATATTTTGATTCATAGTACACCTGTATGGTGCGATGATAGAGTAGTCCAATGCTATAAAAGAAGTTGTGGGTTCCATTATTTACACAAAAATAAAGAGATTTTTTTAATTACACTTCGTATGGCCTGATAGTAAGTCAAAGGTGAAGTTTTAGAAAAGAGGGTCTCCATTACTTACATATACCATGTTACAATGGTGACACTTAGCTTGACGGCCTCATCATAATCTTTTTCACGCCCCGCTTAAAGGACCCGGGATATTAGGAAGAACGAAACACGTGAGCTGGTAATGAGTTCTAGGCCTTAATGGTGCGACAAAGGAATGGAAGGAAGGTGCAGAGTATCTGATCAAGAACCAAGCGGTTCAGAGAATCTTTCTTTTGTCGAACCACTAATACCAGCTTTTCTTTCTTTACCAGCTCATGTGTTTCCTTCTTCCTACAGTACCAGGAACTCTAAGCGGGGCGTGAAAATGTATATGATAATGCCGACAAGCTGAGTGTGATCACTGTAACATGATACAAATTCGTAATGGTGACTCTCTTTTCTGAGACTTTGGTTTCAGTTCTGTCAGTCGAGGTGAAGTGTCAATTTGACGTGTTTTATGTAAAAAAAACACAAAAAATCTGGCCTGTACAACAGCCTTGTTAACTGTAGCGCAAAAATACGGAAACCAACTAGAAATACAGACATTAGTTTACTTCTAATTAAAGTTCCAACTTAAATTACTACATGCCTTAACGGCTGTAAGTTTCACGGCAGGTGATAGAAATAAAACTAACGGCTTCCGCCAACCTGCCCCGGCTTGCAATATCTTGATAACGGCTAATCAGTAGAGTTGTCCGTGTCTAAATAGATTTACTTCAATGCATTTACAGTGCTTTGGGTTTTAAAAAAATAATTTCGTAATTGAGTGATAAAGGTTGTTGAACTCTAAGAATATTAAACAGTATTTCAGAAGAATTTAAAACAAACTGTTACCCGCGGTTTCACTCGTATGAATGTCAGTTATCGCGATAAAACATAGCCAATGTCCTTTCTCAAGGTTTCATCAAAGTCGTTGAGATTTACATATAGTATACTATTGCATTTATATTATTAGTATAAGATTAGAGGTTACTTTTCCGGCTCGAGTTAAAGAATTATTCCATAATAATTCTGTTCGTAAATTTAATTACTTTTATTGACTTCAGCTTGGTATTCAATTCAATTATAAGTTTCATATATTATATATCACATATATTTATTATATACTTTCAAGTTGATACATGACAATAGTGCCCGGAATATGCCAATAGGCTCATCCCCTATTACATGCGACCGAATACAATTATTTTTGAAATGTGGATGTTAATTAATTTACCACTGCCTAAACCTACGGGGATAAAGGCGTAATTATATGTATGTATGTATGATTTGATCTTATTCCCTTAGGTATTATGATCGTATTGAGACTTTAAAACAAAAAAGATTCTCAAAAGCACGAAAAAAAAAACAGAAACATTGAATGAAATTTTAAAGCATTTAGTAACTATTCAAATCCATTAAAATATAAAAAAAATAGAATGTGACCGTTGCCGTAGGATGAATATATGTATAGAATTTGGATGGTTTCGGGCGAAGGTCCTGTGGCTTAGTGGTCAAAGCGTTCCTCCTGTAAGGGAATGATCGTGTGTTCGAATTCCCCCTGTACCGATTCAATTATTTTTATATATTGATCGAGTACATACGTGCATACATACATATAATCATGCCTTTGTCCACGGAGGGTTAGACAGAGTTGGATTAACACCCACATTTCACCAATCATTGAATTCGGCTCACGTAATAGGGGGTGAGTGTTATTGCCGTCTTACGGGCACTTTTGTTGACTCAAGCCATGCATCTGAGGCTGAGTCTGGGTTGTATATCTGTCTAGTGTTAAACAGCCCTATCCCTTAGTCGCCTTGTAATACACCGCATGGGAAGAGTGGTAGTAAAATTCTAATCTGCCGGGAAAAACGCACACACACACACACACACACACACAGGAACAGCCCTCTAGATAGGCTAATACAGTCCAAAACTCCAGGACCACAATGTCGACATTTCACGAAGCAACTACTGAGATTACAACATACCTGGTGTACAAAACGTACAGCTAAATTATACGGCGTTACTCCAACTATATTGTTAACCAAGCCAAATTGCGTGACCGTACTTTAGCTGAGTTAAACTTGGTTCACGTCACTGACATTATACATTTGACTTCTAAACTATCATTTAATTGTAATGGTTGTGTCTGTACATTTAGGATATTAAAAAAAATGGTAAACCTTTGAGGATGCCGTAGGGCGAAACCGGTCAGGTTTAATAAGAAATTCTGTGGAAACAGTACAAGTATGTTCTTAATATGTGTAAATAAAATATTAGGGCTATGTTATATACACACGTTCATAGGCGACGGTAGTCAATTTCTATCAAATGGGCCGTGTGTACACGGCTAAGTAGGATAAAAAAACAATTCTGAACACGACAATATATTTTTTTAATTTTTGGATATCCGCGATGGACGCAAAAACTGCTGAAAGAATTTTGATTTGTGGATATTTTTATTTGATAGGTCTTGTTCAAACTTAATATCTTTCATTTGTTTGATCGCAATCAGTTTAGAGGACCGAAGATATGAGCAAAAGTCGTACTAACCGACACCAGGGCGGAGCCGCGGGCAGAAAGCTGGTAACATCTAGAACTTTACACATTTGGCGAACATTTTTAAAAGATTAAACTTTTACAACTGTACTGATTCAAACCAAAAATAGGTTACTTGGGAACGTTTCGATATAGTAACAATTATATCAAGCCATTTTACACTTTGTACTTTAATCAATTCGTACCATAAATGATGGTGAAGAAAGAATGCAAATATCTCTATCTCATCTCATCCGAAGGGAGTCGTGAGAAGGGACTAATGGAAAAATATGCAGACGATATCACTGCAAGAGAAGGAAGACTCAAAGTAAAATCCTGTACATCCTATCTGGACAGCGTGGAAGCAGTAGGTTAAAACCAACATTGGGAAAGTCCAGCTCAGGGGACTGGCAAAATGGGGTTTTATCAACCGGTCGCAAGAGTCCTGCGACTGCGGGGCCCAATCCCAGTCCATGTCGCATTTGCTTTCCTGCTCGATGTGCCCCTTCACTTGGCACTACCGACAACCTCTGTAGAGCAACAGAGAGCGCTGTTACTATGACCATGTTTTGGGCCAATAAAATTTAAATACCAGACCATTATATGCCAAACCTAGCCATTGACTCGATGAAGAAGAAGGAGACTGTAATAGCTTATTTTTTTTAAGAATATTAGAATCGAAATTATTACAATTCCCTCTAACCTCTCGAACTAAACTAATTTGCTTGTGCTAGGAGTGGGTTTACATCGGTAGTGTAATGGCCAGGATTCTTTCGGATTTCTCGCCTTTAATAACAGATAGCCTAGGTCATTTCTGTACCAAATTTCACCTAGATTGGTTCAGCAGTTTAGATATGAAAGACAGACAGAGTTACTTTTACTTTTATAAAATAAGTAAGGTACTTTGGTTACAATTTCTTTATGCTGTCAGTTATAACGTGTCAGAATTTTTGAATGACTACATTTAGCGACAAGGTACAGGCGGTCCCTAGCGTAATGAAACATTTGGGAACAAGTATTCCGTAAGCGGTACCTACCAAATTGTTGGGTCTTTTTGTCCAGAAGTTTCCTAATTTTGTTTTTTTTTTCGTTCATAAAAGGGAAAGAACAGTTCAATGATAAATGCTGCAATGGGGTTGCTTGTTACTAAGACTCATAAAGTGCTTCTAGACGTGAAGGGGTCTCAATGTCTAAAGAATGGTCAACCATTCTTACATTGGTGAGTGTTGCTTAATATTGCGATGTGTTAATAGTAGCCCCTTAATTACTATACAATAATATAATATATAATAATATAATATAATAATATATTGCAGCCTGAAATTTTAGACGGGGTTACTTTTTAATTGGTGATATCCCATACGGTGTCGCACAAGGTGACTAAGGGATAGGGATGTTTAACATCATCAGATATACACTGACGGACTCATAAACTGCATCAAAGTTCAGGTTTACTTTAAAAGGATTTTTTATAATAAGTATGCAAACTTTTTAGATTAAATTATATAAATATGGAAAGACTGGCTCTTAATCTTAAAAAAAAATTAAATTTAAAAATAGAACTGCAGTAAAACAAATGAATATAGCCGGGAAAGAAAATTTACTTGTAGTATCAGATTTGCGTGTTATTTATAGCAAAGTTTTAAATTGATTCTCATTGATTTTTTTTGTTTTGTCAATTGAATTATTGTTACCAGCATAATTGTTGGGTTAGTTTTTTAACACATCGAGAGTTTTTGAACCATAATATGGATACTTCGTCCGAACAAGCGGCACAAATTGTAGCATTGGTGCGGGAGGGCTTGGATCAACGAACGATTGGTAGAAATTTAAATTTAAACCAGTCTACGGTTTCTAGAATATACAGAAGGTTTGTAGAGACAGGTTCTTACAGGAGGAGACGTGGTACAGGCAGAACTCGAGCAACCACAGGTCGTGATGACCGATTTATTGTTATAACTTCCCTGCGAAATCGTTTCCTCACGTCAGTTAACATCAAAACCGAGCTTAATGAAGTGCGTGGAGTAAACGTGTGTGCACGAACAATAAGAAGAAGGTTAAAGGAAGCGGATATCACCCCTTTTAGACCAGCAAATGGTCCAAAGTTGTCTACAGCTCACAGACAAGCTCGCTTAAGATTTGCGCGTCATCACCTGAATTGGACAGAAGAGCAGTGGGCCTCTGTATTGTTCACGGACGAGTGTAGGACATGTTTATATGGTGCAGATGGTCGCAGAAGAGTCTATCGTCGACGTGGGGAGCGATATGCTCAAAGTTGCATTGAGGAGCGTGTTCCTTTTGGAGGCGGTTCATGTATGGTCTGGGGTGGCATATCGATGAACGGGCGAACCGAACTTGTGTTCATAGACATGGTCCGTCAAAACGGTAATAGAGGGGGTTTGACAGCACATCGCTACATAACAGAGATATTAGAAGATCACGTGGTGCCTTACATGGGATTCATAGGCGAAAATTTTACTTTAATGCAGGATAATGCCCGGCCGCATGCAGCTGCACAAGTTCAACATTATTGCGAAGAGGTTGGGATACGTACAATGAATTGGCCAGCACGCAGCCCGGATCTTAATCCCATCGAGCATGTTTGGGACAATTTAAAAAGAGCTGTATATGCGAGAAACCCTTCGCCCACGACAGTGGCAGCACTAAGAACAGCACTTTCAGAAGAATGGGACAATATTCCGCAAGATCTTTTAAAAACCCTTATAAAATCTATGCGGAACCGATTAGAATCCGTAATAAGGGCACGTGGGGGTAATACACCTTATTAAAACACAAATAAACCCTTGCATAAAGTTTGTGTCTATTGTTAAAACCAATTTTTTAATTAAACCAATTTTTCTTAAATTTCTGTTTTTTCTTCAATAAAAGTCTTAAGGTCCTTTCCAGTACATAAACTTAAACTTAAAGATATGACCCTACGCTGTTTTAAAGTTCACGAACCAATCTAGAGGTTTCAATTTAAATCTGCATAGAAAGTATGCATACTTGGTTAAAATATTTATTTCAAAGTCGTCTCTTACTTTGATGCAGTTTATGAGTCCGTCAGTGTATATAGCCCTGTCTCAGTCTCAAAAGCATGGTTCGAGATAAATGGCAATAGACTCACCCGCTATTACGTGGGACCGAATACAATGATTGGTGAAATGTGGGTGTTAATTCACCTCTACCTAATCCTTCGGGGATAAGGGCGCCATCATATTCATTTTTAATATAGGAGAGTTTTCAATTCGACGTGCACGGTTTTGTAACAGCTGAAGCGTTTGTTTCTTTGTTTATTTGTTGAAAGTGATAATCTCAGGAAGCACTAGTCCGAATTAAAAAATATTTTTGAATAGTGCCTTTTTCGAAGAAGGTTATAAGCTATATGTCATCACGCTAATATCCATACTACCAAAGGGAGCAGAGTAGTAATCATTAATATGAACTAATACTGTTGATTGATGGCACTTGGTGGAACCTGCTACACATATTGAATAAGACACTTTGTATTTTTCCACTGTATTTTATTTTTCACCTGACCGGTTTCCTGACCGGTTAAGTGAAAAATAACATACAGTGAAAAAGTACAAAGTGACCCCTTCGACTCGGTGCAAAGACGGGTGTGAGGCTGGCCTCACTGTGTGTGTTCTACCGCCTATACAATGGTTTGTGCTCAGATGAATTGTTTGAAATGATGCCCACAGCTACATTCTATCATTGCACCTCTCGCCATAGGCAGGGAATTCATTCTCACACGAACTGAGACGGTGCGCACTGTGCGGTATGAAAGAAACTTCATCACACGCACACTTAAGCTGTGGAATGACCTCCCTGTTGTGGTTTTCCCAAGCACCTACAATATGGGGTTCTTCAAGAGGGGCATCAGAAAGTTTCTTCACGGTCGGCAGCGCGAGTGTAACACCTCAGGTGTTGTATATGTCCATAGGCCACGGTAACCACTTCCCATCAGGTGGGCTATGTGCTTGTCTGCCACCTAAGTGGTATAAAAAAAAGTGTTGTCAATATCAACTAATCCGGCATCATCCCACACATTATTTGAATACAAACGTACAGAGAACTACGACTCGTGGGTTTGTTAACTGAGATCGATTCAAATGAGACTGTCGCGACATTCAGACGAGCAATTATCTGTTCAAGGACTTAAGGTAAAAGCTTGGTTTACTTATTGAACGAATTCAAATTGATTAAGATTTAGAAAAAAAAACGATTCAGGCGGGATGGGATCCCGCGATCTTTCTATTACAGGGGAAATGTTCTAATAACTAAGCCACAGCATCTTCGCACTCCACCACCGGGACCAACGTCCCAGCCTCCTTTTTCAGGTTGTCATCCCACCTGGCTAGCGAGATAAGTAAGATACAACAAACGAAGAGAAATAGATGATATAAAATCGACTAATTATGCCCAGATACCTCACGGGAAATGAAACCATCGAAATATTTTCAGTACATCGATATTAATAACACTGTAACGCACAAAAGCGACCGCAAATGTATTCGCGTCAAATTGTGATGTATTTGCCGCATTGCAATCAGTTCGGCTGGTTAGGGCTACGTCACAATGATTTCGGTAATTAATATTTCCGTAATATAGAAACATAGTTTTCGAGAGCTTTTTAGTAACTGACATCCACACTTCCACGCGGGCGGACAGTTAGAATTGTGTAATTGTAAAGTGCTCGTGTATGTACGTAGGAGATATTTATTTTCTTCAAAAGGGGTATTAGGAGGTTTCTTAAGGGTCAGCAGCGCAAGTGTGACGCCCCTGGTCTTGCATACGTCCATAGGCCACGGTAACCACTTCCCATCAGGTGGACTGTGTGCTTGTCTGTCACCTACGTGGTTTAAAAAACCGAAGTCAAAGTTCTTTATTATCTTCCGCCATGCTACAGAGGCTGTCTCTCCACTATGAAATATTGTAAATAAACTTACGAATAGAACAAGCCCTTATTATATGGCGCAATTACCTATTATGGCGGCTGCGGTAACGCAAGGATTCAATTTAATTTATTGGTATTATCCCTATAATTTCTCATTTGTAATTAACGGATAGTATGTAACAGTTTACAGTTAGGTGCAATGAATTACGAATATAACAAAATGCACAAGTGAACATCGGCTTTCAAAAATGACACAATTACTAAGTTTAAAAAGCTGCTTACTCGCTTGAAGAAATAATACATCAATAATATCAATACATATAAAAGAAAGTCGCATTAGTTACACTATTTATAACTCAAGAACTGCTGTATTTTTGTTTTTATAGAACACGTCAATTGGACTTAACTTCGCCTGATAGTAAGCTGAAAGCAAACTGGTTCGGACATGTAATGCGTAGGAATGAAAGAAATGTCGTAAGTAGGCACTAAATATGGAAGTGAATGGCTACAAGGGGAGAGGGAGACCTAAAATGAGGTGGATGGGACTGTGTGAAAGATGATATCGTTAAGAAGGGAGTGAATGTTGAGATGACTGCAACTAGGGATGAATGGAAAAAGAACACATGTTGCGCTGACCCTACATAAACTTGGGATAAGGCTAGAAAAAAGATGACTATGTTACAATGGTGGTCAGCTTGACGGCCTCATTATTTTCTTGAACCGTTTCTACTACCGGAAGAAGGAAACACGTGAGCTGCTAATGAATTGCAGGCCTTATTGGTACGACAAAGGAAAGAGTATCCGAACCGTTTGGTTCTTTATCGGATATTCTGCATCGTGTGCGGGTTTTTTTTACGTGCACAATATCCCCACGGATACTTCCCACCGGAGTCGGTGGAAGAGGGTATGTCGGACTCGATATGAACAAAACGCACGCCGCTTGTGGGTCGTTTTTGGTTGCCGAAGGTGAGGTTGATAGGCATATCCCTCGCAGCAGGCATATCCCTCGCAGCAGGTATATCTCTCGCAGCAGGCATATCCCTCACATACAGGCATATTCCTCGTAGCACCGTGTGCGGGTGACATCTAAGCCCTGCACGAGTTGTACTTTGTAGGAAACGGGAGGGTGGGACTATTGGAAGAACACATCAGTACATTAATCAATTATCAATGTGGCTGAAAATTGGTGGGGAAAGGATACGGATGGACATAGGATAATTTTTATCTTGTTCGACTGCGTTCTCGTGTGACGTGACATAAAGCGTTAAAGACTAAGTCACCATATAATGTGGTATAACAACAACGCACCTGACTTGATATAACGAGACATTTGAAATAAAGCAGGGTAAACCTTTGGTCTTCCCACTGATAGCACAAAACGTCTTCAGCGAGCTCTGGCTACCCTTCTCACCACTAAATTCGACTGTTCCGAGAAGACCACGTTTAAATTAATAAATCATCAGATTAAACAACTCAATCTAAAAATTTTCTCAGCATTATATCAGTCTTCAATTCCTGAAATTTATGGTTGCCCAAAAAATGACGATCGAATATCAACTCAATATCAGTTATAATAACCATTACTTCTTCATCAAAGACAAGTCATAGATAGAAGCACTGAAGCCCTCTAAATATCCTAATAAACGTAATCCAATCATCTCGTAAAACCTTCAGCTTTAGAGGTTTAATAGAAAATGGTCCAGAAAGGTCGTACAGTCAGCATCAAATCGAGCTTGACTAGCAAACTACTCAAAGCGATCTTAAAATACTTACTAATGATGTAAATTTTAAACTGTTTTACTGATTTAAATTGTATTATCGTCCAAACTAAAGACATAACATAACATAAACTCACACCTCCACCGGTAGGCAGAGGTGCTAGCACCCATATTTCGAAAGTTTATGTTTAGGTCCCAATGTAATAGGTGGCGAGCCTATTGCCATTTACAATACACGTATAAACCTGCGATAAATACACACATAACATCGAAAAGTATCGAATAGTCATTGGTGTGTGCCATGGTAAAACCTGGGATCGAACCCGAGACCTCGTCTCAGCAGTCCATTACCCATACCACTAGGCTACCGCGGCTTTACCGAACTAAAGGTGTGTACTAAATATTAGAACAATCAGTCAACAGGAAGCACTCCCCGCTTCTCTCTCCCCTCTCCTCTTGAAATCAAATAAGCTCCCAGCCGTTATGTGTTCAAGGCGTAAGTTTGCCAACTACTGTTCGAGGAACTGACAGAATCATCAGAATAATATCAAATCAATGATATTTTAGGTTATATAAGTATGTATTTATATATATTGTACACCTATATATTACTTTATAGAATTCTTGTTCCTGTGTACTTTACATTCTCTAAATAAAATGTTACACTCAATAATGCACCTTCTGAGTCTTTCTCTGCACCACCTTTGGTTTACTGATATAGATTGCCTGTGGCATTAAGTCCACCTATGTACTTATGCATATAGCTTAAAAAAATCAAAGTATTAAGATCATTTTGAGTACTTTCCTAGTCAAGAGCGATCTGAGGCCGACTGTACAGTATCCCCATCTGAATTTCACCCGATTCTTATACTTACCGACAAAAAAGTCGATGTACCCTCTAATATAAATTATCTGGTGTCAACTGCGCTCTATTTTACCCCACTAAACTTTTTCCTAGCTAATATAAACCTTATTACACCACGAAAAGCTTCTAATTTGCTCGTGACAGTTATCGTTATTTAAAATTGAAATTTACGCCTGAAGACATAGATGCGAAATTAGAGTACTGTCTGTATGGAAGGCTGTTTAAACTATTTACAGTTCTATAACAGAGCCAAAAGGCTGAATTTGGATTGAGCAGAGTGTTCCAAGGAGTCATTTATCAACTCGGATAGAAGATGTCAGTGGCTGATATGGCGTTGTATTAAAAAAGGTGATGTTTTTACATGATGCGTTATTATGTAATAAATTAACATAAATAGCTCTGTATGGCCATTTACTGGGAGATTATGTTCGAAAGAGCAATTTAAGGTTACAAGAAGATTTACAGCATTATCTTATCCTACTTTTTATTATCATGACGTTTTATGTAGCCAGAAACATTATCTACTGTGAGTTGGGGTTGATTTCAGCATTATCTAACACATATCATGTACGTGATTTAACATCAAACTATACATAATATGAAATATTATATCCGCATTGATTTAAAACTGTAATACGAATACAATTTTATGCAAGTATGCATGTTTGCAGTTAATATAATGATTGCTTGATAAGTATGGTCCAAGTTGTGTTCCTTGCAGTACCTCGGCTGTTATCTTAAAATACCAAAGTTATTCCTATCTTTTCTTCCTTCGTAAGAGTTAAATGCTTGTATGCGTACATTATTTAAAAGTACTTGTGCAGTCAGTATTGGATCGACTTTGACGAAAAAATGATCTTAATCTTGGTTTTCCCCCTGCCTGTGGATTGATTATTCTGATATTTAGTACACACCTTTAATTTCGACAATAACACCTAATACCTGGGAATTAAGATCATTTTCGGACTTTGTAGCTAATATCGTTCTGACGCTGACTGTACTTATGACTAATATTATATTTATACTAAACAATAACATTTGCATTTGAATAGTTAGCATACTAATGAAAGATAGAGAAAATTAATTCCATTAGATTAGTACAATACTTAAATAATAGTGATAAATTTAAAACGAGAAACTAGTATTAGGTACTAAAATAAACTAATATCAATAAACATAAAAATTACAAACATAATGCGTCATTAAATTCTTCCGCATCATCAACATCCGGTAACGTTTCCAAAAGGCTGGCAGCAATACCACGTTAAATAGCAATGATTATCCTCTGGGCCAGATAATATAACCAGCCTTCTGGTCACGCGTAGTGTAGATCAGCCGCTTTGCTAAAACTGCTAAATCTCTACTGTAGCGCCTACAATATAGGGTTCTTCAAGAGGGGTATCAGAAGGTTTCTTCATTGTTGGCAGCGCCAATGTGACACCCCTAGTATTGCACACGTCCATACGCCACGGTAACCGCTTCCCATCAGGTAGGCCGTGTACTTGTCTGCCAACTAAGAGGTATAAAGAAAAATCTTTGTATAGAATTGCTTTAAAATGTTATTAAATAAAACACATTTCATCGGAGAGATACCTTTACATTTGTAAAGTCAAATTGCGTAGATGGACACAGCGACTTGACATAGATAGTTATTTTATAATACGAAGGTGGCAGGCAAAGACACGCCCTACCTTTGGAAAGTGGTTACCGTGGAGCATAGACGTGTAGAACACCAGTGCAGTCACACTTGTGCTGCAAACTCTGTAGGAACAAAGAGTCTCTGTGCTATCAGTGCAAAATTCAATGCAGGACAAGCTTTTGGTCTTTCCACTGACAGCTCAAAAACTCTCCAGTGAGCTCTAGCTACCGTACTCACCGCCGGGATCACAACACGAGTTCATTATGGCTGCGGTATTCTATACAGCGGAGGTACTTACCAAGTCAGACTGCTCAATTGGGACGTGATTGACTGTCACGTGTCCTACCTCCTAGAAATTAATAAACCGGGGTTTCGTTCTTCGGGATTTTGAACCTTCAGTATATCGTACATTTGGTAATTTGGTATCTTGAGTTTCGGGATTTTGAGACGTACCCCATTTGCTAGCCCAATAACAACAATAGCTATTATTAATTTCCCCTTTTCTGCACAAACATGGCAATTTGTTCACTAGTTTATATATTATTACTGTTATTACAGCACTAAACACAAGCTTTTAATTGTCAAGCGTTATTGTGGGTACTCACATACTATAATTAGTGGTTCTTGAGCAATAATACTGTGTTTATTGTACTTGTGTTTTCTGTTTTATTATTTTATGTTAAAGTAAAACTTGTTATGATGCAATTTACTATACGTTGCTTTTATACATGGTGTTATTATATATCAGACAGACTGGATGCGGAAGGCAGAGGATCGGAAAAAATGGCGCACATTGTGAGAGGCCTATGTCCAGCAGTGGGCAGCGGTGGGCTAGTTGATTAATTGATTGTTATTATATATTAGTAGTTTTTCTGTAGTCGTATTCATGAGAATTATAAATGTCTCCTTATAGATAACTAGCTTTTGCCCGCGGCTCCGCCCGCGTAGATGTCGGTTATCGCGACAAAACATAGCCTATGTCCTTTCCCAAGATATAATCTACCCCTGTACCAAATTTCAGCAAAATCGGTTCAGTGGTTTAGGCGTGAAAGCGTAACAGACAGACAGACAGACAGACAGACAGACAGACAGACAGAGTTTCTTTCACATTTATAATATTAGTAAGGATTCATCAGTGGCGAGGGTCCTTATAACCTGATTCCAGCTGACTTCCCAATACGTTGTAAGATGCATGAAAAGATGAGAAAAGAAGTAGATCCTGGGAAAGTTATCTAGATATCCAGATTGGCAGCGTAAGTGTGACGCCCCTGTTGTTGCTCACGTCCATAGGCCACAGTAACCCATCAGGTGGGCCGTGTGCTTATACGCCACCTAAGTGGTATAAAAAAAGTTACATTTCCACTCGGCTTCCCTTTTGAAATATTTTCAACACTATCGTCTCTGTAACTTACTATACACTTCATATATAACTAGCTGACTTACCCGGCCTCCCTTTAAGCCTGTAATTTTCTAGCTATTATAGTTCATGAGATAGAGCTGCTGACAGAGAGACAGACAGCTAGCGGAATTTAAGTAAAAGGGTTCCATTTTTATCCTATGGGTTAGGCACCCTAAACGTGTTTTCCAGTCAAGCATCATTTAAAAAAAGAATTCCTGATAACGCTGTACATAATACAGCCAAGTTTTCCTGAAACGAACCAAAATATTAGTATTAATAGTAGCTAAATAGGAAAATCTATGTACGACTACACTCAATTTTAAACCTTAGCTATAAAAGCTAGGGTGGATTTTTAAAAAACATAATTTCATACGAAAGCTTTAATTGAATATTAGCGTGTCAAGAACCATTAGTAACAGTTAATTGGCCCTCCCAGATAATGATTTACCGAGTAAACTGCCTGTCATTGTATTATGAACTATGTGCAAACAAAAATAAGGTTGATTACGTATTGACAAAGATATTGTGCAGGTATTGTTCGACTTCGTACGTTGAGTTTTAAATCTACTTTTCAAATGTCAATTGTTAGACTAGTTTTTGTGTTTTTCTGTAAGTGGTATTAGTTTATTGAATATAATCCTTATGATATATATGTTTAAAGTATATGTTTAATCGTTTTTTCTTTAATTGATTTCAGGTAATCCATTGTTTTTGAACTGAACAACGGCGATCAAGTTTTTGTAACACTTTGGTGAGTAAATTTAGTATAATTTTTGTGCTGTCAGTGGGAATACCAAAGATTTGTCTTGATTTTGTATTTTGCACTAACAGCACAGAAAATCTCTGTTCTTACAGGGTTGGCAGAACGGGTGTGACTCCCCTGGTGTTACACACGTTGATGGGTCACGGTAACCACTTTCCATCAGGTGGGCCATGTGCTTGTCTGCCACCTAAGTTGTATAAATAAAAACTCACGCCTTTTTCCACGGAGAGTTAGGCAGAGATGAATTAACACCCACATTATAATTTTTTTTCATTTTTCACCAATAATCATCGATAGATCCCTGCTGATACAGCTTACTGATGTTATGACAAAAAAACGCAAAAACCAACATACACGTGAGTGAATCCGCCTGCGTAAGCTAGTCTATCTATATACTGTTATTTAATTATTCGCGATGGATGCAAAAAGTACTGAATACTTAAAATATGTCGCACTCGAACCGACCAAAACGCACGCCGCTGCGGGTCGTTTTTGGTTGCCGAACGTGAGGTTGACAGGCATATCCCTCGCACCCCGGCCGACCCAGGGCCATCTTTCACAATCTGGCCCTCTCCTCGCGTGTGGGGACCACATAGTCCCCAACTCGTCCCCGGAAACGGGGAGGCGCTAACCTTTGTTTGATTGAAATCAGTTGAGCAGAACCAGATATAGAGATCCACGCAGACGGAGCCGAGAGCGGAAGGCTGGTTTATAAATATAACTATTACAGCAGACCCGAAACTTTCTCCTAAATCATTATTTCCCAATACAACAGAATAAAGAAAACAAAGTTCTGACACAAGTTCTGTACAACTTGGTGAATAATTCTTATGCTTAGCATTCATTGTTGAGTTTACAAAGGGTGGTCGCTGGGGAGGTATAAATCATATAAAAATTGACGGCGAATGAAACTGTGGCAGTGGAGATGTTCAACATCTAATACTAGATACAGGTTTAACAAAAGTACTTACATTACTATTATTCACTGCGGCGTGGTTCCCGCCAGAGTAGAATTCGGACCAACCCATCTCTTCCCGTGCAGTGTCGTACAAATCGACTAAGGGATAGGGCTATTTAACATCTGACAGATATATACAGCCCAGACTCAGCCTCAGATGCATGACTTTAATCAACAATAGTTCCCGAATACAATGAATGGTGAAATGTGTGTTAATTCTCCTCTGCCTAACCCTCCACGGATAAAGGCGTGATTAAATATTGGTATGTATGCATTATAAAAGTTAGTTTAAGGTTTATAATTTGTAATTAGCAAGTACTAACACACATTATTTCCAACCGTAATGCGATGATTTAGTTCAAACAAATGTACCACTAACCAATATATTAGAAAGTCCCATAGTCAAATATAAGAATCTTGTGACAAGAATGATAAGGGTTGGCACAAGTTTGACAACCCCACACCCCGAGGACACAGCCAGTGATCTATATGAATATAAAGTACATACTCATAGAATTTTTATATGTATTGACTTTTGAGACAACTTCGACCCTTTAGTAAAGAAAATATGTTTGTTTATGAAATAGTGAAAGGTAGGACATGACGATATTTCCGTCCAATTGAGCAGTCCGACTGGGGAAGTACCTCCGCAATACAGAATACCGCGGTCATATTAACCTCGTGTTGTGATTCCGGCGATGAGTAGGGTAGCCAGAGCTCACTGGAGGGCTTTTGTGCTGTCAGTGGATAGACCAAATGCTTATCCTGCTTTGTCTTTTACACTGACGGTACAGATACTCTCAATGCTTCCAGGGTTGGCAGCCCGTGTGTATGTCTCTTAGTTTTGCACCCGTCCATAGACCACGGTGCCTACTTTTCATCAGGTGGGCCGTGTGCTTGTTTGCCACCTAAGTGGTATACAAAATAAAGTAATTGTGAGTAATTGAAAATCTTCCTGTGAAAGCTATTGCTAATCGCAGTTACCTTCCATAGAAAAATGGTTGACATGATGCAGGAATTCAAACACCCCTGCCTATCCCTTCTACGACACACGGGTGTTATATAAAATATATTATGTCAGCTACTCTGAAAGTAGCTTAATGATAATGAACGTAAATAAGTGGATGCTCATATTACATAGGGTTATATTTAGGTTTTACTCTGTGTGGAAAGTGGAAACTATAGACGTTGTAACAGAGTAGTTAGATATATAATGCCTCGGGACATATATCTTGGACCTGACACTCCTCAAAATGTGCTCTATAGGCGCAGTACGTCTTCTTTTGTGTCTTTTAAGGATAGCACGAGATGCTACGGTAGTGGGCGAGCGCAAATTCACCAAGCATGGCGCCTCGTTTGTTGCGCGATTTAGGTCAAGATATACGCCCGCACGGATGTTGGTTATCGCTATTAAACATAGCCTATGTCGTTTCGCAAGATCTAATCTACGTTTGTACCAAATTTCATTTAAATAGGTTCATTAGTTTTGCGGAGAAAGCGTAATATACAGACAGACAAACAGACCGGCAGACAGACAGACAGACAGACAGACAGACAGACCGGCAGATAGACAGACAGACAGACAGACAGACAGATAGACAGACAGACTGACAGAAAGACAGACAGACAGACAGACAGACAAACAGACAGACAGACAGACAGATAGACAGATAGACAGATAGACAGATAGACAGATAGACAGATAGACAGACAGACAGATAGACAGACAGACAGAGATACACAGACAGACAGAGATAGACAGCCTCATCATATGCTTTTTCACGCCCCGCTAAAGGATCCGAGACTGTAGGAAAAAGGTAAAACATGAGCTGATAATGAATTTCAGGTCTTAATGGCACTGATAAATATAATTTAAACTTTATGACTTGATTGGTTGAACTGAAATTTGACTGCACCAATATACGTTGATCAAATGTGTAAAGCCGACACAACATTTTCAATCTTGCTTTTCGTTCACTGCTATTTATTTAAAGTCAATAAAAGCCCGAACACGAGTTCTTCATTAAAGCTATTATTGACTCATTCCGATATAATATACTTCCCTGCATTCGAAGTTACACACAGACAACTTAATTATTCACCTTATCATTAACAAGTGTACAGAAACAATAAAGTAAATTCGCTAAAATTCGTATCACAGCAGAAGTCACCAATTACACTTGAAGCCACACGAAAGTGCACACCGAAAGTATTCGAAATTTAAATGATCTATAATTCAATTGTTAATTAAAAACGTGGAAACATTGCGCCAAAAGTGCTTAATTGGTAGGCATTGTATTTAATGCTCAGTACTACGTGTAATTCGTAAATAATTGGAGAGAATCGGGTGCCATTATTTTGGCCGGCTGTGCACGATTTAATTTGATTGAACCTCTATTACAATAGAAGTATTAACGGTAATATTAATGAATTATTAGGTATCAAAAACTCGTAAATTAATTACATAGGTTTTATTTTTTAACAGAAGAAGGACAATAGGCTCGCCCCCTATTACGTGGAATCAAAAAAATCATAGTTGGCGAAAAGTGGGAGTCAATACACCTATGTCGCATGGTTCCTGGTAGAGTAGAATTTGGACCACCCCATCTCTTCCCATGCGGTGTCGTACAAGACGACTAAGGGATAGGGCTAAACTGTATGTATGTGAATTATGTATTAATGTTACTCCACTTGGAATTTTTTGCTTGGCAGTCTATGAAAACAGTGTGATATTCTTTCGTAAAAAGACAATACGCCGGTGGGAATGATTATCTTGGACTGACGAAAATGCACGCCGTCTGTTGGTCGTAGGTTGCCGAAGGTCAGATTAGTTGAGATACCTCTCGCACTCCGGCTGACCTCCCGGATTTCTGCTCGCAAGTCCTAAGTCTCAGAGTCTGATATCCGCTTTCCGAGTTTTACTTCTTTATTCCGCATATATTTCCACATTTCAATTTAAAGTCTCCCCGCTTGCAAGTCCTAAATCTAGGAGTCTGAAATCCGCTTTCCGAGTTTTAATTCTCCACTCCGCATTAATTTTTAAATTTCAATTAAATATTTCCCCGCTTGCAAGTCCTAAGTCTTCGAGTCCGAGATCCGCTTTCCGAGTTTTACTTCTCCACTCCGCATTAATTTTTACATTACAATTAAATTTCTCCCCGCTTGCAAGTGCTAAGTCTCGGAACCCGAGATTTGCTTTCCCAGTTTTATTCCTCCATTCCGCATTAATTTTTACATTACAATTAAATGTCTCCCCGCTTGCAAGTCCTAAGTCTCAGAGTCCGAGATCCGCTTTCCAAGTTTTAATTCTCCACTCTTCATCAATTTTCACATTTCAATAAAATATCTCCCCGCATGCAAATCCTAAGTCTCAAAGTCCGAGATCCGCTTTCCGAGTTTTATTTCTCCACTCTGCATTAATTTTCACAATTCAATTAAAAGTCTCCAATTTATATATTCGTACAGATTGTTACAAAAGTAGCTACTAACTTGTATAGCGATTGAACAGAGCCTAGTCCCACCACAAGATTGATGTTCTGACTGTCTAGCGGCAGATAAATTATGTGAGCTGAGCTTGACAGATACACACTTTTAGATTATAATACATTATTGTTTTAGTGGAGCTATAGAAACTTTGTTTTACAGGCTTATTTAACTGTAACATAAAATTTTGCCGGTCTAGACTGTTTTATGTTGTTATATTGAGGATCATAAAACAAAAAAGTTAAATTAGTTGCCATTATACAGTTAGATAAATGATATAGTATAAATAAAATGGTATGTTAGGACAAAGGTAGAAAACGACTATAGTCCTGCTGGGAATATATAACATAACATAACATAAACTCACGCCTATATCCCCGAAGGGGTAGGCAGTGGTGCTAGCACCTACATTTCGCCAGTCTATGTTTAGGTCCCAATGTAGGTAGCGAGCCTATTGCCATTAACCAGGCACTTATAAACCTGCGATAAATACACACATAACTTCGAAAAGCATCGAAAAGTCACGGGAATATATGGATCATAATAACCTCGTGTTGTGTTCCTGGCGGTGAGTAGGGTAGCCAGAGCTCACGGGAAAGGTTTTGTGGTTGCAGTTTAAAGACCAAAGATTTATACAGCTTTGTCTTCTGCACTGACGGCTAACTATCTCTCTGTTCTTACAGAATCAGCACGAATGTGACTCGCTGTGTGCTTATCTGCCACCTAAGTGGTATAAACATATGCTTTGTTTTTAGTAGATACGGAGTGATATGGTTGTTTAAATATATAATGATTAGCTAACCTGTCTGGGCATCTTTTGAAGATAGCACAGGGTGCTATATAGGTGCTAAATTCACAAATTACTATCTATTACTATCTGATGCCCGCTGCTCTGCCCGCGATCAAATATGTCAAATTTTCATCCCCCTTAAACCCTGCTTTTCTCGATAAAAGGTAACTTTTGTCCATTCCCAAGCTCTGTTCCATCCAATAAGCCGCGTGGTTCCCGGCAGAGTAGAATTTGTGCCACGCCATCACTTCCCATGCGGTGTCGAACAAGGCGACTAAGGGATAGGGCTGTTTAACACCAGACAGATATATACAGTCCAGACTCAGCTTTAGATGCATTGCTCGAGTCAACAATAGTGCCCGGAAGACGGCAATAGGCTCACCCCCTATTACGTGGGACTGAATTTAATGATTGGTGAAATGTGGATGTTAATTCACCTCTGCCTAACCCTCCGGGGATAAAGGCGTGATTATATGTATGTATGTTCCATCTCTGTACTAAATATTATATTTTCATTCCCTAATTCCCCCCTTTAACCTATTTTTTCGCAATAAATGGTACCGTATATCCTTTCCTAAGGTCTAATCTACCACTGCGCCAAAGTTCATTGAAATCGGTTCAGTGCTCTACGCGTAACATACAGACGGACAGACATAGTTGCTTTCGTATTTATGAAATTAGTATAGATTATCAAAACAATCCACACACGCCCTGGCCTCGTTTCTCTTGTGAGTTTGGTCCAAGATATGTGGCACGGATTATATTTGTAAGAAGGATGGAAACTGGGGAAAATTGAAATTAATCTTTCTTTTATTTCTTCATCTTAGCGTTAGTCCTAGTGTTTGACGTCAAAAAGATGTAATAGCGTTGCACATATTGAAATTGTTTTTTATTTTGTATAAAGTACGTGTCAATTTATCTTCACCTCGCCTGATTGCAAGCTAAAGGCATAGTCTCAGGAAAGAGGGTCACTAATAATAGTGACCTATAAAGTGACTAATAATAGTGGTCTATAAAGACACGTAACATGTTACAATGGTGGCACTCAGCTTGGTGGCCTCATCAGAAGCTTATTCACGGCCCGTTTTAAGGACCCGAGACTGTAGGGAGAAGAAAACACGTGAGTTGGTAAAGAGTCCAGATAGAGGCTATTTTCCTACTTCATCTAAACATTTCGAGATAATAAAAATTTGAAAATAACTCTTGAATCTACGTGAAAATACTCTTGAGTTCGAGGCTCAACGGTTCCATTAATACAGGAGGAAAAAAACTCAACTAAAATTAGTCCTGAAATTCAATAATGTAATTAGAAAAGGAACGTGGGCCTTTTATTTCCGTTTCTAATGACAACGACAGGTTCCAACCTGTGACCAGTAACCGGCGAGTAGAATATTGACTAAAAAGGAAAGTAGAAAACGGAATTTCAAATTTATGCATTCAAATTGTGGAAGTCAAAAGTATAAAATTATAGAAGTCTATTTGAGGTGATCTCGTAAATTGAGATTTAGAAGTGAGATGTTTTATCTGCGTTGAAATATAATAATACTAGCTCTTGGTCACAGTTCCATTCGTGTGAAATTCTGATCTTATTCCTATACTCCTAGAAGCCAAAGGAATCAGGTGGGCCGTGTGCTTGTCTGTCACCTAAGTGGTATAAAAAAAACCTATTCCAGGAATAAAAAGTAGCATATTGTTTTTCCAGACTATAATCAATCGGTAGGTATTTCCGTTACATTGTGCTGTCGAACTGGGGAAGTCCGGGTTCCAAAGGCTGTCCATCGCCATCCAACGTGGCAACGCAGCAAGTGTTATGGGCACTTTTGCACCGGGAACGATCAGGGGTGGGTTATTTGATTAGTTCATGGACTATGCATTGCTTATTGTAAAAAAAAATATTGAAGTGTCACAAAATTGATAGTCATAAAGTTATCAAATGGTATAGATATTAAGAGTGAATTAGTTATTAATTATCCTTTTGGTCTTATCCTATTATTTTATTCCTTTTGTGAATTAGAATATAAAATGTCAGTGTGTAATTTTTGGAATAAGTGTGGATCTTTTTTTACAAATGTGAATGTGTTTGATAGCAGGCTATGTCTACGTCTAAGACAGTATATGGTCCAAGCACAGGACAGTATTTTATATTTTAACGTCTACATTTTAATTAATTATCTGCTTCGTTTTTAATCTCTTTCTTGAATCTGGATACTGTGCCTTTGACTACAACAAAGTAATGTTTCATTGTCTCTATCTTTCAGTCTATTTTCTTTTTCTATCTTATTTTTATCAGGTCTTTCTTTATTTTCGTCTGCCATTTTCTTGTATAGACAATCTGCACTCTTTGTATAAATATTTTAAGCTTTCGAAGCGTCTCGGCGACTCCGTTTAACAATTGTGAAAAGAGCTATAGACATTAACAGTTGTTATATTTTTATCTTATTGTCTAGATTGCTATTGTTTATTTGATGTCATAATTATAACAAATACTTTCAGTATCAAAATAATCGGGATATTTACCATATTGTATTTTTTTTTTTTCTTTTTTTATACCGTTTAGTTGGCAGACAAGCACACGGCCCACCTGATGGAAAGTGGTTACCGTGACCTATGGACGTCTGTAACACCAGAGGAGTCACAGTCGCGCTGCCAACCCTGTAACTACAGAGTTTCTGTGCCGTCAGCAGAAGACAAAGCAGGACAAGCCTTTAGTCTTCCCACTGACAGCACAAATTATATCCATACCCTACTCACCGCTGGGAACACAACACGAAGTTATTATAACCGCGGTATTCTGTAGGGCGGAGGTACTACCCCAGTCGTACTGCTCAATCGGGCGGAAATACCGCCGTGTCCTACCTCCTTAAATTATTTCGAGTTTCCGATCAAAAAGTATAATAATTTTAATCGTGAGGATAGGTTTCAACTGCAGAACGTCTGACATCCAGTGGTCTCTCTTTGCAAAAACAATCGGGAATAAGCCAATACAAAATCGCGAGTGGATACAGTAGGATACAGTAAGCATCGTGTGTCGTGAACGTGATCGAGATCGGGTTCGAGTTTTGAGGTAGATTGATTATTTTTTCTCCTAAACACTTTTTTCTCTGTTCACCGACAACACTTCAGATCCTCCGTGATCATGGTGCTTACAACAGCACCGAAATAAACTCGAAACATTGCAACATGGTAAATAGCCCGATTATTTTGATACTGATGTGAGTGACCATGATAAATTAAATACTATAACTATCATGTAATATATAACTATCATGGTCACTTACATCAGCACCATGATTACGGAAGAACTCCTCTGTGCTCCTCCGTGTTGAAGTTCCTCCGTGATCATGGTGCTTGCAACTGCGCCGAAATATCGGAAACTCAAAACAATGAAACATGGTAAATATCCCGTTTATTTTGATACTGATACTTAAGTACACTTTCGACATATAAGCAAAATGTTACATTAATGAACACTTGTAACATTAGAGATGTAACTAGTAAAAAGTTATGGTCAAAAGAAATAAAACCAACTTCCAATATCAAAAAGACCAAAAGGATAATTAATAACTAATTACTTTAACGAGTTTCCGACAGAGTAGAATTTTGACCAACCCATCTCTTCCCATGTGGCGTCGTACAATGTGACTAAGGGTGACTGTTTAACATCTGACAGATATATACAGCCCAGATTCGTCCTCACATGCATGCCTTGAGTATTATTTTGATACTGATGTGAGTGACCATGATAAATTAAATACTTAAGTACAATATAGGTATTTAAACTATCATGGTCACTTACATCAGCACCATGATCACGGAGGAACTCCTCTGTTTTCCTCCGTGTTGAAGTTCCTCCGTGATCATGGTGCTTGCAACAGCGCCGAAATATCGGCAACTCAAAACAATGAAACATGGTAAATATCCCGTTTATTTTGATACTGATACTTAAGTACACTTTCGACCTATAAGCAAAATGTTACATTAATGAACACTTGTAACATTAGAGATGTAACTAGTAAAAAGTTATGGTCAAAAGAAATAAAACCAACTTCAAACATCAAAAAGGGCCAAAAGAATAATGAATAACTAATTACTTATACGAGTTCCCGGCAGAGTAGAATTTGGACCAACCCATTTCTTCCCATGTGGTGTCGTACAATGTGACTAAGAGATAGGTCTGTTTAACATCAGACAGATATATACAGCCCAGTCTCAGCCTCAAATGCATGGCTTGAGTCAACAATAGTGCCCGGATGACGGCAATAGCCTCACCCCCTATTACGTGGGAACGAATTCAAGGATTGGTGAAATATAGGTATTTACTATATCCCTTTCCAACCGGTGAACAAGTTTTTATTTTTTTCGTGTATAACATATATTGTGTAGATATTTAGGCTTCAGGTAAGTTATAAAAAATAGTTTAAAAAATCTTGTACCCCCCCTTTCCGCAGAAAAGTACTCGCACGATTGTGACGATCAGGAATAAATTGAGATGCGCACAGTTGTGACTTTCAAGGAATTAATTGTGTTAATGAAACGAAAGAACGGTTTAATCACTTGTATGTATATATTAATTATAATCATTCAATAATCTTATCATCGGTCTTTATATTTGAGTATTTATTTTTGGTTTATTTACTCCTGTGTGTATTAAACTAACTTTCTAAATCACATTTATAAAAAATACAACTTACATTAACATTATCAGTCAAAACTTCTTTATAATAATTAACGAAATAGCAATCATTTAGAGATCAACATTTTACAATCAAAAATACTTATCGCGGTCGGTGTGGTATAATTGAAAACAATCTTTTCCCCGTGACATGTACAA
The DNA here is from genome assembly GCA_963662185.1 of Eilema griseolum. Lineage (NCBI taxonomy): Eukaryota > Metazoa > Arthropoda > Insecta > Lepidoptera > Erebidae > Eilema > Eilema griseolum. The sequence goes on from OY759255.1 coordinate 4,361,467, forward strand.
ATAAATATTACATTTTACACAGCGAATTTTGCTTCTACTTTTACATGTCTCCAACCTACAAGAACGTGGAGCAGACAGCTCGTCAAAGGTAGGTAGATGATCATAGCCATCATAACGTTTGGAAGGTTTTGACGGCATGTATTTATTCTTTTGAGGTACCGTGCCCTATCTTCAACATCTGTGTCATGGCTTGATCTACGTTTTTTGTTTGGAGCACTCAACCAAGCATCTGCTACTTCCATTTTAAAGTCCAGCAAAGCAAATATCTTTTTTAGGAGGTTTTTAGCTTCACAATCTATTTTCTATTTCCTTCAAGCATTTACTACTGCCAAATCCAAATCCCAAATTTGTTTTTATGAAGGTACGATAATATTCCATCATTTGGTCCAAAACATTCACTCCACTCCAATGTGGTTATTGTAATTACAGACTACTCTGGGAATAGTTATATCCTTGTAAGATTTCGTTCGTTTGTCCCATCGTTTAACGTAGTCTATTTGTTCAGCTCCAGTACAGTTAGAAGCCGTTAAAACCGCTTCATTATCTTTCCATTTGACCAAGCTTACAGAATCTCTTACAAATTGCTTGTGTTCTCCACGTTCATTTTGCTGTTCTTCTTAAATTTTAGTGCTGTACGCCCTGGAATTCAGTTCATCATGATACTTCCAGTACTATGCAGATTTTGTTGGCTCATTTCCCCTATCAAAGGGCTACTGGGCGGACTACTGACTAAGTTTTCAGGAATTCCTCATTTAACGCCGGTGTCTGTTGTTCTGGAGGATGAAGATGTCGTGTTTTCTACATTTGATATGGCAGTTTCTGGTAAGGGGCCATGGTCTTCCTCTTCAATCAGACTATTAAAAAATAAGGGGTAAAACTGGTCACCTAGGTCTTCAAAATCTTCAATTTCTGAGAGTTTTCGTCTTGTAAAACATTCAAAACGTCTTCGTCTCTCAAAACCGCACCTAAGGTAAAAAATAATCTTATCATCCTTCACAATAATATCAACAAACAGCAATGAAAAAAATGCATCTTACATATTCAGAAATGCATTAAAGCCCGGATTGTCACGATCGTGACGATGTGAGTTTAACGAACCACAAGCAGAGCAGAAATTATGTTATTTCAATAAAAGTTACACCTGTATACTAATTGATATTTATTTTAGGCTTTCATAACAAAAAACTGTCACAAAATAACGAAGAAAATGGATAAAAATAAACTTACGTGATCGTGACCCACGACCGAAATGCGCGGCCATCCTTGACAGCTATCCACTGGCTACTGACGAGTCGAAACGTGTCCTTGTATTTTTTAACGTAAACGCATACATCCGCACGATCGATCGAGGCCGGTCGCGTTCATTAAAACAAAATGCACTTGTAATGCAGATTTTTTTTTATCGATCATCACGCTTATATTGAACCGGTTGGAAAGGGATATATATTACCTATGCCTAACCTGCGGGGATAAAAGCGTGATGTATGTTCACAAGAATGAGTAAGACTTTTCTGTTGAAGTCGGCGTAATGTATAAAATTTGACGATTTTGCTCGATATACGAACGTGTAATTTCAGCATTAGATCCAGCATTGGTGGTAATATGTCTACATCGGCAGTACGCTCTTTAAAAAAAGCTGGTCAAGTGCAAGTCAGGCTTTTACGGAGGGTTCCGTAACTTAAGTAACATTTATGCTTATGTACGGTTTACCGTAATATATTTTGAATGCGTTGACCTAGAAGTTTGATTCTTGCACAGTTTCAAGATATTATAGATTAGAATATGTGGTATGAATTTCAACTAGATACCTCTACGCATTACTGAGAAAAAGGTCCTGACAGACAGACGAATAGACCGACAGACGAACAACGAAGTGATTCTACAAGGGTTACATATTTTTCCTTATTATTTCAACTTCGTAAATCACTAAACAAACGGTAGACATATTGCCATGAATTCTAATTTTACATTCAATACTCCTCCTTCTTTGCACTCGGTTAAATATAAATAACGCCAGAAGTTAAGAAGTCTACTTGTACAGACTTTACCTGAATGTTGGTTTTCTCATGTGTCCCAATCTTTGTGAGAGAATAGAAAATCCGAATAGTATTATTAAAAGCTGCCGTTTTAATAAAACAAACACGGAACTCCAAAAATACCTGAAAGAAACATAACTAGTTGGAAACATCGATATATAACCCGACCGCGTAGTATGACGCGACTTAAACACCGTCTTCAAATTGATGGGGTGCTACTAAATTCAGACGGGTTATTGCCGAAGTTGGGGTATTATGGAAGTTAGTTTCTGTTGGGGAAACTAATAGTTAGTTTAAATTATCTTTTTTACTGAGAAATAGTAAAAGAGGTGTTGGTAGAATATTCTAGATCTCGAATACTATCTTTTTTTATAGTGGTAGTGAACGCGACTGCTACACAGTGGGCATGAGTTCGATTCCCGCTCACTTCAAATATCTTTATGTATGAATATAGCTGGTCTTTTTTACATCAGACAGACATATACAGCCCAGACTCAGCCTCAGACGCATAGCTTGAGTCAACAATAGTACCCAGAAGACGGCAATAGGCTCACCCCTTATTATATGGGGCCGAATTTAATGTATTTTTTATACCACTTAGGTGGCAGACAAGCATACGGCCCACCTGATGGAAAGTGGTTACCGTGGCCTATGGACGTTTGTAACACCAGAGGATGACGAATGATTGCTGAAATGTGGGTAATTGGTATAAAAAAATGACAAATACGCAAACTCGGATTATGGATATGGGCATATGAAGTGTCACCATTAGGAGTAGGTTTATGTCGGTTTGAACCTGTGACACCTAGATCACAAACCCAACCGCTGAGCTATTGTTCCTTATCTTACATCTTCGAACTTAAGAATATCTTACATTCAAAAATTCCCCATACCAAAATGAGATAACCGAACCGAAACTAATTTGCTATCGGTACAAGTTGATTTATGCGGTGCCGGGCGTTCACCGAAACTACTGTCATTACTCACTCGGGATCGCTTTTTATGCTAACCGTACTTGACTGATTGTACGGGATACGGTGGCGTAGAGAGGACTATGTATAGAGGTCATTACTTTCAACGACGCCATTTTGGTAAGCACGTAAGCAGAATTACAAAATTACCTCGCGATTTACGGCTTTTCTATAGGTTTTTGTTGATAGATATTTTTTATGTTGCTAGGAAATAGCCCACTTGGCGGCAAATGGTTATAGTTATCTATCAACACCTGTATTAACAATGGCGTGCTTCACACAAGGGAGCAGTTTAAAAAGAGTTTCCCTTTTTTTGACATTTAGGTGCCAGACATGTACGTAGCGTGCTTGATGGAAAGTGATTACCATGGCCTATGGGCGTATGTAATACCAGAGATCACTCTTCTGCTGCTGACCGTATGAACTATCTAATATCCTTCTTAAAGAACTTCATATTGAAGTCACTAGGAGCAACCCGAGTAGGCATCACAGAATGATCATTTCTTCTTTTTGTATCTGCTGAAATCCCTTTCGGGTTTTATCCCATTCAACGTGAACGGACTCATTACGACTAAATCCGCACGGTACTTGATCACATCTGTCTATCTTTGTGGCCGAGAAAGCATGTATGTCATAGATAAGACATCCTCCGGATTCCCACGGTCGCAATTTTAAGCATACCTATATTATGTTGAAATTTTCCACATTTTAGGGCTCCATACCTCAAAAAGAAGAAAAGCACCTTTACATCTGAATATTGGGAGAGGCCTAGGTCCAGCAGTGGACTATGATAGGCTTAATTGATTGATTGGTTCCGATAGTTCATTTTATTCATTCTTCACCAAAACTCTTAAATGTTGTCAGTAACAAAAAAAGACATTATACAACACATTACATTGATTATATTAATTAAAAAATTAAATGGCCTTAAAACAAAGGTCTTTGAACAGTGCATTCTACCTGTTATGAGTTACGGTGCCGAAACGTGGACACTTACAGTGGGGCTGGTCCATAGCTTATAAGTCGCGCAGCGGGCTATGGAGCGAGCTATGCTTGGAGTTTCTCTGAAGGATAGACTTTGGAACGAGTTTGTCCGACAGAGAACTAAAGTTACCGACATGGGTCACAGAATAAGCAAGTTGAAGTGGCAGTGGGCTGGCCACGTTTGTCGATGGACCGATGGCCGTTGGAGCAAACGAGTCCTAGAGTGGAGACCGCGAGAAGGTAAACGAAAGGTAGGACGCTAGCCAGATGGACGGACGACCTGAAAAAGGTGGCTGGGACAGACTGGATGCGGAAGGCGAAGGATTGGAGAAAATGGCGCACATTGGGAGAGGCCTATGTCCAGCAGTGGACTGCAGTGGGCTAATTGATTGATTGATTGAATTAAATGGCACCATTCTTCGAAATTAGAAAATAATTCAAAACAATTAATGACAAATGAAATAAAATACATTAATTACATTTTAGGCATGCATGTAAGCTATAAATTATCACCTTTATACGATCACTCCGTTCTCCGTCTGTCTGTGTATTAAGACCTTTTTCACTGGAGTGTGTAAAGGTATCAAGTGTCATTGCAATAAAAATATATTACCGTTTATGTAACATAAGTTAGTTCCTCAATTCATTTTTGGACGGAACCCTCAGTGTTCGAGCCCGAATCGCACTTTACCGGTATTTTTATTTTATAAAGAGTATTAGTAACTGAAATTGTTAGTATTCTCGTTAACGAAGTCAAAATTTAATGGTCATTTATTCTGCATAGACCATTAAATCGGCACTTACAAAACGTCAATATAAAAAGAAATATGAAAGACTAGTTTAGCAAATGGACCACTGCACCGGTTCATAACGCGGCCACGATCTGAAAATACCATGGCAAGAAACTCAGCAGGCATTTTTTTTGGTCTATTTACAAACATTTACTAAGTCTACTTAGTCTAAATACAATAATTTACTTGAGCAGCATAGTTGAGCGAACAGCTCATTTCCAAGCTTGTTTATCATTTAATCAATCTTGGATTTTATTTTCTGGCACGATTTAATTTTGTGTTTCGTAACTCCTCCAGCAAAGTTAAATTTACAAGATACATCGTCATGCTCGTCGCTAACCCTCCACTGCCGCGTCGGGTCCACCTGACTGGCTTGGTTAAATGATTGTAGCCGGTGTCAGATCATTTAAATTAAACCCTCGTGTCATGTACGCGACCGACCGTGCGTGGACGCGTAACTCATGTGTAGGGTGACAGCGACAGTTTCATAAATAGGAATTTCCGGTTACGTTATCGTACATACATACATATAATCACGCCTTTATCCCCGAAAGGTTTAGGCAGAGGTTAATTAACAGCCACATTTCACTAATCATTGTATTAATGGGTAAACCTATTGCTGTCTTCTGAACACTATTGTTGACTCAAGCCATGCATCTGAGGCTGGGCTGTTTATACCTTTCTGATGTTAAACACCCCTATCCCTTAGTTGCCTTGTACGACACCGCACGGGAAGAGATGGAGTGGTCCAAATTCTACTATGCTGGGAACTACTACAGTCACGTAGGTCCTTTTATCGAAAATTGCGTTTCGTATGACTTGGGATGACTTCATTTTAACATTTTATAACAAGATTTGTTTGTATTATTACATTGTTTCAATTTAGATATAATCTTTAATCCAAATTAAAATTAAAAATTAAAAAATTCAAGCTTTTATTTATAATTAAACGCAAGTTCTTTAAATAAGGTAAGTAATATCTGCAACAGTCGGGTTCATTATGACGGGACTTTCACTGGCAGATAGCTAATATTATAAGACGTCACCTTAAACCTAATTTTATTTTAGAAAAAGTACTTAGCGTTTCTGACCCAGGTCAATAGCCTTGTAGATGAAGTCAGGGACGTAACGAGTAGGTAATGTAAGTTTATTTTTATACAATTATATTATATTTTTATTTATTTATTATATTTTTCTTCATAACATAAAATAATAACAAATAATGAAACACTCACTAGAATAATTACCATGGTTTATTCGTTTCACGTTATGTCCATTACTGTCAAAAACCATATCGACCTCAAATCATACAAAAAATATTTTAATTAAAACTATTGAACTGTAAACATAAATCATCGTCACCCTACAACCTTCTATATAGGGTGTCGTGATTTGTGGCACCACAGGGCTGTATATCAAAGTTTCGGAACACCTGGATTTGTGATACCCCCGGGACTAGACCTGGAACTGTGGAACAGTTTTTGTTCCACTTTTTTCTTTTTTTCACTTGTACTTGATAGATGGGTTCAAATTCGGAATGTATGTTTGACACTTTTTGGTTCAACCTTGAACTTTTTTATTGAATTGGGTTATTGATAAGGTTATTTATGGGGTTCTCAGAAGTTTTAGTACAAACTGTTGCGTATACATAAATTAGGTTTACTAGTATATGATGGCAAGCATATAGTATATCACATGCATTACATATAATATATAGTAATATCGTACAAAATCATGTTACATCCACAGAATTGCTCCTTTTAATTCCATTTCACCCTGACGGTGCGAAATGCTGTTGAGTTTTTACTAAATACTCATAAATAGACATATAAAAGAACTGGATAATAATGAACAAATGTAAATATATTGTACCTACCCACCTGTGTACCAATCAACAGCGAAAGCGACTTAAACGTGGGTAGTAAGTCCTTGACGCTCGTTCCGTTCGTGGGAGTTTTGTTTTTGCAAGCGCATTTAACACTCCTTCCGACTCGACTTTATAATAGAATGATATGTAGATATAAAATGTACTGTACCTATAAAATGGTGCGTGGCGTCAGCGCTACCTAGTGGCCCCATCTGAAAACCAGCGCTGTGCATACCCAACGAAGGGTGGGCGCAGCATTCAATGCTGAGATGGGGCCCTATTTGGGTTTACATAATGTGTAATGTTGCACCCATAGCTTAATTTTAATATACCTACTTTTTTTTATTTAATAAACCTACTAATTATTATATTACCTACCTATTTGTACTTAGTAGGATGCTCACTGTGTGGAACTTAAATAAAATATCTTTCTTTCTTTCTTTCTATAAAATCGGTTTTATCGAATAAACTGATTTTTCATAACCAACTACCAACAAGGTTTTTATTTTCCTCACTTCGAAGAAAGATGAAGTAAATTGTCGTTTTTATAATCAAACGTCATAACCAACTACAAAAAAGGTTTTTTTTATACCACTTAGGTGGTAGACAAGCACACGGCCCACCTGATGGGAACTGGTTACCGTGGCCTATGGACGTATGCAACAGCATAGGCGTTACACTCGCACTGCCAACCTTGAAGAAATTGAATTCCCTTTTTGAAGAACCCCATATTGTAAGCGCTTGGGAAAACTGCAGCAGAGACATTTCGCAGTTTGAGTGTGCGTCGAATGAAGTTCCTTTCATACCGCATAGTGCGTTTATTTCAGATTTTTCCGTTTCTGAAACTGGTTTTGAAAAAAAATTCTGTCCATTTTGGTTGCTGTCTTTGTAACCAGCTATCCAACTGTAACTGTAAACTAGCTCTTAGATTCATTGGCTGTGTACTCGTAGGATCTCAGTTCGGACCTCTTATACAAAGGCTTTTTTTAAAAAAGGTTGTATTTTTGAATGAAAATTTTAAAGCATATAGTAGGTATGTCAATTATTCAAATCGATTTAGATAGAAAAAATGAATCGGTCCGGGTGAGATTCAAAGCCGCGATCTTCCCCTTCAATAGGTAACACTCTGACCACTAAGCCACCAAACCTTACGGCGAAGATTGATGAAAAAAAAAATGAAAAAATATTTATTGATGCAAAATGTTACATAGGCACACAATTTCATAACACAATAACTATAGTCATTTTGGGTAACTCTGACCAAGTTTTGTGTAATAAGTATGTTATGATCTAATGAGAAACATTCTGCAGAAAACCTACTTAACCTAGATCTATCTAATTAATAGCCATCTACTTATATTCTTATGAAGGTTGTACCTAAGCATAGGAGCCAAAGATAATAATAATATGATTGTACTAAAGAATTACTTTTATCATGCAAAAAGCATGATAAAAGTAATTCTGTTAGTACAATCAGTCAGATTTATGTACAAATTCAGATGACCACCCCTCTGAGAGCAACAAACAATTCAGGAAAAATGAAAAACCACACTTTTAGAAACATTCAAAACACTTATAAACAAAGAAGTGCAGAACTTTTCAAAACTTTTAAACATTACAATTGTGTGGTATAGTTTTAGTGTCTTCAAACTCTTTGTGCCTCTGAAATATAACTTTTTAAAACAGATTAAAAAAGTCGTGAAATAGGTAAAAGAAAAAGTTTTGTACACTGAAGTTTGTTAGCTTCACCATCTAGTTTTCGAGTACTGGAAGTAAAGTCTTGTTTTACTTGGGGAAATACACAAGGATAACCATCACGCCTCAGCCATCGTGAGTGGTCGATATCGGATTTGAACCGTTCGTTGCCAGGGGTGAGGTAGCTTCTGGCATATCGTTCCCATATCCCCAAATTTCTTCAGAAGAGGTGGGACGCATATCTACCGGTTTATTGACCTTTGCTAAAACTGCTCCGCTTCCTTAGATAAAAAGGGCGATGATACATACATACATAGATACATATGATCACACCTTTATCCCTGGAGGGTTAGGCAGGGGTGATTTAACACCCATATTTTACTTATCATTGAATTCGGTCCCACGTGATAGAGGGTGAGCCTATTGCCATCTTCCGGCCACTATTGTTGGCTCAAGCCATACATCTGAGGCTAAGTCTGTGCTGTATATATCTGTCTAATGTTAAACAGCCGTATCCTTTAGTCGCCTTGTACGACACCGCATGGGGAGAGATGGGGTGGTCCAAATTCTATTAGCGTGATGATATTTATTTATTTATTTATTTATTAAATTGTGGAACATAGGTTTTACAAAGATCTTAAAATAATAAATATAGGTGCACTATGTCCTGCCACTTACATGGCGTACAAATTAAAATTAAATGTCATCATGATTAGTATTGGTACTTACAGTTATGGTTAGTAGATATCGATTACAAGATTAGTCCTTACTGCTCATAATAATACATTGCTCATAACGCTCAAACAATACATTTTACTGTCATATACATTACAATAATTATAATCTATTGTCAATGTCAATTTAATAAATCTTATGAACCAATAATAATATGTAACAATAAAATCATTAAAATTTCTCGTTTAGATACTCATTGATCGAATAATAGGCTTTCTCTAATAATAATGTGAGCAATTTATTTTTAAACTCTTGTAAAATGTCAATGGAACTTATAGATTTAGGCAGTTTATTATAGATTGTAGGTGCCATGCAGAAGACACTATTCTTATACATGGTTGTTTTAGACGCTACCACGTGGAGTTTACCTGCTCTACGGCTACTACTTACTGGTGAAAATTTTGACCAGTTCCGTCTAACAAACATGCACATTTCGAGAATGTACATGGACGGCATTGTTAATAATTTTAAACTTATAAAATGTGGCTTACATGTATCAGTGGTGTGTAAGTTGCATATTGCTCTGATACAGCGTTTTTGTGCCTTAAAAACCAATTCTTTGCCTACTGCATTCCCCCAGAATATAATACCGTACCTTAAAGTGGACGCAACAAACCCATGGTATGCTGTGAGTACAGTATCTTGATTTGCAGATTTGTTTAACATGTAAAAGGCGTATGCGTGTTGATTTAATTTTCCACATACTTTTCCGATCTGTTCTTTCCATTGCAATGTGTTTTCTATTTGTAACCCAAGAAATTTTGTTACTGTAGCCTCATTCACTTTTGCACCATTATATTTAACATTTAGATGTAGGTCTTCGTCTATGTTTCTACCAAAGTTCATTATAGTCGTTTTCCCAATGTTAATTTTTAAGTTTTGCGCCTCAAGCCAAGCAACAAGAGAGCCAATACTGTCATTCATTTCCGATTCAATTACATCTATGTCAAATACAACCGTAGCGTCATCAGCAAACATTACCATGGGAAATGTTGTTGCTGACGGAAAGTCATTGATGTAAACGTTAAACAGCAACGGCCCCAATGTACTCCCCTGCGGCACACCGTAAGCTATATTTCTCACGTCTGACTGGTAATGATGTTCAGTGTTAGGTTTACAACTTATCCTGTTAATTACAGTGATCTGTTGACGATTTGTTAAATATGATTCGAGCAGACTAGATAAGTTTCCCCTAATGCCGTATGAATTTAATTTATCAATGAGAATTTTGTGGTCTACATAGTCGAATGCCTTCGTCATATCCATATAAAGCGCCGCAACGGGCAAACGTTTATCGACTCTGGCCATAATTATATTAAGAAAATCAAATATGGCGGTATCAATACATTTATTTTTTCTAAATCCTTTCTGTTGTTCAGCAAAAAGATTATGAACCTCAAAATAATTATTTATATTATCATAAATGACTCGCTCAAATATTTTAGAAAAAATTGGTACTAAAGCAATTGGCCTGTAACATGAGAGATCTTCCTTGTCTCCTTTTTTAAAAAGTGGTTTTATCACAGATTTTTTTAGTTTATCGGGAAATATACCCTGCATAATGCAGGAGTTAATAATGTGGCTTAAGACAGGCGCAATGTACAACGATACCTTTTTTACAACACTTGTCCTTATTTCATCATATCCCGTGCTAGCTGTATTTTTTAATTGGTTTATAATTTTAAATATGTCCTGTGGTATAGTAGGTTGCATAAACATTGAAGAGGATTTGCTAGGTTTGACAGAATTGATGTATCTGGTACCTTTTATCGACTGTGCTTGGTCCGCAAAGAAGTCATTAAATGCTTGTGCAATGGTCATAGGATTAGTTATCAACTGGTTATTTACTTTTACTTGCCCAATACCTTCAGTAGGATAACTAACTTTGGCTATGTTTATTATTTTCCACGTAGCTTTACATTTATTTTTAGAAGAACGTACATATTTATTGTGTTGTTGTTTTTGTGTTAAATTAATTATTTTCTTAAGCCTGCGAGATAGGCATTTAAAATTTAGTTTATTACGCACAGTAGGACATCGTCTGTATATCCACAATAGTTCACGCTTTCTTTTACTACAAGCCCTAATACCGTTAGTTACCCATCTGGGTTTTATTTTTGTGGAGATTTTAATTTTAATTTTAGGAAAACATATATTATATGCGTATGAAAATATCTCATGAAATATATTAAAAGCGCAATTACAATCAGTTTCGGCGTATACTTTAGCAAAATCCAAACTCTTAAGGTAGTCAACGAACTTTTCCATATTATTACTACAGTAGTTGCGTTTTTGAGTAAACCAAAAATCTAGTCTGCATGTCTTATTGACAGGGCAGTGTAGTAGTTGTGCTGTATGGTCTGATACTGCCAGTTCTAGTACTTCACTTTTACATCGTCGTAAATTATGTGCAAAGTTATCAATACAGGTTCCACTGCATAGCCGAGTAGGTTTGTTTATTTCACATTTTAAATTAAACCCTTGAAGTATTTGAATGAATTGCTGAGAATAAATTGTTGTCTTTAAAATGTCAATATTGAAATCACCACACACTATTAACTTTCTGTTACTATCGAATGGAAACAACGAGAGAACCCGGTATAACACATCAAAGAACACATTAAATTTGTATTTTACCTGATCCCTTTGTGGAGGTCTATAGATACACAATATTATGATGTTATGATCAATAAGATCTACCCCACAGCATTCGATTATCCCCGGCACACTACAAGGCGGTACATTTTCAATAGCCTTATACCTAAGTCCATTTCTCACCATAATGCAGGTACCTCCGCGCCTCACGCGCCTTGCACAGTAAGTCGCTAAGGTGAAGTTAGGTATACATAACAAATCAGTATCCAATGCCACCATATTGTGTTCACAGAAACATAATATATCAATTTGATTATCTTTACAACTTAAGTTTTCCATATGAACTGTAAAGGCACCCGATTTACTTAATAGTCCATTTATGTTTTGGTGCAGAATAGTTATATTACTATACACGAAAAAGAGGTTCCGGTGGTGTGTTATTTTCTGTTATATAATTACTAGTAGTAGTAGTAGCACATTTATCAGTCAGATCGTGTATGTCACGGTCGTCTGTCTGCGTACTTTGCTCAACCGTTAATTTTTGTTTTCCACCTAGTGTTTTTGACTGCTTATATATATTATACTGCTGCAGTTTCTTTGTGTAGTCGCCTTTTATGACTTCTTTAAGTAAATATCTACTAATATACAAAGCTCGGTTAGTTTTATGAGGCAGAAATGTCGTGTAGTGCATATCAACAAACGTACTCTTACTATACCGGCGACTTACGAATTTTAATACATAGTTTAATTTGGTCTCATTCAATGATTTATTGTAAGGTACTTCGCACAGTAGAATATTAACACATCTGTTACGCATAATAAAATAATTAAGTTGTGTTTGTAGTTCATACGGATTAGTGTCATTCATACCACCTAGTATAACTAGAAAGTCATTACAAGTTAAAGCACCAACATCACTTGTCATGGAATCCAACACATCAGACATTTTTGCACCCGGTTTCCAATAACAGCTCACACTCGTCTCAGAGCCAACAAGGGCTTGAAGTGATTTTCGGATACCTTGACCCTGCTGGTCAGCTAGAATAACAATTCTTTTCCTTTGTTTGTCATCTTCCAACGTATTCTGAGATCTCATAACACGGTCAGAATTTATTACTATAGGTGAATTACTAACACAAGGTACAGGTTTTACAGGTAGTTCCATACTTTTATCAGTTTTCGTGAGTGTTGAACTACGCTGTACCGGAGTAGAGGTAGCAATCATTCTGTTCGATTTATCTAATTCCAATTTTAGTCGAATGTTTTCGCAATTAAGGTTATCGATTTCTTGATTAGCGCTTTGTAGCCTAGCCGTTAATTTATCTATTTGTTCTTGTAATTTCGTAATTTTTTCGTGGTGTTCCCCTAGTGACACATTAGATAGGCTCATCACTGTGGATTCAAACAGGGTTGTAGAATCGTCCAACAACAGTGATTTTACTGCCGGTCGTCTTACTGTGATGTTGTCGTCGCTATTGTGATCCATTATAAATTGTCAGAAATGTATGACAGCAATCACAAAAAGTGCTCGGTGAGACAGGTGGGATTTGATCCCAGGCTTCTTGCGTGCCGATCGGTGACCAGTTGATTCGCGCCACAATGCCAATGATAGTATGAGCGAAATAAAGGTTTCGTTAAATGATGTATGAAATTATAGGTACGATCTGTTTTATCGGCAATTTGTTATATCCCAACCGATTGTCTAGATGTCGCTAAACGCAATTTATGACACAAAATGATTTGCAATGATTGTGCACTATTTGAATCAAACTTTCACAAATTTTATTTTCAAAGTGTAGTGTTTTTTTCACTTATAATGTTACAAACTTGCTATTATATGGTATTTAGCCAAGACTGAGGCACTGATTTTAGTTTATAATTGATCATATAACATTTGATTTGGCACTTTTGGCAAATTTTCACAACACCGTTATTTTTACACATACACTTTTTATTTTTCGCAGATAACACTTGTGGTTATGACTTATGCCTTTATAGTTAGGTAAAACGTATCTTTAAACTGCGTGGGCATATTATAATATTTTTAATTGAAATTAATTACGGAGGTGATGTTATTGCGATCAACGCCACCTAGCGTTTTTTGATTTTTGATATGTAGCCTATGTCACTCCCAAATAATATAGCTATCTATTTGTCAAAAAAAAATCAAATTGTTCTAATAGTTTTGGACTCTATTCAATACAAACAATCATATCTTTTTCTAAATATGTTTTATTTGAAGAGTCTAACAGAAACACAAATAACAGTCACGTGCGGAAAATAGCTCAGGAAGGTCCTAACTGCGGCATATCGCCGCATTGTAAACACATTCCACGGCATAATGCTTCATACTTGGTCGTACTTAATCGTCTGTGAGGCTGTGACACGATCTCTAATGAGATTACGTGTAGTTCTGCCTTCGTTAGTGGTGTACCTACATTGCCAATATACTTGGTAACCCGTATTAGCGGGAATCAATGTCAAGAGACGGATTAAATACTCTAAATGACATCACTAAGATTAGAAGGATCTTAGATTTAGAGGAGGTAGGACACGACGGTATTTAGAGGAGGTGAAACACTATGGTATTTTCATCCAATTGAGCAGTCCGACTGGGGAAGTACCTTCGCCCTACAGAATACTGCGGCCATAGTAACCTCGTGTTGTGTTCCCGGCGGTGAGTAGGGTAGCCAGAGGTCACTGGAGAGTTTTGTAATGTCAGTGGGAAGACCAAAAGCACTGGTGGCACAAAAGTTCTACAGGGTTGGCAGCGCGATTGTGACTCTCTTAGTGTTGCACACGTCCATAGGCCACAGTAATCACTTTCCATCAGGTGGGCCGCGAGCTTGTCTCCCAAAAGTGTTATGAAGTGTGGTATAAAAAAGGAGGTTCAGAGAAGCCTTTGTCAAGTACCACCTTTGTTTCACCCATGGCATACCTTGAAACACCATACTACCATAAACTCGCATATTATTAACTAGCTGACCCTCCCCAGCTTAGCTTAGCATATTTCGTAACTTCATATTACTCCTTACTTTGAGCTCGTATTTTTTACTCACTAGAGAGTTTTTGTACTGTCAGTGGGAAGACCAAAGGATTGTCCTGCTTTGTCTTTTACACTGACGGCACAGAAACTCTTGTGCTTACAGGGTGGATATTTCAAGTGTGACTCCCTCGGTGTGGCACACGTCCATAGGCCCCGGTAACCACTTTCCATCAGGTGGGCCGGGTGCTTGTCTTCCAACCAAGTGGTATAAAGAAATGTATGTAAAATTACCGAATATGTTGACAGTACCGAACATGTTAAGTAGGAATAACATACATATAATTTCGCCTTTATCTCTGGAGGGTTAGGCAGAGGTGAATTAACACTCACATTTCACCAATAATTGAATTCGGTCCTGTGTAATAGGGGGTGAGCCTATTGCCGTATTCCGGGCACTATTGTTGACTGGAGTCTAAGATAATTAAGTAGTAGCGTGATGATATATTATAACCTAAAACCTTCGTTAATAAGCGGACTATTCAATACAAAAATATTTAATCACGCTGTCAACCGTCACAAATACAAACAAACTTAGTGATTTCTGAATTCTAAGCAATATATCTAATAATAAAATAGAAATAAAACTTAGTAGCCTAGTGGTATGAGTAATGGACTGCTGAGACGAGGTCTCGGTTTCGATCCCAGGTTTTGCCATGGCACACACCAATGACTTTTCGATGCTTTTCGAAGTTATGTGTGTATTACTCGCAGGTTTATAAGTGCCCGGTTAATGGCAATGGGCTCGCCACCTATTACATTGGGACCTAAACATAAACTTGCGAAATGTGGGTGCTAACACCTCTGCCTACCCCTTCGGGGATATTGGCGTGAGTTTATATTATGTTATGTTATAAAACATTGTCTTTATAAAACCAAAACTAGTAATAACTAGACTGGATGAGCGGAATTTCCAAACACAAGCATCAGAGTGTATATGGAAATTCTTACAGAAATTTTTGTACACAAATTGTGAAATGAAAATGTATACAGGTGTATTAAACTGGAATCTATAGACTCTGTTGAATGTTTAAAATGTTATAGGATTTTTGTGAGCGAGTGTACTGGAAAACGAGATGTGAATACGATTCAATACTGAACGTTTTGAATGGCTATCCGGATTCGCATGTAAGGTACAGTCAGCATCAGATCATTCTTGACAAACAAAGTATTCAATACCCCCTTCCTGGTGACTGATTATTCTGATATTTGGTACACACCTTTAGTTCGGATGATAATAAAATTTAAATGAATAAAACAGTTTGGTTTGCTCTCTCTGAGATTACGTAGTCAAACTAACTGTACACAGTAATGATTGCAATGTTTATCCTCTTGCCTCGCTGTCTCATCATCATCAATCTCTGAGACTTTTCCAACTTGGTTGTAGTCTGTGATGCGGCTGAAATTCGATATTTTTCGAGAAGCAGCTGCCATTTGACTTCTTTTCTGTGACTTTGCCTTCAGCATACCATTAAGCAAGGTGATTGATTGATGTGTCCGAAATATTAAAAAAAAACCTCCACATCCAATTGGCAATATCAATGTTCTGTACTTAGACTAGTCGGACTTTTGAGGACTATACTACCCGTTAGAGTCCTTTTTTTTTTTTTTTTTACGTGCGCAAAATCCCCACGGATACCTCCCCACCGGAGCCGGTGGAGGAGGTTATGTCGGACTCGAACCGACTAAAACGCACGCCGCCTGTGGGTCGCTTTGGTTGCCGAAGGTGAGGTTGACAGGCATATCCCTCGCACCCCGGCCGACCCCGTTAGAGTCCTCAAGATATTTGAAGTCCTCAAGATGTTTGTATGACAACTAGATAGTTAATGGAAATAAATTTATATAATTTTGTATCTCTCTGCTCCGTACATATCACATTCAAAATCTGTCGCTAACGATTTAATCCATCTGTATTTAATATTCTAAACCAGAAGACTATGTTTTTATGTTTGGTTGAACACGCTAATCTCAGGAACTACTAATTCGAATTGAAAAAATCTCATCGTGTTGAATAGCCTGTTTATCGACAAAAGTTATAAACTAAATATGATCACGCTACTATTCAAGTGAGCGGAGCAGGAACTATAAATGTCAACAATTCGGGTAATTTTCATACATTATTTTTGAAGATTAAAAAGTTACGGGTTGTAAGGGGTGTTATTTTTAAACTATCGCGGTGTGAATTCATAATTATACAACGGTTCGGGACTTTTATTATCCGTGTGGTTCACGGCAGAGTAGAAATTGGACCACCCCATCTCTTTCCATGCGGTGTCGTACAAGGCGACTAAGGGATGGGGCTGTTTAACACCAGACAAATATATACAGCTCAGACTCAGTCTCAGATGCATGGCTCGAGTCCACAATAGTGCCCGGAATACGGCAATAGGCTCACCCCCTATTACGTGGGACTGAATTCAATAATTGGTGAAATGTGGTTATTAGTTCACCTCTGCCCAACCCTCCGGGGATAAAGGCGTGATTATATGTATGTATGTACTTAATATTTCTGCCGACGTTTCGGGTGCGTTGCAGACCCCGTGGTCACGACTTGATTTAATCGCAAAAAGTTCCGAATCGGTGTATAATGCTAAGAGGTGGCTTTAAAATATGGGCAGCTCGGCTAGTATTCACCTAAAACTCAAAAATTTGTCACTACCGATTTAATAATATAACACTTATGTAAATGTTGAACATTTCGCTACGATTGCGAAACTAGTTAAAACCGGTTTCAACCACATTAGGGCTGCCACTGGGGACTTAATATAGTTAAAATATGTCATTCAAAAGTTTTGAGTGAAGTTGTGTTTACAATTATTTTGTAATATGCGAGTGAAATGTTATTGATTGAAACTATTCATGTTTATTTAATTATAGTTGTGGAGATTCAAAAGGCTTTACACAGTATTTAAATCCATTATTGGTGATAAATTTAAATCTATAAATTAATGGCGACACAGAACAATTTATGGCTAAAGGTAGAGCTAGTTGAAGCCTTGAAAGGTCCTAAATTGGTCTACCTCTTCAACATCACTAATGGATTGTGCAGGTCAGATGGCAGCTGTTTCACAGAAACTATACAACATCAGCCAAACCGTCAGTTTGACTAAAAAAAGTGGACTCCAGGAAGCGAGACAGGCAGTTAGTCAGACAGAGTTACTTTTGCACTTATAATTTTAATGTCGATTTCCAATCGCTCGTGCCAACCCTATTTGTTAAAAAAATCGGTTATTATCGATCAAAAGTTTCATAACTCCGTGTGAAATATAATGTAATATCTGAATATTAATTTTTCAGAGTAGAATTTCGTGGTAAAATTAGCAACATATCGTTTTTGGGTCAGCACCCTTTCAGGTTAATAGGCCGGAAAAAATATGGTTGACGAACTTTTTTCCGAGTTATCTTTTTTATACAACTTGTATTTTTTGTCTGGAAAAATGTTGTAGTAATCCTACGTATTGGGACTGAGCGATATTGGTTTGGGTTATAATATTGGGGCTATATATCAAATATATGATTTGATAACACAGAATTTAATAATTTTTTGGTTCGTGAGTTATTTTGAATTGTTAGAATTATTAAATCTGTGTGGTGACAGAGAAAGAATACAAATATTACCACCCCACCTCATCCGTAGGGTGTCGTAAGAGGCGACTGATGGAAAAATAAGCAGACGATATCACTGCGAGAGTATGAAAACTCGAAATAAAACCCTGTACCAACCCGTCTGGCCAGCGTGGAAACAGTAGGCCAAAGCCTCCCAACATTGGGAGAGGCCTATGTCCAACAGTGGTATGATGGGCTAATTGATTGATTGAGAATTATTAAATTAGTTGAAGATTTTGAGTTAATAGGGACCTGTTCTTTACCTCGCTCAAAAAATTGGCATGGCCATTCAGGGTGGTAATAGCGCCAGCCTTTTGGGCACGGTACCAGGAGAGATCGATGAGGAGGAGTTTTTCAATGCCTTAAGTTGGAGTCTCCCTTTTTTTAAACAACTTAGGTGGCAGACAAGCACACGGCCCACCTGATAGAAAGTGGTTACCGTGACCTATGAACGTGATTAACACCAGGGGAGTCACACCCGTGCTGCCGACCCTACAAGAACAGAAATTTTCTATGCCGTCAGTGCAGAACACAAAAACCTCCTACTGTAGTTTACTGTGGTTTCTTCATGAAGCCTAACGGAAGGTTAGAAGGTTTCTTCAGGGTGGGCAGGACGAGTGTAACGTCTCTGGTTTTGCATACATCCGAAGGCCACACGGTAACCACTTTCCATAAGGTGTTAAATTATAGGAGGTAGGACACGGCGGTATTTCCGCCCAATTGAGCAGTCCGACTGGGGAAGTACCTCCGCCCTACAAAATACCGCGGTTATAATAACTTCGTGTTGTGTTACCAGAGGTGAGTAGGGTAGCCAGAGCTCACTGGAGAATTTGTGCTGTCAGTGGGATGACTAAAGCATAAAGCATTGTGCTCTACACTGACGGCACAGAGACTGGTTGGCAGCGCGAGTGTGGCTTCTCTGGTGTTACACACGTCCATAGGTCACGGTAATCACTTTCCATCAGGTGGGCCGTGCGCTTGTCTGCCACCTAACTAGTATAAAAAAGAGGTGGGCCATGTGTTTGTCTACCACCTAAGTGTTCTTAAAAATCGAACCCGCGTTTCCTGTGTAGCGGTTGCACACTACCACACCACAGAGGTGCTCTGAGAAGAAACCCTGCGTTTGATCCCGTTAACCTGCTGCCGGTGTACCGAATTACATGTAAATGAGTTTGACTCATGTCAATCAAAAGTAAGCTACTCAAAAAGCGATTGAAACAAAGAACAAATTTCATATAGTTAATCAGCTACAGTTCCGTCGAAAATTGGTACTTGTAAAGTGCTGTGAACACCGCCATCGATCCAGGGGTGCTTAGCATTGGTAATTAGGTGCATACATTTAGTGCCGAGCGCTGGGAGCCGGGGTGAAAAGTGGTATGAACTTATTTGTTTAGTCCGTATCTAGACATAGTAGTTCAGAGAATCTTTGTTTAAATTTTATTGTTTTTTTTTTACCCGACTACGGTGAAAAGGAGGGTTATTATTTTGACAGGCTATGAATGTATGTATTTATGTTGTTTCATCTGTTCCCTCATAGCTCATCAACCACTTATTAGAGTAATTTATTGAACTTCACAATATTTAATACCTTTATTCTATTCATTATAAATTATATTTATAATAAAAATTAAAACTAAAACTATTATTAGATAGCTACTAAAATACACTAAAATAAAATAAACATAAAAATTACATACATAATGCGTCATGAAATTCCTCCGCATCCTCACCGACCGGTAACGTACCCAGAAGGCTGGCAGCATTGCCACGTTGAATGGCAATGCTTATCCTCTGTGCAAGATAATAACCAGCCTTCTGGTCACGCGTAGCGTCGATCAGCTGCTTTGCCAAGTCTTTATATAGAGACCGAGCACTTGGACCCCATGTCCCTAGCGTTTCAACCCCAAACGGCTCAAAAACATAATCACCTGACAGGTTACAGTATTTGCGCCGTTTGAGGTTTTCCGCAGATGCAGCAGCAGCACCGGCACACCCTGCTGTGCTTGAAAGATGTGAAGGCGCAAGAGTGTCGACGCACGTAGCGTCCCACACCAAAGGTCTACCCATCTTCCAAGGTAGCAACGACATACCATCCGGTCTCTTGCCATCGCTACGCACCAGCCCTTTAGGTTCACGAATGGCTGGCACGCCAGCGGTAACTAGAGCACGGCGGATAATGTCGTTGATGCAGGCGTGTCGCGGTATACGCCCAGCGCTTCTGCTGCATGAAAGGCCATGGTGCCCAAGACTGTCGACAGCTTCACCGCAGTGGCAATGATGCGGAGAAATGCACGGCGCTCCTAAGCGAAGGCAAGTGGCAAGGCGGAAAGTAGTATCGTCCAACATAGTACCTATGTTGGGCGATGGAAGTGCCTGAATCCAGAGGCCTGACTCCCATTCCCCCACAGCCAGAAGGCGCGCACGTTCTGTAACATGGGAAGATGTGTGTATTAAGGTATCTCTTACCAGCCTGCAGAGCGGCGCATCCCATTGTCTCTGGGAGAAAGGGTTACCAGGCAACTCAGTGTTGGGACAAGCAGCCTTCCAAGCATTAATAGCATCGGACTTACATGACACCTCAGAGTTAACCTGTGTGTTTATGAGAATTTTCCTGGTTAACTCCTCAGTGCTGTGCACCGACGACAGAAATGCTGGAAGGCTAACGTCTGAAATTTTGCGAACGCCGAGACCACCCAAGCGAACTGGTAAGGACGCTTGGAGCCAGGCTCGGTCATTCAAGGCCACATTTAAAATTGTACTGAGTGTGTTTTGCAGAATGTTGTCAATTTTTGTCAAAAGTGTCAAATGTTGCCAAAACTGGGATGCCCGAAGTGCATGGGTAAAATTAGGGACAAAAAGGACAGAAATGAGGTATCGGTCAAAGCATTTTAGTCGTCCGCTGGTTATAAGCTGTATCCGAGGGGGTTTAGCCCTACAAGCCTAATAATTTTTTTTAACACCAGTGTAACACCAGTGGAGTCACATCCGTGCTGCCGACCCTGTAATAACAGAGATGTGCCGTCAGTGTAGAAGACAAAGCAGGACAAGCCTTTGGTCATCCCACTGACAACACAAAAACTCTCCAGTGAGCTCTGGCTACCCTACTCACCGCCGGTAACACAACACGAAGTTATTATAACCGCGGTATTCTGTGGGGCAGAGGTACTTCCCCAGTCGGACTGCTCAATTAGGCGGAAATACCACCGTGTCCTACCTCCTCAATCTCTGAAGTTCCAAACCCTTCTTAGATCCATGATATACTTCTATTTCATTAACTCCCCATATTCCCGGGTATTCCACATAAGATACCAAGTTTTTTCATAACATAACACCGTAAAGTTCCTCCAAAACTAGGTATGATACGGAATCTGGGAGAGAACACAACACAACATAACGATATTACCCACTGCAACGAGCGAATTACAAACGATATTATCTAAAATATGCCAATTTCAACCTTATCTCTGTTCACTAACTTCGAAAATTGCTCGCCAGGTAATTTAAGATTGAGAATGTAGAAAATTAGGTTCTAAAGCGGTAGTGTTAAAATCCAATTTTCAGTAAAAGCTATTTCAACGTTATTATGGAAACCTAATGATTTTTCGATTGTAAGTTCTATGTATTTTAGATTTGAATGCAAAATTGTTTGTTTGAGTTGAATGTTTGTAGGTTTACTTACAAAATGTTTTATAAATGTTTTCAACGTTTTCTTACTAATATGTAAAGTCCTTTGCTTTGTATTGTAATACTTTGTTCAATTGTAGCATACTATATTATACTTATCTGCAGCTTTTTGGTTTCAATTTATTTTAAAGAAAACTGGCAACATACTAGTGCCTTATTCAATAATTATATCTCTGTTCTTGTAATTAATCAGTACATATCTACTTTCTCTTAGAAAGGAGATGAAAAGTATAGTATTTGACTCGGGAGCAAAAGCAAAGGATTCTAGAATAGAATTCCGAGCGTAGCGAGCGATTCTAACATAGAATTCTAAATGGTATAGCCTTATATGACTCGGGAACAAAATCGAAGGACTATAGAATAGGATTCCGAGCATAGCGAGCGATTCTAATGTAGAATCCTAAATGATATAGGCTTAAAATCCAAAATTAAATGAAAAGGAGTTCATTACATATTTTCAATCACACTGCCAGATCTCATTGAATTTGAATAGGCGGGCGTTAGAAGTCACACAGTCGGCGTGCGTTTTAGTAGGTTCAAGTCCGACATAACCTCCCCCACCGGCTCCTGTACCTGTGGCGATTTTGCGCATAGTAAAACAAAAATAAAAAAAACGATAACATTGAATTTTAATCTCTAACAGTAGTCTAAAATTAGATGGCATTGTTTGCAGTATCAGTGGCACTGCACTGCACTAGTCGCATCATCAGGCAAATAAAAGGTATAGACGGGTAGATAGGTATAAGGTAGATACCTATACCACTATCGTAATATCATTATTGTATATTTATTAACTCACTATTTTCCACTATTCTATTTTCGCGCTCAACAGTAACAGATTTCCTGATTCGACAAACCACGCGATTGCTAAAGTCGTACAAAAGTAACATAACCGTCTCTTTCCCACGAGCCATTTTAATATTAATATCGGTGTTCCGCTCCGCTTGCGACCTTTGAGTTGAACCCTGTTTACCTCCTGGGAAAACTTTTTGTAGCAATAATGATGTGAATCAAAGGTTACAGAAGGATAATATATGGATATCATTAGAGGGATCATGGATAGCTGGGAATTGTTTTTTGATGATGATAAATGCACACAAGCTATTGCATTGAATGGTTTCTGGAAATTATTAACTGTAGTTCATCTTATGGGAAATTATTTACACGGTTTTTTAAAAATTAGGAATATTATTGAATTCACTGTACCTTCGGCTGTATCGCTAGTGGTATGGTGAGTCCAAAACGGTACCACACTGGGAGAAATAGAGATCAGGGTTCATGTATGTGCGATAGACGAAGCAAGTCACCTCTTGCCTTAGGAAAAGCAGGTGCAAGTCTCCACAACCGGGTGGCCATCTAGATACATCTATTTCCCTGTAGCTTTGGCAGGAGACAGCAGACCGCCATCTGCTTCTATCCTTATATACTTCACGAGCTTCTTCTGCTGTCATTAAATCTTTCATGGATCAGTTTCAAGTGCATCTGACATTCCCTCATTTTTAATATATTTTTAGTCAAGGTATGATTCCAAGGTTGACCGCAGAAAACAGCAGCAGACTCAGAGCGTTCCATGAAATAGTCTAGAATAAGATAATTTTGTTTCTTGTTTTAATTCATTGTGGTTTTTCAATGGTGTCGTTTATCCGTATTCAAATTTAACAAGTAATTTAAGCGATGAGACGACACGTCATCCCACTGCACATAAATGATCCATAGAAATTTAAAAAAGAAATCAGACCCGCAATCCGTCCATTTGTCTAAAACTACACATTCACATTTTTCACATGCATTACTTTTTGGGCTTGAATACGGATGAACGGTGCCATTGAGAAGCCTCAATGAATTGAAGAATAAACAAAATTATCATATTCTAGTCTATTTCATGGTACGCTCTTTGTCTGCTGCTGTCCCACAATGTTGCGTGCTACAGAGTTCTAACTCAACTAGCTTGTGTTATGGAATTTAGAATGCGGATAAACATTAGAAACCATTTTTTGTAAATACATACATATTATAGGAGCAGTGGGTGAACAGGTAAACCCAAATTCCCCATGCAACCACCAGTGGGAGAAGTTCATGGGTGAACGGGTCGCGGGTCCATCTTATATATAGAAATTTATTTAATATCCAATAGTTTTTTTATGCACTGCGAGGTCAGCTAGGTAGAACTACTAAAACTAAATTTAATATAAAAACTCTCATCAAGTCAACCGTATTGACCCCACTCGCCTATACACCACCTGATATACCTTATGCCAACAAAAAAAAAGTTCAAATCACATGCCACACAAGTGAACACTGCGTACCTTCTTGAGGCTTCACCTATTAAATTTCATGACCAATTCATTAAGAACCTACATCTTGTTAATTTTCGCTCTTATCTCTTCACCGATAAGGTACACAGTGATAGTCGTTAGAGGTCAAATTACTTGGTTAATAGTGGGATGCCACCGCATGGCAACTGGTAATAAGATACTGTCTGTGGATATCTGTGAGGAAGATGCTTGAGAAAAAGTGGTCAGATGTTTGCAATATTATTTCGAATATAAGAGAGCAAATGATTTGGATTACTAGCAAATCTAACTGAATTCTAAATCTAACTACAGCGTTGGTAAAATTGTAAATAATAAAATTAGTAATAAATCATAACAGATAATAATTGTAAGTATCAGACGTCAATGATTTAACATTTTTTGTTTATCATTTTACTAAGCGTCTTCTTACGCATATATTTGTACGCAGCTATATAGGGTAAAACATGACTGAACTATATAAACTATTACTGACATATTGCATGCTTTTGTATGTACACACATGTTTTGAACAAATAAAACGATTCTATTCTATTCTATTCTATCCCTAATTTTTTTAAATCTTAGTTTAGTTACAGTTAATCTATTTAGTTAAGCTCATACGTTTTGTCTAGTCACATTATTTTCATTGGTTTTTTTTTCTTTACAGGTAAACATACATCCATACAGACAATCCCATACTCACAGGTGATGTGGAACCTCTCAGCCTTAGAATGGACTTTGCTTCGCTGAGTATATTCTACTGCCTAAACAATGGTTTGTGCTCAGATTAATTGTTTGACATGATACCCACAGCTACATTCTATCATCGCATTGCTCGCCGCATTTATCTTCACATTTTGCTTCTTCATCCCACGCACGCTCAAGCTGTGGAATGAACTCCTTGCTGCGGTTATCCCAAGCAACTACAATAAGGGTCCTTTAAAAAGGCCATTAGGAGGTTTCTTCAGGGTCGGCAGCGTGAGTGTGACGTTCCTCTGGTGCGAATCCTCTGGTGTTCCATACGTCCATAGGCTACGGTTACCACTTCCCAACAGGTGAGCTGTGTGCAAGTCTGTCACCTAAGTAGAATAAAAATAAAAAAATTGCCCGAGTCTAAAAATGGCAAAAATTATCTTCCTTATTAATGAGTACCCCTTCAGATGGGGTGGTGATACTTTTTTTTTATACCACTTAGTTGGCAAACAAGCACACGGCCTACCTGATGGAAAGTGGTTACCGTGGCCTATGGACGTTTGTAATATCAGAGGAGTCACAGTCGCCGTCAGTAAAAGACAAAGCAGGACAAGCCATTTGTCTTCCCACTGACAGCACATATTCTCCAGTGAGCTCTGGCTACCCTACTCACCGCTTGAAACACAACACGAAGTTATTATGGCCGCGGTATTCTGTAGGGCGGAGGTACTTCAACAGTCGGACTGCTCAATTGGGCGGAAATACCGCCGTTTCCTACCTCCTTCAAAAAATTGTATTTTATACTAGTATTCTTTCTCCGTCACCGCATAGATTATGCGTTATCTAGTTTCGGTCTCTTTCGCAAATAGCATCAGCGTACTCGTGTTTGCACACAAAGAGTGCGAGCACCATGGGACCTACTACTCTATTATTATTATACGTAACTTCGCACGCTAGTTGTAAGCTTTCTCCCTGGGTCAGCCGGGGTGAGAGGGATATGCCTGTCAACCTCACCTTCGGCAACAAAAACGACCCACAGGCAGCGTGCGTTTTGGTCGGTTCGAGTCCGACATAACCTCTTCCACCGGCTCCAGTGGTATCCGTGGGGACTTTGTGCAAGTAAAAGAAAAGTTGTAAGCTTTATGTCTATGTTGTTATTTTAGTCTGAAGTATACTAGCGGTGGTAGTACTTATAATTTGAAGAACAAATTAAGTTCCTTAATATCCACTTTTTCTTACAATGTACAGTCAGAGTCAGAATGATATTGACTACAAAGTCTCAAAATGATATAAATACCAAGGTATTAAGAGCAAATCAAACTGTTTTATTGATTTAAATTGTATTATCGTCCGAACTAAAAGAACAACCAGTTAACAGGAAGGGGGAATAATAATAAATGAATAAATAAATATTCTACAACATTCTAAACAACGCTATATAAACTAAACCCATGGTAAGCATAGCTTAATGTTATGAAATCTAGAACGCAGATAAACATACTTAGATACTTTTTTTGTGAATACATACATATTATACATAGAAACACCCAGACCAATGCAAATATACATATTCATGCATACAAAAATATGTACTGAGCGGGAATCGAACCCGAGCCCCCTACGTTGCAGTCGAACGTTCTAATACCGAGGTATTAAGATTACTTTGAGTACTCTATTAGTCAAGATCTTTATGACGCTGAATGTACTGTCTAAGGGTTTATTATTGTCAAGACATGTTATCACAAAGGGTCTAACGTACCGGAGCGTGGTTCCTTAAGGGTAACAGTATCGCAGGAAGCGACGGTTGGGTTCAGTCAACCGTGAAGACGGAATGGCTAAAAAATTGACGTACAAGGAAAAAAATAAAGTTTCTTGAGGATAAGGTATAATTCCGAATGCAACCGCATACGAGAATACTGCAGGAATGGATAGTACCGTGAAATAGACTTGATTTGATAATTTTATTAATGTTTTTAATTCATTGCGGTTTCTCTATAGTGCCGTTTATCTTTTTCGAAGTTTAACAAGTAATGAATAGACGACACGTCCTCCAACTGCACAAAAATAATCCATAGAAATAAAAGAAAATCAGTCCCGCAATCCGCTCGTTTGTTTATAACTATAAGTACATTTACATATTTTCCCATACATTACTTCTTAAACTTCGATACCGATAAACGTCATCATTGAAAAGCCGCAATGAATTAAAATAATAACCAAATTTACTATATTCAAATGTAGTACATGGTACCTACAGTCCGCCTTCGGAATAAGAGATATTATTTATTTTTATACTACTCATATGATACATAATTTCTATGTTTTGCCTGTGACATTGTTTATTGGGCTAAGTCTGGCTGGATGCGGAAGGTGAAGGATCAAAAGCAATGATGCATAAATAACTTGGTAATCCCGTATGTATATATAGGATTACAAAGTTACATTTGTAGTTGATAATATAACAGCCGTTTAATTATTAACCTGCTTCATTAATTCATTATAAGCCAGCTGATGAAATCGATTGAATAACATAGATACATATAGTCACGCCTATATCTCCGGAGGGTTAGGCAGAGGTGAATTAACACCCACATTACTCCAATCATTGAATTCGCTCCCACGTAATAGGGGGTGAGTCTATTAACGTCTTCCGGGCACTATTGTTGACTCAAGCCATGCATCTGAGGCTGAGTCTGGGCGGTATAAATCTGTCTGAAGTTAAACTGCCGTATCCCTTAGTAGACATGTACGCGCATGGGAAGAGATGGGGTGGTCCAAATTCTACTCTGCTGGGCACCACGCGGCTTCCGATAGAATAACATAAAACAAAAATTCGACATCGACATAGGCGGAGCCGCGGGCATCAGCTAGTTATAAAAATACCAAATGCACTGTATACTGTTTTGCTACCTTAACACCATAAGAAGTAAATTGACACAAAATTAAGGCTAAAATGTTATTACAAGCGCGTACAAAACACCCCGGGCCTGCTATGCAGAGGGTGAAGCGACCTTGAACAAGGATTCACGGACCAGTGAACATCTGTGTTTATACGGGACGGGGACGACACGATTTTTCTGTCGTAAGCATGCTAAATATGATAAGTTATCGGTTGTTATTAAAATCATTATTTAATTATTAAATGATAAATAATTTAATTATTTATTAGATTAAACGAATAGAGACTAAGATCTTAAGACTTTGCCCTTAGCTTACCATGAAGTGAGGTGAAGTAAAATTGGCGCGTCCTATACATTAAAAAAAAACATTTTCATTTGCTATTTTAGGTATATTAATGAGTTACCTATTACATTAACCGAACCGTTCGTAAACAACCTGACGGTACTCTTATATTAGGAGTTGAAGACCCGAGAAGTATTAGCTTGTTGTCTTAAGGGCTAACATTAGTGCTAATAGTTTCACTATCGGAGATACTGAATTGTAATAAGATGGTAATAGAAATTCAATGTGGGAGATTCAGATGCATCCAAGACAATATGCCAAGAGGATTGACTGATATTATTAATAAAAACGCGCCTCTGGACAAGTTGTAACACGTTTGTACAATAAAATAAATTAGATTGATGCAATCTAAGTCGAAATACGTAAATTCAACAGTCTATTCAATAGCCTAATGGTATGGGTAATGGACTGCTGAGACGAGGTCTCGGGTTCGATCCAAGGTTTTACCATGGCACACACCATTGACTTTTCAACGCTTTTCGAAGTTATGTGTGTATTTAGCGCAGGATTATAAGTGCCCGGTTAATGGCAATAGGCTCGCCACCTATTACATTGGGACCTAAACATAAACTGGCAAAATGTGGGTGCTAGCATCTCTGCCTACCCCTTTGGGGATATTGGCGTGAGTTTATGTTATATAATGTTATGTTATTCTATAATACATATTACGCTGCCAACGAATTGCCACTTGTCTAAGTGTAGATTTGTAATTCTAACACTTTTTTTTTTATTTGCGAATAATTCTGACGGGCTATCCCGCCGGAGCCGGTGGGAGAGGTTATGTCGAACTCGAACCTACTAAAACGCACGGCGCCTGTGGGACGTTGTTGGTTGCCGAAGGTGAGGTTGACAGGCATCATCATCACTACATAGTATAAAACAAAGTCGATTTCTCTGTCCCTATATCCCTATGTATGCTTAAGTCTTTAAAACTACGCACCAGATTTTGATGCGGTTTTTTTTAATAGATAGAGTGATTGAAGAGGAAGGTATATAAACCTTCCTCTATAATAACATCCATTAAATAGTGGAGGAATACTGTTATTTTTGAGGTTCCTAATGTGATGACGTAAATAATTACAAATTTTCCGCTTACAATGCAAAAGCAGGCTGAACCCTACAAGATTTATTAAAATAATATACTATGTATTGTACACATTGAAAAGGTCTACAGAAAACGCCGCGATGGTATATGTCTATCTCTTATGGATATCCCACAATATTTTTTTGTCATTTACTTTTTACGATAAATAATGGCTATTTTAGTATTTAGTATCAGAATTGATGTAATAAATGCAACAAGTAAAAAAATAAGTTTAAAAACTTAAACCTGAATACTGAAAAATCACGTTTAGAAAAGTATTATATAAGAAAATATCAAAGATAACCGTGTTTGTTTGCCACTTTTCCCTAGAATGTATTGTTTTATGTTGAACAATACATTCTACCATACCATTGTTACAACCGTTAATTAGTTGATTCACTTTATTACTTCGAATTTAGAGCCTTCTACTTTATGAATTCGGTTTAAAAAGATGACTAGATCCCTAAAATTAATTAATGAGTCATCTGATGAGACTGTGAGAGATTACATACTGTTGATAAGAACATCATAGACACATTTCTACAAGGTCATCAACGCGACCGCGGCAAGCGTCATGGGTGACCGCTACCTAATTGGCATAAAAATCCACTCAAATTTAAAAGGTGAATCTATACAAATGTTTTAGAGGGGATAAGACACGAGACGGTAATGCCATCCCAATTTTAGGGCATGCAGTTTGAAGACCAATGATTTGTCCTGCTTTATCTTCTGCATTGAAAAAATAAACTCATTTTTCTTTCCTTTCCTCTAAAGTCACTGTTTTTACAGGGTCAGCAGCACAAGTGTGTCTCCCCTGGTGTTGCACACGTTCATTGGTCACAGTAACTACTTTAGGTAGTCCGTGTGCTTGTCTTCCACCTATGTGGGTAAAAAAAAATTAAATTTTAAGAATCTTCAATTATTCGTCATCATCCTTACGTCAGACTTGATCACTTCCGAGTCTTTCACTTCAGTTAGAATGCACATTGCAACGTACATATTGTAGAATGGCTAAACAACATTTCTTTTACTGAATACTATCATTACTAATAAAGTGTCTTCATAATGACATCGCATCGGTTGCTTCGCACATAGCGGATTCACGCATCGACGCACACTCCTTACTCTTCATTTTATAAGCAACGACACGACCTTCATACGATTTGATTATTTAAAAACAATGCTTGGTATTTTGTTTTTTTTTTATTAAAACTAACTTATAAGCGTTTTATAAAATTAATAAACAAGTTGAAAATTCAACATCTTGGCCGAGACTATTATTTTTTAAAGCCAAAACCGTGACCGAAATTAGTAATATTTCCGGCAACCCCTACATCTAAAAAAATGAATTGCGCTGCGTGCGTTCACGTTGGTTGTGTAATAACCACTGAGCTATCTGAAAAATTAGCCTCGAATAGTCCCTTTCTAGGAACAATATACCTGAGTTACCTGGATTTAACCTGCGCGCCTGATATATCTTAACGTAATGTTTAGTCATTTACCAAAGCAGATGAGTAAAATATTTACTTATAATTTCATACAATATTTAATTTCCTAAGCAACCTAATCCAATGTTTCTTCGGGGTCCATAGCGCGAGTGTGACCACTTTCTATCAGGTGGGCCGTATGCTTGTTACGCAAAAACAATATTAAAATAAAAAAAACCATAACACCTATTGTGGTAGGTAACCGTAGTTCATAAAAATAATTATTAATTAACGTAAATTAAAAATATTATAAACAAGTTTAAACCAATTCACCGAGTAATATAGTTTTTGCTAATTTTAAATCTTCATCGTTATTCACGACAAATTCTAACAACCGTCAGCAAATTTACATAATGATAAATACAATTATCGTGTAATCTAAAACAACTAAAGTAAAACGTACCCACGCCATGGCGCAGACAATTGCTATCGCCAGACACGCGGGCATTCTTTGTGTTATCGTTACACGCACAAACATACAGGTGTATAGTTACGGGCATATATCTTGACCTTGAAATGTCAGAAACACGCTCTAAGGTTTGCTGGAAGAAAATTCAACGTTAAACTCACCTTTGTACTACAATATCCTTCTATATAAATTTGTTTTGTGTACAATAAAGAACATACGAAAATGAATCTTTATTGGTATTAGAGCTATCGCAATTTTTGCGGGCGGGAGGTTGACGGGTGGAGCCTCCTGTCACCCTAGCTGAAGCTGGCCACGGCAGTGGTTCGCCATGTGCACCTTCCCATACTCAGGGACGAGATGGAGACTCCGTGATCCCACACCCGAAGAGGGCCGTCTTGTAAGAGATGATTCTGGGCCAGCCAGGGTGCGAGGGATATGTCTCAGATCTCTCACCTTTGCAACCTGCAGCTCATACAGACGGCGTGCGTTTTAGTCGGTTCAAGTCCGACATAAACTCTCCGGCTCCGGTGGTGGGGGGTATCGGAAAAAAGCTATGGGAATATTAACTCCTAAAAACTTTTTCACTGTTTGAATTAAATTTTAAAGCATTTAGTATACTAACTAACAGTATAGATTGAGCAGGTATAGTCGCAGGTTTAATCTCCAACTTAAAATACTCAGTAATATTGTATCTGAAAAAGTAAAACAACAATTTTATAATGACAACATTACTCTCTCGGCTCTTTAACTATTGTAAAATTTTACCAGTTTAAACCCAGTTTAAATATATTATAGAAAAGGAAAACTTTTTTAAAAATAGATTTCAAAATAATCAAAACACGCTGTATATACACGGGCCGCCGTTCGGAATCTGGGTGTGCGAAGTTAGCTGAGTCGCCATGAGCAACGTTTAGCGAGCGAATCACTGACTACCCGAGAAGAGGGCCACACCCGAGAAGAGGACCAGATCGTGAGAGATGGCCCTGAGTCGGCCGGGGTGTGAGGGATATGCCTGTCATCCTCACCTTCGGCTACCAAATCGACCCACAGGCGACGTGCGTTTTAGTCGGTTCGAGTCCGACATAACCTCTTCCACCGGCTCACCGGTGGGGAGGTATCCGTGAGGATTATGCGCACGTAAAAAAAAAGCAAACCACAGACTACTTGGTTCCTAGGTACATAAACGGCTTGCCTCAATCAGTGCGGAATTTGGTAACGCCAAACAATATCAAACATAAGGTAAGGTCATTCTATCTAAGTAATTAAATTATGTCAGTCGGCGTTTAAGGAGGTTCTCTATTTTTATTCCTACGATTTTATGTCCTAATTTAACATTGCATAATGTAACTTGTCCTAACATTATTTACGCATAATACTCATTTGCCACATCTTTTTAATGATATTTTTTTAACTTATTATGACAATTTAAATTTGGATAAAACCCATTATAAGAAAAAATGGGATACCGTTTAAGGACTAACCTACGGCATCCATCACAATCACACATCTTTGTGTTTTCAAGGAATGTTGTATTGTCATGTTTTTTATGTAATCTTTAAATGTGAAATAAATAAAAAAACTATTTAAATTGATTAAAGTAGGAAAAAAATTGAATCAGTTCATGCGTAGTGCAGATATTTGTACCTTTCTAAAACGTCATATTACGACACTTCAGATAAATATAAATACAGATTAAAATACATGCAGGCGGCATATTAAAGTTAGTTCAAAAATTTATTCAAAACAAAATTAACACAACATCGGCGCCCAGCACTCACGTGAGCTCAATCCCTCCGGGTACCGAAGTCCCCTAAAATAATGAATAATACATTAAAAGATTCCTTTGCATTACTTCAAGTAACTGTTAAATTAGATTCAAGTCCCAACACAAGTTGTTTTCAATTTGGTAAAAGAAAAGTTGTAACGACTGCTTACTTTGTACTGAGATTTCAACTTTTACGTGTTTCACCGTCCGGGTAAAAGGTTGTTTACATTATCCGGGACGAGTTTATTGGTTCCATTATTTAGGGTGACAATAGATCACAGGTATATTGTTTGTGTAAACAAAGGCTTTAATTTTAAGTTTACAAGCTCAAGTTAAATTCTGTTTATTATGTTTACATGTTCATTATTATGTATTAATGTAATGATATTAGCTATTGATAGTCTCCGTGGACGTGGCGGTAGTGAACGCGACTGGTATACATCAGGAGCGAGTTCGATCTCCGCTCAGTGCAAATATTAGGTAGGACACGGCGGTATTTCCGCCCGATTGAGCAGTCCGACTGGGGTAGTACCTCCGCCCTATAGAATACCGCGGCTATAATAACTTCGTGTTGTGTTCCCAGCGGTGAGTAGGGTAGTTCACTGGAGAATTTGTGCTGTCAGTGGGCTTGTCCTGCTTTATCTTCTACTAACGGCACAGAAACTCTGTACTTACAGGGTTGGCAGCGCGACTGTGACTCCTCTGGTGTTACAGACGTCCATAGGTCACGGTAACCACTTTCCATCAGGTGGGCCGTGTGCTTGTCTGCCAACGAAGTGGTATAAAAAACAATTTTTAATATGAATATGGGTATTTGCATTTCTCTGATTGTACCTCGGAGAGTACGTTAAACCTTCGGTCTCAGTTGTCATACGAACATCTACGAGTATGACAGTCGTTACGGGTAATTGAAACCCTAAAAAGGTAAACAAATGGTCTAACAGCAATGCTTCGATATCGCCTCTGGTTTGAGGAGGTCAAATCGCAGTCGCTTTACGGAAAATATCGAAGTTCAGCCAAATACGCAGTTTGAATGATAAAGCGGACCCCAGACTCCGAGATAAAAGCTTCGGATGCAATTGGGATTAACATTAGTATTAAGAAGATTAAGTATTTTATATAAAATAATCTTTTGCTTCGGTTGTCGGTTAACGTGTCTTTTGCTCATATCTCTGGTCCTACTGAACCGACCGCGATCAAACTAACGTAAGAATTGAAGTCTGGTCAAGATCTATAAAAATCCATTCAGTAGTTTTTGCGCTCATTGCATACAAACAGACAAAAATTCAGTATCGTTACTCTTTCCTTTGTCACACCATTAAGTCATTACCTGCATGCAATGTTTATTCTCTGAGCTAAAAGGAGGCCAGCCTTCTGGTCACGAGAAGCGTCGACCATTTGTTCCACAATTTCACGGAATAGATTAATTACACCAAATTAAATTCAGAACGTCTATCGAATAATAAAAAAAAAAAAATTACATACCAACGCCCTATTTTTATGAAAAAATATAGTAAATTTACAAACAAGGTTACAAGTAAAAGTTACACGGCAACAAAATTAACATGGAACAAACAAAACTAAAGATGAAACGTAAATAATTTGAAAGAGAAATATTTCAGCTCGATACGA
This sequence comes from Eilema griseolum, assembly GCA_963662185.1. Lineage (NCBI taxonomy): Eukaryota > Metazoa > Arthropoda > Insecta > Lepidoptera > Erebidae > Eilema > Eilema griseolum. Next base: position 4,396,081 of record OY759255.1, read on the forward strand.
ATCAAAGACTCGAATAATACCGAACAAATACACCGAAATATGGGACCTTGGTACAAACCACAGATATATATTACGATAGAACAGCCACGTGCGCGGAAACGCGTGGCAACTTTTTAGATCATTTCTGCCGTATGAGGCAGGAAATTTTGAACGATTAATCAGTACACCGAGAAGGTAAACGAAAGGTAGGACGCCCCCTAGCCAGATGGACTGACGACCTGAAAAAGGTGGCTGGGACAGACTGAATGCGGAAGGTGGAGGATCGGAGAAAATGGCGCACATTGGGAGAGGCCTATGTCCAGCAGTGGACTGCTTTGGGCTGATTGATTGATTGAATCAGTACCCCTAGCACAAAAATCTATCGTAAGCATAAAGTAAACGATTGGCCGGCTTCATCTACACACAAGTTCACAGTAGGCAGGCGGCTTATCGCAATGCTGAGTTCTCTCGATACGTTCATCATACAATTACGATAGCTTTTCGTACTTGGAACACAATATTGTTATTACTGGCTTGTAATACCATCGTTTTTTTTATACCACTTAGTTAGCAGACAAGCATACGGCCCACCTGATGGGAAGTGGTTACCGTGGCCTATGGACGTATGTAACACTAGGGGTGTCACACTCGCGCTGCCGACCATGAAGAAACTTGAAGCCCCTCTTGAAGAATCCCATATTGTAGGCGCTTGGGAAAACCATAGCAGGGAGGTCATTCCACAGCATTCGGAGAATATGCCATTTTATACTTTCTTTTTAAAGAATTTTAGCAACCGTAATTACTAATATTCAATTTAACCCTCCAACTAAGCTAAATTGCTTATGCTAATAGTGGGTTCACGTTGGTAGTGTGATGGCCAGGATTCAAACATGGGACCGTAAGGCCGACTCCTTAACCACCAAGCTACCAAAAATGGAGAAGTAAATTTGAAAAGTAGAAGCATTTCTCATCTCTTGTGAGTATTTATTTACGGGTGAACACAGCTCATTGCCGTTCTGTCCTAATATATCTCTGTGGCACAAAAACACCCATTTCGGTAGAAACTTGAAACACATACCCTCAGGGAATTGACAGACGAATTCTACCGAATATGAATTCAAATTCTATTTTATAACAGCTACACTATATATAATTTTACAACATTTTAAATTTTAGTCATTCTAGTATTTTCTACTCTCAAAATTATACTTCATTTGGTTAGTACATCCATTAGGTATTTAAACTATCATGGTCACTCAAATTAGTATTTAAGTTTGTAGTGAGAGTGAAACCAGTGGTGGTGGCACATACGCGTTTTTTTTATACTACTTAGGTGGCAGATAAGCGCACGGCCCACCTGATGGAAAGTGGTTACCGTGGCCTATGGTCGTATGTAACACTAGGGTGTTACACTCGCACTGCCGACCATGAAGACTTACTACTTAACTACACTTACTTAACTAAACGTAAACCATCTTAACGTGTCTTTTATTTATAAAATCAGTTTATCAATATTATTCTACATAAAACTAACTAACAAACTGCTTTTAAGGATTAAAAACGAAATCAAACTACTAGTTAGTCAGTTAGTTACCCTAGTTTATTTGTTTGATATATGTTTTTTATAAAAAAAGTTGCTTAAATATTGTTTACCATTAGTTAAGTACTTACAAGGTTGGCAGCGTGAGTGTGACTCCCTTAGTATTGCACATGACCATAGGCTACGTTAACTACTTTCAATCAGTTTGGCAGTGTGAACTAAAAAGTACTTAATCAAAAGAAGTGAAGGTGATTTAACGTTCTTCAACACTAATATGAAGGCATTGATAGATGAACGATGAACGGGAACATTGTATGTACACTTTAGACACGCGATAATATTGAGATTAATGTTGGTACTTATATAATAATAAGTTATATCTGTCTATCTGAGATACAAGGTACAGCTAGTTTTAATTATACAATATAAAAAAGCATTGTATCAACTAGCCAGAATTGAATGAAAAGACAGTTTTTGGGAAAGATTTCTTCTCAAATTAGATAGCAATTCATTGAATTCAACAATACTTCTGAGAAGGACCCGGTACCCATTAACAACTTTTAACTTTCAAATATTTCATTAGCTGACATCAAAAATCTTTCACTCACTCATTGGAATTAATTGTCAGAGTTTAATAAGAACGAACGATGAGTGAATGAATGAATGATGAAGTTTAAAGCGAGTTGTTCGAAACTTTTCAATCCTTACTCTCATTTAGTTTTTAATAGGTTCAATCTTTTGAATTCGGAATTATTTGTGATTCTGTATTTGTTGTCTTCCTACGATATTTTTATTTTATTTTTTTAAACTTTGAATACCTACTGTTTTTTATTCTGTTACCAGCGGCTCTACTCGCGATATTGGTTCCTTTTCCAAAGTCTAATAAGTATATCTTTGTACCAAATTTAATCAAAATCGGTTCAGAGGTTTAGGTTAAGCGTGAAAGCGTAAAATCGGATAGACAGATGGTTAGTTTTACATTTTATACATTGAATAATAATAATAATATCTTTTATTTATTTTTATAAAATGTAGTAAGTACAAAGGTGACAAACAATTTATGAGCATAAGACACATTTTGCCAAGCATCGTGACATGTAAACATTCGATAGGTAGGTACAACAAATTTTATGTTTAAATTGAATTGAATTCTAACAATCACTTATAAAATAGAATAGACTTAAAATAATGATGACCTACATGCACAATTATAAATGCCCAGTATTATCACATTATAATGCATTTTTAAAATGATAAAGAGTATGAGGCAATTTTTTTTAAGAATTCATTGACGGAATAGAAGCTCTCATCTATTAACAATTTCCGTAAAGCGGGTCAGAATTTACGATGCGGGAGAACTTCACGCGAATGTTATTTACACATTGATATGAAACCACTTTCAATTGATTCAGTACGTTTCAGTAATTCTACCAACCTTTATTACAGTATAAGTTCATTTAAAACAAAAGTCTTCTCAACCACTTATATTCCTATCCAATAATTCACAACCATCGTTCCACCCCAATCATCAGCACTGGCAGCATTCACCAACTAATAATTAACAAGTCTACCTGAAAAATGGACGTTGAAAATGCGCTTGCATTTTTCTATTTTTCTTAAGGCTTCAAATTGTAAAAGGCTCTTACGGAATAATAGGGGGTAAGGATGAGTGGTGCTCGTGTCGAGACCGCTACTGAATGCGAAGGGTTCTTGTATAGCAGACATTTGCAGCGATTTTTTTTATATTTAATTGGTAGGTGGCGGCAATTGAGGGTTAAAATGAATAATAATTTTACTGGATTTTTTAAGGCGATTCTGAGGTGTTAATGTATGAAATCTCATGATTAATTAATATTGGAAAAAGTGAAATACTCAGACGGGGCTCCGCGACTTCTCCTTAACAGAGATTGAGATACTGGGTCCATCCCTCTGGGTCCAAATACCCAAAGTTTATTCCTTGAGCAAAGAATTGATATTGCCTGTCACCGTTTGCTGTGATTTTTTTTTATATTTAATTGGTAGGTGGCGACACTTGAGGGTTAAAATGAATAATTAATTTTACTGGATTTTTTTAGGCGATTCTGAGGTGTTAATTTATGAAATCTCATGATTGATTAATATTGGAAAAAGTGAAATACTCAGACGGGGCTTCAGCCCGCGACTTCTCCTTAACAGAGATTGAGATACTGGGTCCATCCCTCTGGGTCCATGTACCCAGAGGGATGGTTTTTTCCTTGAGCAAAGAATTGATATTGCCTGTCAACGTAGCAATGCCGTCGGCCTTCTGGCCACCTTTACGGTTGATGTCGACGGGGAAGAATTTTTGAAGCCTGAACCTGCAGGCTGCGTGCTTGTAAATATTATGTATGGTAGTTTTAGTTTCATAATATATATGTACATTACGAAAGAAAAGAGAAATTAATCTCATAAATACTGATCATGGACAAACACAAAGAATACTAGTCAACTTAAATAAAAGTAAGGATTAATTTAGAATGGGATGCAGAAACTAGATAAAGCCCCTAACTCACAGTTTAGTTATTATTATCGATCGATAGAACCGTACGCGTTATTATCAGTTGATAATACAGCACGCATTATCGCAATTGTTCCTTCTTATTCCTTTAAACAATTGCGTGTCCCAGAATTAACTCTCCTAAAACGTGTTCAGACATGAAAAATGCCTCTAAATCGATACCCTAGGTCATAAAATTAGATAATAAAATGTAGGACTCTCGTATCTACATCAAATGTCTTCTAGATTTATACAAATAGGTACGTTTAGGTGATAGGATTGAAGATTTATTCGCATAGATTTTATGTACAGAGTCCTTTATGACTATAGATAACAATAGATTTTATTATTTTTTTCTTCGATGTTATTGTATGAGTTCTGATTAACTGTTATATTTTAGATCGTACCGCTGAGATATAAAACAATAGTGAAATTCTACACTGCCTCTGTGGCGTGGTAGCAGTGAACACGGCCGCTACGTAAGAGGCGCTGGTTTGATCCCCGCTCAGAGCAAATATTTGTATACATGAATATAGATAAACACCTCAACAAAGTCTAGGGAACAAGATGACCCCAATTATTTTTTTTCGTGTAAATCTTGTTTTGCAAATAACTGGCAGCAAATAAATAAAAATAGAATAAAGTAGATTACAGAGTTGTTCGAAATTTAAAAATAAATTTAAATAAGTAATGATTTTCGAATATGGAGGGAAAACTTTTAAAAGTGTTTGATTGTGCAGTTTCTCTGAGGCAAAATAAAAATTATTTTTTTTGATTGTAAATAACGTTTATTATCAATAATACGTCTTTTACGTATGGTTTGTGCATTTTTGTGACTGTAGTCATCATGTCACGTCGTCATTTAAGTCGCGAAGAGATGTTAAGGGATGTTGGTATGCTGCAAGCTGGACGAACTCAACGCGACGTAGCGGATGCTGTCAACACCCAACCAAGCGTAATTTGCAGATTATGGGCACGCTACAGGTCTACAGGGGATGTTGCCGAACGTCACAGGGGACGAAATAGGGTTACTACCACGCGACAAGATCGTTTCTTGCAAAATTCCGCAAGGCGGCAACCCACGATTACTGCTCGTCAGTTGGTCGCAGGCCTCCAGTCTCAGCATCAAGTGGTTATTAGCGATCAAACTGTCAGAACAAGACTACACGAAGCCAATCTTTATGCTCGCAGACCGCTTAGGGTTCCAGCTCTTCGACGTGGAAATCGAGGTCGTCGCTTATTGTGGGCTAACGCACATTTACAGTGGACCGACCATCAATGGGCACGGGTTCTGTTTTCCGACGAATCTTGCTTCGGTTTTCATCCTGATTCGAGAAGAGTGCGTATATGGCGAGTTCCTGGACGTCGGAGTCGTCTCCAGAATCCGCAAGAAGTTCATCCTTACCAAGGTGGAACAATCATGGTATGGGCTGGAATTCGCCTTGGTGGAAGGACCGACCTCGTTTGGATACGGGGCAATTTGAATGCAAACCAATACATTCAGGAGGTTATACACCCCATGGTAATCCCTCATCGACAGCAGTTCGGTCAAGATTTTATGTTCATGCAAGATAATGCACGGTCACACACCGCGAGGGTAGTGGTCAATGCGTTAAGCGAGCACAATATGACGACGTTGGAATGGCCTGCTCAGTCTGCCGACCTCAATCCCATAGAGCATGCCTGGGATTTGCTTGGGAGAAGAGCTTTCAGTGATTCTTTGGAAAATCTGAACACTGAAGAACAACTTTTTTACACCTTCGCAGTGTATGGAGCCATATTCCACAGACGATGATTGACAATCTCATACTAAGTATGCCACGCCGTTGTCAAGCTGTTGCTAATGCTTTAGGAGGTCCTACAGATTATTAAAAACGTTTAAAGTACGGTTAATTACTGTATTTCTTACTACCTCGTTATTTTTGTGCCTAATCATAGAAGGTTGTAGTACTCAATATTGGCACTATTCAATTCTTTCTTAAAAAAAAAAAAAATTGGTATGAAAATGTTTTTATTAAAATTAAAATTAAAAACGGTTTAAAAATACCCTTCTATTGATATAAAACACTCACTATTACAAGAAAGGGTTTTTAAATAAAAACTAGATATGTCCTTGTTCCCTAGACTTTGTTGATGTGTGTATTTGTATTGGTCTGGACTTACCTCGGAGAACACGTGCCAGTTGCCATACGAACATCTATGGCAGTCATTACTGGTAACTGGAGCCCTAAAATGTCTAACAACTGGTCAAGCTGCAATGCTTCAATATCGCTTTTGGGTTGTGGAATTTAGATGGCTTCACGGAAAATGTCCAAGTTCAGTCAAATACGCAATTAGACTGGTAAAGCTTATGATAAAGCAGGTGAAAGCTCGTAGTTGGATACGACTGGGATTATCGCTAAGATGATGGAGACGTCAAATTCTAGTTCGAAGTCGCAGGTAATAGCTAGTTAGTAAAACTAGCTGTTGCCTGCGACTATTCTATCATGATATCATCATTCAAAAATCTATGAATTCAGTTATGTTTGCTTTTAAAAAATAAGGTACTATTTTCTTTGAGTGAAATTCGCTATCTCCAGTATTTAGAATACTTTACCTCCAGGTATGGTTGAAATCTTCCACCCTTTATATTAGATTCATTCTATTTTGTGCTTTATTACACGGAGCCAAAAAAACGCTAACAAAATGGAAGTTGAAAAAATACATTTTTTGCTTTCGGGAATACACAGGCCCGAGAGCAAAAAAAAAAGAATATTTTACAAATTATAAATGGTAATGATCACAGATGGCACAACACTGTGTAGCGGCGTCTTGCGGCAAAATAAAAACAAGAAATACCTACCTATTAATATTTAGATTAAGCTTTATAAATCATTCAAACTTAAAGAAAGCGTCGCCGTAGAAAATTGTCCTTAATTGAGCGGATACACCCAAATCGTAAATTGAAAAAAAAACAATGTACCTATTCCAAAAAACGGCTCCGTAATCTAAAACATGATAATTAAAAAATTACCCGACAAAAGCCATCACTTTGAGTGGGGGGTGAAATGAGCTCATTTCACCCCCTCTCACTTCGCCACTTGAGGGTTTCAGGGGGCGAATGGGGTGGCCACGACTATTTGGGCAACGGCAAGTTTGATTTTTCAGCGATTCTTTTCGAAAGGTATTGTTCTGAAGTATTGAGGGTAGTTTGTAAAGGGCTGTTTATATTTACAATGGTAAAATAATTACGGTGATATGCAAGTTCTTTTTGTGAAATGGTGGGCTTTAGTGCCTCCATGGCGTAGCGGTAGAGCATTCGACTGCTATGCAGGGGGTGCGGGTTCGATTCCCGCTCAGTGCAAATATTTATATGCATGAATATGTTTATTTGCATTGGTCTGGGTGTTTCTATGTATAATATGTATGTATTTACAAAAAAAAAGTATCTAAGTATATTTATCCGCATTCTAGATCCCATAACACAAGCTAGTTAAGCTATGCTTACCATGGGTCTAGATAGCGTTGTGTAGAATGTCGTGGAATATTATTATTATTATTATTATTATTAGTTATGAGTAGAATATTGTTTGTAGAAGTATTAGTAAGGGGATATTTTTTTTGTTTTAATAGAATATTAGCAACCGAAATTACTAATATTTCCTCTAGCCTCTCTAGCTAAGCTAAATTGCTAGTGTCAGGAGTGGGTTCACGTCGGTAGTGTAAAGGCCAGGATTCGAATATTGATCCCAATCCCGGTAACTAGGGGAATTTATTCCCGGGATAAAAAGTAGCATGGTTCATAGCCTCACCTCCTATAACGTGGGACCAAATACAATTATTAGTGAAATGTGGGTGTTGTTTCACCTCTGCCTAATTCTATACGAATAAAGGCGTGATTATGTGTATGTATTATATATATATATAGTATTTAGTTGCTGTCACCGACATCCACGCGGGTTGAGCCTCGGGCTATAGCTAATTTATTAAATTAGTCAAATAGGCATATAAAACCAATACTTTCTCAAATATACTGTATACACGTGATAATTGATTTTCAAATATGTCAAAAACATGCATACGTACAGGCTTATACTCCCAGCATTGAAATATTAATAGTATTAACTTTACCACCAATTTTTTGGAAATTATGGTGTATTTTTTTAATTTAGTATAACTTAATTTCATTGTGTTTGCATGGATTTCTAATGATTATGATTGATTGTGTATCTATATGGTTTACTAAACTATACCATTAAGAACCCATCCATATTTGCATGCCTTGAGGCGGAATTTGGCTGTTCAAAAAATAATATCGATACCTCCCACGTAAGTTGTTGTAACTACAAAACCGTAATTTTACAGTAGAGCATTTTAAAGATATAAATTGAAATAAAATCGTCATTTTTTAATATATGTTTATAAAATTCGGTATGTATATATAAATTTAGGTACTTGTAACTACAGCGATAGATACTTTATAAAAATAGCCCCCGTTTCTGAGATTTTGTTCATACGACATTTTACAGCGTTGTGTGACTTAGAAAAATATTGTATGTGATACTTTCAACAACTTACACTGGAAAACAAATGTTGCATTCAATTGTATGTGCTAATTACTATAGTATACATTGATCATAACTAAATATATTAAGGTAGTATGTGTGATAGGTAATATTTATTGGACATAGAAAATAGAAAGTAGGTATATAAAAAATATTAGTTTTATTTTCAATTATGTTTAACATTAGAAAAATATTAAAACTGAGTATTATACATATTACAACAGTAGAAAGTTTTCATTATAGGAACTTAATTATTATATTGCAACATTGGCATTACACAATAACATTACAAATAATAATGAAATAGATCAAAAGTCACAGTGATTGTTTATTAAAATAAACAGTCAAAATTAAAAATAAACAAAAAATCTAAGTATGTACTATCGGAGGGTTGCCTTTAAGCAAACATTAATAAGTAAACATTAATAACTAAAAATAAATCACGTTTTTTTTATACCACTTAGTTGGCAGACAAGCACACGGCCCACCTGATGGAAAGTGGTTACCGTGGCCTATGGACGTCTGTAACGTGATCCATACGTACCCAAAGAGTTGACAGGTCCCTGTCTTCAAGGCCTTGAAGACGGCGGCAGCAAATATCATCCCGGACGTACAAGCATACCCCGGCGCGACTCAGGAAGTTACTCTCTAGTTTGTACCCGGGGTATATTAAGTAGGCTGTATCGGCCGGGCATGATATTTGCGTCTCTGTCAGAAAAAACAAGGTGGGCTGCGCAGTGTCTAAATGGAGATGGACCGCGTTGAGGTTAGTGTGTAGGCCTCTGATGTTACAGAAATCCACATGTTCTGTGTACGATGGTGTCGCTGTGGTAACGTTTTTCTAGTTTTTATTTCTTCTCATGACCTATGTGGGGAGTGGGGGGGAGGAAGGTAAAGAGAGTTTCTGTGCTCTCAGTGCAGAAGACAAAGCTAGGCTTCGTACCACCATAGACAAGCTGTGTGAATGGCTGGCGCGGCGGGCGGAAGGGGGGCCCTTCCGCCCGCCGCACCAGCCATTCCCGGTCCCCTCCTAAGTACTGTAGCCGAGTCCACTCTGGTTTCCTCCTCCGGCACGACTACAGCATCGGGCACTTTACACAGGCTGCTGGTTCAGCAGTAGTTTAGCAGTAGGGCGGATTTTAAGTAATCCCCAGGTTTGGGAACCGTACAACCTGCGGGCGGCCAGCGGTTAACCTTTTCACTGGGTCTCCCTGACCGCCGCGCCAACTTTTCACGCCCCTTCAAGTCAGTGGTGTCAATTTAAGACTACGGTCTTTCCACAGAGAGCACAAAACCTCTCCAGTGAGCTCTGGCTACCCTACTCACTACCGGGAACACAACACAAGGTTATTATAACCGCGGTATTCTGTAGGGCGGAGGTACTTCCCCAGACGGATTGCTCAATTTGAGACGAGAGATACCGTCGTGTCCTACCTCCTTACAAAAGTACCTGGGATTAGCCCACTGTTACAAAGGTTCATTAAGTCGTCATATTTTGCCTTTGATATGGGTATATGGTTAGGGTAAAGGGGAGAAATTAGACCCACGCGATTTCTTTGACGCCTCCGGGTATTGGTGTTAATAGCAATTGTCATGGTATTGGGGTCTGCTAAATCGTATCGATATTCGATTTTAAATGGGTCTTCTGAATTTATACGAACTTCCTCCCCATCAGCAACTGGTAACGAATATTTCAAATAGTATTTACGTCTTGAAACTGTGTCTGTATAGACTCTACGTTTATTTTGTTTCTTTACCAAATTAGCCACATAAATCCACTGTTTCTCACGATCACCCAATCCCCAAAACTTTCGAAAATCTTCCTCCAATTTTCTTCACTTAATTTATCGAAATATTTTGACCGACACTGACAAGGTGGACCCATTTTTCTTTCTGGGTGAATTTCACATTTCCTAGCAACATACTCCTTTCCCAAATTTCGTAGAGCTTTCCTTTTAACATCTATCCATTCTTTTACGTGCCTTTGCCTTATATTACCTTTATCTCTCCTTGCACGGTGCAGACGGTTTATTGAAGCAGTCGGACTGTTTCATATTACTGATAGTGGGCTATTTACTTGTGGAGTGGAACAGCTAAATTCACCTGGTGATGGCTGGGGTGAAATATCTAGTGTGTGTAAATTCTCTTTTTGAATGTAATACGGGCAGAAATTATTGTCACAATCATAGTCCAAATGATTTAAACTACAGGTAGGTGATGGATGTGGTGTGTTAATATAGGCCGAATTAGAAACGTTTTCAGTATCGGTAGTTTCCATATTATTGTCAAAAATGTCATTATCTAAGATATTAGCTAACTCATTCATCTTAGATTCGTTCAAAGTTATTGGCAAGGGAGACTCTGAAACAGCACAATATCGGTAGTATTAATTTTATATTTATGGCCAATTATATGATAAGAAATGCACCAAAGGCCAATCAGATGACTTGTGCAAGTAGGTAATATGAAAAAGTCAAAGGATTTTACGCAGCTGTAGAAAGAATTGAAAGCTTTTTAGGCAAATCATGTTGTATATAAGTAAAAAAAAATTTCATAGCCACGTAAAATATACTATGTCAACATAAAATATAATTTTGAGTAACTTATTCCAACGTAAAATGTTTTACGTATTACTTAACACATAACTTGTCATAATTCCACAACGTAAATTGTTGTATGTCTTTTATACCACATTGTTTTAGGTATACTTTACGACGTAAGTTGTTGTAGATAATATATACAACAGTTTAGGCAGGTTCATCGTAATATAATTAGTAAATCAACAAGATAGAATAGGATATTGGAAATTAAATAACACCTGTGACATTACGGGGGCTTGAGTTACATAAACTTTCGAGTACTATTTGATTAACGAGAATATTATGATTTTCCATTGCTTTTTCTGAGTAATTTTCGACGGATTTCTCTCCATAGTTTACCATTTCACAAAGTTTTCAGCCCCTACTTTTTATTCTTAGTATACCTTCCATATTATTATTCAATAGCTAAATAATTATACTGAGAAAACATTAATTTCGTACTAAATTTTATCACAATCAACGTGAAGTCCACTGTGAACTCGAGCCCGCGCTAATTTGTTGTATGTGACACATGCACGGCGCGACCGCTCGGCGCGCTCTCGCTTTAAACGTTGCAAAGGTCAATACAACGGTTTACGCTGTTGTCTTAATGACGATACAACTTTATACGTCTTGTAAGTACCTGAAATATAACTATTTTTCAACTTTTTAAATGTTGAACACGTAAATTTATGAATAAAAAGCTGATTAGATAAAAAAAAGTAAAATACCAATTTTGTGGGTTACCACACAATACGTGGGAAGTATCGATATGTCATGTAATCACCTTATGTACCCATTTTCGCAAATAAATGATATGAATGAAAACATGAATGAAATACTCCATTAATCAATTAGCTACCTAAATAGAAACAGTGATGGAAGAATTGCCTTCTACCCTATCTTCACATATAAACTGACCGATAAAATAATATATTTCATATGCTACAGACGAATAAATTACTGATTTAACGAACACGTCTAACGATAGCGGTATTCTCTGATTACTGAACTAAGAAAGTTGCCTTCAATAGTTTTTTTTTAAATATAGGACACGTCAATTAGACTTCGCCTTGCCTGATGGTGAGCTTAAGGCAAAGTCTCATAAAAGAGGGTCACCATTACTTACACATACCATGTGACAATGGTAACACTCAGCTTACATCATATTATGTCACATCATATTATGCTTTTTCATGCCCCGCTTAAAGGACCCGGGACTGTAGGAAGGAGTTTCCTAATTTCCAAATCCCTGTCGGGATCGTTATCTGCAGATATCGGCAGAGGTGAATTATCGAATTCAATGATTGGTGAAATGTGGATGCATTTCAATAATCATTAAATTCGGTCCCATGTAATAGGGGGTGAGCCACGGCAATATTGTTGACTCAAGTCATGCATCTGAGGCTGAGTCTGGGCTGTATATATTTGTCTGATATTAAACAGCCCTATCGCTTAGTCACCTTGTACGATACCGCATGGGAAGAGATGGTATGATCCAAATTCTACTCTGCCGGGAACCACGCGGCTTGTCAAAAACGCAAATAGAAATAGCCACATGAAATGCCACCATTATACAACATATACCTGTAATTATTGCTTTAATTAATGTACAATTACTCACAAATATAATTATAGTATACTCTTCAACAATGTCACAACATAATGACGGCGTTAACGACATTACATATGCATGTCTCAGCGGCTAAACAATGATAAATGAAGTGTGTATCGATTAAATATGACAACACTTGAATTAATGTTGCCATATATTAGCATTGGCTTGAGATATTTGTGACGTAGGCAACACCTACGATTTAGCGTACCACGTTATGCATACTAATATTATAAATCGGGCGTCCGAGGTCGATGAACGACCTCCGCCCCCCATGAACGCCGGCCTGGGGGTGAAAGGTGGAGCAGCCTGTCACCCTGGCAGAAGCAGGCCGCGGCGGCGGTGCGCCTGGTGCACCTCCCCGTTTTCCGGGAACGAGTTGGGGACTCTGTAGTCCCCACACACCCGAGTAGAGGGCCAGATTGTGAGAAATAGCCCTGGGTCGGCCGGGGTGCGAGTGATATGCCTGTCAACCTCACCTTCGGCAACCAAAACGACCCACAGGCGGCGTGCGTTTTAGTCGGTTCGAGTACGACATAACCTTTCCCACTGGAGCCGGTGGGAGAGGAGGTATCCGTGGGGATTTTGCGGACGTAAAAAAAAAAACTAATATTATAAATGCGAAAGTAACTCTTTTTTTTTACGTGCGCAAAATCCCCACGGGTACCCCCCCCACCAGAGCCGGTCAAAGAGGTTATGTCGGATTCGAACCGATCAAAACGCACGCCGCCTGTGGGTCGTTTTTGGTTGCCGAAGGTGAGGTTGACAGGCATATCCCTCGCACCCCGGCCGGCGAAAGTAACTCTGTCTGTATGTTACGTTTGCTTTAACCACTGAATAGATTTTGATGTTTTTTTTTAAATATAGAACACGCCAACTTGACTCCACCTCATCTGATGGTAAGCTAAAGGCAAAGTCTCAAGAAAGAGGGTCACCATTATATACACTAAGTAATGTTACAATAGTGGCACTCAGCTTGGCGGCCTTATCAGATGCTTTTTCACGCCCCGCTTAAAGGAGCCGGGACTGTAGGAAGAAGCAAACACGTGAGCTGGTAATGAATTCCATGGTACAGGATATATTAGACCTTGAGAAAGGACATCGGCTATGTTTGATTGCGATAAACGACATCAGCGTACGTGGAGCAATGAAAGTAATATTACTATCTATTGGTAAAATATTTGCCAAAATCAGTTCAGTAGATTCAAAGATTGCCCACAACCTCACAAACTTTACCTGGACGCAAACAAGTGGCACAATAATTAAAAGAATAAGAAAACTCAATATATAGGATATCATAATATATAATTACCTGATATTTTGAAAACTGCAATAGGCGCTGGAGAATACGTAATACTGGAATGCGAGGCAGTAGCCCATCAACGATCACAATTCCTCCGTACAGTGAGGTCGGTCCGCAAAGCCTATGAAGCCCCCAGTAAGCCTCTGCATTTCTTGGCGGAGCTAGGCTGTCTTCTCTAGCCAGTATTCTATACGCACAATGGCCCAAAAAGGAGGCTTGGACGAGTGGCACCAAAATGAGGCTTATTTAACGAGTTTGCAAACCGCTCGGAAGAAGACATAACAAAGATATGCAATGAAGCGTATTTTTAGAACTGAGTTTGCACGACCGCTCAGCAAAATAATGGTATATAACCGTAAAAACTCATAGTGAATGGTTGAATATCCCAGCACCAAGATAAGGTATCCGTAAGTTTAAAAAGCCAACGAACCCAACAAATGAAACCATTAAAACTCCTCTGGTGACTGGTTGAATATCCCAGGTATCCGTTGGTTTAAAACGCCAACGGACTCGAAAATACCCGCCTGGAACACCGCCAAGACACCCAATAAACGCGTGCTGCACGTATAGAGCACATTTTCAGCATATTTTAGGTCCAAGGTATCCCGAGGTATCTTATATCATATCTGAACTAATTTTGACTAAAACCTACGGTCTTGTTTGTAATAATTTTATCTCAACTGTTTATTCTCATCAAAACTCGGGTGTTTTAATTATCTCAAATAAATTAAATTATTCAAGTCGTACTCGTATATCACGCACAATACTGTCATTACAACGGCACTGTAAATAGAACCCACACATAATAGCTTCTCATTAACCCTTCTCTTGAAAAATAAAGCAAAAAGCTTCGGTCGAAATGACCACCGCTTAGGGCGTGTCCTAATTAGGCGGACGGATTGTTTTCTAAATCTTGAGTAATGCAAATTATATGCTTATGGCCTTTTTTTCCTGAACTGCACTTACAGTCCCAGGATTTTTAAGTGGGGCGTGGAAAATCATCTGTCGAGGCAGCTTACCATCACGCGGCATCCATATAAATTCTTAAATGTTAAAAAATAGAGTTTAGGCGACTTTCTTAAGTGAAAATTTGGAATGTAACTTTGATTTTACTATTTTTCTCCCCATTTTAGAACTCATAATACAAGTACTTTGGGTCTAGATAGTCCTGTATCGATTGTCCTGGTATCCTCATATAGATTTTTATTGGGAGCAATGGCAATTGTAATTGACTGTTATAGACTATTTGATTGATATAGATTCTGAAACAGTGAATACTGTAAACAATATTTATAGAAAATGAATAATAGCAAAGTCCGTAATTAATTATCGCCTATGGTTCATATAATCGCAACAGCTTATAAACTGCCACAAACTTACAGCGTTGTGCATAAGTATCTTAACCGACTCCATGGAATATTCAACAGCGATCCCCATGTGTTTTGTGGCGAAGATTCATGGGTTTAATTGAAAATTCTATAGCAAAAGGTTTTCAACGGACGGGGGCAAATGAAGGGGTATGATTTTGACATATTTTTTATGTGCGTATGTGTGTTTTGTATTCATGACACTTGTGAACATATGGCATTTTAGGGTTAATGTTTATGGGCAGTATTAAACTTAAGTGTTTGTGATATTATATACACATCATATTATGGGACGTTAGAGCCCTTAAAATATCGTTATAAACTGGTATAAAATTGGTAAGTACACTGACGGATAGGTGTTGTTATAAGGTGTAATTGAAGTTTTATTTTAGAAAAGAATACGGATTTCAAGCAAAAAACTTGAAACTAATCTAAAGATTTAGCTATTTCATACCTTACTACATACATAATAAATGCAAAAATAACTCTGTCTCTCCTTCTGTCTGTATGATTGCCTGTTACACATCCACTCCTAAAAACTGATTGAAATTCGGTGCAGAAATAGAATGATCTTGGAAAAGGATGTAGGATATGTTTGCTCGCGGTAACCGACATCGCACGCGGGCGGAACTGTGGGCAATAGCTAAATTCTGTGGGTTTTAAATTCCTCTGATTCAACCGTACTGAAAACAAACATGACGATTACCTCTATGTACCATATTGACTTCTCTCCAATTACTAAAAACAAAACGGCACATCCGAATCCTACATTCAACATTAATTATAAGCAGGAAAGATGATTCAAAAGCTCTTACGTCCCCCAAGCATACAATCTCCACCTGCCGTGAAATAAGAGTTGTACTTAGAGATACTCTGACTGCTTTTATAAACATTTAATTCTAACATTCTAGGGTGGAATGTACTCTGTACGTGGGCGCACTATAAGTTTCCGGAATGAATATGAAAGAATACTATTAAAGGTACAAAATTAATTTATAGTTTTTCAAAATAATCTCCCTTGGCGTCTATGCACTTTTTCATTCGATCAAACCAGTTTTGAAAACTTTTGTGCCACTCCTCTGTGGTGACCTCTGAAACGTGTTTTTCATACTCCTCGACAGCCTCTTCTGGTGATGAAAATCGTTGGCCGCGTAATTGGTTCTTAATTTTTGGGAACAGATAAAAGTCACAAGGTGCCAGGTCGGGACTGTATGCAGGATGACTCATGAGTTCTACATTTTTCGCCTTCAAAAAGTCGTTTGTCTGTCTGGCCGTGTGAGAACTAGCATTGTCGTGGTGCAGGATGATACGGCGTTTACGGTTATTTTTACGGAGTTCGTCAATAACTTCCGGCAAACAAATGGTCGTGTACCAGTCACTATTCACAGTACGACGATTTTCTAAAGCAACAGTAGCCACGTGTCCAGTTTTATTAAAAAAAGAAGCAATCATCCGCTTAGATGCACTTTTCACGCGCGCCACTTTGGTTGGTTTCGGCTCATCTTGAAAGACCCATACGCTCGATTGCTGCTTTGTTTTGGGATCGTAGCAATAAATCCACCTGTTTCGTCACCTGTTACTATGTCCCACACCAAATTTGACGCACCTTCGTTGAATCTGGTAAGCATGGCACTGCACCAAGTGACGCGGTCCGTTTTTTGATCCTCGGTCAAGTTATGTGGGATCCGCCGCGAGCACAGCTTTCTCACACCCAAATGTTTGTGTAGGATTGATTGTATTTGACTCATGCCTATTTCTAAGGATGCGCGAATTTCGTGGTAGGTCACATGCCTGTCTGTCTCAATCATACGGCGCACAGCATCGATGTTTTTGTTGGTCACAGCGGTGGACGGCCGACCATCGCGAGATTCGTCACTGAGATTGATACGACCACGCTTGAATTCTGCAAACCAGCTATAAACAGTCGTCTTGCATGGAGCTTCATCGCCAAAAGCTGTTTCAAGCCGAGCGATGCTCTGTTGAGCCGTCAAATTACACTTAAAATCGTAGAAAATCATACTACGAAAATTTTCCTGAGTTAAATCCATGTTGATGCAGACACACAATTTTTTAAATGGCGCCACAAGGTAAAAACAAAAGACAGTCAGATGAAACAAACTGTATTCTACAGCCAAAGAGTTCTATTTTCAAATGTTGTAATAAATTTTTAAATATTGTTTATGTAAGTGGCCAGTTCCGGAAACTTTTAGTGTAACCTATGTAGAGCCTCTTGTGGTGTTCGTTTTGTATTTATCTTTTTTAAGCCAGGTACAGTCAGTATCAGATCGATCTTGACTAGCAGAGTGATCTTTTAATAGTACTAATATCTTTTTGAGTACTTTGCTTTACTTTATAAATGATGATTATTGCTTAAACTGAATATTTGTGTTCTATATTTAGTTTTATTAAATATTATGAATGTGACAGATATAAATGTGAGCCGCGTGGTTCCCGGCATAGTAGAATTTGGACTACCTCATCTCTTCCCATGCGGTGACGTACAAGACGACTAAGGGATGGGGCTATTTAATATCAGACAGATGTAAACGAACCAGCCTATAATTAGGTTAAATGGAGCTATAAAATGGACTCTTTAAAATGGTTTTGTATTGTTTAAAATATAATAAAATTATAGACAAAAAAATTTTTAAAGTGTCTGTCTGTCTGGCTTTTACGTTTTCATACCTAAACCATATATCTAAACTTAAATCATAACACTGACTCTGACAGTAGAGGTTGTCCTAGTTTCAGAGCCAGGGGCACACTAAATGTGAATAGCTAACAAAGCCCACAATCACTTTATATCACCTTTCTATTATGTGTAAGGAAGGGTCAAAAATATAAATCATTCATTCTTCTATCATTCAACCAATCATTCGTTCAATCATTCATTTAATCATTCCTACAATCATTCATCAATCATTCATTTAATCATTTATTCAATCAATTATTCAATAATTCATTAAATCATTCATTCAATCATTCATTCATCTAGGCTAATGTTGATGTTTGATATAAAAATGAACCAGAACTTCGGAAATGACAAAGACTACCGTATATTGCGAGTAGTGTAGTTGGAAGGGGTTTAGAATAGAAGATAAAATTTGTATGAAAGTTTGTCATTCTTGAAGATAACTCGAAGGATACACAGGAGTTATAATAAATATTCCACAACATTCTGCACAACGCTATCTAGACCCATGGTAAGCATAGCTGAACTAGCTTATGTTATGGAATCTAGAATAAAGATAACATAACATAACATAAACTTACGCCTATATCTCCAAAGGGGTAGGCAGAGGTGTTAGCACTCACATTTCGCCAATTTATGTTAAGGTCCCAATGTAATTGGTGGCGAGCCTATTGCCATTAGACGGGCACTTATAAACCTGCGATAAATACACACATAACTTCGAAAAGCATCGAAAAGTCATAGGTGTGTGCCATGGTAAAACCTGGGATCGAACCCGAGACCTCGTCTCAGCAGTCCATTACTAATACCACTAGGCTACCGCGGCTTTTTTACAGTTACAGATAAACATACTTAAATACTTTTTTTTTGCAAATTCATACATATTATACTTGGTCTGTGTTTTTCATTACATAGAAGCACCCAGACCAATGCAAATACCAATATTATTGCATACAAATATTTGCACTGAACGGGGTTCGAACCCGCGCCTCCTGCGTAGCTACCGTCACGCCACAGAGGTTGTCATATCTCTCAACACGTCTGTGTAACACTGTTATTTGAATAAAAGCATTTCATTACCCAAATCAGTTCAAAAACGGCTCGATCACCACCCTCCTAAATCAATCAGTCACGGCAACAAAAAACACTCATAAGTAAATTTCTCGTGATGGAGTGTCGTTTTGTACAAAACGTGATGCTTGTCGGTTAGACCACGGTGAAAGATTGATCGACCACAAACTTGTAAGCATTGTTTACCTACCAATTTGTTAGCATTTATATATCCATTATTCAAAGATGCCATTTTTTTTTCATAAATTTAAATCGAAAGAAGAAGGGAGCTTGTGACTGTTTTATAGGAGCGATTGCGTTACGAAGCTCTCTCGAGCAGTTTTTTTATGTCACTTAAGTGGAAGACAAGCACATGGTCCACCTGATGGAAAGTCGTTATCGTGGCTCATGGACGTGTGCAACACTAGGAGAGTCAGTTTCTATACCGCCAGTGCAGAAGCTAACTGCAATATTTTCCGTGAAGCGATTGCCTTCTGACCTCCACAAAGCAAAAGGCACTGTGCGGTATGAAAGAAACTTCATCCCACGCACATTCAAGCTGTGGAATGACCTCCCTGCTGCGGTTTTACCAAGCACCTACAATATGGGGTTCTTCAAGAGGGGCATCAGAAGGTTTCTTCATGGTCGGCAGCGCGAGTGTGACACCCCTGGTGTTGCATAGGCCACGGTAACCGCTTCCCATCAGGTGGGCCTTGTGCTTGTCTGCCAACTAAGTGGGATAAAAAAAAGGCGATATCGAAGCATTGCAGTTAGACCAGTTATTGGATTTATGGTTAATGAGATAATGCGTCCAAGAGCAATCATCGGTATCTTAGTGGTTAAGGAGTATGCCTAACAATCGAGAGGTCCCCGTGTTCGAATCCTGGCCATTACACAACCGACTTGAACCCACTCTTGGCACAAGCAATTTAGCTTAGTTGGAGGGGTTAGAGGGAATATTAGTACTATTTATACTGTAGATTGATGGCACTTGGTGGAATTTGTTGTTACACATATTGATAAATCACTTGTACTTTTCCACATTACTTTAAAGTAAGGCAACCCTTTGAGGATGCCGCAAGGCGAAACTGGTCAGTTGTAATAAGTATTAAAGTAATGTGGAAAAGTACAAGTGAGTTATCAATATGTGGAATATTAGTAATTTTGGTTCTGTAATACCCATTTTCATACGTACAAATATTTGCACTGAACGGGAATCAAATCTGCGTAGCGGCCGCGTACACTACCGCCACGCCACTGTCACCTCTGCCTAACTTTTAGGGGATAAAGGCCCGGCGGCGGGGTCCTCGCGCGCCTCCCTCTCTCCGGGGACGAGTTGGGGACTCTGTAGTCCCCACAACTGAATAGAGGGCAAGATCGTGAGAGATGACCTTGTGTCGGCTGGGGTGCGAGGGATATGCCTGTCAACCTCACCTTCGGCAACTAAAAACGACAACGACGGTTCGAGTCCGACATGATTTTGCGCACGTTAAAAAAAAAGAAAGGGGATAAAGGCATCTATCTATGAACTTTGCTGGTTAAGATCAATCTGATGCTTAGTCAACATAAAGTACAAATGGAAACACGACTAGCAAGTCAAATAGTGGGTCAGCTGCTTATGCAATTGCACTATTCATGCAGTGATAATAATCAATCATGATTAGTGACTGACAATCGACTTATCTAATAACGTGGCAGTGACTAATGATTGCCTGCTCTTAATCAAATAATCATGACTAATTGGTTCTGAGCTAAATTATAGACAACATGTGCCTAATCAATAGGTAAAGTGGGGACCGGCCTTGGGGTGACAGGTGGAGCCGCCTGTCACCCTTGCAGAAGCAGGCCGCGGCGGTGGCGCGCCTCCCCGTTTCCGGGGTCGAGTTGGGGACTCTGTAGTCCCCACACCCGAGACGAGGGCCAGATCGTGAGAGATGGCCCTGGGTCGGCCGGGGTGCGAGGGATATGCCTGTCAACCTCACCTTCGGCAACCAAAACGACCCACAGGCGGCGTGCGTTTTAGTCGGTTCGAGTCCGACATAACCTCCTCCACCGGCTCCGGTGGGGAGGTATCCGTGGGGATTTTGCGCACGTAAAAAAAAAAAAAAAGTGGGGAAGTACCTCCGTCCTACAGAATACTGCGGCCATAATAACTTTGTGTTGTGTTCCCCGCGGTGCGTAGAGCCAGAGCTCGCTGGGGAGTTTGTGCTATCAGTGGGAAGACTAAAGTCTTGCACTACTTTGTCTTCTACACTAACGGCACAGAAACTCTATGCTTACATGGTCGGCGGCGCGAATGTGACTCCTCTAGTGTTACATACGCCCATAGGCCACGGTAACCACTTTCCATCAGGTGGGCCGTGTGCTTGTCTGCCACCTAAGCGGTATACAAACAACAATTTGCGAATAATTTTTCTGCACTGACGGCACTAAAACTTTTTCTTACATGGTGGGCAGCACGAGTGTGACTCTCCTGGTGTTGCACGCGTCCATAGGTCACGGTAACCACTTTCCATCAGGTGAGCCGTGTGTTTCTCTGCTACCTAAGTGGTATAAAAATGCAATTAAACATACCAGTGTTCGACTATTTGACAAAATTTGACAATGTAGTCTCAACTTCTTCATAAGCACCAATCCCGGGTCGTGGTTTTTATCATCCACGCAGGCAAAGCCACGAGTATTGGTTAGTCTAAAATAATATTTTGCCGTGCATGAGCAAAGAGTGGAATTTGGGCCACCCCATCACTTCCCATGCGGTGTCGTACAAGCCGACTAAGGGATAGGGCTGTTTAACACCAGACATACAGTCCAGACTCAGCTTTAGATGCATTGCTCGAGTCAACAATAGGGCCCGGAAGACGGCAATAGGCTCACCCCCTATTACGTGGGACTGAATTCAATGATTGGTGAAATGTGGGTGTTAATTCACCTCTGCCTAACCCTCCGGGGTTAAAGGCGTGATTATATGTAAGTATGTATGTTAAAAAGATACTATAGTCCCATTGAAGGTCTGTAGAAAAGTCTTAAAAATTAGTAAGATAATTAGATTACTTTCAATGTATGAACGCAATAAAAGTGAAAACCAACTAATTTCAAAGCTATTAACACACAAAAAAGCAATTTTAAACGCTAAAAGTCTTTTATTTCTGAACGAACGAATGAAACAAATGAGCTGTACGGATGAAAACATTTTCTTCTTTTAATTCAAATGTAAATGTTGCATTTAAATTCAGATGAGAGATCCTTAGAGTTATTACTGACGATTTGTGAATGAACAAAATTTATATAAAGCTCGTATTTATGGATGATGGGCAGAAATGTCTTTTTAAATTGTCAGTCGAGTGAAAGATAAGTGGGAGTTCACACCCCATTTCATCTTTCACCTGTAATCTTTTGAAGAAACATTATGTGTGTACTTCAGTACTAAAATCATGTTTTTGTTGTAACGTGGAAATTTTAGCGCGTTTACAGATAAAATAATGAAAAAGGACTTGGTGTTTGAGCAAAGATTGTAAGGTGTTTTAACCGACTTCAAAAAGGTGCAGCTAAGCTGAATTACTTGTGTTAGGTGTGGTAGTGTAAGGGCTGGGATTCAAACCCTTAAGGTCTTAACCGTTACCGACGCTTCGAAGAGAGAAATCTATTTTTATAATGAATTACAGTTATTTATCTCTTGTGTCCATTAAGTTATTTTATACTTTTTAGTTTTTGAAGTCCACTAAGCTACCGACGCTTCGCAGGGAGAAATTAATTTATATTATACTAGCACCGCGCCGTGGTTTCACTCGCGTAAATCCAGATCCCATGGGAATGTGGGGATAAAAAGTTGCCTATGTTACTCACGAAGAATGTAGCTTCTAATGAAAAAAGAATTATTAAAATCGGTTCAGTACTTTATTCGTTACATACAAAAATACAAATCTTTCCTCTTTACCTATATAATATTATATTATATATTCCTCTTTATAATATTAGCATAGATTACAGTCTCCACTAAATTATTTTATATTTTGTGTTTTTGAAGTCGATTTTTTTAAACGTAGTTTTTTTACTCGACGAATTTTGTCAATAAAACTCAATAACTATAGTTTAATATGTGTTATTAATCGAACATTTTAAGATAAGACCTGACAAATGGAGGCGTTTGTTGCTTTGGAATACAAAAATAATGTTTTTATTTTCTATTTCTAACATTTTGTTTTCTACACCTTGAAGTTATCTTAGTTCATATTGTTAAATGCGCGGAGAGGAGGCGTCGGAGGTTGAAAAATGACCTCCGTCCGCCATGAACGCGGTCCTCGGGGGTGACAGGTGGAGCCGCCTGTTACCTTAGCAGAAGCAGGCTGCGGCGGCAGCGTCGGGTATGCGGCTCCCCATACCCGGGGACGAGATGGGGACTTCGTGGCCCCCACACCCGAAGACAGCCATCTCATATCTCATGAGTTATGACTTAGATAATCTCACTTCCGGCAACCTGCGGCCCACACAGTCGGCGTGCGTTTTAGTCGGTTCAAGTCCGACATAACCTCCTCCACCGACTCCGGTGGTGGAGGTATACATGGGAATTCAGCGCACAATAAAAAAAAGTACATAAGGTTATTTTTTTTATGCCACTTGATTGGCAGACAAGCAAACGACGTGTGCAATGCAAAGGGAGTCTATCGCGCTGCCAACCCTGTAATCACAAAAGTTTCTGTGCGTAAAAGATAAAGCAGAACAAGCTTTTGTTCTTCCCACTGAATGTACAAAATCTCTCCACTTAGCTTTGGCTACCCTACTCACCGCCGGAAACATTGCAATGCTTAATGTTTTTTTTTCTTACAGGTAATAATTTTTCTGAGTCCAGATATAGCAAGAATTGGCTTCTATGTTCGTAAGTAGTAGGTTTAAATTAGTAATAATTATTACGTAGAAAAGTAAGTTGCAGGTAGAGACAGACCACTAAAACTAGATCAACACCATCTGGTACCATTACAAACCTGATGGACTTAAAATTAACTTTTTATAGGTATCTACAGTCAATTAATGGATTGAATAAAATAATCTCCTAATATTATAATATAAAAAAAAGTTTTAAACTACAAACCAACTACTGAAAAATCACGCGATTAAAAGTTTAAAAAAAATATCAAGGATAGCCGTGGTCGTATGCCACTTTTCTCTAGAATGTATTGTTTTGTTAGACTAAATGGCATACGACTACGGCTATCCTTGATATTTTCTTGTTTAATACGTTTAATAACGTGATTTTTCAGTAGGTTTTAGTTTGAAACTAGGCAATCAATAGGTATAATTTGTACATACTTGAAATGTGCTAATTATGCCCTTTCAATTGATACCCAACACGACATATTTATCTGAAATTCATTTTTGTACACAGTACTTCATGACCGGTAGAGGGTGGCACAACAGATTCAATAACACATTATATAGCCTATAACTAACGGACAACTGGAACGCTTCTAACGATACCTCATTTGTCCAGATCTAATTACTCTTTGGAGAGCTATGAGGCAAAAGATGAACCTACACATATATATACATAGCTTGTCAAAATCATAACCCTTTTTTTGCTTCGCCGTAATCGGGTTAAGACTCAGACGATCAAGGTACGCTTACTTCAAAATACTTTCATGTTTTATTTATCATTTTACTTGCAAGTTTTATAGAAATTATTCAAATGCCAAGTAGAAAAACTGGTGAAGTGCAAATTAGACTCGAACATGAAGGGTACCATTCTTCCAAACTATCTGTTTTTTAAATTTATTATTCTAGCGGCAACAGAAATAAATCAATGGACGCAAAAATTACTGAACAGATTTCAATGCTGCTCTTTAAGTTTGAAAGATAAGAAAGAAAGAAAAGCATTTATTCAAGAACACACAAAAGAATCAGACAAATATATAAACATATATAGATAAAATATATAAATCTTTCATATTTGATCCCAATCGTTCGAATACCGACACTCGGTAAAACCAACATAAAAAAATTAAAAGCATGAAAACTATTGGAAAAGTAAGGAAGGCAAATTCTCTTTCTAACAGAGTTATCAGGAAAAATATATTAATGTGATACTGAGTTATAAGACGATTTTGAGGTTTGAAAAATAGTTTATCCCACCTCGAAATCACCCCTTTACATCCCCGTATCTGGGATCTACTTAATTTATTTTTCCCGTTGTTTGCGCTAAATTTCTTTCCTGTTCCAATAATTCACATACTATTATCCTTTGCTTTTTTTGAAATTTATTTGCATTAGGAGAGAAATTATGACCTTGTAGAATATATACACACACACACACACAATTTTTCGTGCGGAAATCTCCCTTGTATCCCTAAGCCCACCGATGAAGGTTTATATCAAATTCGAACCGACAAACACCGCACGACATCTAAGTCATCAGATTCTTGACAATGAGTTTCAAACGTATTTCTATCGTGGTAATATAGTGGATTTTAATTGGTTAACATAGAAGGTATAACTGATATAAAACTAACCCAACTTAAATATGCCGGATAATACAAACTCGCGTAGTTACACTACCGGTTGGTCAAGCTAAACAAGGGCCCAGTATATGATTACAAAGTATTATATATCAGTTTCAAAAGTACTTAAATCATAAAGAAAATAAGGAATTCCTCTTAAAATGAATTCGTGAGTACTAGCGGTCTAAGCTTAAACTTACAAAGTCGAACACGCAACCTTGTAACATTAATACTTAGGTTTACGACTGGCTTGCAAGATAGCGTTTTCCTAAAATAGGGGTGGTGCACCAATGGTACCTATACAGCACATTTATTTTATTATTTGTTATTTATATTTTATTCATATTTATTATATAAAACTAGGCAGAGATGTATATTATTAGACCAGTACTTGCTATATTTCGGGTGCTAGAAAATTAACGAACTGGTGGGTAGTTTCAAAAAACATAATATTATTTAGAGGTGTATTAAATAGATGTATGAAGCGATGGTGAGTAGCCAATCTAGTGCCGGCGACTTGGGCATACGTTTGTCAATCAGATCGAAGGCATTTTAAATAAAGGACATGTCAAAAATACCCAAAACCGGCGAGCATGTATGAATACAATTATGAAAGTAGAAAAAGCGAATGATGTATGCCATGATCGTAGCAGGTGGAAATATTTGGTATTTTGCCTACACCACTGGGGAAGAGGCGGAACTGTATGTATGTACGAATTCTATCAATTGCCAAATAATTGAATATCAATCTTTGTGCCAAATTTCTTCAAAATCTAAATATCTAAAAAAATAAAATAATAATAATCTAAATAAAAACTAGAGTAGTTTCAGTATGAAAGTATAGCAGACTGACAGAGTTACTTTTGTATATGTACTATTATAATTTGAAATTGGAAATGTTTGTTCGCGATGGACGCAGAAACTACTGAACGGATTTTGATGTGTTTTTTTTTTGTTAAAAAGGTCTTGGTCAGATGTTGTTTGATTGCAATCGGTTAAGTAGAACAGGAGATAAGTGATCGAAGCAGGGAGTTTGTAATATTAGTATGGAATACGAGTATTATAATTCCATTATACGTGAATACTTATAATTTCGCTTTTATCCGCGGAGGGTTAAACATGGTGAATTTAACACCTATATTTTACCAATATATATTACATGAAGTCAAAATTATTTGATGACACATCTAGGGCATTCTCTACTCTATTTTTACACACATGCATAAAGGTTTGCCACCCCTGTCCTATAAGGTTTCTTTCGCATTGGTACTTATACATTTTATATCACACGTACTTATCGAGAATAGTGGAATCGTACCTACATTGTGGTTCTTGGAAATTAGGACAAAATTCGAGTTGGATAGACGAAATTATTTAGAAGGAAGCACTTATAATACGGGATATTTTTAAATGCATATCTGTATAATTCTTCTGAACACTACGTAACTCCACTAATTAATTGAATGCATACCAGAAACATTAATGCTGTGCAGCAAAACTAGTTGAGTAACTAAACATGACATAAAAAAAACTAAAACATCACACAAAACAAGATGACCTTTTTTATCGAATTCGCATCATAAATGTTGACACTGGATCCGCGGGAGCGAGCGAAGCGAGGTCATGGACATCTCTGCAAGACCTCCGCCATTAACCTTCTAACCTATGTATATCTATCCGTGTTCCTAGAAAGCATGAAGTCATTTTGCAATACCCTTCATGTTTGGTTTCT
The DNA here is from genome assembly GCA_963662185.1 of Eilema griseolum. NCBI lineage: Eukaryota > Metazoa > Arthropoda > Insecta > Lepidoptera > Erebidae > Eilema > Eilema griseolum. Next base: position 4,423,485 of record OY759255.1, read on the forward strand.
TGTGTTAACGCAAGAAGAAATATGTGCCCCGCGGAGAGATAGGTACGTATATGACAAGAATGATAACGCTTCATAAAAATGGATTTTATTTTGCAGAGGAACCTCTAGTAACGCAAGCGCAAACTGTCTCATGAAAATTGATCCTTCAAAGTGCGAAGTTTCCTGCTAGTATAACAGAATGCAGCTGATTTTAGCACAACAACTCGTTGGCACACCGCTAACTTTACCTCTTTGACAGTAGCAGTGCACAAATTGTACCCGAATTTGATTTCATCTTGTACTGTCTTTTTGTGACCTGACTAATTTGTAAAAGCAGTTCTTGACTCATAATAAATAAAATTAAGTTTAAAATTAATAATCGACTGCTGAAAAATCACGCTCTACAAAGTATTCAACCGTATGCCACTTTTGCCTAGAATGTATTATTGTGTTAGACTATGTGGTATAGGACCACAGGTATCCTTGACATTTTCTTGTATAATATTTTATAGCGTAATTTTTCAGTAGTCGAGTTTTGTTTTAAACTCATATTATTTTGGGGCAAACAATAGGTATAATTTATAGATATTTGAGATGTGCTCATTAAGCCCTTTCAGTTGATACCCAACACAGCACATCTATCTGAAATTTATTTTTTAACACAGTACTTTATGGCCGCTAGAGGTCGCCACAATAGATTCAGTGACACGTTATAAAACATATAACTAATGGACGACTAAGACGCCTTTTTTTTTACGTGCGCAAAATCCCCACGGATACCTCCCCACCGGAGCCGGTGGAGGAGGTTATGTCGGACTCGAACCGACTAAAACGCATGCCGCCTGTGGGTCGCTTTGGTTGCCGAAGGTGAGGTTGACAGGCATATCCCTCGCACCCCGGCCGACCCAGGGCCATCTCTCACGATCTGGCCCTCTTCTCGGGTGTGGGGACTACAGAGTCCCCAACTCGTCCTCGGAAACGACTAAGACGCCTCTCACGATACCTCATTTGTCCAGTTTCAATAAGTGGTAGAGAAGCTGAGGGAACAGATGAACATACATTCATACATACATAGCCTGTCAAAGTCATAACCTTCCTTTTGCTTCGCCATAGTCGCTGAGCTCCGAGGGCATCTTGGCCTCACCAAGATATTTAACATCTTGTTTGTATATAATGAGTAACCGATATACCCGTTCTGTTCCATGCGCCATCATCACGGTGTTTTCTTTTTTACAACTTAGGTGGCAGACAAGCACACGGCCCACCTGATGGAAAGTGGTCACCATGACCTATGAACGTGTGTAACACCAGTGGAGTCACATCCGTGTTGCCGACCCTGTAAGAACAGAGTTTTGTGCCGTCAGTGTAGAGGACAAAATAGGACAAGCCTTTGGTCGTCTCACTGACAGCACAAAAACTCGCCAGTGAGCTCTGGCTACCCTACTCACCGCCGGGAACAAAACACGAAGTTATTATAACTGCGGTATTCTGTAGGGCGGAGGTACTACCCCAGTCAGACTGCTCAATTGGGCGGAAATACTGCCGTGTCCTACCTCCTCAACTGTACTGAGGGACACCATTAATGGGAATGACCACATCAATTTCAAATCAGATAAGATTACCTAGTTGATATGTGGTAGTAAGTAAGATATGTACAATAGAGACATTATTGGTATCTATACCGGTGACCTTCTGTCCTGAGATTTTACCTATAGCATTTCATCTGGCGAACTAAAGTCATATGGACTAGTTCAATATTAAAAAAAAAATGTTATACGGTGTGAAAAAAAAAATGTACACATTTCATGTTACCATAAATGGTAAATATAGGCGCTTGTTTTACCAAAACACTCGACACACTTTCAGTATCGCAGCAAGAGTTTCAGCAAAATTTTCGCTCAATTTAGTATCAGCGACACATAAAACATATTGTTCATACATACTGTAAATGGTTTATTCTGTATTGTTACTTCTAACTAGTGATGTACCTTCGAATATGATATTGTCTAGGAAATATATCGGTATTATTAAGTTACGATCATTTTTCTTGAATTGGAAACAGGCTCATAGAGACTCCAGACCCGAAGCGTTCCTGCTAGCCATCAAGGCTGGCCATCGCAATTCGCTGCGTGCGCTGTGTGCTGGGCATATTTGCGCCGGGAACCGATAGGGGCGAGTTATTTGACGAGTTTATTGAAAGAAGATGACTTAATGTATAATAAATAAATATTCTACAACATTCCACACAACGTTATCTAAACCCATAGCAGGCATAGCTTAACTAGCTTTTGTCATGAAATCTAGAATGCGGATAAACATACTTATTATCATCAAATCCAACCAACCCATCAAAAGTAAATAATATTTGAACATGAACCAAGACAAAATATTTAATCTATAAATAAAATATAAAATGGTTCATACCTATAAAATAACCAAAAAGAAAAAAAAAAAATTAAAACTATACTATACGTAAATAGTTGCAAACCAATCATCCTGTATCCAGAGTGCGTCTATTAGCGACCGCGTGCAAGTAGGTGCAAATAGCAGCGTTGCATCTACCGTAAACAACAGCCGATTTACACTCAAAAGACTACACCTACCTACTCTGCACTTATTATTCCTTGTCACCGGCGAAACTTATTTATATTTTAACTTAAATAATTTAAATAATTTAAACTTATTTGTATTTTTTGTTGATTATATAAATTAAATTGAATGTACACTCACACCCAAGATAAACCTATGCGGGTTTTATGGGTGCTTCTATGAGATGAACTAATGTAATAATATGGAAAAAAAAAATTACTTATTTTAAAAAAATATATATACATACCGCCGTGTCCTACCTCTCTTGAATACTACTCTGCTACGTCGCAGAAACTGTCAAATGTACACTTTACTTATTGTATAAATTATAAATCATTAAATAAATAACACAATGCCGTCACCTTAATACTAAATTTGACTTACTTAAAAAATAAATAAAAAACTTAACACAGAATTAAATAATATTTCATGAAAGAAAACTGTCTTATTTGGTCATCATTATGAGCGTCCGAAATTTACACGTTGGAGCATATAGTGAAACAGTTATAATCACATAAATGATAATTACTAGCTGTTGTCCGCGACTTCGCTCGCGTCGGTATAAAAACTAATACATTGCTCTAATTTCAGATCCGTTCAGCCGTTTCAACGAGATTCAGTTAAACTTTACAAATAAAAGATCAAAAGTCACAAATATTGTATTATTATATAATAAATAAATAAAAATAAAAAAATGAAAAATAACTAATGTGAAACTCAAATTTATAAATACCAGGTATAATAAAACCAGTACTAAAAAAAAAATTGGAATAAGTATTCAAATAATTTAATAGTCTCCGTTACATACTTCAAAAGTGTTATTTTAGCAATGAAACTAAATTAATAGAATGTCTAAGTAATTAAGTATTTCTATCTGTTTTCAATGGAATTTGATTGTGATAATGTCTATTTCTATTTCACAAAGATTCGGATTTCAAATTATAAGGATAAGTTCAATTCTAATTTCAAAATGTTCAAAATATTTCAAATATCAAGCCTTACTTCCAAGAATCTAAAATATTCGTAATACCTAATTCAAATATCCAAATGGGCCCATCTCTAGTCGATGGACCGATACAATCAAAAATAACCTCAATAGCTTTCATAATAGAGGTACAGTTGGCATATAGATATAATTTACGGCAGTCACGTAACTTTACGCGTCATTACGTAAGCAATAACTTGCAGAAAAGTAATAAACCAACAACCTTATATTAAGAGCTCCATTGACGATCCGAAACAGTGTGGTACTGCCCTAACCAAACTTTCTATGATTTTTTTTGTCTGTGTTTTCAACAACTTGTGAGGTCTTTTCACACATTTTCGAGGTCTCTTTTCATGGGGTCGCTACTCTTTATGGAGTTTTTAATAAGGTATTTATGAGGAAATGTTTACGAGGAACAAAGAAATGTTTTTTAATTAGAATTTTTTTATTAAACATAGAGACACAAGAGAAGGATAACTCAAAATAAAATCCTGTACCAACCCGCCTGGCCAGGGTGGAAACAGTAGGGAAAAGCCTCCCGATATTAGGAGAGGCCTATATGCCGTGTACTCAAATAACACTTGGACTATAAACCATATCTCCTTGCTTCGATATCATCAATTAGCAGGCAACTATGGCATCATGTGCTCGGACAGGGTGACAAACAAAACAGCGTGAAAAATGTTCTTGTTTGGCACTAGTAGTCTATAATGGGTTAAAAGTAAGAATTTACATGATTAAGCGATAATTAAAATTTGAGTAGATTTTTTGCTTTTCCCTACAGAATGTATGTAAAAAGTTTTACACGGTTTTTAAACGGCTATTTTTGTCGTCTGTAGTGCTTAATCTAATAATGGTCTTTTATTGTTCTTTGATACTCACAAGGAATAGGATCGATAAGCACCAAAATATTATTTTACAACTTTTAGCTTTTTTTTGTTGTTGCCAAAATTCGTGAATGCATCGTCGTCTCGGATGAGGTACCAACCCTTATAGACCCGTTTAAAAAATACACCCTGTGTGTATATCAACTTATAACGTGCAAATGGTTTATTCGGGTAGCCATATGAGACTTGAAACATCGTGCGGGCTTAGTCAGCTCGAGACCGGCATATCCTTCCCAATATAAACGGTCACTGAACTATTGTAGTTTTACTCTAATATAAATAGTTTTCAAACTGATTGACACACCAGTGTTCACAATCACCGTCCACATTTCAGCCAGTCCAAGATTTGAACATCAAACCGAAATGCAGCAAATAAAAACACGCATTAAATGTAATAAAAACAGCTTCATTTCATCGTATGACAACACACACGAACAGTTCAATTTTCCATCTTACTCCTATGAAAATAAAGTTGACATTCCATCCAATGATGATGAGAAACGGCAAATAAAATGGTATTGTAGTATCGCAAATAAAGCCGCCATTTTGAATTTTTACGCAAAGGTATAAAATATCTCTTTACGAGTTGTGTTCCCCTAGTATTTTATTACACAATAGGTTTTACTGTATCTGCTTCAGAGAATCGATTTAAACACTTATATTTAACGTGGGAAGATAAAAAAAAGCTTTATCAGCCTAAAAGTGTGCTCTTTGACTATATACGACTCTATAGGCGCAGTAAGTAGCCTCACATTACGGCGTAAAAAAATAGCTGCTGATTTTTTTTACAATGAAGTTCACCTTTACTAGGCATGTTTTTTTTCATAACAACCTGTGAGATATCATGTTCTTGATGTTTCAGCCAAAAATCGTCAAGATCCGTTCATAAAATAACGCGACAGCATATTTTCACCCTTATCTCCCCCATTTTCTCTCCCATCTAAAAAAAGTTCTCGATAAATGTAGTGTTCTATTTAAGAAGTGTGTCAAGTTTGGTGAAAATCGATCAAGAAATGCAAGCAAACTAACATAGATAGGGACAAAAGCAAAATCGGCCACTTTGTCGAAACGGAGACTCTCGTTTGACATTGACAGTTGTCAATACATGTCATAATAGAGGTGCAGTTGGCATATAGATATAATTTACGGCAGTTACGTAACTTTACGCGCTGCCCCCTAGACAAGTGGCAATTCGTTGACTGGCGTATTGTAAAATAGTATGACAAGATTTGACGTATATGACAGCAGTCAACTTATGTCATAAACGTCAAATCCCATACATTCTTCATTCTATCCTACGATATCAACGGCCACCAATTATGGCCACCGAATTGCCAGCTTTCCAGAGGGGCTAATGTCTCTTGTACAAATTTATTTAATATTATCGGAAACTCGAAGCAATTTATATCATTCCTAGAAACCCTTGCAAGATTTCGATAGAAGTTCGTTGCTACCTCTTTGTCTACAGCCTGAAGTTTGTCCTCCTCTCAGAGTTATTTGCCTTCTGAGGTATCACGAGAGGGAACTTTATAATTATAGAGTCCTCACTGGTCAGGCATAAGTTTCTGTAGTTACTAGCATATATCTTGACCTCAAGCACAAAGTCACAAAATGTATATATTTATAATAAACCAACTCGTTTCTTGAGATTTGTGGTCAAACTATATGAACTTTGTAATTTTCGTCTTTGCGTGCATTGTAGTTACTGGGAATAGCAGCTTTATTGGGAATTTTGGGGATGAGAGGGGTTAGTGGAAATATTACAATAATTTAATTTACAAGTAAATACTACACATTTTTAAATATATACATAAAAAATCATAAGTAGCCTATATTACGCCTCACAATTCCAGTTACCTGAACACTCATCAAAACCGACTCAGCTGACTCAGAAATAAACCAAATCAATCAGACTTATCCTTAAGCTGTGGAATGAACTTTATGCTGTGATTTTCCTAAGCGTCTACATTATGGGGTTCGTTTTTATTATTTAATTCTTTATTGCACACAAACAGTACAGAGATCATACACAAAATAACTATAAGAAACACTAACAAAGGTTTTGTTAGACTAAGTAGCATATGACCATGGCTAACCTTGATATTTTCTTGTTTAATGTTTTTAGAGCGTGATTTTTCTGTAATCGGATTTTAGTATTAAACTTAATTTTTTAATTATATTATTTTAGGTCAAGCAATAGGTATAATTCATATATATTTGAAATTTGCTAATTAAGTCCTTTCAGTTGATACTAAACACGACATGTTTATCTTAATTTTATTTTTTAACACAATACTTTATGACCGGTAGAGGGCGCCACAATAGATTCAGTGACACGTTATGTAGCCTATAACCAGCGAATAACTAAGAGCCTTCTAAAGATACTTCATTTGTTTAGTTCTTATTTTTATACATTTTTTTATACAACTTAGGTGGCAGACAAGCACACGGTCCACCTGATGGAAAGTGGTTACCATGACCTATGCAAGTATGTAACACCAGTGGAGTCACATCCGTACTGCCGACCCTGTAAGAACAGAGATTTTGTGCCGTCAGTGTAGAGGACAAAGCAGGACAAGCCTTTGGTCATCCCACTGACAGCACAAAAACTATACAGTGAGCTCTGGCTACTCTACTCACCGCCAGGAACACAACACGAAGTTATTATAACCTCGGTATTCTGTACGGCAGAGGTACTTCCCAGTCGGACTGCTCAATTGGGCGGAAATACCGCCGTGTCCTACCTCTTCAAACAATTATAATTGGTTAAAGAGCTATGAGGGAACAGATGAACCTATATAGGTACATACATACATAGCCTGTCAAAATCATAACCCTCCTTTTGCTTCATCGTAGTCGGGTAAAAATAGCTGTTACTTAAATCTATAGAACGAATACTTCAATTCTATTTATTTCTATAGATAGCATGCTACCTAAATATGACACTAGCTATCTAGTTCTGCAGAAAGTTGTGCCGTCTGTCCTACATTGTGCCTCGAAGGGGACATCGGAAGTTGTCGCAACCGGTGGCCTGACCACAGGCTGCGGACGAACGAGCTCGCAACATGCCAAACATTATATCTGAAATTCTATTCACTACGGTCCAAAACTCGATTGAAAATATTATGAACTTTTGTACAATTACATTCATACATATGTATGTATGTAATTTTACAATAAGTAAAAATAAAAAGTATGTATGTATATATATTAACGCGTGTAAATCCCCGAGCTGGTAGGCACCTACCCACATTTAGCTTCCGGGTAAGAAGGCGTAATTATATACGGATGTACGTATTTCGCTAACTATGATTTTCGGTTGGTGTGAGCCTGTTGCCGTCAAGTGGCCAATTTGTCATGGGCTAGATGTTTATTGTCGGATGTCGGGTAGGCCTATACCTTAATCGCCTTCTACGACACCCACAGGAAGAGATATCGTGACCCTATTTCACTCCAGCGGGATCCAACACGGTCATTTCAATCAAAAATATGACGAACTTTTGTAAATAAATAAATAACATTGGAATAGTTTGAGATCCGACTGCAGATTAGTGCATTTATTGAGGGCACGCCGTAGTAGCGGCGGTAAGACCCATCACGGGGGAGTGGCTAGAGAGGTCACACGGCAGCCTCTCGTACCGTCTGACGCAGATGATCACCGAGCACGGATGCTTCGGAAAGTATCTGCGTCGGATGCAGAAAGAGCCAACGTCCGAGTGCCATCACTGCGACGCGAGCGAGGACTCAGATCCGCACACGCTCACCGAGTGTCCGGCGTGGGAGACGCCGAGGCGGGAGCTTGTGGCGGCCCTGGGAGTGAGGGTTCTCACGCTCTCCACCTTGCTCGCGGCGATGGTTCGCTGCGCGGATGCGTGGGCGGCCGGCGCCTCCTTCTGCGAGCAAGTAATGCTCGTGAAGGAGGAGGCGGGGCGGGAGCGGCAGCGGGAGCGACGAAGGATCGCAAGACAAGCTGCCCGCGTACGAAGGCAACTCGGGCGTCGGAGGTCGATGAACGACCTCCGCCCCCCATGAGCGCCGGCCTGGGGGTGACAGGTGAAGCCGCCTGTCACCCTGGCAGAAGCAGGCCGCGGTGGCGGCGCGCGTGGCGCGCCTCCCCGTTTCCGGGGACGAGTTGGGGACTCTGTAGTCCCCACACCCGAGAAGAGGGCCAGATCGTGAGAGATGGCCTGGGTCGGCCGGGGTGCGAGGGATATGCCTGTCAACCTCACCTTCGGCAACCAAAACGACCCACAGGCGGCGTGCGTTTTAGTCGGTTCGAGTCCGACATAACCTCCTCCACCGGCTCCGGTGGGGATTTTGCGCACGTAAAAAAAAAAAAAAAAGTGCACTTATTGAATAATGGCTACTTGTGTGCGGCTAAATTTATTTCGGTTACCGTACCTATATCACAATAGACAAAAAAATATGGGTGGCTTTTTTTCTTTTTTTTGACGGGCCAATTTGACTTCACAAGTTAAAAGAAAAGTCTTAAGAAAGAGGGTCATCATTATAGACAGGTAGCATGTTACAATGGTGGCACTCAGCTTGACGGCCTCATCAGATGCTTTTTCACGCCCCTCTTAAAGGCCCCGGGACTGTAGGAAGAAGGTAACACGTGAGCTGTTAATGACTTCCAGGTCATAGTGGTGCCGGAAAGGAAACAGTCTCCGATCTGAAGGTGTAGTGTAGGATTTTTTTTATACCACTTAGTTGGCAGACAAGTACACGGCCCACCTGATGAGAAGCGGTTACCGTGGCCTATGGACGTACGCAACACCAGGGGTGTCACACTCGCGCTGCCGAACATGAAGAAACCTTCTGATGCCCCTCTTGAAGAACCCCATATTATAGGCGCTTGGGAATCAATCAATCGTCAATCATTGTTTCATCGCCCACAAAGACTTTACATCACTTTTTAACAGATTGTTTATGCAATAAATATGCCATATGCTACGTGCAGATTCATTAGCCAATTATAAAAATCATAAATATGCGTAAAAAATTGTTTTTTACGAATTACTCGACGAGTGCACAAATCTACAGCTGGATCTTAGTCTATATATAACCTTGTTATTATTTGTGACACGATATGAATATTTTACAAAGCGACATTTTAGTATGACGCTGACGAACATTTTTATGTAAAATGCAAATGCCACTCACTACCCGGCCTATAGGGCAAAAAAAACTCAGCGTATTTTTTCTATGTCCAACACTGAAGCACGTTTCAGCGTCAACAATAAAAAATATTCTCATATTTAAAAACTAGCTTATACCCGCTGCTACGCCCGCGAGGATGTCGGTTATCGCTACTTTTGGCCATGTCTCCAGGTCTACTCTACCAATTACGATCAAATATAGGTAAAAGTTTAATTTTGACCAGATCCTTTGAACAAAAGAAATCGCGTCTAAATCCGTTCAATATTTTTTACGTCCATCGTGAAAAAACAGACAAAAAAAAAATGAAGTATTCTGTATCGTTAATATAACATAACCCAAGTACATACATACATTTACATAAACTCACGCCTATATCCCCGAAGGGGTAGGCAGAGGTGTTAGCACCCATATTTCAACAGTTTATGTTTAGGTCCCAATGTAATAGGTGGCGAGCCTATTGCTATTAACCGGGCACTTATAAACCTGCGATAAATACACACATAACTTCGAAAAGCATCGAAAAGTCATTGGTGTGTGCCATGGCAAAACCTGGGATCGAACCCGAGACCTCGTCTCAGCAGTCCATTACCCATACCACTAGGCTAATTATTTTATTAATTAAATATCCTCAATACACAGACACGACTACTTTACAATTTTAAAATAGCATAGATAACATATTTTTTTTTAAATTTAGAATGCTTCTGTCACTCGGTGTTCTAAATTCATAACAGTCGTGTCTAACCGCTATTCGGTTCTGAATTGTTCTATATTCGTATATAATATAGTACGGCCATTAGAAATAATTGCTTCTGCGTACTAGCACAGTGTAATGGGAAACCTCCGTAATTTTATTGTGTTATAAAATGCCATTTTGTTTTGGTATTACGTTGAAGTATCGGCGAGAAATTTCCGCTCGTAATACGCTGGCGTTGGTAGAATTTCGTACGTAATTTTCGGGTCACTTCGTCAATCTTCGCAAAATAAGCGAACACGTAATGTGATTCTGTAAGCTTATAACTGCGTATGTCAAGGAAAATTAATACGATTGCTGTTGATAATGAGAATTGTACCTTCACGTGTTATGAGAAGATTTTTATTAAATAGTTATGAAAAACAAACAGTCTCTGCTATTCAATCAATCAATCAAGCCCATTTCAGTGCACTGCGGGACATAGGCCTCTCCCAATGCTGAGAGGCCTTGTTTTACTTTTTCCACACTGGTCATGTGGGTTGGTTATTGGGCAGTCTCTGCTATAAAGACTTATTATTACGCAAATTGATCTGGGTGTTGTCGTGCTTTAAAGAGTACGTTAATCCGTTATTCCCGGTTGTCATACAAACGTCTATGGCATTACGAGTAGATGAAGCCATAAAAGTTCCGACAACTGTAATGTTATAACTATGATATTTTGTTATGGTCAATAGGTTGTGGAAGTCAGATGACAGTTACTTCACAGAAAATATCGAAGTTCAGCTGCGTCGTAGTTACACCGGAAAAAGCAGACCCTGGACCTTCCGGGTCCAGTGTCCGCTTTTTGGGTCCGCATAAAATCACTAAAATTTTAAAGCAACGTTCAGAATGGGAATCGAACCCGCGACTTTGAAAAAGACAATGGACCGAGCCATTGTTTTTTTTTCTCAAGCAAACAAACTCACTTCCACATTAGTATAACATTATTATTTACACAAGCATTTTAAAAATAAGTATTAAAATTGAAAACTTGTATCTCAAAACAAAATAAATTCAAACAATAACAATTAACGAACGATACTAAAGAGTAATCTATTCGAAATGTTGCCATCAAAATTCAAAAGGGTTGCCAGCCGTTAAAACGTCCTCGTTATTTCCGTGTTGTGACGTAATGTATAAAAATTATCAGGTCAACGGAAAAAAATGCATTGTGTTACATTATTTATTGTATTATTTTGTTACAATGTTATTATTTTGGGTTACAAAAACTTTTGGGTACTTTATACTTTTTTCATGCGTTAAACACCACGGATAACCAGGGGGGGTCTCCCCCTCGCACCAGCAGCGGGGTGGTTATATAGGACCCAATTCGACTAAAATCGCACGCCATCTCGTGTCTCATATGCTATGGTGTTAGGTATTCCAATAAGGCATTTGTCTGGCACCTCAGATGACACTAGGCCATCTCCAGTTTCGAGATGATCCCACTGATGGCCCCGCTGCCTGTCTATGCTAGAAGGACAGGTAGTCTTACCTGTTACCCCCAGGTTAATGCTCATGGAGGACAGAGGTCGTTGAGCGACTTAGGTACCGATTAATACCTGGGTACAGACAGCATCAAATCGATCTTGACTAGCAAAGTACGCAAGTATTTGAGTACATTTTTTTATTAATGAAGGATACGTCAGTTAGACTTCACTTTGCCCATTGCGTAGCCTAGGAGGCAAACCAAACGTTGGCAGCTAGGAAAGTAGCGATTTGTGCCAGACTCTATCGAAAGCTTTGGTGATGTCAAGACCAATTGCCAGTAACTGACCGTGCTTGTCCATAGCCACACCCCAAAGATGAGTAACGTATGCTAGAAGATCACCCGTTGATAGCTTCCGCCTGAAACCATATTGCCGGTCATTAATTAAGGAGTGATCCTCTAGGTGACACATGAGCTGTTTGTTTGTGATGCTGACTGTACATACATGGTGTTGTTTTTTTTATACCACTTAGGTGGCAGACAAGCTTACGGCCCACCTGATGGAAAATGGTTACAGTGGCCTATGGATGTGTCCAAAACCAAGGGAGTCACACTCGCACTGCTAACCCTGTAAGCACAGAGAGTTTCTATGCCGTTGGCGTAAAATGCAAAGCAGGACAAGCTTTTGGTCTCCACTGACAGCACCATAACTCTCTGGTGAGCTTTGGCTATCCTACTCACCGCCGGGAACACAACTCTAGGTTATTACGGCAGTTTTGAGTTCTTTTTCTCACAGCAACAACCTCCGCGTTATAGAATACCGCAGCCATAATAACCTAGAGTTGTGTTCCCGGCGGTGAGTAGGGTAGCCAAAGCTCACCAGAGAGTTTTGGTACTGTCAGTGGGAAGACCAAAAGCTTGTCCTGCTTTGCCTTTTAAACTTTTACCAAGGTTAATTACTTGCTTGTCAACATCGATCTGGTGCTGACTATGCACAGATAGTTCCGGATAAAGCTTTTAGAACCGCTTCTAAAAAAAAAACAACTTGTACGCTATTCAGCAAAGCCATATCGCAAAAAGGTTGATTATTTATTCAGTATTTCTGTTACAAATTCAGTCGCCGAGCGATTCATTGTCAACGTATTCAAATCTTGTTAAGGCCAACAATAGGTGGCTTTAAAAAAAAAATGGTAGGCGTGACAGTTTTAGGACGTTGGGTTCAGTAGATAATTACTTGTAAAAAAGTACGCTATGTTCTTCTTCATCATCCTAGTGTTAATTCCAGTTGCATCCGAAGCTTTCTCCGGCGGCTGTGATATCCGTTCTCCATTTCATCCATAAATAATAATAATAAATAAATTAGAAGGTAGGACACGGCGGTATTTCCGCCCAATTGAGCAGTCCGACTGGGGAAGTACTTCCACCCTACAGAATACCGCGGCTATAATAACTTCGTGTTGTGTCCCAGCGGTGAGTAGGGTAACCAGAGCTCACTGGAGAGTTTTTGTGCTGTCATTGGGACGACCAAAGGCTTATCCTGCTTTGTCCTCTACACTGACGACCACAAAATCTCTGTTCTTACAGGGTCGGCAGCACGGATGTGACTCCACTGGTGTTACACACGTTCATAGGTCATGGTAACAACCACTTTCCATCAGGTGGGCTGTGTGCTTGTCTGCCACCTAAATTGTATAAAAAAAAACCCCCCAGGCCTGCGCTAATTGGGGGTGGAGGTCATTCATCGACCAACTCCACCCTTAAGGTGGTAAAACAGGTCCACGCGTACGAAATTGCAGGCTGCTAGTAACAAAAATACTATTGCTACGTTTATGTGCTACTGCGGAACCCTAAAGATATAAAAATTTCAAATTCCCGACGCGTCGACGAAACTGTAACAATGAACGCTCCGCGAATACCGCTGAGTCTATTGTTTAGATGTTACTAACACTAGTTTGGCAGGCTTTTTGATGTTTCAGCAGGCTTTACCTGAGGATTACCAACAAAAAAAATGGTGTTCCAGCTATACTTGAACCAGTTGGCTTGGTGCGCAACGATGGCAAGAGACCGGACGGTATGTCTTTAGTGCCTTGGAAGATGGGTAGGCCTTTGGTGTGGGACGCAACATGCGTCGACACCCTTGCCCCTTCCCATCTTCCAAGTACGACGGATTGCGCCTGTGCTGCTGCGGCATCTGCTGAGACCCTCAAACGGCGAAAATATGATAACATTACAAACAATTACATATTTGAGCCGTTTGGGGTTGAAACGCTGGGTTCGTGGGGTCCAAGCGCACGGTCGCTATACAAAGAAATAGCAAAACGACTGGTCGATGCTTCGCGTGACCCAAGGGCTGGCCTCTTTTTCGCTCAACGGATTGGCATTGCCATCCAACGGGGCAATGCCGCCAGCCTTTTGGGCACATTACCAGTCGACATCGATGGGGAGGAATTCTTCGATGCTTAATTTGATCCTTTTGTATCCTATTTTATATTCTTGTAAAAAAATAGTATATTTAATTATTGCACGAGAATGAAAAAAACTTTAATGAGTAAAGGTTACTATAAAGTGCATGAGTACCTCAATGATGTTAATACGTGGTCAACATAAGTCTCTTGCTTGCTCATAACATAACATAACATTTAAATTACACCTAGCAAATTTAAAAAAGAAAAATAATCTAGTTCTAATGTAGTTCGCTGAGTTTCTTGCTGGTATCTTCTCAGTAGAACTAATCTACCGAACCAGCGAAAGAATCATTTTCCAATGGTTTATTTTTACATTATTTAATTGTTTAATATTATTTCTTGACATACGTAATAGTAAAATTTTGACGTTCATATGTGCTCTTTGTGTGCCTAAACTGAATAAATGAAATTGATTCTTTGATTCTTTGTTGATTGAAATTTTAAAGCATTTAGTATGCAAACTATTCGAATCGATTAAGATATAGAAAAAATTCAATTGGTTCAGGCGGGATTATAAACCCACGATCTTCCCTTTATAGAGGGAACGCAGAACCTTCGCCTGAAACCATCCAAATTCTACTATACAAATATCCATCTCACGGTGACGGTAGGAGCCATCTACCGTTATAGAATCTATCGATAGCTACGGATATATGTATAGAAGAATTTGGATGGTGGATACGCCGCGTGGTTCCCGGCAGAGTTGAATTTAGGCCACCCCATCACTTCCCATGCGGTGTCGTACAAGGCGACTAAGGGATAGAGCTGTTTAACACCAGACAGATATATACAGTCCAGACTCAGTTTTAGATGCATTGCTCGAGTCAACAATAGTGCCCGGGAGACGGCAATAGGCTCACCCCCTATTACGTGGGAATGAATTCAATGATTGCTGAAATGTGGGTGTTTTTTTTTATACCACTAAGTTGGCAGACAAGCATACGGCCCACCTGATGGGAAGCGGTTACCGTGGCCTATGGACGTATGCAACACCAGGGGTGTCACACTCGTGCTGCCGACCATGAAGAAACCTTCTGATGCCCCTCTTGATTATTATTGAATATTATTCCACTCTGCGTAACCCTCTGGGGATAAAGGCGTGATTATATGTATGTATGTAATTTGAATGGTTTCAGGCGAAGGTTCTGTGGCTTAGTGGCCAGAGTGTTCCCCTTATAAGGGAAAGATCGCGGGTTGGGATCCCGCCTGAGCCAATGCAAATAAAAAGCGGTGCCTAGAGCCATGGTAAACATATTTTAACTAGGTTGTTAGGATCTGGAATACGAATAAACATACTTACTTTAATGCTGATTTTATTTAATACACACTTATTATACATACACCCAGTTTTTTTTTTATATAGGTCACGTCAATTGGACTTCGCCTTACCTGATGGTAAGCTGAAGGCAAAGTCCCAGAAAAGAGGGTCACCATTACTTACGCATACCGTGTGACAATGGTGACACTCAGCTTGACGGCCTCATCATATGCTTTTTCACGCCCCGCTTAAAGGAACCGGGACTGTAGGAAGAAGGAAACACGTGAGCTGGTAATGAATTCCAGGCCTTAATGGTGCGACAGAGGAAAGAGTTCAATCAATGTAAAAACACATACTCATATATATAAATATTTATAGTATCCGAAAATCGAACCAGTGAACCTGCTATGCTACACGCTTTTCCACGTGTATAGGCCTCGGTAACCACTTTCCATCAGGTGGGCTGTGTGCTTGTCTACCATATAAAAAGAAAGGAAAATGATTCTAGACGCTGTGTAGTTTTGTCCTGTACATATATATATTTTGTGCTGTAATATATAAATATATACCTACATGACAAAAACCTAGATAAATTCATTATTTTATCTAATAATAGTGCAAATATGCTAAATTATCATCTTATGTCCCTATCCCACTTGCTGGAGTCCCTATTTTTCGTCCACTTAACCCAATAAGCTGCCATCTTTGTTTTCAGACCCCTCTTATGCATACCCTTCTTCACACAGTTTATCCACGTCTCGCCACCATTCCTGTTTTTACTTTAGTAACTTTCATAATATCAGTGTAACCTATGGCCTCCACTAATAAAAAAATATTACTAATAATACTAATATAATACTAATAATGATTTACAAATATAATTAATAAAATATAGTTTTTTTTTATTTTTGTATGTATTTTATCAACCGCGGTAGCCTAGTGGTATGGGTAATGGACTACTGAGACGAGGTCTCGGGTTCGATCCCAGGTTTTACCATGGCACACACCAATGACTTTTCGACGCATTTTTAAAGTTATGTGTGTATTTATCGCAGGTTTATAAGTGCCTGCTTAATGGCAATAGGCTCGCCACCTATTACATTGGGACCTAAACATAAACTGGCGAAATGTGGGTGCTAGCACCTCTGCCTACCCCTTCAGGGATATAGGCGTGAGTTTATGTATGTATGTATGTTTTTTTTCTTTCTTTCTTTATCTTTTTTCTTTTTATAATGCACACCTCACATCCCCCTTCATTACTATATTTTTATATTTTCTTTAACTTTTTTTTATTTATGATCTCTGTACTGTATGTATGCAATAAAGAATTAAATAAAAAAAAATCATAAAAATAGGTACAGCTGTGTCAGAATTTGAATAGAAAATTTTGACATGAGAGCTGTATAAGTTTATATATCCTGTGTAGTGTTTTTTTATTAGTATGGGTCTTAGTCTGACAGAAACTCTATAGGCGCAGCAAGTGTCATTACAACGCGGCGTAAAAAAATAGCTACTACTTCGCTATAAGTTGACAATACTTCCATTTCATTACACGCACACATTGACAGTTTAAAGAACAATATTGACATTAGTTTACTCATACATAACGCGATTTTCAAGACGCAATAGGAATGTCTGTTGTAAAATTTTTACCATACTTACTTACTTAGACCATAGTAGGTGTAAGACACGACGGTATTTCTGTCCAATTGAGCAGTCCGACTGGGGGAAGTACCTCCGCCCTACAAAATACTCCGGCCATAATAACCTCGTGTTGTATTCCCGGCGGTGAGTAAGGTAGCCACAGCTCACTGGAGAGTTTTTGTGCTGTCAGTGGGAGGACTAAAAGCTTGTCCTGCTTTGTCTCTTACACTGACGGCACAGAAACTCTCTGTGCTTACAGGGTAGGCAGCGCGAGTGTGACTCCCTTGGTATTATATCCCTTGGTCCATAGGCCACGGTTACCACTTTCCATCAGGTGGGCCGTGTGCTTGCCTGCCATCCAAGTGGTCTAAGAGTATAAGAGTATATTTTAAGGTTTTTGAATGGAAAAAAATCTTTCGATAATGAACTACATTTCGTTTAAATACAATTATAATTGTACTATTTTGGCATATTGTATTAATTTGACGAATAATAAAATATAATGTACATTATAATTTATTTATGTACTTCATTAAATTATGACAATTGTAAAAGTAACATTCGGAAGCAATATTGACGGCGCCCCGCGGAATACCCGCTCCGCAAGGCCCCTTACTGGTATCAGGTGGGATCAGCAGACGCAGACTGCGGCGGTGAAGTGATATAATATTTGCCTTCCACCTATCCGGGGTAAGATGGGGACACTATAGAACCACATCCGAGGGTACCTTTAATGACTCCGCGTCAGCCAGGGAGTGAGGCATATATTACAGGCTACCTGACCCTTGGCAACTAATGGCCCAAGGCAGCCGTGCAGTTTTGATCGATTCGAGGGACATCCGTTGGGATTTCCGCACAATAAAAATGACGTCTGATTTGTTCGACATGTGTTTCTTTCTTTGTATTGAATGTTTAAGCAATGATTAGTTTACTTTTCTCGTGATCTGACAAGTCTTTGTAGATGAAGATGCTTGTCTTGTAGAGGCAATTCTACCGTAATCATTAAGTACAGTTATGTTCTTTAGATTTAGTTTAATCGGGATATCTGATAGAGGAAATTGTGCTGTATCCTATGATATACTTGTACCCTATCACTATCCGGAGTACACCATAACATAAAATAATATACAGGGATTATCTGAAATAATGTACAATTTAAAAATTATTTTTAAATTCCTCCTTTCAAACAACACAGGGCAACCTTGATAGTTCGAATTTAATTGGTCTGATAATTTAATTTTCAAAATCATCGGATATAGAATGCACAAATACGCTTTAATAGTAACACTGGTTTCGCAAATATGATAGAAACATTTCATTTTATGTACACAACAAGATATTAAACGCATCGTTACACAGGAGTATCTGCACTTTGCCATTACTGCAAATTGAAACTCAGGCTAGTTCAACTCAAAGATACCCTCCAGCAATCTCCATTTACGCATGTTGTAAGAAAACAGTTGTAATAATTAAAATATATGTGTTATTACAAAGTAAAAAAAATTGGTTCGCAAGCGTCAGATGTAATAATAAAAAAATATGTGTCATATGACAATGAAAGAAGTAAGTGTGTAATCTCCTATTTAAAAGAAATATAAATAAAATTGGTTTGTAAGTACATTACCATAAAAGTTCGGGCGCCTTGGAGATACACATGCCTAAGATAATCAGCGGATATTGGAAACTTTTAATCTTCCGGAGGTGAGCTAAATGAAACCAAACTGTGAGGTTTAAGGTTTTATTGTCCACTCCAGTGTGCATTTAGAAATAGTTGCAAGGATACATTCCTAATGTATATCTAACCTTAAATTTAAAATTAGAGTTTTATAAGTTAGGTCAAAATGATCTTATGTCAATATGATTCTATGTCACCAATGCACTTTTAGGTTATTTTGAAGTTTAGATTTAAAATATAATTAAAGTAAGCTCACGGCATCCCTCAGCGAGTATATGTAAACACAGCAGCGAGAAAGCTCGTAGCAGGCGAAGTTTTCAGTTTAAGCCCATGCGGTACATCCATGTTTGAGGTGAAAAGTCCAAACCCTCCATAAGGAAATGCAGTTGACCGAAGACAAAGAAACGCCGAAAAAGGTCCAAAGAAAAGAGAATAGGCAAAGACAAAGGCGGTTCCAATTTGGAAACCTGTAATAAAATTGCATGTCATTAGAACAATACTCCCATATGAACACGAGGTCCTAATTTTTTATAAATTTGAGCGTCTTACCGCCTTAATTTGCTGGAACAATGCCAATAGCAAAAGAAATCATAATATTCTCAGATTAAGAGCTGAAACAATAGAATTTTAACAATTGTTTTTCAAATTAGGAGCGTGGCGATTTCCATCAAAGGGAATCCTATTAAAAAATGACAACTCACCAGAAATAAACTATAATTCCACAAGAGGATAGTTGTGAGGACACAAACTATTATCCTTTAGGCCAAAATACTCTCATTTTTATGAGATTTATTGAAATTAAGTTACGAAGCCATGAATATCGACCATCCAGTCTCAATATAGGAAGAAAGGTGCTTTTGACAGCGATACGTCAAAATGTCATTCACTCCGCGCTCCGAAACCCTTCGTTCAAAAATAGAATTAAAACCGGTGTGACGACGTTCGCAGAGCGCGTCGTTACATTACATCCCTCCCCAAAAAGAAAAAAGAAAGAAAGAAACTTCCTTTTCTAATGAAAATTATGAGAGTCCAGAACAAAATTCCAAAAAACCTCAAAAGACAAAATGTCTTGCAACATTTTTCAATAAACAAAAAAGGCAATGCGAAAGCATCTTGCATTGGGTATTGCAGAAATAATTATAAATTAAAGAATGGGAAAGCATTCCTAAAAATCAAAGAATGTGAAAACACTCGAAAAGTAAAGAATTAAGTTGAAAAAGAATTTCCAGTTTCAAATGGAAACAAAGGACACTATCCAACTTAATGGAATAACCGAAACCAAACTCAGAAAAGAGTAAAAACTTATTTCAACACAAAAGTGAAAATAAATCCTTCAATAAAACAAATTAAACAAACCCTACTCTATTCCATTCCAGATATCGATTAGGCAACCAACGCCGTCGAATCTAATCCTTGATCTTAACCAGCCTTCTAGCATCAATACAAAAGTGCGGTTGAGCTCCTACGCCACCGACTCTATACCAGCTATTCCTGAAACAAAAATATGAAACTAACAAGATATCGGTTAAGCACCAACGCTGCCGAATCTGAAAGAAAATCGGTAAAAACAATGAAGTTTTCCCACTGTCGGTTAGGTTGAAAAGCCGCCGACTTCAAATTCCTATTCCAACATCTAAAACGTCAAAACAAAATCACAACAAAAGTGTCGTAATAATATATTTATAAGCATTGTGATCGGCATAACACCACCAACTTTCCGAGCACAAGCAAAATATAAAGAAAATATGACAATTGTGACCAGTACAACACCACTGACTTTCTGAGCACAACCGCATAAGAAAAGTATGACATTTGCGACCGGCACAACACCACCGACATCCCGTGCGCAAAGCATAAAAAATGTAACAATGTGTATAAAAACACAATCGTACAAAAAGAGAAAAACGGCAATTACGACCGGCTCAACACCACCAGCTTCCCGTGCGCAAAGCGTAAGGTGTGACTATGTGTATGAAACACAATAGCACAAAAAATTGTAAAGTCCAGTAAGACACAAGTTTCCCAAAAAATGGTATAACAAGGTGTGTAAAAAATGCATAAAATGCGTCCAATCCGAGAATCTTAATACTAAGAAAATAACCCAGAACTGTACAAAAATAAAGTTCAAGAAACTTAATTTTCCATTCCCTAAGTGAGTGGAAATAAGTCAAGTGAATTTAATGTAGAAAATGAATATTAAATTTCACTCCTATATTAGAGTAGAAACTAAATTCCTAAATTTGTACAAAATATACAATATTAAATATACAAGTGTATAAAAATATATACAGGAAAATAATCCTATACAACAAAGATAAATAAAAATTATAAGATCTTTTGATGTGGAACAATTTGTTAATATGGAGTAGAGTTACATAAAAATAAGTCCTAAAATGACCTAAGTTATTTTTGAAGGAAACTAAAATTGAAATTAATAAATTGTTGTGAAGTTCCTAACATACATCACCTTTCAAGAACCCTAAACCTATCAAACATCACCTTTTAATGGGTTCAATACTTCAAACAAAGTACCAAAGACAAAGATAGACTTTTTGACAGTCAAAACAAGAATAATTTTAATATTTTATTATATCTTTAATATGATAACGACCAGTATAGTTTTTATTAAGGTCTTTTAAAACATAAACATTAGAGGAAATTTTATCTATTATTTCACACTTAACAAACTTAGGTGCTAACTTAGCCGAAAAGAATGCAGGAGCATTAGACTGCACAAAACTTCTCCTCCACACTATATCTCCCACTTCAAAAGAAATGACCTTCCTTCCTATATTATAATAACGCGCATTACGCTTATAAGCTTTAAGCAATGAAGCTTGAACTTTTATAAAAATATCACTAAGTGATTTAAGTGAAAAAGCAAATGAAGACCTATCAACAACATCAAGTTGATTGAGGTTATCAAAAGAATTACTAAAACGGTGCAATGAAGCATCAAAAATAAGTTCTCTACCGAACATGAGAAAATTAGGAGTGAAATCTGTAGCTAGATTCACACTACTATTTAAAGCTAATTGAACATGAGGCAAATATTTTGACCAAGTTCTATGATCATCTTTAACAAAACAAGAAATACATGTTTCGACTGTTTTGTTATATCTCTCTACAGGATTATTTTGAGGTGTATATAAAGTATTATAAAATATTTTACTAATATTATAACTTTTTAGAAAATCTACAAATTGCTTAGCTGTAAATTGGCTTCCATTATCACAAACAAAAACTTTAGGTGTTCCAAACTTAAGAAATATTTCTTTTTCAAGTATCCCACAAATTACTTTAGTGGTAGCACTAGTCATAGGAAATATCCAACAATATTTTGTAAAAACATCTATGATTGAAAGTATATACTTGTGGCCAGAATAAGCTTTTGGAAGAGTTCCAATAATATCAATAGAAAGCATTAACATTGGTTTATCAACTTTCTTAGGATTAACCATAATTCCATGAGGTGGATTAGTAGAAGATTTATAAGCTTTACAAGTATCACAAGAAGAAATGTATTTTTGAACATCAATAAACATACCTTTCCAAAAATAATGTATTTTTAATTTATTTAAAGTTTTATGAATTCCTAAATGTCCTGAATTAACATCATCATGATTAGATTTAATAGTGTCTAAGATGTGTTCTTTAGGTATGACAATTTTCCAATTTAAACGATTATTAGGATTATATTTATCTTTACAAAATCTATACAAAGTATCACTTTCAACTTTGAAATTTTTATATTTTCTAGGAAACTTTTGACAATCTACAAATATTTTTCTATACCAAGGATCAACGATATCCTCATTTGGCATAACAATAATATTATTTACAGGAATATTAATAGCAGAAATTTCTATTCTGGATAAACAATCTGGAACTAAATGTAAAGAATCTTTTTTATATTTAACATCAAAAGTAAATTGAGAAATTCTAGCAGCCCAACGTGCAAGACGACCACTAGGATTATTAAGTTTAAGAAGCCAAGTTAAACTAGCATGGTCAGTGATAACTGTAAATTTCATTCCTTCAATATAAGGTCTGAAATGTTCAATAGAATCCAATATTGACAACAACTCTCTCTCAGTTGTACTATAATTACGTTCACATTTATTAAGTGATCTAGAATAATAAGCTACAGGATGTGGATCTCCATTATCATCATCTTGGCTCAGGACACTACCAATTCCAACAGAACTAGCATCGCAATGTAAAGAGAATGGTCTTTCAAAATTCGGACAATGTAAAACTGGTGCAGAAATTAATGCAAGTTTTAAATTATGAAAAGCAACTTCAGCTTCTTCATTCCAGAAAAGAGATTTTTTAGAATTCTTGCTTCCGGCCGTTAATTTGGTTAAGGGCGAAGCAATATCAGCAAACTTATCAATGAATCTACGGTAATAAGAACATAACCCAAGAAAACTTCTTAATTGTCTAACGCTTTCTGGGCGTGGGAAACTTTTAATGGACTCTAATTTAGCAGGGTCTGTATGTAAACCATTACGATCAACAATATAACCAAGATAACGCAGTTTATCTTTACAAAAATTACACTTTTTTAAATTAATAGTTAACCCAGCATCTTTAAGGATTTTATAAATTTTATTTAAATAATCTAAATGATCAGAGAATGTAGAATTTATCAATATGAGATCATCTAAGTAACAGAATGCTACATTATCAAATTCTGGTCCAAACAACTTGTCTACGAGTCTCTGCAACTCTGCAGGTGCATTAGTCAAACCGTACACCATCCGGGTAAAATGAAATAAACCTTTCCCAGGAACAACAAAAGCAGTCTTCTCTCGAGAAGATTCTTCTAAAGCGATTTGCAAAAATGCTTTAGACAAATCAATAGTAGTTATATAATTAGCACCCCGAAGGTTATCTAAAATTCTAGAAGGGTAAGGTAAAGGATAAGAATCTTTAACAGTAACTGAATTTAAACGTCTAGAGTCCAAACATAATCTTGTTCCACCATCGCGTTTTTCAACGGCTAACACTGGAGAACACCAAGGAGATTTAGAAGGTTCAATAATATTTTCTTTTAATAAAACTTCCACTTCATCATAAAGTTCTTTTTGTTTAGCAGGACTAAGGGGCCAATAACGTTGTTTAAAAGGTTCACCAGTAACATTAATTTTATGTTTAACTAAATGAGTAAGACCTAAGCCTCTCTTTTCATAAGAAATATTTTCAAAAAGTGAAATAATTTTATTTAACTCATGTTTCTCAGAAGGAGAAAGTTCAGAAACAGAAGTAACTGCATTTACACAAGTAGTGGATTCATATTCAAAAGTAATATTATTCCATAAGTCTTTAGCAAGATTAAATTTCAACCAAAAGTCAAATCCCAAAATAATTGAAGGTTTAAAAGAAGGTATTATCAAAAAATCTACATTTTTAGTTAAGTTATCACAAGTGATAGGTAAAACCATAGTTCCAATAACATTGTGTGCAGAACCATCAGCAGTAACAGCGTTACCTTTATAAGGTTTAAATTTATAACCTAATTGCAAAAATGTTTGATGAATATTAGAACCGAGTACACAACTACAAGCTCCACTATCTAACAAACCTGAATAAAATTTATTATTAATATTAAAATTTAAATAAGGTCTAGTGTCTTTATGTTTAACAAACAAAACAGGAGCAGCCCTGATATTATTAAAGAAAACTTTCAAATAATCCAACCAATCATTAAATTCTTTCTTACAAGTGGCTTCATTCGGAGCATTGCTAAATTTTTTCAACATCGAGTCACCAGAAGTTTTATCAAAAACTAGGGCTCGATGGGACCTGATACGTTTTTTGACTGAACAGTATTTGAATTACAAACTTCGCAATTCCTCGTAGTGACGCCAAGCTTGTGACATTTAAAACAAATTACACCTGGAAATGTAGGGCAATTTTTATAAGAATGTCCAGAGGACTTACATTTTAAACAAGTTAAATCATCTGATTTAACAGCACTAATTTGAGCAGAATATTTTTCTTTTTTAATACTTTTATTCTCACTCAAGTTCTTTCTTGACACAAAATTCTCTAATTCTCTGCTGAGGTTCAGAAATTCGTCGATAGAAGAAATAGTTCTACCAAACACAAAAGGTGTGTAAATATTTAACATATTATGTTTAATAATAGTTATGAGGGTAGCATCAAAAACAGGCATAGACAAACGGCTAGCCATATCCATTATGTCTGTAATAAAATCTGGTAATGACTCAGTTATCTTTTGTTTACGAGTACGGAGTTCCTGTTCCAAATGATAATCAAATTCAACTCTATCAAAACGTTTCAACAACGCAGCCTTCAAATCCTGCCAAGAAGCAATACGAATACGAACACTACGAAACCATTTAAGCGCAGTGCCTGACAAAAGATCAGAGAATGAACTAACCAAAAAATATTCATTAAAATTTTTAAACAAGAAATATTCTTCCACTTGAGTAATAAATTCCCTAACGCACGATTTACCATCATACAAAAGCTTACTTCGTTTTAAATCAGGCAACTTAGTAACAGAAGGCAAGTTTTTCTTCAAATTATCATTCAATAAAACATTCATCATATTAAATGAAGATGCGGCTCTCAGACTATGATCACCAGCTTCAGACAAATCAGCCATGACATGAGGCATCTCATGAGTAGAAGTACCAACTGGAACATCATTAACTAGAATATTCTCAAACAAAGGCGGGACCTGTATTTCCTTATCCATGTTTGATTTATAAAAGGATGTGAAAATCTAATAAAAAGTTGTATTAAATACACTATAAGTTTCTAATTAAAGTATCAATTAAAGTTTCTAATTAAAGTTAATTAAATTATGAATGAAGTTAATTGCATTGATAGCAAAACGCTAAACTCAAAAGTCAAACAAACTCATAGAATGGAATGTTATTGTTGCAAAAGTTATTTAGGTCAAATGCCTATAAAGATAAAAATGCATTAGTGATTCACAAAATAAATTATTTATGTCTACTTAAGGTAAACAGCAAATATTCAAATATTACTATGTTTTCACACATGTGAATAAAGGTTAAGAACTAGTAATTATATAATATTACTAAGTGGAAAATCTTACCTGTAATAAACAAAAGCTATATAAGATAAAAGAATTATAACAATAACCATGTTATACAAATTGAAACATTCACCTGTAATTGAGAGATACAAACAATAGTACTAACTTGTAGTATGATTAGTTTTGCAAAGTAAACAATAACAAAGATTTACTGTAATACACAGTTATGTAACAGTAAAATACATGAAGAAAACACTGTTCTTAACATGTTAAAGTAAAAAATAATGCAAAGGTGACAAGGAATAAAGATACATGCACACTGTCATGTCCCTGTTCGCGAGTGCCAATTGTAATAATTAAAATATATGTGTTATTACAAAGTAAAAAAAATTGGTTCGCAAGCGTCAGATGTAATAATAAAAAAATATGTGTCATATGACAATGAAAGAAGTAAGTGTGTAATCTCCTATTTAAAAGAAATATAAATAAAATTGGTTTGTAAGTACATTACCATAAAAGTTCGGGCGCCTTGGAGATACACATGCCTAAGATAATCAGCGGATATTGGAAACTTTTAATCTTCCGGAGGTGAGCTAAATGAAACCAAACTGTGAGGTTTAAGGTTTTATTGTCCACTCCAGTGTGCATTTAGAAATAGTTGCAAGGATACATTCCTAATGTATATCTAACCTTAAATTTAAAATTAGAGTTTTATAAGTTAGGTCAAAATGATCTTATGTCAATATGATTCTATGTCACCAATGCACTTTTAGGTTATTTTGAAGTTTAGATTTAAAATATAATTAAAGTAAGCTCACGGCATCCCTCAGCGAGTATATGTAAACACAGCAGCGAGAAAGCTCGTAGCAGGCGAAGTTTTCAGTTTAAGCCCATGCGGTACATCCATGTTTGAGGTGAAAAGTCCAAACCCTCCATAAGGAAATGCAGTTGACCGAAGACAAAGAAACGCCGAAAAAGGTCCAAAGAAAAGAGAATAGGCAAAGACAAAGGCGGTTCCAATTTGGAAACCTGTAATAAAATTGCATGTCATTAGAACAATACTCCCATATGAACACGAGGTCCTAATTTTTTATAAATTTGAGCGTCTTACCGCCTTAATTTGCTGGAACAATGCCAATAGCAAAAGAAATCATAATATTCTCAGATTAAGAGCTGAAACAATAGAATTTTAACAATTATTTTTTCAAATTAGGAGCGTGGCGATTTCCATCAAAGGGAATCCTATTAAAAAATGACAACTCACCAGAAATAAACTATAATTCCACAAGAGGATAGTTGTGAGGACACAAACTATTATCCTTTAGGCCAAAATACTCTCATTTTTATGAGATTTATTGAAATTAAGTTACGAAGCCATGAATATCGACCATCCAGTCTCAATATAGGAAGAAAGGTGCTTTTGACAGCGATACGTCAAAATGTCATTCACTCCGCGCTCCGAAACCCTTCGTTCAAAAATAGAATTAAAACCGGTGTGACGACGTTCGCAGAGCGCGTCGTTACACAGTACCGAGCCAAACAATTGTTAAAATTTAAAAGGAAATAAACAAAGAGATTTACAAAAATATAATAATACCGTACAATATTTTCAGACAACACTTTGGCACTAAGCCCTTCAAAAGTACCATTTTAGATATGCCTATGGTTAAATTTAGCGTAAAAAAATTCAGTACATTTTTTTCTAAAAGATACGACTACTAGCGCCACTGCAAACTGCAAATATAAATTTGCGAAATCGTAGGTTATGACGTTCCCGCGCAGGATTATAAATTGTTGCTTTTAGCCAAATTAAATTCGGAACATTGCAGTAGGAACAAGATAGGCACATTCGGAGTGCGTACGCGTGAAAAGGATAGACGGATGAATGGTGTTTCGCTTGTAAATCTCGTAAATGTGTTTATTGTAGGCATTTCGAAATGATGTCTTTTAATAATGTCGTTGTGAGCGATAAAATTGTCCTTACGGCGATAATGTTGGTTGTGTTGCTGATACGGTTAGCTCCTATGGGAGGGTGTTCCGGGGCTTAGCGATAACAATATGTGCGTGAAAGTTATAGGCTTATATGGTAGCGATCATAAATTTCCGAGCAAGATATAGTTAGTGGAAGTGTTGGGCTGAAGCTACTTAGATGGGAGGGTTATTTTGTTAAGAAAATATACAATGTTAATAAGAGTTAACCCTTCCAGTTCGCAAGTTGGAAATAAAAATTGAGACTTAGCCAATAAATATTAAAAAACTTGCGATCGGTTATTTAATTTTATCAAATTTTTAATGTTATTATGTGGTAAAATACTCGTATTATAAACACGGGTTCCCTCCGTCTACTTACTACTAGAAACTTAATACTCCGAAGTTCATTTTGGCATAACCGATTTCGCATGATTTTATTAAATGACCTGAGCTGCGTTTATTCGTGTTCAAGAATCTTTTCTTCATCTTAACTCTGGGTCTAGGTAGTGTTGTGTAGCTTTCGTAGAAAATGTTATTTACCAAAACACTGGACACACTTGGACAAAAATACAGCTTTTATACACATCTTTAACATCTAACATGACATTCAACAAACATCTGACAAATCGCCGAAGCTCATAAAATCTGTGTACCGTAAAAGCAAGACATATTTTATTTTCTTCGCTATTTTTTCCAACATTTTTCCAAAGAGCACATTACGAAGCCATACTTTGTTATTTACACTATATTTTCCCAGTTTTTCTTCCATTAATCAGAAGCTATTTATACCACTACATCTCTCAGGATACACTTGAAATAAATAGTCGACTCTTCATCTTGTCAAAATAATAAATTTCTGTCGCTTATCAAGAGCAGACAGTTAAAATCTATATTCTTCTCTTTTTAGCTCAAGTTCTGTGTGTAGGGCTGTCTCGTTCTACTATTAATACCGTTAAGAGGAACGATTTGTAGGAATCTTGTCTTGGAATGTATCTATCGTAAAAGGAAATGCACATTTTTCTTGTTGCATGGATAGGGTAAGTGGTTTGAGTGGTCGCCTTGACAACTGGAGGGGGCTTCATCCCCTTAAGGACGTTTAAGAAATGATTTGCGTGAGTCAGAAGCAGCTGCTCAAAGCTCCGTAGACAAATGGCAATTCAGTGGTAGGTGATGCTACTTGTCTAGGGAACTGGTTTGGTGATTGTTCCGATTAGCTTTTCCAGTTAGTTCCACCTTCTTCTTTTCCATACAGGACTACATTTGAAGAGCTTAGATATCACCCTCAAATGGTGCAAATAATTCTTTCAAGAAGTAGGCGGTTCTTTGCTGCACCATAAGGTCTTGGAATTCTTTAGCAGCTTACGTGTTTCCTTCCTCCACACATTTTCAAGTACTACAACCGAATTCAGAAAATGTATCTCATTAGGCCGTTAAAAACTTTTGAATTATATTAATTACTAGCTAATTTGCCCTAGCTTCACCCGTGGTATATTTTGAAACATCATATTCCTCTCCCCTTTGAGCCCGCAATTTTCTGTTCTTCAAATAATGTTTGGAAATCTACCGTATTTGTTGACATTTATGATCACCGCTCCGCGGCGTAATGATATATAAACTAAAACCTTTATCGATAAATGATCAAGTAACACTAAAAGAGTTTTTCAATTGGAACCAGTACTTCCTCAGACTTGCGCGTTCAAACAAACAAGCTCTTCAGATTTATAATACTAGTACAGATACTTAGATGCCCTCTCACTTATTTATTAAAGTAGACTAATATACCTACTTGTACCAGATACAATGGTCAGATGATGTCTTTTTTATGAGCGTACTTCCCCCCCCCCCCTCCCCCTCTCCACTGGCTCCGTTGAAGGTTATGTCGGACTTGAACCGAGTGAAACGCACACCGTCCGTGTCTCGTTGTTTGTTGCCGAAGTTGAGGATGGCAGGTATATTCCTCGCACTCCGGACGACTTAGGGCCACCTCTCTCGATCTGACCCTCACCTCTGTCAGTTGCGGCCTAGGACTATGCACTACTATGATAATTGAACACTGCAGGGTTAAGTTATAACACATTTTTTTACTACAGAACATTCTTTTTCTTCTTCAGCCCATTGTTAATATCGGTCGTATCTCGGAGTCTGGGGTTAGTTTTTTCCAATCTAACTGCGGGTTTGCTGAGTTTCAACATATTCGTAAAGCGACTGCCATATGACCTCCACGACCTGGTAATATCGAAGTATTGCAGTTATAGTTATAGTTTTTAGGGCACCGACTACCCGTAATGACTGCCATAGATGTTACAACCATGTGCAGGCAGGGCTACAGAACAATATGGTGTACATTATCCATGTACATACGACATTACGGGACTAAGCTAGTCGGTAAAATAAAACTAATTACAACAGTTGCATGTTGAGAAAGAGTCCGTAATATTTCACTGCGGCACTAAAAGTGCCGGCGAGGTGTCACGAAGCCTAAAGAAAGTCACCAGTCATGGGAACGGAAACGGGGAAGTAGGTCGGACGCAGATGTGCGTCACTCTCAATCTAGAAGCGTCTTTAGGCAACCTGTTTTATGCCTTAAATAGATTCCCACGGGATATGGCGACGGGAATGAAGCCCGCGGGGAATTGTGTTCATGTGTATCGTATTTATACAAACAAAATGAAATGTTATGAAAATATAAATAGTTTTCTTTTTCATATCTTAGAAATATGAATTATGTAGGCATAGACTTTATTAAGCTCTCAGACGTAATTTATTTATAATGAAAAAAACATAATATTATATTAGATAAATGATAAATTCGAAATCGGCATCAGTAGGTATACTAATATTTTTTTATACCACTCAGGTGGCAAACAAGCACACGGCCCACCTGATGGAAAGTGGTTACCGTGGCCTATGGATGTTTGCAACACCAGAGGAGCCACACTTGCGATGCCGACCCTGTAAGCACAGAGACAAAGCAGGACAAGTCTTTAGTCTTCCCACTGACAGCACAAATTCTCCAGTGTGCTCTTGCCCGGTTCCGAAAGGCGGCGCGGGAGCGGGGTCACGATCCCGAGCCCGAAGAAATTCGGGCCGTGAGATCCCGACTCCACAGGGAAATGGTGGCGGAATGGGAGATACGACTTGGGCGACCAGGCGCAGGGCACGCCGTAGTAACGGCGGTAAGGCCCATCATGGGGGAGTGGCTAGAGAGGCCACACGGCAGCCTCTCGTACCGTCTGACGCAGATGATCACCGAGCACGGATGCTTCGGAAAGTATCTGCGTCGGATGCAGAAAGAGCCAACGTCCGAGTGCCATCACTGCGACGCGAGCGAGGACTCAGGTCCGCACACGCTCACCGAGTGTCCGGCGTGGGAGACGCCGAGGCGGGAGCTTGTGGCGGCCCTGGGAGTGAGGGTTCTCACGCTCTCCACCTTGCTCGCGGCGATGGTTCGCTGCGCGGATGCGTGGGCGGCCGGCGCCTCCTTCTGCGAGCAAGTTATGCTCGCGAAGGAGGAGGCGGGGTGGGAGCGGCAGTGGGAGCAACGAAGGATCGCAAGACAAGCTGCCCGCGTACGAAGGCAACTCGGGCGTCGGAGGTCGATGAACGACCTCCGCCCCCCATGAGCGCAGGCCTGGGGGTGACAGGTGAAGCCTGTCACCCTGGCAGAAGCAGGCCGCGGCGGCGGCGCGCGTGGCGCGCCTCCCCGTTTCCGGGGACGAGTTGGGGACTCTGTAGTCCCCACACCCAAGAAGAGGGCCAGATCGTGAGAGATGGCCCTGGGTCGGCCGGGGTGCGAGGGATATGCCTGTCAACCTCACCTTCGGCAACCAAAACGACCCACAGGCGGCGTGCGTTTTAGTCGGTTCGAGTCCGACATAACCTCCTCCACCGGCTCCGGTGGGGAGGTATCCGTGGGAATTTTGCGCAAGTAAAAAAAAAAAAAAAAAGTGTGCTCTTGCTACCGGGAACACCACACGAAGTTATTATGGCCGCGGTGTTCTGTAGGACCGAGGTACTTCCCCAGTCGGACTGCTCAATTAGGCGGAAATACCGCCATGTCCTACTTCCTATCATATCAATCTAACTAATCTAACAAAGAATATTCGACTGATGATTGATCTTCAATTATCCTGTCTTGTATAAGAAAACTTATACACAGGGAGGAGAAACAGAAAATATGGGAACATACAGACTGACACGCCAATGAAGTGATTCTAGAAGGGGTAATTTTATTTCTCTTAAGGAACTTTAAAAATGAAAAGGTTTGGTAGCATTATAGACTACTTAAAACTGTTAATAGCTATAGAGAGTGAATGTAAGTATGTATTACCTTCCTACAAGTAACTTCGTGCACCATCTAGAATATGAAACAAGTAGAACCACGTTAGAATACACAATACTGCGCATATTTCAGACAAGTTTACGATTTCAACGCTCTCGTCCCAAAACGTAGTTTCTCGAGTTGTGTTTACTGCAAGCGACTATGGACTTTAAAGGCATATTCAGACGGGGATGGTTTCTCGTAAGTTTCAGTTCAAGATATCGTACGATGCTACTATCACCGGCAATAATCGCCATACCATTATCGTATCCAAATGTTTACACACAGGCAAACACTGAATTCTCACCTACGATAATATTGTACGAGATTTGCAAGTGACTTATCGTCTTATCTCGAAATATAATATTATTGTTTTATATGGTTTTCGTTTTATATCGTTTTATTCTGTTTATACAGACACTCAATATTTAATTGCGAGACAATTGTCGAAAAGTGAAAGAGGGAGTAGGTATTATTTGTGCGAATGTTTCATTATCATCATCATCATGTCAGCCACACATAGTCCACTGCTGAACATAGGCCTCTCCCACAAACTTCCAGAATGACCGATCTAAAGCAGCCCGCATCCAGCGCTTCCCGGCGACCTTCATGAGGTTGTCCTTCCTGGCTGTGAACAAAAGTAACCAACGTAGCCCAGCGGATTAGCTCGTTGAAGTGGCAATGGGCGGGACACATAGCGCGCAGAACAGATGGCCGATGGAGCAAAAAAATTCTGGAATGGCGACCGCGTACGGGCAAACGTAGCGTAGGACGCGAATGTTTAGACGAAGCATTTTTTTTATACCACTTAGTTGGCAGACAAGCACACGGTCCACCTGTTGGGAAGCGGTTACCGTGGCCTATGGACGTATGCAACACCAGGGTTGTCACACTCGCGCTGCCGACCATGAAGAAACCTTCTGATGCCCCTCTTGAAGAACCCCATATTGTAGGCGCTTGGGAAAACCGCAGCAGGGAGGTCATTCCACAGCTTGAGTGTGCGTGGGATGAAGTTTATTTCATACCGCACAGTGCGCACAGACTCAGGTCGCAATGTGTGAGGATGAATTCCCTGCTATGGCGATTTTTATTTCTTTCTTTCAAGAATCGTATCTTGTAGGCGATGAACTCTTCCTGTCTCAATGGACTTTAAGTGATATAATTTGTTAATTTTGCTGTGGCTATGGTTGGTGACTAGTTAGATTACCTGTAAGTGCAGGAAATAATCAATTTGATATGAGCTACCAATATTTTTTTGTTGAATAAATTTATCTTTACCATTTCTTCCCATGGCACACACCAATGACTTTTCGATGCTTTTCGAAGTTATGTGTGTTTTATAAGTGTACGGTTAATGGCAATAGGCTCGCCACCTATTGTATTGGAACCTAAACATAAACTGGCGAAATATTGGTGCTAGCACCTCTGCCTACCCCTTCGTGAATATAGGCGTGAGCTTATGTTATGTTATGTTACCATCTTTAGTTGGTGTATTGACAACAACCTCCCCTAGACAAAAGACCCGGGACTGTAGGAAGATGGAAACTAGTGATCTGTTTAGAAATTTCAGATCTTAATGGTGCGATAAACGAGAGTCACTGAACCGCTTGTTTCTGAATTGAATACTCTGCACCGTATGCTGTTGACATCTAAGCCCTGCATGTGTTGTCCTGTGTAAGAAAGGATGGGACTAATTTTAATTTTTTGTATATTCTATGATAAATATGGTAATTTTGTGACACTACCGTTATGATTTTAGTTTAAATTGTTCCAATATTGCATGCCTAATTTGATAGAACTTGTATTTCTTCTACATCATTATTACACTATAGATGTATAATTAATATGTTACATGTTTTTTTTTATACCACTTAGTTGGCAGATAAGCACACGGCCAACCTGATGGAAAGTGGTTACCGTGACCTATGGATAACACCAGAGGAGTCACAGTCGCCCTGTAAGTACAGAGTTTCTGTGCCGTCAGTAGAAGACAAAGCAAGACAAGCCTTTAGTCTTCCCACTGACAGCACAAATTCTCCAGTGAGCTGTTAATGTTCAGCAATAAAAGAATATGATTTGATTTGATAATTGGAAGAGCTAATCAGAACACTCACCATGGTAGAGACGGTAAAATACAGCCAACGAAGCAACATCTCGAGAGGCGAAACAGGCTCGAGAGTGTTCGTGACCTCAGGATTCCCAAAAATGCGGCTGTCGAGAGCATCTAGTAGATACTTCTCGGAACCATCTCAGAGATGCGAGCAGTATTTCATGCAGGAGCGAATGAATATATAGGATTGGCGCTTCAGGTGAAATTTGAAGAGCAAAAGCCACTACTTGGTTATTTCAATATTTCTAATATACCTACCTACCAGACAGTTCACTCTCAAAATTCTCAGTACCCAATCTCTTTATATGAGCATGACAATCAAAATACCATGACGTCATCAACTGTGATGTCATAAATCAACTCTTTGTTAGTACATCTATCATTCGACTAATACGATTGAACTGGCCTCCCTTCCCCAATAAAATGGGCTCGTACCCGGGCCTCTATGATTTATGATTGATATCCCTTGCTCTATGATGATATAGTATTTTTTTATGTACCTAGTCACTAGATGCCTCACTAGGTTTTAGAATAAACCAGACGGAAATGGATGTAGGTTTTATTTTATTTCGGATATGTCGCCTGAGGGGAAGCTGAAAACAAAGATCCTGGATAGAGGGTCGTCATTACACACACCAATATTTTTATAAAGTTAGCCCTTAGCTTGACGGCCTCATTAATTAGACAAGGACACGGCCCACCTGATGGAAAGTGCTTACCGTGGCCTATGACCGGGTGTAACACCAGAGGAGCCATACTCGCGCTGCTGACCTTGTAAGTTTCTGTGCCGTCAGTGTAGAAGACAAAGCAGGACAAGCCTTTAGTCTTCCCACTGAGAGCACAAATTTTCCAATGAGCTCTGGCTACCCTACTCACCGCTGGGAACACAACACGAAGTTATTATGGCCGCGGTATTCTGTAGGGTAGAGGTACTTCCCCAGTCGGACTGCTCAATTGGGCGGAAATACCGCTGTGTCCTACCTCCTCGGTTCAATCGGTTCAGGCGGTTCCCCTTATGAACTATTGGAACCAATTAATGATGTTCGTACGAGTTTTGGTAGATGGCTCCCACCGTCACCGTAAGATGAATATACATAGGAAAATTTGGATGACTTCAGGCGAGGTGCGGTAGCTCAGTGGTTAGAGCACCTGCCCCCTGTAAGAGAAATACCGCGGATTCAAATCCCACCTGAACCGATTAATTTTTTTCTATATAATCGATTTGAATAGTTAGCATATCAAGTATTTTAAAGTTCATTTAATTGACAATGTTGTTTAGCACCGAACAAGTCATTATCAAGAGCCACAGGACTTATCTGCAAACTTTGTAGTTGAACTTTATTTTGTATGTTTTATGTTAGTGCAATTGTGACAGAATTGAATGTGTAAGACTTGTTTGCACTACTTCGTATCAAGAAAAACTGAAGTCGAAGAACTGTTCCACTATTATGTTTACTTACTGTAGTAAGTACTATGTGTACTTACTGTAGAGAAAATGGATGAAGACAATAAAACTTTTTATTCTACACTGTTGCTATTCACACTACTTATGGAATAATTTAAGTTAATTTTAGACATAAAAAGTATATACATACATATAACATACATATAATGACGCCTTTTTCCCGTAGGGTTAGTCAAAGATGAATTAACACCCACATTTCACCAGTTACTGAATTCGGTCCCACGTAATAGCGGGTTAGCCTATTGCCGTCTTCCGGGCACTATTATTCACTCAAGTCATGCATCTGAGGCTGAGTCTGGGCTGTGTATTTCTGTCTGATGTTAAACAGCCCTATCCCTTAGTCGCCTTGTACGACACCGCATGGGAAGAGATGGGGTGGCCCAAATTCTACTCAGCCGGAAACCACGCGGCTGAACATAAAAAGTAACCTAGCTAGCCGACGTGTCCCAGCTTTGCACCTAACATTCTTTGGTAAATATTTTTTTGTTTTCAAATAATGTATGAGAATCTGCCAGATTTTGTTAACATTTATGATTACTGCTCTGCTCCCTGAAGGTAAAGTTTTCGAATGCTACGCAGGGGTGCGGGTTTGTTTCCCGCTCAGATTAAATATTTGTATGCACGAATAAACAAATATTTGCATTGGTTTAGGTTTTTCTACGTATAATGTGTAAGTAAGTAAAAGTATGTTTATCCGTATTCTTGAACCCATAACACAAGCTAGTTAAGCTATTCTTTCTATGGGTCCAGAAAGTGATGAGAATGTCGTCGAATCTTTATTTATATTCCCTTAAGTCGTAGAGTGATGATATATAACCTTCTTTGATAAATCGACTTTTCAAAAAAGAACAAAATCATCAACTGAAAAAGTTTGAACTTCAAAATAACACAGGTTCAGAAACTCACAGAAAAGCTTTTTAAAACAGCTCACACATCGAGTAAGACTAAACTCGAGTCATAAAACTCGTCACGAAGCAATACTACTTGCTAGTTTTCTCACTCATTAACTTGTGTAGTTCTAGTTTACCTCTATAATAACATTATGTTATGTGGTTCTTATTTCTCACTAACACTGTTAAAACAAGTTTATAATCCATTTTTCATTTAATGCCGCGTGGTTCCCGGCAGAGTAGAATTTGGACCACCCCATCTCTTCCCATGTGGTGTCGTACAAGGCGACTAAGGGATAAAGCTGTTTAACACCAGGACAGATATATACAGCCCAGACTCGGTCTTAGATGCATGGCTCGAGTCAACAATAGTGCCCCAAATACGGCTCACCCCCGTGGGACCGAAATTTATTGGTGAAATGTGGGTGAAAATTCACCTCTGCCTAACCCTCCGGGATAAAGGCGTGATTATATGTATGTATGTATGTTTTCATTTAACTGTTAGTTCCAGCTGTATCTTACTTACTTATCTATGGGTACTTTATTTATTACAACAATAATTATCACATTAATACGTGGGGCGCACTATAAGTTTCCGGAATGAATATGAAAAAATACTATTAAAGGTACAAAATTAATTTATTGTTTTTCAAAATAATCTCCCTTGGCGTCTATGCACTTTTTCATTCGATCAAACCAGTTTTGAAAACTTTTGTGCCACTCCTCTGTGGTGACCTCTGAAACGTGTTTTTCATACTCCTCGACAGCCTCTTCTGGTGATGAAAATCGTTGGCCGCTTAATTGGTTCTTAATTTTTGGGAACAGATAAAAGTCACAAGGTGCCAGGTCGGGACTGTATGCAGGATGACTCATGAGTTCTACATTTTTCGCCTTCAAAAAGTCGTTTGTCTGTCTGGGCGTGTGAGAACTAGCATTGTCGTGGTGCAGGATGATACGGCGTTTACGGTTATTTTTACGGAGTTCGTCAATAACTTCCGGCAAACAAATGGTCGTGTACCAGTCACTATTCACAGTACGACGATTTTCTAAAGCAACAGTAGCCACGTGTCCAGTTTTATTAAAAAAAGAAGCAATCATCCGCTTAGATGCACTTTTCACGCGCGCCACTTTGGTTGGTTTCGGCTCATCTTGAAAGACCCATACGCTCGATTGCTGCTTTGTTTTGGGATCGTAGCAATAAATCCATGTTTCGTCACCTGTTACTATGTCCCACACCAAATTTGACGCCCCTTCGTTGAATCTGGTAAGCATGGCACTGCACCAAGTGACGCGGTCCGTTTTTTGATCCTCGGTCAAGTTATGTGGGATCCACCGCGAGCACAGCTTTCTCACACCCAAATGTTTGTGTAGGATTGATTGTATTTGACTCATGCCTATTTCTAAGGATGCGCGAATTTCATGGTAGGTCAAATGCCTGTCTGTTTCAATCATACGGCGCACAGCATCGATGTTTTTGTTGGTCACAGCGGTGGACGGCCGACCATCGCGAGATTCGTCACTGAGATTGATACGACCACGCTTGAATTCTGCAAACCAGCTATAAACAGTCGTCTTGCATGGAGCTTCATCGCCAAAAGCTGTTTCAAGCCGAGCGATGCTCTGTTGAGCCGTCAAATTACACTTAAAATCGTAGAAAATCATACTACGAAAATTTTCCCTAGTTAAATCCATATTGATGCAGACACACAATTTTTTAAATGGCGCCACAAGGTAAAAACAAAAGACAGGCAGATGAAACAAACTGTATTCTACAGCCAAAGAGTTCTATTTTCAAATGTTGTAATAAATTTTTAAATATTGTTTATGTAAGTGGCCAGTTCCGGAAACTTTTAGTGTAACCTATGTATAAGTGCTCTCGATTTTCTGAAAAATATTAAAATTGAGCAATTGAGCAGTCCGACTGGGGAAGTACCTCCGCCCTACAGAATACCGCGGTTATAATAACTTCGTATTGTATTCCCAGCAGTGAGTAGGGTAGCCAGAGCTCACTAGAGAGTTTGTGCTGTCAGTGGGAATACTAAAGGCTTGTCCTGCTTTGTCTTCTACACTGACGGCACAGAAACTTTGTGTTACAGGGTCGGCAGCACGAGTGTGGCTCCTCTGGTATTACAAACGTCTATAGGCCACAGTAACCACTTTCCATCAGGTGGGTCGCATGATTGTCTGCCACCTAAGTAGTATGTAAAAAAACCATTTTTGACGATTTCTTTCGTTTCTAGTATTCATACCTTAAATTAAATGGTCTCATAGAGCCTATTGATTGTAAAATGTTGAATGGCATCAATATCTTTTATGGTCTTTTAGCATTTTTCTTGCTGATTGTACGATTGAGCTAAAATCTGTTAGGAAAAATGCAGTTTCGAATATCTTAAAAGTAAGGGATAATTTTTTAAGAACGTCTTGCTATAATTATTACGATTGAGGTACCCGCCGTCTCAAAAATACACTCTGTATCCTTTTGCTGCAATATATCTGTTGACTAAAAAAATATGAAAGTACACAACAT
Source organism: Eilema griseolum (assembly GCA_963662185.1). Lineage (NCBI taxonomy): Eukaryota > Metazoa > Arthropoda > Insecta > Lepidoptera > Erebidae > Eilema > Eilema griseolum. The sequence continues at coordinate 4,462,609 of OY759255.1, forward strand.
GTATGTGCATAGTGCAACAATTTTAAAACAAAAATCATACAAATTGTATATGAAATTTGAAACTAAAGTTTTAACATAAGAATGAGTCTTATAATTTTACAACTTTTTCGCCAGCTCGCGCCACTTGCAAGCTCAACTTAGAAGTGTCACTTAAAACTGGTTTCAACCGGTTACAACTTGCATGCAGGGTTGGCACTTAACTTTTTTATTTTATTTACTTAAAATCAAACAAGGAGTTGGCTTTGATATTTTATAAAGTTTAATAAAATGTGGTTTGTTTACGATTTACTTAATTTGCAATACCATACTAACTTTTAAACTCTCACGTTCCATGATATACAATAAACGGGAATTATATTATAATTATATTATGGTATAGGTACCTACATATATAACTTTGAATTGCCTGACATTTCGACCAGGTTACATATATTAAAAATATCCAGAAGTGTCGGTAGATGAAGGTCTTTCTACCTCACTGACTCGAAGATGGTATTCGTGCATCACTGAGCCAGTCAGCCTGAGACCACGGCTGTGTAACGTTATGAAAATTAAAGATATTCATGTACCTATACCTTGATCTCGTCAATTTCATACTAAATATGTACCTAAATAGTAAACAAAATGTCGATGTTTGAGACGGGTGAGTAAGAGCAGGTACCTCAACCGTTATTATTACAGCAAAACGTTCTTTGAAAATGTAAATTTTAAAGTTTTAAATTCAAATCAACATGCTGGAATTCTTTTTGCATAACTTTGTGCAATATATATGTCAAAAATACATTTAATCAAAAATACAATATGGGTGTACAAAGTAACCTATTTTATACTATTGTTTAATATCTACAATGTACAGACACGACAACTAAATTATATTATATTAAATTTAATAGATGTGGAAGAGAGACAACCCTAGACTCAACCTCTTAATAGTACTGTTCGTTGTGTCTGTCTGTCAAAGTTTGTCGCGGACCAATCTTTTACAATAAAATACTTTGTTCTGCGTTTGTATAATTTAAGGTGTAAATTACTATTCTCAGAATAGAAAATTAAGTTACGAATAGATTTTATTAATTCAATTTTGTTTTCTATTATAATACTAGTTGATGCTTGCGCTTCCACCCGCGTGGATATGATCCTTTCCAAAGCTATCTATCCAGATGCCTACCTTCATCAGGTTATATTCAAAAATGTTGAACTTTCATACAAAATTTAATCTCCCACCTAAACCCTTTTAACCCCCTTTTTCGCAATAAAAGGTAGCCTATGTTCTTTTCCAATCACTATTCCAGCTCTGCACCGAATTTCATCAAAATCGGTTTAGCGGTTTAGGCGTGAATGCTTGACAGATATATAGAGTTACCTTCACATAATAATAGTACTAATTGCTGATCGAGGCTTTTATAAAATACTTAGGTGGCAGACAAGCGCAGGGCCCACCTGATGGAAAGTGGTTACCGCGCACACTCGCGCTGCCGACTCTGTAAGCACAGAGATTCTGTGCCGTCAGTGTAGAGGCTTTCGTGGATATCGGTTTTCGTGATAAAGCATAGACAAAACATAGAATATTGATATGTCAGTTGTAAGCATCTCTACGAGATTACTACTTTTCACTGGAGCCGTGTACCTAGCAAGTACAATACCAATATTGTCCACATATTAGTATTCTATCATTTATTTTAATAATTTGACAATAATATTTTTATACATACTATTTAATTATATTATTATACATACATTACTAAACAAAACATAATACACACATACATATAAGCATGCCTTTATCCCGGGTGGGTTGAGCAGAGGTGAATTAACACCCACATTTCAACAATCATTGAATTCGGTTCCACGTAATAGGGGATGAGCCTATTGCCATCTTCCGGGCACTATTGTTCACTCAAGCCATACATCTGAGGCTGAATCCAGGCTTTATATATTTGTCTGATGTTAAACAGCCTTATTCCTTAGTCATCTTGAATGACAAGGCATGGAAAGTATTGGGGTGGTCCAAATTCTACTCTGCCGGAAAGTTAAAATGCGTCGTTGATTCGATTCGATTCCCCTGCATCCGCATGTCTTTTGTGGTAGCGTTCCCAGAAGACTGACATTGCTAAGTATGATTACGCTTATTTTCTGACCTAAGAAAAGGCTAGCCTTTTGGTCACGAGAAGCGTCAACCACATTCAGTATTTTCCTTAGACATGTATTTTCCTTTGTTAGGAGGTAGGACACGGTGGTATTTTCGTCCAATTGAGCAGTTCGACTGGTGAAGTACCTCTGCCTTTCAGAATGCCGCGGCTATAATAACCTCGTGTTGTGTTTTCGGCGGTAAGTATGATAGCCAGAACTCACTGGAGAGATTTTGTGCTGTCAGTGGGATGACCAAAAGCTTGTCCTGCTTTATCTTTTACAGTGACCGCACGGAAACTCTTGTTTACAGGGTTGGCAGAGCGAGTGTGACTCCCTTGGCGTAGCACACGTCCATAGGCCACGGTAACCGCTTTCCATCGGGTGGGCCGTGTGCTTGTCTGTCAACCAAGTGGTATAAAAGAAAACATATTAATAAATCTTCAAGACTAGCAACTCAATCTTAGGATTAAATATGTAATATTCCTAAAGGTTCAGGAAGTTTGTCAATTGCGGCTATTTATTCTGCCTATCAATAAAGAGAATGATAATGAATGATTTTCGGATCAAGATTTCAATATAGGCAATGTTCACACTTGTACCTAAATAGTAAACAAGGATAAGACGTTTCTTGATCCTTGTTTATTATTTACCCCTTAACAAATAGTAACTTTATAGCGCCGCACACTATTAAACACACACCACCTTATTTCCATAACCTTTTAGCTGTAGTATATTAAACTAGCAAAACGGTACTTGATATGGACTTTACTGCTTCTGTAATAGAGCACAAATTTAATCGTTTGATATGTGTAATAGAATTTGCCATTAATGTGAGTGGGTTGCAATAATTCTTCAATTAACTGAGTCTCTGGGGCGTTTTAGGCTGTGGTACAAGGTTAAAGAAAGTGTCTCGATATAAAGGCAACAGGCGACAAAAAACTAATATTGCATGGATGGTTATTGTTGTGACGGGTATCAATTTAATAGTTTAACTGGGAAAATCTTAGTGAACTTGGGGGTACTTGTAATGACATGGTATGTGGGTAGATCGATCACAGGAGATTGGCCGCGCATACAATTTAGTCTCCAACGTTAGTTCCGCTCTAACTAATTTCGCAAGAAAAATTTACCAGCCAATACTTTCTCGCCAGCCAAAATTTTGAGCAGTCCGTCTCCCGCTCTACTTAAGAATATAGACCATACACCATTACATCTACGGTGACGCACAAATCAGTCATGAGCCAGCAATTTCCGAGTCTCCCTCAGTTCTACCGCCTGGGACAATTACTTGTAAACAACACTAAATTGCTACACTAAGGCGAAATCGTGACGAGGTCGTTTACAGGTCCCCATTTAATGAATCTAAAATATATAATCTAAAACATGGCGGTATATTATCACTTCTTACTGTGTATCAATCAATTGTTGTTTTTGGAGAATTTTCTCAAGCATTTCCTCTCTACAGTGTTCCTTGACAGCTACTACTAGAGGTAGGATACGACGGTATTTCCGTCCCAATTGAGTAGTCCGAAAGTACCTTCGCTCTACAGAATACCGTGGCCGCCATAATAACCTCGTGTTGTGTTCCCTGCGATAAGTAAGGTAGCCAGAGCTCACTGAATAGTTTTTGTACTGTCAGTGGGAAAACCAAATGCATGCAATTGTCTTCAACACTTACGGCACAGAAACTTACTGTTTATAATAATAATATGTTTATTACGAGCTTGAGTCCATAACGGTGTTAGTAACAATTTGCCTTACAATCTACCCTACCTAATATGTTAGTAATTAGGTAGATATATACAAACAGATATACACAACAAGATATAGAATAACATAAGAAGGTGGGGACAGACTCACACCATTATCGCATGAATCTGCATCCATCTCCTAAGCAATGTCCCATCTCGCCGCAAAAACTTTCAGGAGCGTGTTCGGACTGCCATGGAGGCGCCCGCGTGCCGACGTGCAGCGTTTGCACGGATGTCGGTTATCGTGACAAAATATAGCCTACATCTTTTCTCAAGGTCTAATCTACCCTTCTACCGGATTTGGCAGTTGCAGTGTGGGAATCGAGTCTGGCTACAAGATCTTCCATCATCTAACGTTGGGACTATGTTAGATGACCATACCTTCCGTATCGCAACATCGAACGACCTAGCGCCTGCAATCTCTTCAGGGATCTCCCTGAAGCGTATGGACTAGAAGGCTGGCATTTTCTTTGGTCAGACAATAAGCATTGCCATACAACGTGGCAATGCTGCTAGTCTTCTAAGAACGTTGCCACAAGAGGTATGCGATGCGGAGGAATTCCACGAATTTTAACTTTTGTTTTATTTAATTATTATTTTTTATAAATATAAACATTATCATAGATTTAATAAATTAACCGCGGTAGCCTAGTGGTTGGGTAATGGACTGCTGAGACGAGGTCCCGGGTTCGATCCTAGATTTTACCATGGCACACACCAATGACTTTTCGATGCTTTTCAAAGTTATGTGTGTATTTATCGCAGGTTTATAAGTGCCTGGTTAATGACAATAGGCTCGCCACCTATTACATTGGGACCTAAACATGAACTGGCGAAATGTGGGTACTAGCACCTCTGCCTACCCCTTCGGGGATATAGGCGTGAGTTTATGTTAATTAATTATGACAGAGTTACTTTCGCATTTAAAACATTATTATTGATTTTAACATGGCTAGTGAATAAACATCCGCCCATTGAGTTCGTTCGTAATAATATTATTTTGTTTCAAGTGAAATAATTAAAAGAGTGGTTTTAATTAATAGATATATTTTAAACTATGTTGTTTAATGTTTAACAAGTGTAAATAAATTGTATTATGTAGTGTATTTCGGGTACGATTGCATAATTACTTTAGTGATATGTGCGCGGGGTGGTGCGGAGCTGGATTTATTACGATCATAGATTCCACCCATTGGGCTCTAAGGCAACATGTCTGGTAAGGACCTTTATACGCCTGTTCAAGAAATGGAGTGTGTGTTTTCAGTGTTCATGAGTAGACGTGATTCTTTTCCTGCAAAGTATGACTTTCGAATGAGTTATTGTAGAAACGTTGAAAGGTTATATATAAGAGAAAATTGCATGTAAAATAACGCCTCCCCATGCTCGGAGACTAGATGGGGACACCGGGGTCCCCACACTCGAAGAGGGCCAGCTCAAAAGATATGTCTCTGCCAATAGCACCACCGGAAACCTAAGACCCACAGAAGGTTTGCGTTTTAGTTTGTTCATACATAACCATTACAGCCGGCTCCAGTAGAAAGGGGTATCCATGGGTATTTCACCAGCCAAGGCGATCAATCTCATACTCTTAAACAATGACATACCTACCTACTTATTCAAAATGAGTAATTTCCACTTCTCAATTACGTTTCTCGGAATTCTCGTACATTTATTCAAACAGCTTCACCGTATACGAGGCAAAGTTGCTTCCCACATTGAAAGGATAAACTCAGCTTGCTCTATAAAAGAATTCAACACAAACGTGCAATTCCTTCACAATAATATAAAAGGGTTAAATTGTACAACATGGTATAAATTATGCTGTGAAAAATACAAAAGAGAAACGCGGGCAAGAACGTCTTATCTTAGGTGACACACGGTCAGATAAAGTTAACAACATACTTGGTAACTTGTTGGAATAGTTTATACTCGTAGCATTAGAATGAATTGTTTTCCTGTGTTAGTGAAATTCAATTTAGTGCCAGCAAGAAAACTACCGAAACGATCGCGATATTTGCAAGTAATGAAATGTTGTATTCACATAAACACATATTGATAACTCACTTGTACTTTTCCACATTACTTTATTGCTTATTACACCTGACCGGTTTCGCCTTACGGCATCCTCAAAGGTTTAAAATGACATTTAAGAGCATTCCTATTAGAAACATTGCGACACTCGCAATGTTTCTAATGTAATGTGGAAAAGTACAAGTGAGTTATCAATATGTGTAACAACAAATTCCACCAAGTGCCATCAATCTACAGTATAAATATTCACATAAACATATATAGTTTCTCGTTTTGCCAATATAATACATTATAGGTATACATAGAAATACCCCGAACAATCTAAATATAAATATTAATGTGGATATCAAACTCGCGATCTACATATATCTTAGCAGAATGTTATCAGAACAACCTCTGAAAATTAATCGGTTGAGGCGGGATTCGAAACCTCGTTCCTCCAAGGGAAAGATCGCCCCTTGGAGGAACACTCTGACCACTAAGCCACAGAATCTATTTCCGAAATCGAAGAACGTTAGCAGAATAACCTGGTAATTGTTGAGTTGACATATTTTGGACTCCACAACTGCTTTATTCAGAAAAATGACAGAATACAGAATAGATATTATAAAAAAGTAAAAAGTCGCTGTTCATGACATTCATAATGTAGATAGGCTCCTCAATAATTACAATGCACTTGGATCTTGGCCAAGTAGGTTTATTGCACGTTACAAGGCAACCATTAAGGGCTCTTTTTGGCAACAATTAGTGAAAAAATACGCTTAAAACTGAAATACAGAAGTAATCTGGGAAAACGCTCCCGGCCCCGTCAGTTCAGAATAAATGTTTTTCTTTTTTGTTTGTTTTAAAGAGTTTGAACGAAGGGCAGAATATACCAATATTTATAATTATTTAACGGTTTGGGACCTTTGGCGACTAAATCATGGTACTTACTAATCATGCCGACGTTTTAGATGCGTTGCAGCATCCGTGATCACGACTTGACTGACTTGCGAAAGTTGTGAGGTATATTACATATTTTGTGTGCAGCTATCCTTCATTACTTTTATAATAAACACCGCAATAGTTTAAAAATAATATCAATATTCATTTAATTCATTATGGTAATTTCGTCAATTTAAAATGTTGTAAATTATGTTGTTTACTGATCAAAATCACATGTTCAATTCAACATGTGTTGATAAACATAACATTTACTTTGACTTTTACTGTTGACTTTATATAATATTAAATTTTATCTTGCAAAATATACATTTAATAATGACATTACAAAATTCTTCTGCATCACAAGATTATTTTACCGTAGTTTTCTCATCTGATGGTAAACTGAAAGCATGATGACCTGATCAAACGCTTTTCACGCGTTTAATAATTAAATAAATATTCTCCAATATTGTACACATTACTACCAAGACCCATGGTAAGCATAGTTTCCCTAGCTTGTGTTATGCAATCTAGAATGCGGATAAATATACCTAGATACTTTTTTTTGTAAATGAATACATATTATACATTGAAACACCCAGACCAATACAAATATACAACACATAGTTAGGTTTACAAATAATTTGGGTTTATGCTTACAAAAAATACATATGTAATCTAATGTCACATTTAATTGTATTTAATAGATTATTACATTGTGATTCACTTAAATAAAACATTTTTCTTTCTTTCTTTCTAATTGCACCAAACAGGAATTGAACCCGAGTCCCTTGTGCCGAAGTCCGAAGCCCTTGTCCTGAGTCCCCAGTCGAACGTTCTACCGCTACACCACAGAGGTCGCTAGTTGTAAGTAGTAAGTGGCTGTTGGACGTTCTTGACAGCAGTGTGTCCGCAGTTATCTCCACTGTGGCACTACTGCCGCTGGCGGTGCTTTCTCGTGAAATAACATTTTTGATTGTCATCCCCTCCTATTCTTTTTAACCCTTTGGGTACTATCAAGATGTAGATGTTTCTTACAAAAATGCTAAGTGGAGTGTTATGGCGGAGTGTCTTATCGCGGTTGTAATAAAATTGCGCTAATAAATTACTAAGCCCATTTGAAGCAAATGTTAGGGTTTTTTTTTTGTTTTGAATGTAGAGTTGTGAAGTAAGTGACAGTTTAAGAATGATAAAAAATGCAACGATATTATTACACTACCAAAATTGATGATTTATTGAATAAAGTACATATCTGTCAAAACAATCCAATACTTGCTAGACAACTTTAATATCAGTAGAGTAAGCTCATGAAGTATGAAAGAGCGAAATTAATTGTGGGTTGTTATCTCTGACTATCACGGACGGCAAAAGGCGTGAATATACATATTATATACGCATATTATTTCACAAACAACTGTGTTGACATACAAATAAAAATCGTTTATGTATATCAATGGAATACTGTGACAAAGTTGGCGCGAATAAAGGTATACTCGTAATTCCGAAGGCGACCACATATGACAACTGCACATGTGGAGCCTACCTACCGTGAAATAGACTTTTTTTTTACGTGCGCAAAATCCCCACGAATACCTCTCCACCGGAGGCGGTGAGAGAGGTTATGTCGGACTCGAACCGACTAAAACGCACGCCGCCTGTGGGTCGTTTTGGTTGCCGAAGGTGAGGTTGACAGACATATCCCTCGCACCCCGGCCGACCCAGGGCCATCTCTAACGATCTGGCCCTCTCCTCGGGTGTGGGGACTACAGACTCCCCAACTCGTAACCGGAAACGGGAAGGCGCGCCACCGCCGCGGCCTGCTTCTGCCAGGGTGACAGGCGGCTCCACCTGTCGCCCCCAGGCCGGCGCTCATGGGGGGCGGAGGTCGTTCATCGAGCTCCGACGCCCGAGTTGCCTTCGTACGCGGGCAGCTTGGCTTGCGATCCTTCATCGCTCCCGCTGCCGCTCCCGCCCAGCGTGAAATAGACTCGAATATGATGAATTTCAATGGTGCCATTTATCCATATCGAAGTTTACCAAGTAATTGGGCTTTATATATATGTTAAACAGCCCCATCTCTTAGTCACCTTGTACGACACCGCATGAGAAGAGATTGGGTGTTAAATTCTACTCGAAAGCGATGATCTCGACATTTTCAACATCCGCTTAACCGACTTAAAATCAAAGTTACTACCTAGTTGTGTTGCTTGAAAATTTTGGTTTCATGTTTGTAATTTATTTGTAGTCACCATTACAATTTGTTTTTGCTACTGGCACTAGCACTGTTCTGATATTTTTGTGAATGTTATGTACACCGTAATTGTTATATGTATCGGAGACTTTACCAATAATTGAAATTTGTGTGAATTATGTAATACATGTAATGTGGTTGTACTTATTTAATAAATAAATAAATAAATACTCTGCCGGAAACCACGCTGCTAATGTAAATGTATAGATATAATAGCGAAGGTGTTTGTTTTTTATTTCTATGGGCCATTTATATGCAGTTGGATGTCGTGTCGTACACATGTAGCTGCAATTAATTAAAACAACAAACAAAATTCTGTAAAAGTCCGTAGTTGTCATAACATAACATTAACTCACGCCTATATCCCCGAAAGGGTAGGCAGAGATGCTAGCACCCAAATCTTATCTTATCTTACAGAAGATTCTTGGGTATTTCACAAATTACCACAATAAGATAGAGGATAAGGACGTATATTTCTCACCGACTTGGCACCAAAAACAAAGATTGCGTCGACCACAGATATATATTTTAGAATGCTGTCTAACGCCACAAACTACATATATCACACTAACCTTCTTTCCGCGTTCAAGCAGATATGCAGATATTATGGCATAATATAGACTGACGGTAACCGCTGTACCGCGCCTTAGATATATGCACGACGACACAGCGAAGAATCGACCAATCGACGACAGATTTGGTCAGGCCGCCGCCAACGCTCACAGCGGTGTCTCGCTCGCTTACTACTGATATTCTCACATATATTTCTCTTTCTATACTTCGTCCCCCGCCGCGTGTTTCTAGGCCGTGATACAGCGGTAGCGGTAATATTATTACTAACTATTTATACTATTTATTGATGGCACTTGGTGGAATTTATTGTTACACATATTGAAAACTCACTCCACAGTATTTTTAATATAATAATAAAAGGCAAAACCGGTCAGGTCTAATAACAATTAAAAATAATAAATATGTGTTATTACTAACTATTGATATTAAATTATGGTTAGATTAATTTCTATATCCTTTGTTGCAGGTAAACAAATTTAATACTCAAAAAGAAGTCTGTCAACATTAAGAAACAGATACAGCTCTGAATGGGTGATATTTAATAAAAGGGGTTCAGAAGACGCTTAACTAATAATAAAAGGTAAATCTATACTAATATTATAAAGGTGAAGAGTTTGTATGTTTGGTTGAACGCGCTAAAAAATAAATACCCTACAACATTCTACACAACGATATCTAGACCCATGGTAAGCATAGCTTAACTAGCCTGTGTGATGGAATCCAGAATCAGGATAAAAAATTTAGATACTATTTTTTAAACATGGAAACACTCTCTAATTTCAGGAATAACTGGTCTAAGTTAAAAAAATATTTTTGTGTTGAATAGTCCATTTGTCGAGGAAGATTACGGGCTACATATTAACACGCTACTACTGAAGAGTGCGGAGCAGTATTCATACATGTCAATAAATCCAGTAGATTTCCATATATTACTTAAAATTAATAAACTGCATAAATTTCGGGGAGGATTTCAATGTGTACCACGGGCAAAGCCAGATCGGGTTGGCTAGCAAGAAATAATAATCATAACAATGAAATCCAATTCCTTTTACTCAATAGGCTTTTTCTGTAGCGTGTATTTACGTAGAAGTAGCGATGAATATTTACTACTTCGGTTCTTCAGAACTTCATAAGAAGATTATATTGACAACAAGTATACAGTATTTATACTTTGAATTGATAGAAAAGCAAAAACCGTTTCTTTTGTATCTTTTCTATCGTGTTATAAGTGTCTTATGATTCCTCCTCCTCTGCCTCCGCCCTACAAACCGCGGTCATAATAACTTCGTGTTGTGTTACCAGCGGTTAGTAGGGTAGCCAGAGCTCCCTGGAAAGTTTTTGTGCTGTCAGTTGGAGGACGATAGGCTTGTCCTGCTTACAGGATACACTCTCTGTGTTTACAGGGTCGGCACAGAAACTCTGTATGCTTACGGGGTCGGGATGTGAGCGTGACTCCTCTGATTTTGCCGCGTCAATAGGCCACGGTAGCCACTTTCCATCAGGTGGGCTTGTCCGCCGACTAAGTAGTATAAAAAAAAAGTTTAATTTAGTAACAAACAAAAAAGCATGTTCACAAACAAGTTTTATTGAGCTATAATTTTGGGAAAAAAGTATAACCACCTTTTTTTATTTTATTCTATTCACAAGCTAAACTGGCACGATTACAGCAAAATGCCTGCTATTCAGTACAATCTACAAAAAGCCTGCCCATAAAAGCCTATGTACATTTATCTAGATGACTCTAAAGTACCTTTGCATAATGCACCTCTCATATTTGCATGCCAGAGTTTGTTTCACTTACAAAGTAGGCTTTCACGCAAGTGCTGAGGTCAACGGTGGCTCTTGTGCCGAGATCTGATAAGTGCTGTTTCGCGTAAAAGTTCGGAATACAAGTCTGATACATTTTAAAAGATTTCAGCGAAAGAAATTCGTTGGTATATTTTGTTTTTATTAATGTTCAGTGATGATCTTGAGTTACAATTCTATTTCATCTCTTCTGTTATAATTAATAATTCAGTAGTTGTGCTAATATATATACATACATATAATCCCGCCTTTATCCCCTAAGGGTTAGGCAGAGGTGCATTAACATGGTTTTCCGGGCTCTAATGTTGACTCAAGACATGCATCCGAGGTAGAGGCTGGGTTGTGCATATATCTGTATGATGTTAAACAGCCCTATTCCTTAGTCACCTTGTACGACACTGCATGGGTAGAGATGGGGTGGTCCAAATTTTACTCTGCCGGAATCCACTCCTTTGAGTCTGGAGGTGACGGATGGAGCCATCTGTCACTCTAGCAGAAACAGGCCGCGGCGGCGGTATGCATTGCGCGTCGTACCATACTCGGTGACGAGTTGGGGACTCTATGGTCCCCACACACGAAGGGGGTCAGATATAGAGAGATGGCTCAGGGTCAGTCGGGGTGCAAGGGATACCCCGGCATCTGAAGTCGTAACAAATAGGCGAAACAAAATAAAACTCATGTAATGCTCCTGTTAATTAATTTCAGTCAACGTTATTATATAAATAATACCGTGTAATGAGAAGCAGCCTTTAGCGATCTACATATCTATAGGAGCTGTCACAACATCCTTTCAAACAATAGGCATCAAGAGTTACGGGCTGGTGACAGTCAATTTCGGCGGAACAACGCGAAATTAACCTTAGTTAATAATTATTAATTAAATACCGTTCTATATTGATAAATTAGTGAGGGGATTGGCTCGATAGTATTCAAACTATAATTAGGTATTGTATATTCATAAAATTAATTAGTGTTTTCGTGTATGAATAGATTTTTCAGTATGGACTTACGTAACTTAGACCATATACTGAATAGACACAGCAAACTATCAAAATGCACAAAAGAACGTTTTTTTTAAATCTTTATTTACTTAGAAGCTTTTGGCCAATAAACCATGCCAGCTCCATCGTACCCTAAGTTGGAAAGCTCAGTCCTTAAAAATAGTAAAAAAACGACTTGAAAAACGAGTTACGCGTGAGTATACTAATGTCGATATAGTTTTTAAAATATCAATATGCCGCATTGGAGTGACACTTTCTGCGTCCGTAGAGTTTATTTAAAATCTAACTTACCGAAGTAACATGTGTGAGTGTATTTGGAAAATAGTGTAACCGTGTCTTCGTCGCAGAGATGACCTCCGTGGCGTAGCGGTAGAGCATTCGACTATTGTACAGCTGGCGCGGGTTCGATTACCGCTCAGTGCAATCATTTATATGCATGAATATGTATGTATGGATGATTCTATGTATTTACAAAAAAAAAGTATCTAAGTATTTTGATCCGCATTCTAGATCCCATAACACAAGCTCGTTAAGCTATGCTTACCATGGGTTTAGACAGCGCATAAAATGTCGTGGAATATTTATTTATTTATTCTGTAAACTTTAAACTGTTTCAAAATATAAAGTTCATTTGTTCGCAAAATTTTCTTAAAACGATGTTAGTTAGAATTTTTCACGTTATATGTATACATTAAATACTAATCTCATAATCCCATTTCAAATTAAATCTAGTATCATTTGTCTATTGAAAATTTTACAATATTAAACCACAAATTCCACATTGAAAAATAACAAATGCCTGAAAAAACGTAGACGTCTCTCACAAAATTAGCAGAGGTTTTGTCCACTTTATAATGTTCTAAAGAATAATTTTGAAGCAAGAAAAATCTCATTATAACATTGGGGCATTCATAAAATTTCAGAGTAGGTTTTTGATATTGATGAAAAGCTTCACTATGATTACAAAATTAATAAGGACTTATTTTATTTTATAAGATAAGTTCGGTACGTGTCCTCTTTCAATATCAACAAACGTATTAATAAAATAAATCACATTGATTTTATTGTTTATGACGAACATAAAAATGCGAAAGTTTTTATATGACTATTTTTTCTTAGTAAATAATAAAACCCTTGGAAAGGTCTCTTGTTGACGGCTTTTCAAAGTTGGCATTAGAAAAATTGCTACAGGGTTTGTTACACGAGTAGTACGCCTTAAAAGGTATATAATAAATAAAGCTGGTTAAATACGAGTTGGATTCATGCTTAAAGGTTCCATACAAAATTCGATTAAGGAACGAGCTTATGCATACATACATACATATAATCACGCCTTTATCCCTGGAGGGTTAGGCAGAGGTGAATTATCACCCACATTTCAATAAATAATTATATTCGGTCCCACGTAATGGGATGAGCCTATTGCCGCATTTCGGACATCAATGTTGACTCGAGCCATACATCCGAGTTTGAGTCCGGGCTGTATATATAACATCGGACGCTAAACAGCCCTATCCCTTAGTCGCCTTGTACGACACCATATAGGAAGAGATGGGGTGATCCAAATTCTACTCTGCCGACTTATGCTACCAAGTTATGCTAACCGCAATATATTCTGACTTAGAGCGTTGACTTACTTAGAAGTTTGATTTTTGCACAGTCACAAGATGTTATAGATTTGAGTAGGTATGAATATCAACTTGGTGCCGCTACGTGTTCCTGAGAAAAAGGTCTTGATAGATAGACGGACAATGAAATGATCATGTTAACGTACCAGTTTTATCTTCTACATAACATAAACTCACGCCTATAACCCCGAAAGGGTAGGCCGAGATGCTAGCACCCACATTTCCCCAGTTTATGTTTAAGTCCCATTGTAATAGGTGCCGAGCCTATTGACATTCACCGGGCACTTATAAACCTGCAATAAATGCACACATAAGTTTGAAAGGCATCGAAAAGTCATTGGTGTGTGCCATGGTAAAACTTGGGATCGAACCCGAGACCACTTCTCAGTAATCCATTACTCATACCACTAGGCTACCGCGCGTTTATCTTCTTGAGGTATGAAATCCTAAAAATACCATTTAGGTGGTAGACAAGCACCTTTCCTGATGGAAAGTGATTACGGTGGTCTATGGACGTGTGCAGCGTGAGGAGTGTCACATTCGTCAGTTGAACTATGCTTACTTTGGGTCCAATTGAGCAGTCCGACTGGGGAAGTACCTCCGCCCTACAGAATACCGCGGTTATAATAACTTCTCCAGAGCTCACTGGAGAGTTTTTTGTGCTGTCAGTGGGATGACCAAAGGCTTGTTTGGTCCTCTACACTGACGGCACAAAATCTCTGTTCTTACAGGGTCGGCAGCACGGATGTGACTCCACTGGTGTTACACACGTTCATAGGTCATGGTAACCACTTTCCATCAGGTGGGCCGTGTGCTTGCCTGCCACCTAAGTTGTATAAAAGAAAAAAAATAGATACCGCCATATTGAATACCGTTAAATATAATGATATCTACAAAATATCGACTACCAAAGTACCAGCCCTAAAATTTCTAAGTATACCCTCAACGGGTGCAAAATGAAGCCACATCCCGCTGTCATCCGCAGCGCACTCTGAAAAACTAAGAGGAATAGCACTGCTATTGAGATCTGGCTATTAAACCAGCGGATTTAAACTTTGAGCGTTTTTATCGAAGGATGAACTATAAAGTAGACGTGAATTGGGATATAATTCTGTTGATTTTGATGTGGTTTTCTATGTGTGTTAACGTATGAGACGTGTGAGCGAGAAAGAGGGCTGTGGAGAGATTTATTTTCAGAGTTATTTTTATAAATGCATGCCCGTTACGAGTTATCTTGGCCTTTTCTTAAAACATCTCCGATCTGATTTTTGTATCGTTATTATAATGAATGCAGTCTCTAAATGATCTTAACATCAAGTTATTAAAACGAATAGATTCTGTTTAATTGATTTAAATTGTATTAATGTTCGAACTAAAGATGTGTATTAAATATCAGTGCAATCAGTTAACAGGTAGGAGGGAAAATCAAGGCAGTTGTCCATTCATAACTCATTTATTTAGAAGAATATTACCCGTCACATAACATAAATATAAATAAATATAAAATAATATTTTTATAGGAGGTAGGACACGGCGGTATTTCCGCCCAATTGAGCAGTCCGACTGGGGAAGTACCTCCGCCCTACTGAATACGGTATAATAACTTCGTGTTGTGTTCCCGGCGGTGAGTAGGGTAGCCAGAGCTCACTGGAGAATTTGTGCGCTGTCAGTGGGATGACTAAAAGTTTGTCCTGCTTTGTTCTCTATACTGACAGCACAGAAACACTGTGCTTACAGGGTCGGCAGCACGAGTGTGGCTTCTTTGGTGTTACACACTTCCATAGGCCACGGTAACCACTTTCCATCAGGTGGGCCGTGCGCTTGTCTGCCACCTAAGTGGTATAAAAGAAAAATACATATCAGCACATACTTTTTCGATTATTGCAATAATCGTTCGTGTTCGAGATTTCCATACAAATCGTTAGTAAAGTTAAGTTCGGATCGATCATAATGTAAACTAAAAAAAAAATCAGGTAAGCCGTAGAAAATTTACGAAGTCAGCAATTTATAATAATGATACTTAATTAACACTTACAGCCCCGCTTCTTCAATCTCCAATCTTCTTTCATCTATAGTTTTTTCGTATCTGACCCCTATAACATTTCTTTCTCTATCTTGTTCAACTACATCTTCGACCATACCAAATCATTCCCACATCACGCTGTTCTCCACTTAGTTCTTCTCTGTTTACCCCCATAGAAAACATGCGTGGTTTAGTTTATGACAGTATCTCTTTACATACTATTTAATATTTATTTTATCTATACACATGAGAGTCGCTTTCACAAACAATTATGCTACTTTTAACTTTAAGACAATACGCAAAAGGCAAACAATTATCCCCAAATATAGTACAACAATAAGTTCAGAATTTTGTTGGGGCTCCCACGTTACTCCAGTGTCGAAGCGCTCACTGACAGTTTTAGCACCATCCTGCGAAAGAGGATGCCATCTATGACACTGGCTACGTCGAAGGCATTCTGAGGTCATCAACGAGAAGTCGTGTTGCTCTGTCATTGCGCATTAAGTGCGTGTAGATATGCATGTACCCGGTTTTGTTTTGTTTTGTATGTGATTTTATTTTGTTACTAACAAAGTTTTTAAGTGTTGTACTACTAACATTTTTATAGCACAAGGTCCGAAATAAAGATTTTTTTAAACGCTCACTTCAAAACCCGACACTAAAATGTCAACTGGTAATTTTGGCAAAGAAATCAAAGGGTTTCGCCATTCAAAGAATATTGAAAATGAGAAAATAAAAGTATTTTACTTAATATTACATTAATAATTTACATACGACTGCCTACATCATATTGTACTAGTGTGGTTAAGATATAAAAGAAACCTTGTTGATATAAAAATATGTTATTAATTTCGACTTTACCTATTACAATAATTGAAAATATTAAACGGGATATATTTTTGAAACGGGGTAGCTACCTAAACCATTGTAGTTACAATAAAACGTTCTTAGGAGACCATTCATAACTTTTTAAGATATACTCAACTGCATTCATTGATTTTAGCAAAATTCTACGGTCAGCAAGAAAAATACTAAAAGTTCAATCATTTTTTTAGTGCCACTCGATCCTATTTCGTGTTGGGATCAAGACTCTAAGAGACTATTTAAGTTTCCCATACATATCATTGAGAGAAACAAAAAATAAATTTTTAATTCTCACCAAATGATACTTCTTCTTACTATAATAAAAAGCCTCTTCGACTATAATAAAACTTACTATAGTAAAAAAACTCTAAAAAGACTCGCATATCACTTGGTCTTACCAAGCGATATGCGAGTGTTTAAATATAATTTTGTTGTCAAAACTCAACTCAATCAACTCAAAATGGTAGATCAGACACCAAACATATTAGTACTCGGTAGCTCGATGGTCAGAGTGGTACCTGTAAGGGAATGATCGCGGGTTCAAGTCCCGTCTGAGCATTCACTGTTTTCTTCTTCTTCCTCTTAGCGTTGATCCCAGTAGTATCCAAAGCTTTTACCTCGGAGTCTGGGGTCCACTTTACCAGTCTAACTGCGAATTTGGCTAAACTTCGTTATTTCCCGTGAAGCGACTAACACCTGACCTCTACAACCCAAAGGCAATATTGAAGCAATTAGACTAGTTGTTGGTCTTTTTAGGGCTCCAACTATCCGGAATATCTACCATTGATGTCGGTATGGCAACTGGGACCAACGGCCTATATTCATGCATACAAATATTTGCACTGAACGGGGATCGAACGCGTACTTCCTGCGTAGCGGCCGCGTTCACTACCGCTACGCCACTTTTTCCAATTTAAATTTATTTAAATGGTAGAACTGTCTGTCTGTCTTAAGAAAATATTTATAATGAGGGCTAATAGCGAAATATTTACAATAATACGTCTATGTTTACCCTCTCAGGGATAAACAAGGTTGAGTATATGAAATTAATGTTGAATTGGAAATCAATTTTGAAATAAAAGTAAAATTATAAACTGAATATTAATAAAAATGCTAGCACCTTTTATTATAATTAATTTAGAACTTTTAATATTTTGTGTAAGTATAAAACTTTGATTCGTTTCAAGTAATTAGATAAAATTCGACTGAATAGAGCCGTCTGAAACTTTTTATATTGAATATTTGAAGCGATATTATGAATTTGGTTTTAGTTAAGTTTACAACAAGATTTTTTTGAGTATTTAATTATTTTACACCTGATGCACAGGTACACAGGTGGATTTATTGTCACAGGTATTCTCTACCATTCAACCAAATTATTATTGAAAATTAGCACAAGCGATTTAGCTTAACTGAACGGTTTAGAACGAATATTAGTAATTTCAGTTCTAATATTCTTTTAAAAAATGTTTAAAATTTAAAACTTCTTAGAATAACTAAGATAGTTTTGCACTTTAGAAATATTATTTTACTTGCTTACAATTCTTTTTGATATGTGTCTTAAAACGTGTAGTATATTTTTATCCTGAAAAGGTTTCCATAAGAATGGGATCAAAATTCTACAAAGTCGAAGCTGCGGGCAACAGCAATATTAAAATTATCGTGTCGTAGACGATCTACGTCGTAGATGTGCTACGCAATAAATTGTAGACTATCTATTTCGTAGAGGTTTTCACTCATAAAAATTAGACCATCGAGAGTGATTATTTATCACAAGGTCTCGAATTCACAACACTCTCTAGATCCGAACATCAGTATGTAGTTTAAAATTATAGTGGACTAGCTGTTACCCTTGACTCCGCCCGCTTGTATGTCAGTTATCGTGAAAGAACCAATTCAGTTCAGTTTAGGCACATAAATAGCACATATAAATGTTAAAATTTTATGTCAAGAAATATTATGAAAATAATAAATAATATAAATAAACTATTGGAAAATGATTCTTTCGCTGGTTCGGTATGTTAGTTCTACTGAGACAATACCAACTAGAAACTAGAGAACTAAATTAGAATTAGTTTATCTTTTTTGAATATTGTATTGTTTACATATATATGTTGTGCGAGCAAGCAAATTAAGGTTGAACACGCATTTACATCATCAAGATACACATCTACTTTATAATAACTCATTTAATTTTTTTAACTTCTATTTTAAATTTATTTAGTGCCATGTCAACTTAATTCTGAAGAATTTTATCAAATACATATTTTTGTGCAATTAGCTACAAACAAATCACCAACTTTGCAAACCCTGAGCCTTATGTTTTTATGTCCTTTACAATCGTCTAATTTATATCTGTAGCAAATTTCATCAAAATCGATTCAGTGGTTTAAGCCAGCAAGCGTAACAGACAGACACGCAGAAAGACAGTTACTTTTGTATTTATTTTATAAGTGCATGGATGCATGACTGGACTTTACAATAGTGCCCGGAAGATGGCAATAGGCTCACCCCCCATTACGTGGGACCGAATTCAATGATTGGTGAAATGTGGGCGTGACTTCACCTCTGCCTAACCCTCCGGGGATAAGGGCGTGTTTATATGTATGTATGCATGGATGTTAATCAAAAATCTACTTAATTATAAAATCAATCACTGGTCAATACAAACCTGAAATTTTGTAAGTAGGTTCCTTACAGGGAGTAGACATACGATAAGAACGGGTGTTATGAAATTTCACCCCTAAGGGGGCAAAATGGGTTAACGCGCACGCAGTTGCGGTTGGCCGCTAATATTAATACAAGGTAAAGAAACTGTAGTTTGGCTACATTTTTATTTATTAATCTGAGGCCCTGTCGGCAAAAGGCTCGCAACTATAAGCAACTTAAGCCTACTAAGCCGAGTTAATGGAACGCCCGTCCAAAGATACAGAGCCTGTAAAAATGTGTTACTAGGCAGTTTTACTATATTTTACATCGAACACGTCAATATTACTCCACTTCGTCTCGTGGTAAGCTAAAGAGGCAGTCTCAGGAAAGTGGTTTTGTTACCTACTTAGGTGGCAGTGAGGCCTACTTGGTGAAAAATAGTTACCGTGGCCTATGGACGTTTGCAACACCAGGAAAGTCACATTTAGCTGACAGTCCTGTAAGACCAAAGAGTCTCTGAGTGCGTGTAGAAGACAATGCAGGACAAGACTTTGGTCTTCTCACTGATAGAACAAAGAATCTCCAGTGAACTCTGGCTACCCTACAGCACTTACAATGTCACAATGATGGCCCTCAGTTTGACGGCCTCATCGGATGCTTTTACAAGAATCGTATAAAAATTTCCATGTATAATACTCGTATATATGTATGTAATGTTTACATTCATATGCATTCATTAAAAATTTTAACGTTAAAAAAATAATAAACAAGTAATCACAGCAAATAAATGCACGTAATAATAAATTAATATAAAAAATATTGCAATCGGCGATCGCATGAAGTGAAACATCCTGTATAGAATAGTGGTATGCCTCGTGTTAGTGGGGGCTGTTTTTCGACATTACAGCTGAGCAAAGTTACTTACCTGTTTATGATTTTCTTCTAACATTCGTCATAATTAATGCATAAATTACAAAGTGTATAAAATAGTAAATAAACATGTTTAATTAAGTTACAATTGGTTATCATACACTGTCTGGGTTTACAGAATAATACTGAATTTATGTAATATAATGCAAATATGATTATTAAATTAAAAAAATCAGATACATATTTTGTTTATTTGTGAAGATAATACGAAAAACCAGCTTCATTGCTTTTCATTGATGAAGACTTTTCTCCACAATGATGGGAGATAGAAGGAGGGAGGCTGTACTGCCTGCTGAGATAGCCTATTTACTGGCAAAAGGCTTTAGGACTAAATTTGTTGCTTCGTTTACGAGATTACGTTTTGTGTACAAGAACGGAGTTTCACAGATGTCATATTAATGGAAGTAATACGTAGTACCGTATAGGTGGTGTAGAAAAGGGTCACCCTAACTCTTGACAAGGGTGTCGTAGAAGGCAACAAGGCATAGGGCTGTTCGATCTGACAGTAAACATTCAGACATTGACATAGTGCCCGCTTGACGGTAATAGGCTTACTACGTGGGACTGAATATCATAGTTGGCAAAATGTGGATGTTGGTACAGTTAATACAACTTTGCCGAACCCTTTTAGTCTATAGTTAATCTACAGTTGTAAAGATATGTTTTAAGATAGATAAATAATGGTAGATAGATAGATTGTCTGCCACCTAAGTGGTATAAAGAAAACAGATAATTTATTGAACACCAATGAATTTAGAGTAGAACTAGTAGGTAGCATATAGGCACTAGCAGGTGGCCTTATCACTGGAAGCGATTTCTTCAAGGCGACCCCGGGATGAATGTGATAAAAACAAAAGATTTGGTGTGGCTTAATTTACGTGGAATTTTGGCCCCGTTCCTGGAACCCATGGGTATCTGTTTCCCGGAGAAAAATAGTTTGTGTTATTTCATTATAATTTATCACTGCTCCGAATTATTTCAGCTAGATTCAATAGGAATAACAAACACCAAACATTCGAACATATTCACAAAATTTGATATTTATGGTATTAATAAGACGTAGAAAAATTAAATTTTAATTGTTTATTTTTTAAAATAGTGCACGCTACTCATATAACGTTTTTGACGTCAAATTTCGTATTTATCTGACTAGTCAAATTAGTTCATTTAGTTATAATTTAGTAAGTTATGGTAAGTTATACAGATTATTTTATAAAATAAATTAATGTGACGTCATAATTATTAATAGTCAAACCATTTATTATTATAGGTTGGGTAGATGATTAACAATAAATAAAAACGATAAAATAAGAATATAAGCAACTTTTACCGCTCTTTTACCATTCTTAATTTTATAAGCTTAGATAAATCATTCATTTTACCAACAGGAATTATGCTTAAAATTAGTGTTTATCGCGGCTTCCTAGGCACCAGCGGAGAAGAAACGGCATAAAAAAAACTCCACTGCGGCATTTTCAAGACGTCAATTTACAATTATTAATTTCTTAAGACTAAGGATATATTTCCAAAGCCCTTCATACTTATAGCCCTTTCTTATTTGATTAAAAGCTGGTTAAAACGGCTTTGATTTAATCCAACTGATCGTTAAGTCACTGGACTTGTGGCCAAGGGGTTAAGGTTTGAAATATGGCTATTATTGACCTGATCCTTTTTTTGTTTGACTTAAATAAAATAATATTAAAATAAATAAAAATCTTTATTATAGCGACTTTTGCTCATCGGGCTAATAACATTTTTTTTACTTGACCATGTTAGTTACAAATAATTAATAAAATTAGGCAAGCAATTTTAACGAAACAATTTCTACGAACCTGTTAATTATTGATCGCATCTCAAAAGAGTGAAATGAGGTTTCAAAATATGCTACGGGTGATTCTGAGGCGGATCATACATTATAAAATATTTATTTTTCCCGAAATTAATAGTCTCAGACGATTTTGCTCTACAAACAGAACTGGAGCCAAAATATTATCGATCAACTACGTCCTCTCCTAACCTGAAACTGCGCCCTACCCCATCCAGTACTCTATACATCGGCATGTTCCCTAACTTAGTACGTACGTATACGTCTCGCTTTATTAAATTTCAGACACTTTCGCATTGTGGGGGAAGTTTCAACAGATTATGTACTTGTAATAAACTTCGTTCGGAAAACACGCCATGTATTGAAGTCTCGCTTGAATATGAGTTAATAGAAGATGTTAGCAATGTTCATTATTCTTCGTACATTTACATGGGGATTTCATAGCACAATTTTCGACAACGTCCGACAGTTACGCTGGGGGTGCGGGTTCAATCCTACTTAGTGAAAATATTTGTATGGGTGAACATAACATAACATAAACTCACGCCTTTATCCCCGAAGGGGTAGGCAGAGGTTCTAGCACCCACATTTCGCTGAGCCTGCGTTGACATGAAGGCCCTCGCCATGCCGGGCCCCATCCGGGTGAAACCCACTCGGACGGGTGCTCGGCTACTCGAGATCCCAGGCGCTTCGAGCGGTCCCCAGGCTGATGCCCTAGCGGCTAAGCTTAGGGAGACGCTTGACGCAGCCGACATCCGGGTGTCCAGGCCCAACAAGTGCGCAGAACTGCGCATTTCGGACCTGGACGGCTCCATCACGGCGGAGCAAATCCGCCTCACCGTGGCGGAGGCCGGGGGCTGCCCCCTAGATACGGTTAAGGTCGGAGCGATCCGCTTCGGCCGCCGTGGACTGGGGGCGGCAGTTGTCGGCTGCCCCATCGCAGCAGCCAAAAAGGCTGCCGACCGGGGGTTCCTCGCCGTTGGAGGCGTGGTGCGGGTGCAGGTCCGGCTCCTGCAGGCTCGACCGACTAGGTGCTATAGGTGCCTGTCGGTCGGCCACGTGGGGATGCAGTGCACGGCGGCGGTGACGGTCGGTGACCGCTGCTTCCGCTGTGGCCAACCCGGCCATACGGCCTGTGGATGCGAAGCTCCGCTGCACTGTTTCAGGTGTGCAGCGGGGGGCAAACCGGCCGACCATAGGGTTGGCATCAAGACCTGCACCGGGGGGGAGCCGAAGCCGCAAGGCGGGAGCTCCACCCAAAGTTCGCGGCGGGATGCGGAGATGGTTCCATAATGGATCCTCAGATCCGCATCCTGCAGGCGAACGTGGGCCACGGTGCCGATGCTCAGGGTCTTCTGCTCCAGAGCATGGCACAGTGGTCCGTACACGTCGCCGCTGTCGCCGATCCGTACACCCACCGGCACCTGGGGCCCGTAGCGGCGCGTGTGGGGGAGATTGCGGTCGTGGCCGTCTATTTCACGCCGAGCCTACACCGACGCATAGGGGAGTACAAGTACAAGCTGCCCGCGTACGAAGGCAACTCGGGCGTCGGAGGTCGATGAACGACCTCCGCCCCCCATGAACGCCGGCCTGGGGGTGACAGGTGGAGCCGCCTGTCACCCTGGCAGAAGCAGGCCGCGGCGGTGGCGCGCGTGGCGCGCCTCCCCGTTTCCGGGGACGAGTTGGGGACTCTGTAGTCCCCACACCCGAGAAGAGGGCCAGATCGTGAGAGATGGCCCTGGGTCGGCCGGGGTGCGAGGGATATGCCTGTCAACCTCACCTTCGGCAACCAAGGCGACCCACAGGCGGCGTGCGTTTTAGTCGGTTCGAGTCCGACATAACCTCCTCCACCGGCTCCGGTGGGGAGGTATCCGTGGGGATTTTGCGCACGTAAAAAAAGAAAAAAAGCACCCACATTTCGCCAGTTTATGTTTTGGTCCCAATGTCATAGGTGGCGAGCCTATTGCCATTAACCGGACACTTATAAACACACATAACTTCGAAAAGTATCGAAAAGTCATTGGTGTGTGCCACGGTAAAACCTGGGATCGAACCCGAGACCTCGTCTCAGCAGTCCATTACCCATACTCCTAGGCTACCACGGATGAATATATATATAAATATATATGTTTGAACTGGTCTGAGTGTTTCCATATACCTATAATTACAAAAGAAAAGTATCTAAGTAATCCTTCTAGATTTCATAACACAAGCTAGCGCGAGTACTGACTCCCTTGGTTATGCACACGTCCATAGGCCACGGTAACCACTTTCCATCAGGTGGGCCGTGTGCTTGTCTGCCACCTAAGTGGTATAAAAAAATATTTATACAGTTGATTGATGGCACCTGGTGGAATTTGTTGTTACACATATTGATAAATCACTTACTTATTTATTTATACTTATACACTGACGGACTCATAAACTGCATCAAAGTTCAGGTTTACTCTAAAAGGATTTTTTATAATAAGTATGCAAACTTTTTAGATTAAATTATATAAATATGGAAAGACTGGCTCTTAATCTTAAAAAAAAATTAAATTTAAAAATAGAACTGCAGTAAAACAAATGAATATAGCCGGGAAAGAAAATTTACTTGTAGTATCAGATTTGCGTGTTATTTATAGCAAAGTTTTAAATTGATTCTCATTGATTTTTTTTGTTTTGTCAATTGAATTATTGTTACCAGCATAATTGTTGGGTTAGTTTTTTAACACATCGAGAGTTTTTGAACCATAATATGGATACTTCGTCCGAACAAGCGGCACAAATTGTAGCATTGGTGCGGGAGGGCTTGGATCAACGAACGATTGGTAGAAATTTAAATTTAAACCAGTCTACGGTTTCTAGAATATACAGAAGGTTTGTAGAGACAGGTTCTTACAGGAGGAGACGTGGTACAGGCAGAACTCGAGCAACCACAGGTCGTGATGACCGATTTATTGTTATAACTTCCCTGCGAAATCGTTTCCTCACGTCAGTTAACATCAAAACCGAGCTTAATGAAGTGCGTGGAGTAAACGTGTGTGCACGAACAATAAGAAGAAGGTTAAAGGAAGCGGATATCACCCCTTTTAGACCAGCAAATGGTCCAAAGTTGTCTACAGCTCACAGACAAGCTCGCTTAAGATTTGCGCGTCATCACCTGAATTGGACAGAAGAGCAGTGGGCCTCTGTATTGTTCACGGACGAGTGTAGGACATGTTTATATGGTGCAGATGGTCGCAGAAGAGTCTATCGTCGACGTGGGGAGCGATATGCTCAAAGTTGCATTGAGGAGCGTGTTCCTTTTGGAGGCGGTTCATGTATGGTCTGGGGTGGCATATCGATGAACGGGCGAACCGAACTTGTGTTCATAGACATGGTCCGTCAAAACGGTAATAGAGGGGGTTTGACAGCACATCGCTACATAACAGAGATATTAGAAGATCACGTGGTGCCTTACATGGGATTCATAGGCGAAAATTTTACTTTAATGCAGGATAATGCCCGGCCGCATGCAGCTGCACAAGTTCAACATTATTGCGAAGAGGTTGGGATACGTACAATGAATTGGCCAGCACGCAGCCCGGATCTTAATCCCATCGAGCATGTTTGGGACAATTTAAAAAGAGCTGTATATGCGAGAAACCCTTCGCCCACGACAGTGGCAGCACTAAGAACAGCACTTTCAGAAGAATGGGACAATATTCCGCAAGATCTTTTAAAAACCCTTATAAAATCTATGCGGAACCGATTAGAATCCGTAATAAGGGCACGTGGGGGTAATACACCTTATTAAAACACAAATAAACCCTTGCATAAAGTTTGTGTCTATTGTTAAAACCATTTTTTTAATTAAACCAATTTTTCTTAAATTTCTGTTTTTTCTTCAATAAAAGTCTTAAGGTCCTTTTCAGTACATAAACTTAAACTTAAAGATATGACCCTACGCTGTTTTAAAGTTCACGAACCAATCTAGAGGTTTCAATTTAAATCTGCATAGAAAGTATGCATACTTGGTTAAAATATTTATTTCAAAGTCGTCTATTACTTTGATGCAGTTTATGAGTCCGTCAGTGTACTTTATTGTACACACATATATTACATTTATATAAAAAGATGAGATATAATGTACAAAGGCGAGCTTAACTCAAAGTTGAGTTCTCTTCCAGCAAACCCGGGTAAAGTACAAGTAGAATCACTTGTACTTTTCCCTCTTTAAACCTTTGAGGACGCCGTAAGGTGAAACCGGTCAAGTCTAATAAATAATGTGGCAAAGTACAAGTTAGTTATCAATATGTGTAAAAAAAATATATTCAAAAAAATTCTAACAAAAATTGCTCAAATTTCGGCTACCTACATCACACGGTTTCAAAACCATTTACATGAAGGTTTTACCTAAAAGAGGTTGCTGCATTGTCTAAAGTATTTAAATGCCCGAACCTGAGCTGCACTCAGGCATGCCGTGGCTACTTGAATATGCATCAGCTGGCACCGATCCGGCTAAAGTATGTAAGTAGACTGCATCGTTCTTCTTAATCATGTTTTACTAAGATTTTACATTTTGTTAACAGAGTGGTGGGAAAACTGTATTAGTAAATGTTGGGAAAGGCGATAAATACGTGGTGAATAATTTTATAGGTATGCCCACATGGACTTCTCATTCCAATCCTACGGCTAGAGGTTACGACCTATTCCAATTCTTCGGGCTAGAGGTTACGACCTATTCCAATCCTACGGGCTAGAGGTTACGGCCTATTCCAGTCCTACGGGCAAGAGGTTACGGCCTAGTCCTATCCTACGGGCTAGAGGTTATGTTCTATTCCACAGACACGCCACAGAGGCTGCTACATACCTCTACCAAATGTACCTACAACTTCGTTAAGATACGAATGCTGTGTTCATTTCCACAAGGGCCGACAGGCATGCTTTATACGTATAAATGTCCTTGTAAGTCCCCAATATTCTCAAACCAAAAACTTCAACCGCTTGTTTGTTCAAGTTAATAACTTCACTGCTTAGCTGCCTACCCCCAAAACACATAAGCGCCGTGATAGACAAACATAAACATGGGTTATCATCACGCATGTGTTTTTAGGATGTGTTTGTTTTAACTTTATTTTGATGTGGAACGGAATTAAACGCAAATATATTATTTTAATGTTTGTGTTTAGTGTTCACGCACTTTATGAGTGAAAATCCTGAAATACGTAGTGATAGGTCTTATAGATTTTTAATAGCCTTGCGTCCGCAGCTGCACCCACGTGGATTTCGATTGTCGTGTCCTTTGCATCTTTGGTCCTACTGAACCGATTGCAAGATTGCAAACAAATGTCAGGTATCAAGTCTGACTAAGTAGTTTTTGCGTATAGCGTAGACAAATAGACAAGAATTCCAAAAAATGTTTCATGTTTATGTATTACATAGTCCCAGTATTTTCAAATATTTTACAACACAAAACGCTATCGAGATCCACGGTAAGCATAGCTTAACAAGCTTGTGTTATGGAATCTAGAATGCGGATAAACATACTTTGATACTTTTTTTGCATAAATACATACACATCATACATTGAAACACCCAGACCAATGCAAATATACATATTCATGCATACAAATATCGGGTGTACATGGCTTCCGAGTTGGGTACAGAAATTTCCTACTTAATGCCCAGAAATCAAGTCCGTAATATTAGACTCTTTGCTGCTCGTTTTGGATTGTGGCTATCTGAATTGTCATTATTATTATTATTATTTTAACCGTAAAATTGAGAAACCATTGCTAAATGTGTACTTATTTATAAGAAAATAATGTCTAAATGAAATAATTTCACACGTATAAACATAAAATTGTAAGGTAGGTAAATCGGAGAACTACTGATAAATATTTATACACTATAAAAATATCTAAAAATTGGTTAAATGTACTGGTTACATGTGACTGATGTATGATACACCCAACATGATCTGAACTTATAGGTTTATATGTCAGCGGGTATACCTATGTACTTCTTGTGTGCATAATGTCTGCGAGAGTGATATATAATTATTAATAATTAATGCGAGAGTGATATATATAAAAATGTAGGTACAACAAGTTACCTGACTGGGCTGGGCTACGGTTGAAAATCAGCGCTGCAAATTGTACCCAATCTAAAGCATTTAGCTGAACTGTGGCCATTTAGACACACTCCACACCGGCCGACATGTAAGTTATGTAAGTTTAGGTTGTTATATGTAAAGTTATGCATAACGTCAATTTTATTGGTTTTATTTTGTATTTTGTGTGTTTGTGTGTGTGTCTAATAAACGCATTTTCTTTCTTTCTTTCTTAAATATTTGCACTGAGCGGGAATCGAACCCGCGCCTCCTTCGTAGCAGTCGAACGTTCTACCGCTACGCCACAGAAGCCGTCAATATATCCAATGTACAGACATGATCACTTTATAATTATTATGATATTACAGATAGATAATATCGTCTGAAAAATGTTGCAATGAGCAATATGGTGAATTACTAATATATATTATAGTAATCGCCTGTAACTTCAAAATTTAATCATTAATATGTATCTATATTCAGTAATAAAATCCATTATAATATATACATTAATAAAAAAATAAAAATATCAAAAGTTAAAATGCGTCGTAGAATTCCTCCGCATCGCATGCCTCTTGTGGTACCGTTCTCAGAAGACTAGCAGCATTGCCACGTTGTATGGTAATGTTTATTCTCGGACCTAAGAAAAGGCCAGCCTTAAGGACATATTTGACAGTGTTTATACATACATATAATCGCGATGGAGGCGTTAGGCAGAGGTAAATTAACACCCACATTTCACCAATCATTGCATTCGCGCCCACGTAATAGCGGATGAGCCGATTGTCGTTTTTCAGACATTATTGTTGACAATGTCTGAGTCTGGGCTGTCTGTCTGATGCTAAACAGCCCTATTTCTTAGTCGCCTTGTAGTACACCGCATGGGAAGAGATGGGATGGTCCAAATTCCACTCTGCCGGGAATCCTGCGATCGACAACGCATGTCACAAACGTCTAATCTCCTATATTCGTCATTCTGTTCTACAACTAACAAATTGCCAGTCAGAACGCTTGTTTATTGATTAGGCCTAGTTGAATCGCTACATCTATAACAGAGTACAATTGCTTTATGTACTCGTACATGTACAGTAATACAATGACTCTTGTATGAAATGTAACAATAGACACGATCGTGTTGCAATGAAATCTCGGCTGTTGGTAGGGTGACTATGGCTTTGCGTTATTTTCAGGATAGTCCTAACTGAATTGCTATTTATTGACCAACCGCTGTACCGCGCCTTGGGTATTTGCGCGGCGAGATGATGACAGAATCGACTAATCAATCGCCAGATTTGGTCCGTATCTAATCTGTCCCGGCTATCTTTTTCAGGTTGTCAGTCTAGAGGACGTCTCTCACCATCCATTTGCCTTCTCGGAGTCTGCACTTTAGGACTCCAACTGCCGTCAGTGCTGCATTGGAACAATTAATTTGATTAAAGATAGTTCTCGAAGTAGAAGTAAATATTGTGAAACATGTAAGAATTGAAGAAGATGACGAGCTGTTGTCTCTGTCCCGGAGGGAAATAGTCACAAATGTGTATATGTAAAAAATTTTTAAGTCCCAATACTCATATCAATTTGCCCGGGTATCAAAAACCAATAAAGAGTAAACAGCAATCAGCACTTACATAACATAAACTCACGCCCACGTCTGTCACTAACGCTCATGTCACTATCTCCCTCGTTATCAACTCGTGCTTTTACTTTCTCGTCCTTTACCTCGTATTCTACACATTGTGCTTGCCTAGATCGCGATACAATGGTAACACTAATACTAAAATATTTCAATTTTCATTTGTACAGATGTTAAAGTAAAAATGAAGATGAAATTGTTGTATAAAATTAGGAATATTGTGGTATTAATGCTGAAGCTATAGAAATAGCAAAAACAGCCCTATGTGCTAAGTTCTTGTTTGGTAAACAGTCGGAGTTTTATTTTCCCAAGCGCCTACAATATGGGGTTCTTCAAGAGGGGCCTCAGAAGGTTTCTTCATGGTCGGCAGCGCGAGTGTGACACCTCTGGTGTTGCATACATCCATAGGCCACGGTAACCACTTCCCATCAGGTGGGCTGTGTGCTTGTCTGCCAACTAAGTGGTATAAAAAAAAACCTATCAAAAGTAAAACCCGATACCTAGCAGCAAACTATTACCAAATACTGATTTTATCTCGGTTTTAGATACTGAATAACGAGGCATTTTTCAGTGGTGATAACTCATTTGTATATTATTGCTGTGTACTTTCTACTATTCTATAAATATTTGGAAACATATTTCTTATAAAATTATATTTTAACAAATAATAAATCCTTCACAAAGTAGTGGTGTGGTTAACCTAGTCGTGAAGTCATGTCACGCGCTAACATGCTACGTGTCCTGTATACGTGACGAAAATGATGGTCATACTGCTATAATATTGTTGCAACTTTGTACTAAAGTAGTTGAAAAATTGAATTTTTTTTTAAATATATTTTGTGAGCGTTACAATCGTTATGTACATATGTTAATTCGAATATTATTCTTCCAAGTTCAGCTTCCCTTTTGATGTGTAAAGTTAATGAAAATATGAAAACAAATTAATGTCTGCAGGTTAGAAGCAGTAGAAATCCACTCGGATACCCGAGTGGTGTAGAACCGCGGCGCTTCAAGCTGAGGGCCACCATTGTAAAATCTGTCCTGAGAATTTACCTTCAGCTTACTTACAGCTTGAGAAATCAAAGAATCAAAGAAACAATTTAATTTATTTAGTTTAGGCACATAAAAAGCATTTATGAATGTCAGGTCATCGAGGTGAAGTCAAATTGATGTCTCCTATATAAAAAAAGAAAGTACATTGTATAAACCAAAGATATACATTTACACAGCTGTATACTAATACACTGCCGGGGTGCGAGTTACATGCCTCCAGCACCTACAGCAACTTACGTCCTTCAAATGGCATGCGTTTTAATCGGTTCGAGTGCGACATACCTCTCCTACCAGCTCTGGTTGGGGAAGTATCTCTTGCACGTATTTCTCGCACTATAAAAATAAAAGAAAGTTATATATTAATACAAGTGATGTTTGACTCTGCAATACACTGACCACCAATGTAAATTATATCAAACATCATACATACATACTCACGCCTATATCCCCGAAGGGGTAGGAAGAGGTGCTAGCACCCACATTTCACCGGTTTATGTTTAGGTTCCAATGTAATGTAAGGTGGCGAGCCTATTGTCGTTAACCGGGCACTTATGAACCTGCGATAAATACACACATAACTTCGTAAAGCATCAAAAAGTCATTGGTGTGTTGCCATGGTAAAACCAGGGATTGAACCCGAGACTATAAAAGATAGTACAGTGTATAAACCAAAGATATATATTTACACATCTATACGGCCGGGGTGAGAGGGATTTGCCTCCAGCAATCTCACCTACGGCAACTTACGACCTTCAGATGGCATGCGTTTTAGTCGGTTCGAGTCCGACATAACCTCTCCCGCCAGCAATGGCGGGGTGAGTATCTCTGTTGGAGTTATATACTAATAAAAGTGATGTTCGATTCTGCATTACACTGACCACCAATGTAAATGATGTCAAAATGTAAAACATATTGACCAGATTCGCATTCAAAGCGCGAACTGAATACGTCATTTCAACAAAGCATTGTTGTTAGCTAGTACTATTATATGTTCTGTGTAGTCGTGCTAGGTATTCAAAAGGTGAGGTTTCAGTAGATAAATGCAATCAGCGCACTCGACAGCAAAAGCGCAACTATCTACAGAATACCCTGGCTATTGTAAGGCTTGTCCTACTTTGTCCTCTGCATTGACGGCACAGAAACTCTTTATTCTTTCAAAGTCGGCAGCATGTATGTGACTCCTCCATTTTGCACACGCCTGTAGGCCATGGTTGTCTGCCACCTAACTGGTAAAAAAAGTCAGTACCGCGTCCAACTTTGGCTAAGAATCAATAAATCAATTAGCCTTTTGTACATATTGCCAGACATAGTCCTTTCCTAATGTGCGCCATTGTTCCCGTTACACTGCCTTCCGTATCTAATCTGTCCCGGCCATCTTTTTCAGGTCGTCAGTAATTCCCCTCTACCTAACCCTCTGGGATGACAGCGTGATAATATTTATATAACGGCTCAACATCCAAATAGATAGACCTTTGGATGGAAATGTATGTTGGTTTGGGAGTGGTAGGCGTATTTCATTTCGTTCAACATAATGTAGTTACAGGTTAAAGGTAAAAAAATCAGTAACCTTCTTCATCCCAGTCTCATTTAAAACTCGTAGTGTGAATCACAGAACCAGCTGTCCTGCCTCTCCTTTTTTATTGCTATTTTTTGTTTTTAGCGACCTCGCTCCCAACTCTGAGAGTAAAAGCCTGCACTAAACCTCGTTCGTCAAAAGATTACACACCAGACATAGTACAAACGAATTTATTGAAAGCAAAAATAGTACAAAAGAACAACTTGTTTGACGTAAAACTATTTGGAAACAACGAGGTATATTTAAAATTTCCTTTTTAGCCGAACAGAAATGCTGGCAGCCATTTACGAGTAGTTCGAACCTGTCCATACATAGTTCGCTCTCAGACAGTTGTTTCAAACTTTGTTACATGCTCGTCCGATGCTTTGGCTTGTCTATTTTTGAAATACTCTTTGACAATTAATTTTTGAAAATGCTGTAGTTTTATATTGGTTTGTGAACACGAGTAAAGAGCCATTTTAGTAAAGATTAATCACCAATATAGGTATGTGATTTGCGTATTTGAAACAAATTTTATGTGACAACTATCATAATTAGTCACTTTAGTCATCTCGAGACC
The DNA here is from genome assembly GCA_963662185.1 of Eilema griseolum. NCBI lineage: Eukaryota > Metazoa > Arthropoda > Insecta > Lepidoptera > Erebidae > Eilema > Eilema griseolum. The sequence continues at coordinate 4,495,895 of OY759255.1, forward strand.
ACAGCTGCTGAAAAATAGCCGAAACGTCTGGTAGAACGGAAATAAATATCAAAGAAATCGCGATGGAATCTGTTGACAGGTAATATTATTTTAATGAGTGTAAACGCACCAATACATTAAGTTAGCAAAAGCTGGTGGTAGCCCTGGCAGTGAGAGTTGGATGGCCGACGCTTCCTTCTGCGAGCAAGTAATGCTCGTGAAGGAGGAGACGGGGTGGGAGCGGCAGCGTTTCGAGGGTTATGCCTGTCAACCTCACCTTCGGTAACCAACAACGATCCACAAGCCTCCTGCATTTTAGTCGGTTCGAGTACGGCATAACCTCGCACCGGCTCCAGCGGTAATAGAAGCCCGCGCATGCACTCAGCTAGTATCGATTCCTTCAGCTTTCTGTTATAGTCGAGAGGGAATTCAATTACCTATTACTTGGATAAAAACTATGACTAACTATGAGAAGTATTTATAAATCTAATTACTAAAATGTCAACTAAGAGCCATTACGCACTGTCGACTAGTCACCAGTGACTTAGTCTCTCGGCGACTAAAACATAGACAAAGTCACTCGAGCGATCGGCGACTAAGTGCGTTGACAGCCATTTGAATTAATGAAAGTTGCAGTCGACTGTGTTGCTGGCGACTAGCCGACAGTGCATAGTGGACCTTAATGCCTAAAACAATGGTCGATCTTTACAAGTTTGATAAAAAAGTTATTAATTTACTTTTCATAACATTGTCATCTCATCAATCAAACTTCACAGAATCAGTTAAAACTTTTCTTTTTATGTGAATTATGTGCACTGAGAAGAATTTTAGAAATTCTTTATGATAACTAAAAGTCTAACTACTTCAAACAAACTAAGTCCGTCTTAAAAGAGATTTTCTTAATTGAAATAGTTATTTATTATGTCAGCTGCTAACTGGATTACCTACTGCCATTTAGTTCATCTTTTTAAATAATAAAAATGTTTAAATTAAACTATACTAACTAAATTTATCTTATCTATGTAAATAAATCTGTAGCAAGTCCAATTCTGGTGGCCTACTATGAACTCTTAAAAACATGTAAATAATTGAACTACTGTCTTATTTCGTACTATAAACACGATAAATGCTGCGATTAGGTCTTTTTGCTAATAAGACATTCAGCTTTGGGGTCGTTTTGAGAACAGATTGTTTTACTATGAGGTCAAATTGAGCAAATGTGATACGAAGGGTATTTAATGATATTTGTATGGACTTAAAAATCCATTTAATTTTAAACTTTAAGACAATGGCGCTTAAAGTCCAAAATTTAAAGGCCATTTGCAAAATGAATGAAAAATTGTAATGGAGTTTCATTGTTCGTTTAATTTTGAACTATAAATCAATAGACATAAAGTCTATAATTTAATACCATTTCGAAAATGAAAATTACCATAAAAAATTATTGATACTGAAGCCGAGTTTTGTATCTGTAGCAGTTGTATAAGACAAACCAAAAGAAAGACTTAGTGCCAAATTAAATAATACAACAGTCAAAACCATATAGGCAAAAGAGGAGCCTCCCTGATGCGCAGAGTGCGAGACGGCTCCAACATCGTCCTGGCAATGATTGCTGACAGGTTGGGCTGCCCTTACGCAATGCCGGATGTAAAGGCTATGTCATAATTTGACATTATTTGATTGACTGACTGACTGTCTATGTTATATATATATTTGATCATGTTATAATGTATTAATTAAAGTATTAAATTAATTGATTTATTATTGCGTATTGATAATCATTATTGTATTAATTATTTATTAGTGTCAATTTAATTCTATATTTTACTTAATTAATTAATTTACTGAATCTAAATTTTTAAAACACCAAATTTATCCCAGTTTTCATGTCCTATATCGCTACGTACATGGGTGAAATTTACCTGAAATATTTTTTTTTTATTTTTATTTTTTTTATATGCATAAATCTGTAATCTCTCAACATTTGTTGGAGTCCGCTACCGAACACTGGATCGAGATACATAACCTTCAGATGCTTTCAACAGAACGCTACTAAATACTCTTTGTTATCAAAGCGATTGAAATCAAATAGATTAGGAATTCAAATCACGAGGATGGGTTTCAATTACTGAACATCTGACATCCAGTGGTGCAAAAATAACCTTGAATAAGCCAAAACGAAATCGCTAGTAGATATAGTACTCGAAAGGGTCGTGATCGAGCTTGAGAGCGTAGTGAGACCAGCTGTGAAAGGGTGGTATTTAAACGCAAATCAAATAAAATACTTTTTTTATCAAATAATAATCCAAATTTCCATCAAAATTACTGATTGCACAGCAGAATACTAAACTCAAAGTATTAGAAAACACACTACAATTTATACTGATTGAGCACCTACAACCTACTTACTTGCTTATAAAAAAATTTCGGGCTGGGTGGTGATCATTCTGAACTTAATTAGATGTACAATCAGTATTTTTACTGAGCGCGTAGTATCTTCTACATGCGCACTAGTTAATTTGCTGTGCAGTTAGTATTTTTGAACATTTATAATTTTTGTACTTAAATAAATTTATTTGTATCGCATTATGCGGATAAAAGTAATGTAGGTAATATATTGATATGTGATTATTTATTTGATATGCAATTAATAATATTCGGATGTGAAATAATGCGCTTCACAAAGTTACATTATCTGTGAAAAAAACATCAATTGTTTTTTGAATTTTTGATATTTATTCGAACCTTACGACCGACCAATCGACTCTGTGTATATACTACCACTGATATTCCAGGTTCAGAGGGATATCAATGCCTGCTAACCTTACCTCCGGCAATCTACGAGCCATAGACGGTGTATGTTTTAGTCTGTTCAAATCCAACATAACCACTCCCATCTCCTCCGGCGGGAGGGGTATCTGTGGTGATTTTGCGACTATAATAAAACCGCTCAGGTTCAGAATGTCCAATTCTCAAAATGTCAAGCGGTTTCAAAATGTCCTATTTAAAAAATATTGGACATTTTGGGATTTGGACATTTTAGGAACTGGACAATTAGGGAATTGGACAAGTTGGGAATTGGACAATATGGGAATAGGACATTTTAAAACCGCTTGACATTTTGAGAATTGGACATTCTTTCAATTTCAATAAAACTACTACACTACATTTATGTAAAAGAAAATCGTAAATCGTATTAGTTACACCATTTATAACTTGGAAGCGTCGGTAGCTTAGTGGTTAAGTAGTAGGCTTTACGATCGAAAGGTCCCGGTTACGAATCCTGGCCATTATATTTCCGACGTGAACCCATTCGTAAGACAAGCAATTTAGCTTAACTGGAGGGGTTAGAGGGAGTATTAGTAATTTCGATTCTAATATTGTTTAAAAAAAAACTAGAATATGGTTGGACTGATTTTAGGTTTTGCTCAATTTGTTTCCATCTATTGCATCTATTATAGAAAATGTATAATATATATACTGTTAATGTACCTTAATAAATAAATAAATATCTGGTAAGAGATTAGAAAAGAAATTCAATTCATTTATTATTTTGCCTGTAATGTGGTACAACAAAAGATGGAACTAAAAGATATAGTAATCAAACACATTTCGCTATAAAGTCGGCATGCAAACAAAAATTACACACACACACATGCAAAGCAATATCTACTTAGCAACTAAAAATATTGCAGTCAGTGAAATTTACGTAAAAAAATTGTCGCGTAAATGACGACATAAATTAAATGACGAAATGAAGACGTTCTTGGGTCTTGAAAATCTTTATATGTGGGTGTTACGAGCTCCGTGGGCGTATGAGGCCTCATTACTGCTTTTTAAATATTTAGGTCATCAAATACCCTACCCACTATGACTACATCGCTTGCAACAGTGCCGAGGTATCGGATACTTAAAACTATGCATGGCAAATGTCCCAATAACTCTAAAACTAATATTCATTTATATACACTGAAAGGATAACACGATAATCTGTCATCATATCAGGTTGTAAACCAATCATGGAGATGTTGATCAACATTATTCACTAAAATATTACCGAAATATTTCATTGAATAATGTTGTCGTTCTAGTTTCGGACTCACACGCGATGCTAATCCGATCACACGATATTCGATATCATTATCTAATATTATATCCGCGTGCCGCGGTTGTAGCCGTGGTTCCGGATGACCACGGTAGCCTAGTGGTATGGATAATGGACTGCTGAGAGGAGGTCTCGGGTTCGATCCCAGGTTTTACCATGGCATACACCAATGACTTTTCGATGCTTTTCGAAGTTATGTGTGTATTTATCGCAGGTTTATAAGTGCCCGGTTAATGGCAATAGGTTTGCCACATTGAACCGACCTAAACATAAACTGGCGAAATGTGGGTGCTAGCACCTCTGCCTACCCCTTCGGAGATATAGGCGTGAGTTTATGTTATGTTAGGTTCCTGGTAGAGTATAATTTGGGCCACCCCATCTCTTCCTATGTGGTGTCGTACAAGGCGACTAAGGGATAGAGCTGTTTAACATTAGACAGATATATACAGTCCAGACTTAGCCTCAGATGCATGGCGCGAGTCAACAATAGTGCCCAGAATACGACAATAAGCTCACCCCCTATCACGTGGGACGGAAAACAATGATTGGTGAAATGTGGGTGATAGTTCACCTCTACTTAACCCTCCGGGGATAAAGGCATGATTATTTAAACTATCATGGTCACTCACATCAGTATTAAAATAAACGGGATATTTACCATGTTTCATTGTTTTGAGTTTCCGATATTTCGGCGCTGTGACACATGGGTAAATATCCCGTTTATTTTAATACTGGCATGATTATTATTATTTGCGAATGAATTCCTAAGAAATTTTATGTGTGATGACCAAGCGATTACAATATGGGGTTCTTCAAAATGGACATTAGAAGGTTCTTATAGAGTCGGTCGAATGTGACGCTCGTGGTATTGCTCACGTCCATAGGCCAAGGTCACCACTTTTTCTATCAGGTGAGCCGTGTGCTTGTCTCTCACCGAAGATACACAAAAAAGTTAAAAGGTAATGAATAATTTGAAAAATTTAATTTTGAATTTCAAAATCCCCAGACAAAAAAACACCTCCAAAAAGATAAAAATAAATCGATGTTTTTATAGCTTTAACTTCAATATAGGTATCTTTTTTGTTTTACGTGCCAAAAATCCCCACAGGTACCTCCCCGCCGGAGCCGGTGGGAGAAGTTATGTCGGACTCGAACCGACTAAAACGCACGGCGCCTGTAGGTCATTGTTGGTTGCCGAAGGTGAGGTTGACCCAGGACCACCTTTCTTAATCTGGCCCTCCTCGGGTGTGAGGACCATTGAATCCTGAACTCGTCCCCGGAAACTGTGAGAGGCGCAACGCGCACCGCTGCTGCAGCTTGCTTCTGCTAAAGTGACAGCCGGCTCCACCCGTCACCCTCAGGCTTGCGCTCATGGGAGGCAAAGGTCATTCATCGACGATATAGATATCGAGTAATATTTTGATTCAAGCGTTCTTATGTCGGGAGAACCTTTACTGGTAAAGCACTCCCACCTGTTATTGGAACGATCAAAGGTCAAGGGTGTGTGGTCTCCACTTGTCTGAAGTCAAGTCGAGACCAGACGTCATCGAAAATAGTACCTAATTTCATGACTTCAATCCAAGATCAAGAGTCCTGAACCGTGATATAGTTATTAAATAACTCGTCAAACCAAGTGCAATAAAAATTACACATTTCCTTACAACATATCAGAGCAGACAGCAACCCAGCAACATTTGTCTCAGACAAATGTTCCCCGGGGAATAGTCTAGGAGAATCGTGATTTGTCCTCTTTTTTCGTCGCATCCTGTCGCAGTCTATATATAAATGTCAGCTGTTTATAGCCACCATTGTAACTGCAGCACTAGTTTTCTGAAGAAAAAAATATGTAATTTATGTCTTCTACTTACAAGAACTTGTAACTAAAGTCGAATTTTTCATTTTGTGGGAATTCTGATAGTAGTCATTTTGTGATATTTGCATACATGCATACATAAATATAATCACGCCTTTATCCCTGGAGGGTTAGGCAGAGGTGAAATATTTCACCATAATTGTATTCGGTCCCACGTAATAGAAGGTGAGCCTATTGCCGTCTACCGGGCACTATTGTTGACTCGAGCCATGCATCTGAGGCTGAGTCTGGGCTGTATATATCTGTCTAATGTTAAACAGCCCTATCCCTTATTCGTTTTGTGCGACACCGCATGGAAAGAGATAGGTTGGTCCTAAATTCTACTCTGCCGGAAATCACGCGGTATTTGAGATATTAAAAAGAAACATTATTGTATATTTGAAGTTTGCAGTGGATGATTTTTCAAGCGACTAGATTTATGGGTTCTTCAAATAGGGTATTAGAATGTTATTACAGAGTCAATAACACGTGTTCGTGAACACTACACAACTTAGGTACACGACTATATTATAGACCACGGTAGCCACTTTCCATCAGGGGGATCGGAAGGTCCAGGATTCGAACCCAGGACCTACCGATCGATACAGATCGTTCCTTAACCTCATTGTGAATGTATGAGATTTTTTATTTATTTTTTTATATAGGACACGTCAATTGGACTTCGCCTTGCCTGATGGTAAGCTGAAGGCAAAGTCCCAGAAAAGAGGGTCACCATTACTTACACATACCGTGTGACAATGGTGACACTCAGCTTGACGGCCTCATCATATGCTTTTTCACGCCCCGCTTAAAGGACCCGGGACTGTAGGAAGAAGGAAACACGTGAGCTGGTAATGAATTCCAGGCCTTAATGGTGCGACAGAGGAAAGAGTCTCCGAACCGCTTGGTTCTTGATCGGATGTTTTGCACCGTGTGCGGATGACATCTAATATTACTAGTTTTGCTGATATTAGTACAACCTTTATACTGAAATTATAATGAGATTCCCAGTATCTGTTGCTGAATAGACAGTTATAATAGCAGTACCAGGAATTTCATTTCATTAAAGAGTAAATTGTACCAGAAAGGCTATTATAAAATCCAAGAATACTTAGATGATAAATAAGCTTGGAAATGAGCTGTTCGCTCCACTATGCTTCTCAAGTAAATTATTATATTTAGAGTAAGTAGACTTAATAAATATTTATAAATAGACCAAAAAAAAAATAACCGCTGAGTTTTTTGCCGGGGTCTTCTCAGGTTGGAGCCGCGTTTCGAACCGGTGCGGTGGTCCATTTGCTAAACTCATCTTTTATATTGACGTTTTGTAAGTTCCGATTTAATAGTCTAAGCAGAATAAATTATTTTTGACATTGACTTCGACTCATTACGATTGATAACTTTGACGCTGGTATCAAATACTCATATTCAACTAGGCATTAATATTTTTATTTAATATATAAAACCGATGGTTTTGTCCAATTGATATATTGACCTCGTTTAAATAAAATTTCACCTTCTATCTTTTTATATGGTTACTAGCTGACCCGGCAAACGTTGTTTTGCCATATAATGTTAAGGGTGGTGGTGCGTTTTAGTCGGTTCGAGTCCGACATAACACGGATACCTCCCCACCGGCTCCGGTGGGGAGATATCCGTGGGGATTTTGCGCACGTAAAAAAAAAAAAGGGTGGACAACCCTTATCATTTAGGGGGATGACAAATAGATGTGGTCCGATTCTCAGACCTACCCAATATGCTCACAAAATTTCATGAGAATCGGTCAAGCCGTTTCAGAGGAGTTTAACCACAAACACCGCGACACGAAAATTTTATATATAAGATCATATAACAAGATAGAAGGTGAAATTGAACCATATCTTTTGTTTTTATCACTTACTGTTTGTTCCAAGGTTGCCTGTAAGAAAACACTTCCATTATTTTATCTTTTCATTCAATGTATTTGACATGCTACTTACTTGTCTCAAGTTTAAATCTATTGGTACTCAATAAAGTATTATCTATCTATCTATCAAAGTTAAAAATCTAATTTCACTTATTCAATGCCATATAGTTTAGGAACAGAAATATTAAACCTCTATCAAACAAAAATACTTTTTAGATACTAGCTTTAGCTTGCAGCTCCGGCTGCGTGGCTGCTGGTGTTGCCATCCATGTTAGCCTATAACAGGAATGAAAAAGTACGCCATGTATTAATCTAGATTCTAATCTATTTCAGTGTCAATTTCTGAATCTATTGAGACATTTGAGAGTTATTTATCTTCAAATTTCACATTTATAATATTAGTAAGATAATTTTAGCAAGATAATGTTAGTAAGGCTGAGCGCAGATAAGAAACACGACTCTCTAAAGATATATTAATAGAGATATTCATGTCTCAAGTCTGTTTTAAGACTTAAACGATACTGTTTTGTCTAATATGATATCCTGCAAATCTTGTAGGTATTAGACAACTTTGTATATGGAATGTTATGTTTTACGTTTCATAATTTTTGTAAAGTCTGTCATTAGATTATTGAATTTATAGTAAGCACTCAATCTAAGATAATATTAATAAGATAAGCTTAACACAAAACTGTGTTTTCACCAATTGCCGTAATGTCAAACGCTTAAGAAACAGTCATAGTTTTACAAGCACACAACTAGTAAAACTATATAAATTTTAACCCCCTCAAAACAACACGGAAATAAAAGTCCCCAGAAGTTTAACCCTGCCCTCGTTTACGTTACCACTTATACACAACACGGACAGATTACCTCAATCCCTATTTAACCCTAAAATGGACAAGCCGGTAACTTACATTTTGTTACATTATGCAAATCCAAGATTAAGCTGTGCGTTTTAACTTGGCTCTTGGCAAGTTTGTGCTTATGTTGCTACTCTAAGTTATGGCTCAAGTTGTGGGAGTCTTAAGTACTGTCGTGTGTTGCTATGAAGCTTCAGGCCTTGTTATAATGGCTGTAACTAGTTTTACAACGGCGCATTAAATTTATTAGTGTTGTTTTAGTTTCGGCTTCCGTCATCGACCTGACTTAATTATATATTTTTTTTAATTATTTTTTTTATTTTAAGTAAATGTATTTTTAATTGTGATTGTGAATTATTTTGTATTGCTGACCGATGGATATATTTTTTATATAGAACACGTCAGTTGGACTTCGCCTCGCCTGATGGCAAGCTGAAGGCAAAGTCTCAGAAAAGAGGGTCACCATTACTTACATATACCATGTTACAATGGAGACTCAACTCAAATAAATTTTGGTACTAGGAGGAGGTATCCTCCTCCTCGTACCAAAATTTATTTTAACAGTGTGACACCCACCGAGATATTCAATTTTATTTCAATTTCGATTAACTGATATTTCAGCGCTGTTACAAGCGCCATGAGAACCGTGTGCTAACAACCGCCATCCTAGTTGTTATTGGACAAACAAAAAACATGGTAAATATTTCGCTGAGTATTACACTTTTGATGTACACAAATTCGATGCCCGTGCTGGTTACCGGTAGAGTAAAAAAGGGATTCCATCTCGTCCTGTGGGTGTCGTAGAAGATAACTCAGGGATAAGGCTGTTCTCCATCTGACAGTAAACATATAGGCCTCGACTAAGTGCTCACTTGACTGCACTAGGCTTGCCCCCTATTATGTGAGACCGAAAATCATAGTTGACGGAATGTGGGTGTTAATACACCTCTGTCTACCCCTTAGGAATTTACAAGCGTGAGTATATGTTTGCGTTTCAACTCGATTTAGTTACTGTTGACAAAAGTATCGCGAATCTGTATTGTGTACGAAATTTTTAGAAATTTCAAACTAGAAAATGTAAATAAAAATGCGATGTGTGTAAATAACCTATATTTGCTAAAAATATAGGTACTACTCGTATTTACAGTACGATATGAAACGATTCAAACAACCTTTTTTTTTGCAGGCTATGTGCTTTCTTGTTAAAAACCAAAAAATATTAACTAGAAACGAAATTGACTGATTTTGAGTATTTCTTTTTAATCTAGGACCCGATATTTCGACGCAGACACTAAGTAATGTTACAATGGTGGTACTGAGTTTGACGGCCTCATCAGATGCTTTTTCCCGCCTCGCTTTAAGTACCCGGGGCTCTAAGAAGAATGAATCGCGTGAGCTGGTAATGAATTCTAGGTCTCGATGGTATGGCAAAGAAAAGAGTCTCCGAACCGATCCATACCTCAAGAGGAAAATATTGGAACTTTAATAGAATCACTTCGTTGTCCGTTTGTCTGTCTATATTTTCTCAGAAATGCGTTAAGGTATCATCAAGTTGAAATTCATCCCATAAGCTTAGGTCTGTACCATCTTAATACTTTGCAAAAATCAAATGCTACTTCTAGGGCAACGCATTCAGAATAAATTGCTTTTAATGTTGCATCAGTTCGTTCCTGAATCCAATTCTGAAGTGCGCCCTCGGAGCGCGAGTACGACTCGCACTAAACCGATTTTTTATTGGTTTTGTTAAAATTAACCTATACAATAATTGATAATATTACTTGTGAGTTCCAGATGTAGGTACATATAAATTACATTAGTATAATATGCGAGCTAGTTAAACTATGTTTTTTGGGTCTCTAGAGCACTGCGTAGATAATTCAATTTTGAAGGTAGGCCTAGCTGAAAATGAACAAAATAATATAAATAAATGTGAAAGTTTAACACACCGAAAGTAACTCAACATTCTGGCTTAAAACTCTATTCAGGTCCTAAGTCTCTTTAAAATAATAATCACTACACCCATAGTCGTAAAATTTAATTTTCACGATAATCTAATTAAATTTCAAATCACAACATGATATTTCATTACACGAAGCAATTCACTCATTTCCAAATTAAATAAGCGTGGATATGAACCATTAATTTCCTACACACACTCATATACACGCGCTTACAGAACATACACACACATACGCTCACTGAAAACATACACACACACAAAACACACACTATTCAGACATAAAGTTCGCATCCTGTTAACTCACTGAAGGATTAAATATCTATGAAACCTATTCGAGCTACACGTTTAATTTAATATCTCATTTGGGATTATGTGAATGGAATAAATTGCCACCTGAACTATTTTGGAGGACCTCTCATGAGGCAGGTGGAAGATAGTGAGGACTTTGTTAAGCCTTCACGAATTTCAATTTATTTGAACATGTTCATTATGATGCGTTTTAAATGATGTTGCAGGAGGTTAAGTGAAAATTTAATTATGTTGAATAGATACAGCATGCTACAACAACCGCGGTAGCCTAGTGATATGTGTGACTGCTGAGGTCTCGGGTTCGATCCCAGGTTTTACCATGGCACACACCAATGACTTTTCGATGCTTTTCGAAGTTATGTATGTATTTATCGCAGGTTTATAAGTACCCGGTTAATGGGAATAGGCCGCCACATAAACTGGCGAAATGTGGGTACTAGCACCTCTGCCAACCCTTTCGGGGATATAAGTATATACGTGAGTTTATGTTGTTACAGCATGCTAATAAAATTCATTGCGAAAAAATACGGTTGGACTTAAGCTTAACTTAACTTAAGCTACATAAACCGTAATATATTTTGAATGCTTTGACTTAGAAGATTGATTTTTGCACAGTTTCAAGACTTTATAGACTTGAGTGTTTGGCAATTTTAACTTGATACCTCCGCGCATTTCTAAGAAAAAGGACAGACAGACAAACAGACAGACAGATAGACGGACAAATCCTATAAGGGTTCCTTTTTTTCCTTTTGAGGTTCATACCTCTAAAAACAGTGTGAAATACGCGTTGTATGTGAGTAAGCTTATGTTAATACTCCATTAAGATTACACACTACAAAAAGTGAAAAGGGTCAGGCGGGAGTCGAACCTACGACCAGTCGCTTGCAGGGGAAATATTCTGATCAATGAGTCATGCCTAGAGTGCTCCAAAATTCTTCCATTCAATTATTTTGGGGCGACAGTGGGAGCCATACCATACTAATATTTGCTTATCTTGTAACTTTTTTCTATCTTAATCTATTTGAATAGTTAGTATACTAATTGCTTTAAAATTTGGTTCAACAATTCTTTTCATTTTAACTGTGCATATTATGGGATGTGTGTAAATATCAACTTGTACCAAAATAGGAAAATAAGTAAAAAGTAGGGTAACCAGAGCTCTCTGAAGAGTTTTTGTGCTGTCAGTGGGAAGATCAAAGGTTCGTCCTGATTGTGTTTTACCGTAGCCTATATGACGTGGGAGGACCTAAAGCTTGTCCGGCTTTGTGTTTTACACTGACGGCACAGAAACTCTCTGTGCTTACAGGGTTGGCAGCGCGAGTGTCACTCCCTTGGTGTTGCACACATCTATAGACCATGGGAACCACCCATGTTGTATAAAAAAATAAGTACGTATTTTACGCCGCGTTGGAGTGACACTTACTGCGTTCATCTAAGGGATTGAAACCGTGTCTACAGTTTTTTTTTTATATAGAACACGTCAATTAGACTTCGCCTTGCCTGATGGTAAACTGAAGGCAAAGTCTCAGAAAAGAGGGTCACCATTACTTACACATACCGTGTGACAATGGTGACACTCAGCTTGACGGCATCATCATATGCTTTTTCACGCCCCGCTTAAAGGACCCGGGACTGTAGGAAGAAGAAAACACGTGAGCTGGTAATGAATTACAGGCCGTAATGGTGCGACAGAGGAAAGAGTCTCCGAACCGCTTGGTTCTTGATCGGATGTTCTACACCGTGTGCGGGTGACATCTAAGACCTGCACGTGTTGTCCTGTGTAGGAAAAGGGAGGGTGGGACTAATTGGAAGAGCTCATCAGAACACTCCCCATGGTACAGACGGTAAAATACAGCCATGGACGCAACATCTCTACACATCTGTAAAGGTGTAAAGATTCCCAATGATGCGGACCGCACGTCGCTGCAACCTGTCGAGAGATTATAATATATACTGCCTTTATATTGTGTTTTTTTTGTTAGTGAGACCACTTACGTCAGCTTTCTTATAAAAATAGCACATCAAAATAAGTCAATCCATTTGGGAGCTGATATCAAAAATAGATTCACTCAATCATATATAGATACGCAGTTTAAACTTATACCTCCGAAATCACTAATATTCCCTATAACCCCTTCTGCTAAGCCAAATTGCTTGTGTTAGCAATGGGTTCACGACAATAATGTCATGGCCAGAATTCAAATCTAGGATCTCTCGATCGTAAGGCTGAATCCTTAATCACCAAGCTACTGACGCTTTTTTATTATTTAGGTTGAGGATAATTAACTGTCAGCTTCAGTGTTGCCAGATAATACATCTTATTTATTATCTGTGTGCTTAACCCACTAGTGAATAGATAAGCAGGAAACGTGCTTTATCACGGCCTGTATCGTGACGTCTTATCTTGATAAAGTGTTATGGGTGGTAATATGAATGATATGTATGTATTTACAAAAAAAAATGTGTGTAAGTAATACTCTTCAATATGGGCAAATTCTTACGACGGTATTACCGTCCAATTGAGAAGTTCCTCTAGGGAAGAATACCGCGGCCATAATAGCCTCGTGTTGTAAGTAGAGCAACCAGAGCTTACTGGAGAGATTGTGTGTCAGTGGCAAGACCAAAGGCTTGTCCTGCTTTGTCTTCTGCACTGACGTTACAGATACTCTCAGTGCTACAGGGACGGCAGCGCGAGAGTGACTCCCCTGGTATTGCAGAAGCCCATAGGCCGGAGTAACCAATTTTCATCAAGTGGGACGTGTGCTTGTCTGCTACCGAAGTGGTATAAAAAATCATGTTAGATCGAGATGACAATTTCCTGCTGGCGTCTACGCTATGCTATATTATAGAGGAAAGATTTGTATTTTTGTACGTAAAAATAAATTCTTAAACATTCATATTATATTATGTTTGTTTTATGTGTGCATAAATCTTAAATATAAATATAAAACCTCAAAAACTACTAGATTGATTTCTAATATAACTACCTTTAGCAATAGATACTAATTATTTGTGAGTGACAGAAATGCAGGGGGCGGAGCAGTACTCTTAGATAGATAGATAATTCTTTATTGTACACCATCAGATTTACAGTAGGACAAGTAGGTAGCATGTATACAGTTCAATGTACAATGGGCGGTCTTATCGCTGAAGCGATTTTTCTTCCAGGCAACCTTGAGATGAACGGTAATGTGATAAAAAACAGAAGATTTGGTGTAGTTATCGGCTAAACTAAAATAGATAGTGTATTAAAAACAAAAGAAAGAGAGAGAATTACAAGTAAAATAAAATTAATATACTGCTTTACACAAAGTGAGTGAGCACATAATTGTGAGCTACTGTGCACAACATGATAGGTAGTGGTTCTTAGCCATTAATTTAATTACGTTAAGGGATCTTGCCCGTCTGATGTTCAGTGGCAATGCATTCCATTAGCGCACCGCCTAGTAGATATCCATATTTTTTCCTGGTAGATATCTATATTACGGCCAAATAATGACACATGCGTTCAGGATCGGATTTCACGCGGGCGGAACCACGGGTATTGGCAAGTATCACAATGAAATTACGTAACTCTTGGATCACAGAGTACCTTTATTATTAATTTATTAGCTATATACAGGCGGATACCGTACATCAAGGAAATGACAGTAATATAAATAATCTGCCGGGAGTGTAATTTTTTTGCTGTCATTCGTGAGTGATGGTGTTTCTTGTGCTAATGACGGAGGGCGAGATCCAGCGATATATTCCCGTCGTATTTGTATATAGGGATATGCGGAATTACTTATAACGTTAATAAATACTGTTGGAATGTTCTGGTAAAAAATATTAAAATACATACTCTATATAAACACAGTCATGTACAGTCAGTGTCAGAACGATCTAGACTAAAAAGTTTCAAAATGAACTTAATAATATGGTATTAAGTATTCCGGGTATTATTGTAGTATTCCGGGCACTGTTATTGACTCGAGTCATGCATCTGAGGCTGAGTCTGGGCTGTATATATCTGTCTGATGTTAAACAGCCCTATCCTTTAGTCGCCGTGTACGACACCGCATGGGAAGAGATAATATGGTGGTCCAAATTCTACTCTGCCGGGAACCACGTGACTTATTAGTAATAAGGAAATAAATGTTTTGTTAGGCTACTCGATCGATTAGGTACTAATTTAAGGTACCAAAGCCAATAATATAATTTGTCAAGAATGTGATTATTTCGTCGAAATAATGGGCTTACCAATTTTGATGGTAGATTTACCATTTTGAATACCAACATTATTTTATGACAAAATATAAACTTTTCTGACAAAACATAAATTTCCCATTTGTTAAGTGAAAAATAACTTTAGGTACAGCGGTGCCTAAATTTTATAAAGTTATCAATCACAAAGCGAGTGGGCATATCCATTTAAACTCGGCTTCAGCACCACAATTCGCCAACAAGTCGTATTAATCATAACGTTCTTCGCACTTCATGAGGCCATGAAATCAGCGTTCATGAATTTTAATGTAATCCTGCTATACTGAACTAAGACTAAGGTGTGTACATATCTATATTATATAATTCAGTATCATATAATCCAGTTCTGTTAAATCTTTTAATCAGGTGAGCCGTGTGCACGTCTACCACCAAAGTTGTATAAAAAAAATTATATACAACAAACCTGGATTAGCTTTTGCTGCGACATCACCATTTTTTTAAAGAAATATGTTCAATGTAGACACGAGTGATTTACAATATTTTAAACAACTTAGATGGTAGACAAGCACACGGCCCATCTGATGGAAAGTGGTTACTGTAAGCTATGAACGTGTGCAGCACTAGGGGAGTCTCTACGCCTAAACCCCTGCTGCCGATCCTATAAGAATATAATAATAGTAATAGAAGTAAAAAAATACATCCTACTTCCAACTATCTAATATTCCTGAAGATGTTTGGATGTTTTTTACTTAATAACATTCAAACGCCTGAATGGACCTGGCTGTAATTTGGTGGTGGTAGGATTACTTTAATAGTCTTAATTGTAATAAAATAAAGTAGCTTAATAGCACTACGACCAACGTTATAAGTCGTACAGAGATAGATTTGAGTCTGGAAGTAGACTATGTGTTACATAGATTACTTTTTAACCCCATCATGTGCAGTGGGAACGCTATCAGAATTTTCGTAAGTTTAATAGTTATTAGAGTTACAGTCTTTTGAACATTACTTTTATCTCAAGAGTCAGTGACCTGCCAGAACTTTGCCTGCGGAAAATTTCGTAAAATCACCCCTTCAGCCCGCATTTTTTTGTTTTCTAAAAATATACAGAAATATGCCGGATTATTTGACGGGTTTAGGGTTTACTAGGGTTTATTAGGGTCACTGCTCCGCTCCCTTGATACGTATCCTGATGATATATAACCTAAAACCTTCCTTTATATTTTTTATATTCAAATTAGTAGTTTCTGAGACTAGCGTGTAGAACCAAACAAACAAATACTTCAGCTTTATAATTTTACAACAGAGTATAGATGAAGGCTCGCAATCCGCTGGTCTCATTACCCCACCACTGAAGATGCAAACAGCAGATTTATGTCTGTAGATTAGCAGCGAATTAAAAAGTTGAGAGAATCCAACATCCAACCCGGAAGTGAAGAACTTTGAGGGGGGAGGGGTCAGGGGGCACAATGAAAGTGTTCTTATGTTTGTTTAGAAATAAATCATTTGAATTATACTTCTGTGAGCTGATCAACAAGGTCATCGTGTCTGATGGAAAAATGTTTTTTCTTTATTTATAAAGATTACTGTTGAAGTTTTGATTTAGTTCTAAATTAATTTCATTAAGTTTGTATTTATGCGTATTTAACTAACATTAAGTAATATGAAATACAGATAATTATAATATGAAATAATAAAATTCTAACATAACATAACAAAACATAAACTCACGCCTATATCCCCGAAGGGGTAGGCAGAGGTGCTAGCACCCACATTTCGTCAGTTTATGTTTAGGTCCCATTGTAATAGGTGGCGAGCCTATTGCCATTAACCGAGCACTAATAAACCTACGATAAATACACACATAACTTCGAAAAGCATGAAAAGTCATTGGTGTGTATCATGGTAAAACCTGGGATCGAACCCGAGACCTCGTCTCAGCAGTCCATTACCCATACCACTAGGCTACCGTGACTTCGAAATTCTAATATTATAATTGACGATATAAAAGGGCTAGAGCTATTCATTGATGTGCCGTGGGGAGAGGCGAGATCAAACTGGGCAGATCCGCGAGCAATCTAGCTTCATCAATTAATCATTCACCTTGTCGCAATCCACTGCTGGTCATAGGTGTTTGTAGGCTTCCAACTCAAACTAAACTACTGTTTCCACGCTACCAACCAAAGATGGACACAAGCCACCGACTGCAGGCAGTCAAAAGTGGTTATGCCACCAGTAAACAAACGACTCACGAAACGTCTCCTAAAACTAGACAGAACAAGTCTAAGAACAATAATGGGGACTATAACGGGCCACTGCCCCCTCCACAAGCACCTATGCACCTTTGGTGTCACGGACAGTCCCCTTTGCAGGGGATGTTTTGCTGCCGAGGAAACGGCCGCCCACGTAATACTGGAATGCGAGGCAGTAGCCTATCAACGATCACAAATCCTCGGTACAGTGAGGTCGTTCCGCGAAGCCTGTGAAGCCCCCAGTAAGCTTCTGCGCTTCTGAGCGGAGCTAGGCTGGCTACTCTAGCCAGTACTCCACACGCACAATGGCCCAAAAGGGAGGCTAAGTGCGGACAAGGGAGTCCCCTTTCCATTCCATTCCATTCCACGCTACCAGTCGGGTCAGTACAAGGTTTTATTTCGAGTTTTCCTTCTCTCGCAGTGACATCGTCTGCGTATTTTTTCATTAGTCGCCTCTTACGATATCATTTGGATAAAGTTCGGTAGTGTTGTATTCTTACTCTGTTACCATACATAATAATCTTGCATCTTTTTTTTTTATTTGAGTCCTAGGGCTGATATTATGTGAAAG
The DNA here is from genome assembly GCA_963662185.1 of Eilema griseolum. Taxonomy (NCBI): domain Eukaryota; kingdom Metazoa; phylum Arthropoda; class Insecta; order Lepidoptera; family Erebidae; genus Eilema; species Eilema griseolum. The sequence goes on from OY759255.1 coordinate 4,513,898, forward strand.
GAAAATCTAGTGTATCGCAATCTTTACTACTGTGTATCACAATCAATTCTATGTCTCACATTAAGAAACTAGTTTTCAATATTTAAAATTATTTATGAAAAAATATTTTGTATTAAATTCCAGCGATTTTTTCTGATTATTTTTCTATATTACCGCGGTAGCCTAATGGTACGGGTAATGGACTGCTGAGACGAGGCCTCGTGTTCGATCCCAGGTTTTACCATGGCACACATCAGTGACTTTTCGATGCTTTTCGAAGTTATGTGTATATAAATATTTTCGCAGGTTTATAAGTGCCTGGTTAATGGCAATAGGCTTTGCTACCTATTACATTGGGACCTAATCACATAAACTGGCGAAATGTGGATGCTAGCACCTCTGCTTACCCCTTTGGGGGTATAGGTGTGAGTTTATGTTATGTTATCTTTTCTGATTCTGAATATTATATATACATTATATATGCTCTAAATCGAATTCATGAAATAAAAAATACTTAACTGAATATCTCAATTCACATTATCCATATAAACGCAATTATTTTTTTCCCATTATTTGATCACCATCCCCGCCTCTCAGCGCCCCAACTTTTCCCATTACTTTTAGTTCGGAATACAAATAAGATTTTACCATGTATTATGGTGCTTTCCATAAACAAAATTGAGGCGGCATATTACCGTCACTAGAATGATAATGGCCGAAAGATGTGATGTCATTGGTGACGTCAACATTTTCTATCGAGAATATTCTGTTAAGTAATAATACAATGGTACTATAGAATAGGTAATCAACCCTAGAGTTTAAATCCTTAGAAGTCATAATGGTATTAAATTACAGTTTTTTTATGTGTGAAAATTCCCCATGAATACCTCTCCTCCGGAGCTGGTGGGAGAGGTTGTGTCGGACTCAAGCCGACTAAAACGGACAGCGCCTGTGAGTTATTGTTGGTTACCAAACATGAGGTTGACAGGCATATTCCTCGCACTCCGGCTGACCCATGGCCATCTCTCTTGATCTGGCCCTCCTCGGGTGCGCTGACCACAGGGTCGCCAACTCGTCCAAGAAAATGGGTAGACACGCAACGCGCGCCTGCCCCAGCTAGGATGACAGGTGGCTCCACTCGTCACCCCCAGGACTGCGCTCATGGGAGACGGAGGTCATACATCGACCTCCGTCTTCCGAGCTGCCTTCGTACGCGAGCAGCTTGGCTTGTGATCCTTCGTCGCTTCTGCTGTCGCTCCTGCCCCGCATTTATAAAAATACAGTAGCGTAATAACAATATACTACGATCGCAGTCCGCGGCGGTGGCGCGCGTGGCGCGCCTCCCCGTTTCCGGGGACGAGTTGGGGACTCTGTAGTCCCCACACCCGAGAAGAGGGCCATATCGTGAGAGATGGCCCTGGGTCGGCCGTGGTGCGAGGGATATGCCTGTCAACCTCACCTTCGGCAACCAAAACGACCCACAGGCGGCGTGCGTTTTAGTCGGTTCGAGTCCGACATAACCTCCTCCACCGGCTCCGGTGGGGAGGTATCCGTGGGGATTTTGCGCACGTAAAAAAAAAAAAAAAATATATATACTACGATTTGTATGCTGTGATATAATTAATAAAAGAGAAATACAGATGTGAAGCCTCAAACAGCAGAATTTGATCAGCCTCTGTGGCGTGGCGGTTGTATATTCTGTTTTTTTTATATATTTTAATTTAGATAAGTTCCGTGTTCATTATGTAAATATTTAATTAAGCAATATGAGAAAACTCAATAAAATTATAATAATTTAATTTTTATTATGGTCCCTGTAATATAAAACTATTGATATTTCATTATAATAATAACATTGTAAGGATATTTTACAGACAAACATAAATCATCAAATTTGAGCGTCTGAAATATCGCGATCTGATTACAAGTTAATGTCAAACTATTTGAGTTATCTTGGTATACTGTTTAACTGTGATGGGTAGTTCCACAATAAAGTTTACATTACTTGTGTCATCGAAATGATTATATTGTTAAACAGTCATATTATATCTTTATACAATAGTTGTAATCAATGGTGAGATTGTGATCAGTAACATTGTAACAGAGGACCTTTACAAGGTTCCAACAGACCTGAGAAAGGAGTCAACAGTCCAAGTCAAAGTTATTTATTTTCAATATTGAACAATAAAATTGTTTATTATTGACGTCAATGATAATTCTAACTAAGGGAAGTTTATCAATGCTTCCTAGGCGCTTGTGGAAAAAAAAAACGGCTCAACAAAAATCCACTGTGGCATTTTTTAAGGCGGAGAATGTGAAAAGTGGAGAACTACAGAAAAATATGTTGTGAAGAAGAGGGAAATTTCGCATTTATACCCCCTCCGGGTAGGCAGAAGTGAACCCACATTTCACCAATAATTGTATTTTCGTTCCCACGTAATACGGGGTGAGCCTATTGCCGTATTTTGGGCAATAATCTGAGGCTGAGTCTGCGCTGTATATATCTGTTTGATGTTAAACAGCCCTATCCCTATATAGGAGGTAGGACACGGCGGTATTTCCGCCCAATTGAGCAGTCCAACTGGGGAAGTACCTCCGCCCTACAGAATACCGCGGTTATAATAACTTCGTGTTGTGTTCCCAGCGGTGAGTAGGGTAGCCAGAGCTCACTGGAGAACTTGTGCTGTCAGTGGGAAGAATAAAGGCTTGTCCTGCTTTGACTACACTGACGGCACAGAAACTCTGTACTTACAGGGTTGGCAGCGCGAGTGTGACTCCTCTGGTGTTACAAACGTCCATAGGCCACGGTAACCACTTTCCATCAGGTGGTCCGTGTGCTTGTCTGCCACCTAAGTGGTATAAAGAAAATCCCTTAGTTGTCTTGTACGACACCGCATGGAAAGAGATGGGGTCTACTCCACAGTGAACCACGCGGCTTGACAAAACTGAAATAAAATATGTTTAGGTATACTGGTATTAAAAAGCTGAAGAGTTTGTTTGTTTGTTTAAACGGGCAAATATCAGGAATTGGTCCGAATTAAAAAAATTATATATTTGTTTATCGAGGAAGGTTATATATCATCACGCTACTACTAAAAGGAGTAGAGCAGTAGTCATTAATGTCAACAAATTCAACAAAATGTCATATGATATTATTTGAACATTAATAAATTGCTGGTATGCCACGAGCGAAGCCGTGTCGGGTCGGCTAGCTAATTCTAAACATATGTTATTGTAGCATATTTGTTACAAACATTACACCATAAATTATCCATACGAGTATTTGTCCAATTAGCCCCGCACCCGAATCCAAAAGACAAACAAACAAACGCGTGCCGTCACACACAAATAATGGTTCAGAGGTGATTTTAGTAAGTACTGTGACATACAGACGGGGCGGATATTCCGCTAAGATTTATAATTTCATCAGTTCAGCTTACCATCAGCTGAGGTGAAGTGATATTGACGTGTCCTATATAAAAAAATTACATGGGTAATGGACAGCTGCGACGAGGTTCGATCCCAGGTATAACCATGGCACACACCAATGACTTTTCGATGCTTTTCGAAGTTATGTATGTATTTACCGCAGGTTTATAAGTGCCCGATTAATGGCAATAGGCTCGCCACCTATTACATTGGGACCTAAACATAAACTGGCGAAATGTGGGTGCTACCACCTCTACCTACCCTTTCGGGGTTATAGGCATGAGTTATTTTTTTTTTTTTTATAATAAAAATAGTTTATCATCACCTGGTATCCAGTATGCCTGCTGATAACTCTCTATCCCTACAGGGTCGGCAGCACGAGTATGACTCCTCTGCTGTTACACACATTCATAGGCCACCACTCTCAAATCAGGTGGGCCGTGTGCTTGTCTGCCACCTAATTGGTATAAAAATGGGTGAGGCTCTGACACTGGCTTTTCTTTCTGGGAGGTCAGATAGCAGTCACTATAAACAACTTATAAGTCGAGGTAAAAGGAATAGAAATAGTCAGCGAAACCCTAGCATCCAGATAGTCTTTTAGGAGTTAAGCTAACTTAAACCTATCAACTTGTTTTGATTGATTAAGCAACATACCACGTTTAGGCTTTATTATTTTTATATAGCCTGATCGTGAAGTAAAATGGCGGAGGTGTTATAACACAAAAAAGGAGTTGACAAACGACGTCACCATATATTATTTGCAGTTTTCATTTTCCAAAAATCCTGCAGAAAAAGAAACGATGTTTCCGTAATTCTTGGTCTTGGTCTTAGTCCCAGGATTATAAAACAATGCATTTACATAAAATTATATGAATATTATGCAAAATTTTTTTTTTTTTTTTACTAGCGCAAAAACCCCACGGATACCTCCCCCCGGGGCCGGTGGAGGAGGTTATGTCGGACTCGAACCGACTAAAACGCACGCCGCCTGTGGGTCGTTTTGGTTGCCGAAGGTGAGGTTGACAGGCATATCCCTCGCACCCCGGCCGACCCAGGGCCATCTCTCACGATCTGGCCCTCTTCTCGGGTGTGGGGACTACAGAGTCCCCAATTCGTCCCCGGAAACGGGGAGGCGCGCCACGCGCGCCACCGCCGCGGCCTGTTTCTGCCAGGGTGACAGGCGGCTTCACCTGTCACCCCCAGGCCGGCGCTCATGGAGGGCGGAGGTCGTTCATCGACCTCCGACACCCGAGTTGCCTTCGTACGCGGGCAGCTTGTCTTGCGATCCTTCGTCGCTCCCGCTGCCGCTCCCGCCCCGCCTCCTCCTTCAAGAATATTATGCAACATTTACACAAACAAAACCAGTAGTGTTTTTACAGTTCAGATTGCAAGAACAATATTGCTGAGAGTAACTGCAAAATATTACTGTACAAACTTAAATAAAAAGCGGAACAGACGAAATTCTTGAAAATAAAAATACACCTAACTTCTATCAATCAACAATTAGCCCACCGCAGTCCGCTGCTGGGGGTTAACTCGTAATAGTATTGAAAATAGTTAACTCTTTCAAAACTGTTCACGGTAGTCAGAATGGTAGCCAGAGCTAACAGCTAGAGTTTATTGTGCTGTCTGTGGGAACACCAAAGGCTTATCTTACTTTGTCTTCTGTACAGACAGCACAAAAACTCTCTGTTCTTACAGGGTTGGTAGCACGAGTGTGACTATGCTTTTGCGAGCATCCATAAGCCAAGGTAACCAATTTCTTCACCATCCACATTCTAAGTGGTAAGCTTGCCGTTTTAACCGACCGTATTACTCGTACCATAATACCTACGTCCACCATTGTCCAGTAAGTGTTTATCCATGTTCTAAGTTTAGCTAAAGCGGTTTGAACACATAATACAGCCTAAAAATGTGTATTTTGAGGTCATTGTTGTCGCTATAAGGAAAGTCTCAAAAATTACGTGGAATGTATAAAATTACCCTCTCATGCGGAATTTCTTTTCAAATGGCTTAGTAGGGTGAAAAGTTTTGCAGAAAAGTAAATGAAAGTGCTAGGGGTACAGGCAACTTGAAAAGGTAGATGCTTTTTTGAGATTATTGGAAAAATATATCTAGTAGAGAAATATGCAGGAAATATTGATTAGCTAAGTGTGTTATGTAAGTACTTATAGAGTTTATAGATTGATTTATGAACTGAATGAAACTGAAAATGAATAATCATTCATTTCAAGTAACAGTACTACGGTTACATAGTCACATTTTCTATTCGTCAGCAATAGGGAAATATCGGACACTCAAAACAACATGTGGTAAGTAATATTCTGTGACTCTAATATTAATGATAGGACCGATTACGTCGTCACCATTTAGTCATCAGCGTTTGTTCCTGTCGCATCCGAGGCTACTATTAATGAATTGTTTAGATAAATATATTGTATTTTGTGCACTTCATTGGTTTAAACGTTGGTAGTTTAGCGGTTAAATAGTCGACCCTTCAATCAAGAAGTCTGTTATTATACTTTGCCCGTGCAAAACGTGGATAGGAATGCTTATAATTTGTAAAAACCTTTTTAATTAGACCTAGCTAGTTACACGAAAGTCCTGTTGGACCCATCAATGGAACTTTCCAATGGAATTAATAGTCCTAAACCTAAGTAATTACTACTAGACAACAATGAAACTGCTTCATTCACTAAAAGCTTTCAAAAACAAACTAAGTAATTACTCATAAATTTTCTAAAAGTACAAAATGAATTCTGAAGAACTACATTTCAGAAAAAAACTAATTAATTTACAGTACATTTATTTTGTAGAAATCAAATAAATTAGAACATATAAGGCGGTGACTCCCACTCCGGCTCGTTCCTGGGGCAAAGGTTGGTTGGTTGGCTATTAAGATTCAGCGAGGCAACGCAGCCAGCATCATGGGCACCTTTGCGGCGGGAACGATGCTGAGTGGGTTGTTAGACGCGACATAATCGCTAATCTGTTTTGTGTATTTATGTTTTTTATAAATTATATAAAAAAATATTTAATTTATCTTTTAATGAAACTGATAAATACATAAAATCTAGAGTGTTATATAATCTTCAAAAAACCAGGGTCACCAAAAATAGTGTCCCTCAACTTGAAGACCTCATCGAATACTTTTCACGCCCCGCTTATTGAACCCGGGACTGTAGGAAGGAGGAAGTACGTACTGGTAAAGAATTTTTAGGCTTTGTAGTGCGGCATAGGAGAGAATCACTGCATCCCTCGCTTCATATTTCTCAGTCTTTTCCCAAATCAGTTGGGGTTGATTTTCCAGTTTCGTAAGATAGCAGATCGCAGTTTGAGTGAACGACAAGAGCGCCAGTAAGTCAACGCGACGCGATATGTGGTGTGGCATATTGTTATATACTTCACATGATGTATTAAAGCGACACAACGTAGGTCACAATAAGAACAACGGCCATTTGAAATTTACGCGCCACAGTGAAACGCGTCACGTTGTCGCAATTGTCGCTCACATAGGACAATGCCTGATGCGGCTGAACTTCAATATTTTCCGTAAAGCGTCTGCAAATTAACCAAGGAAGTTAAATTCTGCAATTTACCCATGGAGGTTACTGCATACTGCGTAGTAGTCGTGTTCTCTACCGCCGCTTGGTTCTTTATGGAACATTTTCTATTCGTCAGCAATAGCGACATATCGGACACTGAAACAACATGTGTTAAGTAATATTCTGTTAACTCTAACATTAATGATAGGACCGATTACGTCGTCATCATTTAGTCATCAACGTTTGTTGATGACTAAATGCCCTGCTTGTTGCTTGATGGAGGGCCCTCCACTTGGATCCATTGAATGGGTCCATTGATGGATCCAAGTACACTTTTTCCTCCACCTGAGTCCATTGTACCAGTCAATTCCAAATAATGGATTCTAAGACTCTTTAAGGTGCACTTGGATCCTCCAAAGAGTTTTATACGCCAATTTAAATCATACAATTCTGTATCGCATTCACGTAAACTTTTGACAGTATATTTATACTTTTGATTGATGGCCCTTGGTGGAATTTGTTGTTACACATATTGAGAACTCACTTGTACTTTTCCCACATTATTTTTAATAGTTATTAGTACTGACCGGTTTCGCCTTACGGCATCCTCAAAGGTTTACAATGACATTTTGGTCTCATCATCATCATCATGTCAGCCACATTTATGCCCGGCCCGGGGGTGCGAGGGATACGGCCGGGGTGCGAGGGATATGCCTGTCAACCTCACCTTCGGCAACCAAAGCGACCCACACAAGCGGCGTGCGTTTTAGTCGGTTCGAGTCCGACAAAACCTCCTCCACCGGCTCCGGTGGGGAGGTATCCGTGGGGATTTTGCGCACGTAAAAAAAAAAAAAGCCACATTATGCCACTGCTGAACATAGGCATCTCCCATAAACTTCCAGAATGACCGATCTAAAGCAGCCCGCATCCAGCGCTTCCCGGCGACCTTGACGAGGTCGTCTTTCCACCTGGCCGTTGGGCGTCCTAATTTTAGTCTAATAACTTAATAATAATGTGGAAAAGTACAAGTGAGTTCTCAATATGTTTGGCGGTATCAACCAATCTCACTGATTATACGACAAAAAGGTGAACAGCAGTTAAATGCTTATTTGCTGGCTACGTTGAGCTCATTTGCGAGGCTTATTCAGTGATAGTACTTAACTGTACTAACAGAACTAACCGTCCAACACCGGAATAGCACTAAAGCAATCTATTCGCAGCATTGTAGCTCACGGTCGGCAACATAAACTCTGCGTTATTACTCGCCTTGTAAACATGCGGGCAACTTGTAACACGTATACAGCGGGCCATTAAACTAGCGATTTTATAAAAATTCAATGAAATCGTAAAGCATTAAAGCAAGTATGCTAGAAAGCGACTAATTGGCGCTTCCCGTGACTATATTGCTGGCTTTTATCTCGCTCAAAGAATTGGCATCGCCATTCAGCGTGGTAAGGCCGCCAGCCTTTTGGGCACGGTACCAGTAGAGATCGATGGAGAGGAATTTACGTAAAGTTGTAATCTCCCTCTTTATTTCATTTTTGTGTATATTGCATAGTTAGCATATTGCTTATACATATATTTTGATGTAAGAGGAATATTAAAATGTTAAATATGCTTTAAAATTTCATTCAATTGTTGGGCGGAGTAATCAAAAATCAATATTTAAAAATGATTATAACATCATTCATTGGTTTTGTAAGTTCGTATGAATGTTGGTAAGATGGCTCCCACTGTCGCCCCAAGACGGATTTATAGGACTGAAGATTTGCATAACGTCGACATAATACTGAACATACATACATAGTCTTTACCGTTAAGTCGACATTATTCAGGCTGATTTTATTGTCGTTTCAGAAAGAAAGATTTTGGACGCAGTTTTGATAGCAAAATCATCTGCAAGTATTAATTTATTTATTTATTTATTTATTTATTTATTTATTTATTTATTATAATCATTGCAAATATGGGTTACATATAGTTGTTATAGGTAGCAGGTAGGTTTCACCATATTTTACCATAGTAGGCATGCAATTTTACAAGCTAAATTGGGAAGTGAATTAATTAATATGTTATATTCATGCTTAGAAAATTCAAATTATTAGAGTATCATAACATTATTTTGTCATTTTTATAGATTCTAGGATATAAATCAAAATGTCATATTAGTATTTTAGTACACATACTTAAAAATTTAAAATTAATTAACATTTATTATTTTACTACACATCTACTGTTTTGTCATTTAAATAATCATTTACCGTATAATAACATTTGCTTAACAAAATATTCTTAATTACTTTCTTATATATGTTAAGTTCCCCAATCTCCATAATTCTTTTCGGTAATTTGTTGTAAATTCGTGGAGCCATACATAAAAAACTACTATTCATTAAACCAGTCCTGTTTGATGGTAAGCTTAAAGTTAATTTTTTCCTCTTACTGTTTAATGTTGTAAACAAATGCACATTTTTACGGACAAAGAGTAGGACTTCCAGAATGTAAATACATGGCAGTGTTAATACCTTTAGCTGTGAGAAGTGGGGTTTACAACTGTCCGTCGGTTTTAAATGGCATATCGACCTAATACACCTCTTCTGTGCCACAAATGCTGCTTCATTGTCAGTAGAATTGCCCCAAAACATGATACCATACCTCAAGAGAGGTGCAACATAACCATGATATGCTGTCAGAACGGCTGATTGACTGGCAGATTTCCTCAGCATGTAAAGCGCATATGAAAACGATGCTACTTTTTTGCATAATATTTCTATATGGTTTTTCCAACGTAGGTTATTATCAATATTGAGGCCCAAAAACTTCGATGTCTCTACCTCTGTAATTTTTTTATTTAAGTACTGAATGTCAATATTTGTTATTTTGTTAACTCTATTTCTAAATGTCATCAAATTTGTTTTGTCAATATTAATATTTAAATTATTTAATGTCAACCAATTTATTGTATTATTTAATGTCATCTTTACTTCTTCTTCTAGCTGCCCTTTATTATGACCAGTAAACACAATTGTACTGTCATCAGCAAATAAAACTGTATCGTATTGAGTTATTTTAGGTAGGTCATTTATATAAATTATGAACAGTAGTGGCCCAAGCACACTACCTTGCGGAACACCAAGAGTGACATTTCTACACGTTGACTTGTATTCAATAACTTTTTTTGATGTGTAGCAAAACCTTGTGATTTGTGTTACTTGGGTTCGGTTGCTCAGATATGACCTTATTAAATCGTAAGTATTCCCTCTGACTCCATAGGCATATAGTTTTTTTAACAATATTTTATGGTCAACACAGTCAAAGGCCTTTGTTAAATCCATAAACAATGCACACACCTGGTTTCCCTTATCTAGGCCAGTCAATACCGTGGACAAAAAGCTATATATTGCCATATCGATGGATTTATTTCTCCGAAAGCCTACTTGCTCAGTACAAAATAGATTATTATTTTCAAAGTAATTGTAGATACAGTTATGTATCACCTTCTCAAAAATTTTGGAAATAACTGGTACAAGTGCTATTGGTCTGTAGTTGCGCATATCGTTTTTATCATTTTTCTTATATAATGGTTTGATAATAGTTAATTTTAACTGTTCAGGAAAGATACTATTTGTAATGCATAAATTGATTATGTGGCTCAGTACATGAGACAATGCAACAGAAACTAGTTTTATTATTTTGGTTGATATATCGTCGTACCCAGTACTATTTGTGTTTTTCAGACTCTGTATAATTTTGTATATATCATCCGGTACGGTGGGGGCCATGAATATAGAGTTCAACTCGTAGGGCATCGATACTTTGTGGTCAACAGATAAACTTTGGTGCATTGTATCTGTGAAAAATGTATTAAAATGATTAGCAATTTGTGAAGGTTCCTGGATTATGTTACCATCTACTTTTATGTGATGGATATGATCATTGGGTACGTTAATTTCATTACCGCGAATTACAGCCCAGGTGGCTTTAGATTTATTAGGAGCAGTTTGAATGAAGTTATCATTTTGCGATTTTTGTGTTAACCTAATGATGCGATTTAGTCTTGACGATAGCGCTTTGTAGCTATTTCTTGATCTTTCTGTGCGTTTTTTTCTGTATTCCCACAGAAGTTGGCGTTTACGTTTACAGCAGACTCTTATACCTTTTGACAACCATTTAGGACGAAAAGTTTTGGAATGTTTGACTTGTATAACAGGGAAACAGAGATCATATAATAATTTAAAATCATCATAAAAGCTAGTGAATGCTTGACTAGGATCATTGGACATGAAAACATCACTAAAACTTAAACAATTAATGTATTCTTTAAATCTCATTTGATTTTCTTTACTATAATCTCGCACGTCAATATACCAGGTTTCAAGAGTGCTGTATGATTTTACTGGACATAACAGTAACTGTGCTGTGTGATCTGATAATTCTAAATCGATGACGTCAGCCCTACATCCACGTATATTAAATAAAATATTATCTAAGCATCTTCCGCTTGATAGCCGTGTGGGTTCACTAATGCCCAGTTTCATATTGTAACTATACAGCATTTGCTTAAATTGAGTCGATACATCATTATTATCAAGTGTATTTATATTAAAGTCACCACAAATCACTACTTTTGCTTTATTATAACAAAATTTACGGAGTATCAAATTAAAGTTGGTAAAAAACAAACTTATATCTTCTGCTCTGGACCTTGGAGGTCTATAAATACATACAATAAGAATATTGTGCTCTGTTAAGAAGACTCCTGAACACTCTATGATTTTCTCTGATGAGTAATCATTTAACTTGATCAAAGGACTGAATTTTACCGTATTTCTAATGAAAATACAAGAACCACCTCGTCTGTTTTTCCTACAGCAGATTGCGCCAAGTTTATAGTTTACCAATCTTATTAACCCTTGGTCAGAAGCTATCATATTGTGTTCAGTAATACATAAAACGTCTATGACATTTCCTATATCAGCCTCAAGAGAATTTAGGTGGACTACCAGGGAATTAGATTTGGACGCTAAGCCATCCAAATTTTGGTGAAAAATATAAATTTTATTACGAACGAAAAAAATTGTTTACCTTTTTCGGGGTTGATTCGTTATTCATAGAATCGATAATCGGATCTGTTTGAGTGCCTTGTTCTCTTAAGATATTTGTATCATGCCCTGGTTTGTCAGTATTATTACTAATGTGTAACTTGTATTGTATTTTATAGTCAATGTGAAGAATTTCTTTGAGGAAAAATTGACATTTATGAAGCACAAAAGAACCATATTTAGGTAAAAACTCAGAGTAATTCATGTCAATGTATACACAATCGAAGTTGGAACATAAAAATCTTAATTCATAATTTAATTTTCTTTCGTTAAGATAGTCATTATATGGTACTTCTGAAACCAAAATATTAGTATTACACGAATTATTTGCAAGGAACTGTCTTAGATGAAATAGTAAATCATTCGGATGTTTATCGTTAATTCCACCCAATACAATGACAAAGTCAGTTTTGCTTAAAGTACTAATCTCTTCCTTAGCGGATAACACGTGTTGTAGTCGAGCCCCGGATTTCCAGTATACTTTAATCATAAACTTTTCACCAACAAGTTTTTGGAGGACACTTCGGATTCTGTACCCTTGTTGGTCTGCTAAAATTATTATTTTCCTTTTCTTAATTTCATTCGCCTTTCTTACTGGTGATGTTGTTTGCGAACATTGGTCATCAATTTTTGATGTGAGTGTGTGTGTACTTTTTAATTCTTGGTTATCATTATAAATGCTTGTGTGTCGATTGAAGGATTTCGGCTTCGTTTTTTTCTGCGATTTAGGAGTCACGTTAATTCTAGTTGGGGTTGAACAAATTTTCTTGTATGTTCCATTTAATTTTTCTGAAATTTGTAACTCGGCTTTGAGGCGGCTATTTTCGATATTCAAGTTTTCTATCTCGGCATGAGCACCGATTAATTCATTCTTCAGTAATCTTATTTGTTCTTGGAGTTCATTGTAATATTCCAAATCAATATGAGAAATTTCATTGGGTATACTCCTGATGGTCGCATTTAATTGCTCATTAATGTCACTCGTCACATCAACAATATTATTTTCAAATGAATTTGCTCTAACTAGCTTACGATAGGTTACATTTTCCGTTTCGGAATCCATTATTTGGTAGATTTAAATTTTTATTATTTCCTACTAATTTGGTAGAACAAATCTCAAAAGACTTGGTCTCAAACCATAGCTATGTTTAAAGTCACTTATTTAGTTGTGTGACTGGAACGCGATTTAGTACTTTTGTGTTGGTAGTATTGTATTGTTTACCTTTTTAAACGGTTACATTTAAGTTGTATGTAGGTACCTACTTAGTAGATATTCACAACGCAATAAAATTATAATTGCATGATGGCGATGATAATATTAGAACACTATTGGTAAATCTATTTCTTATTGTTCGTTTGTTGCTTCATATATTATGTTATATCACTTATAAACGTACAAAACAGAATTGAGAAAGTTGAAAAGTTGTCATCGTTTTGTATCACTGATCGTTGTTGGCTAATTTATTAACACCAGCTTTATATGTTCAAAACATTACACACATTTCAAAACACTATGAATAAGTTTTTTATAATTTTTAAATTAAAAATACTCAAGAGCAAGTCACTAGTATCGTTGAGTAGTTGAGTAGTATTAATTAATTTTGTCTAGATCTAATGTTAAATTGATCCAAATTTTGCGCACTGATTGTATTTATGACGGTATATTATGATTATATTTTGTAGTATGTTTATAGAATAGTCACAGTCAATCAAATAAATTTGAGCAATCGCATATTTTTCTTAAAAGACTTTTTTTTTTTCACTTTGACTATGGTTTATGTTTGGATAACAATTTCACATATTGTTTTCTTCCTATTATACACTTTCACGATAGTTTGAACGATATTTGGTCGCTAATTTTATTTTAAATAATACTTTATAACAGAGCTGATGTGTACGTGACGGCAGCGCCATCTGAACTCATTTGGCGAAAAAAAAAATTCTATAATATATGAAATTACAGTTGAATGGAATAGTGATAAAATTGTGACCATACGTTATTCCGTTCAACTGTCCATTAATCTCATACATTAAAAAATAAATATTTTGCTAAACGAAATAAAATCCAGTACCAAAGCATTTGGTCAACGTGGAAACAGTAGACCCGAGCCTCCCAACATTAGGACAGACCTATGTCCAACATTGGATTACGATGGGTTAATTAATAAGTTGACTAAGATGATTATAATTGACCCAAGCGAAAAAGGAAGCGAGTTAAATAAATATATATTGATATAAATAACTTATATAACTCGCTTCCTTTTCCGCTATATCTATTCGCTATTGTGTTTCATGGCCCAACCTACGTATACAGACAGGACAAATGAGTAAAGTTTTCCAATAAAAAGCTCTTACAGTGCGAGCGGGCATACGATTTGGGACTTTTTTGTGCGTGATGACATTATCACGTGCCCCATCACCCCTTCAAGCAGATGAATTCATTATTTGGTCCCATAGGAGTATATCAGCATTGATATTTGTATGTATGGTGATGATATAAGAATATAAGGAATATCAATCCTATTCAATATAAGGAAAGTGATCTAATATTAATTAAAAATGAAACTGGTAATAAGCTAGCCAATATATATTTAGAATATAAGTATCATTACCCTATCTTATGCTGTAATATATTGATGTGATTCGTATTTAAAACTAAAACCCGACTAATAAAAATCCCTCAAAGCTCCTCAACTACTTATTAGAACTGGACAAATGAGATATTATTAGAAGCGCCATCGATCGCTGGTTATAGGCTATATAACGTGTCACTAAATCTAACGTGGCGCCCTCTAGCGGTCATAAAGTGACGTATTAAAAAATAAAGTTTAGATAAATATGCCGTGATTAGTATCAACTCAAAGGGCTTATTTAGCAGATTACAAATATGTATAAATTATAGACATTGCTCGCTCCAAAATAATATAAATAAAAAATTAAGCTTAAAACTAAATCCCGACTACTGAAAAATCACGCATCTCGGCCGGGGTGCGAGGGATATGCCTGTCAACCTCACCTTCGGCAACCAAAGCGACCCATAGGCGGCGTGCGTTTTAGTCGGTTCGAGTCCGACATAACCTCCTCCACCGACACCGGAAATCACGCTTTAAAAAGTATTAAACAAGAAAATGTCAAGGATAGCCGTGGTCGTATGCCACTGTTTCCTAGAATATATTATTTTGTTAGACTAAGTGGTAGTTTAGTAGTTAGTAGTTTGAATACAGCCTAATTAGAGAACCTCTTAACTATTTATACTGTTGTTTGATGGCACTTGGTAGAATTTGTTGTTACACATATTGTACTGAATAGTAAAAATTAAATTAAATTAAAACCGGCGCATTCAGTATATTAACGTATTCAGAATGCTGTTGGAGCTGGCTCGAAGATTTGTATATATATGATACAGTGCATCAGGAATGCTTGCAGAGGCCCGCACAGATGATTTCTATGCTATTATTAGAGAGCGTTCGGCCTCTGCCTTGGCACGACTTCGCCGCAGCTCCAACAGTCTCCTGAGTGTGTTTAAGGCAGGTGAGACTCCCCCTTGTTGCAGCACTGGATGACTCTCTACACGTGTCACAGATAGTGGAGTGTTGTTATTCATTTGTATTTATTACTAACATTTGTTCTTTAGTTAAATTGTTACTAACACTACGGATCGATGATATGAGAATAAAAGAATGAATAGTGAACCTATGAAGTAAAAATGTGGGTGCTAGCACCTCTGCCTACCCCTTTGGGGATAAAGGCGCGAGTTTATGTTATGTTAGTGAACCTTTTTGGATGCCGTAAGGCGAAACCGTTCACGTGTAATTATTTAAAAGTACTGTGGAAAAAGTACAAGGGTATTTCAATATGTGTAACCTTATTTTATTCAGAAGTCGGTTAAAATATTGAGAGGGGAAAATATAAGAGGGTAATACTGACACTAAAACACTTTCCTCTTGAACTCCTAAAGAGCGAACAATACCACTTATTCCGGATCCGACCAGTAAATAATATCTGTCCGGGTACCGTGCCAAATCGCGGGAACTTCTCAAATTAGCCTAAAATTTATGTAGCGGTGAAAGTTTTAATGTACCATGTAATGTATCGCCAGACGTTTTGCTGCTTGTCTGGTTCCATAGCTGTTTTGCTACTTGCAAGTAAAGTTTTTGTTTTGAATATCCTGTTATGATGGGTCGAGATTTCCTTGTCATAGAACTTGATTATGTATAGAGTTATGCGCTTTTGTCTATGAGTGAGACTATTTTTATTGTTGTTGTGTAAGACTTATAGTCTATGGTTTCTGTTTGTTTCTTTATTTTTCTTTGTAAAAACATACTTCTAGACTACTATTAAATTGCCAAAGTTTGTGTTTTTAGATGCTTGTTATTAAATCACATCAATACAGCTGAACATATCTGCCCCCTAGATAAGTGGCAATTCGTTCTCCGGAGTATTGTAGAGTTGTCAACGTATGTCATAAACATCAAATCCCATACATATATACAAATAATTTTTCATTCCACACATTTCATCAATCATACCCCACGTAATAGGGGGTGAGCCTATTGCTGTATTTCGGGCACTAATGTTGACTCGAGCCATGCATCTGAGGCTGAGTCTGGGCTGTTTATATCTGTCTGATGTTAAACAGCCCTATCCCTAAGTCGCCTTGCATGACACCGCATGGGAAGAGATGGGGTGGTCCAAATTGTACTCTGCCAGAAACCACGCGGCCCATAAATTTGTTATTCTATTCTAAAATACGCCGGCTAGCGAATTGCCACATATCTGGAGAGGCAGATATGTTCAGCTGTTTGGTACACACAAACTTTTGAAATTTAATAGTACTCTAGAAGTATGTTTTATAAGCTAGAATAGCACAAAGCCTAATTTTATAATCTTTTTATGTTTGGGTCGTCAAATTGACCCCGTCTAATAGTAAGCTGGGGTCCAAAGAATAGTGGCTGTTATTACAGATGTAATCCCTAGAATGCCAGCCTGTATCATGCTGATCTCGATAGATGGTTTTTCACGCTCCGTTTAAAGGACTTGGGATTGTATATCGCGTATAGGTTCATATGTAGATAGCAGCTCCTGCTACTAATAGTATGTCTACGTAACCTCAGAGTTTGAACATCATTTTTAAAGCGCTTACGTTGCAGCCAACCACATGGACCCACCTGATGGGAAGTGGTTACCTTGGTCTATGAACACATGTAACATCAGGGGTTTTATAATCGTGCTGCCGATCTTGAAGAAATCTTATAGTGCCCTTCTTGAAGAACTCCATGTACCATGGTGAATGTTCTGATGAGCTCTTCGTAGTCCCACCCTCCCCTTTCGTACATAGGACAACACGTGCAGGGCTTAGATGTCTCCCGCACGCGGTGCAGAATATCCAATCAATATCCAAGGGGTTGGGTGACTCTTTCCTTTGTCGCACCATTAAGGCCTGGAATTCATTACCAGCTCACGTGTTTCCTTCTTCCTACAGTCCCAGGTCCTTATAGCTGGGCGTGAAAAAGCATATGATGAGGCCATCAAGCTGAGTGTCAATATTGTCACATAATTATGTAAGTAATTGTGATGACAGTTATTTTCATACCGCACAGTGCAATGGTCTGGTGGTCTGGTCGCAATTTATGAGGAGGTACCTACCAATGACGAGTGGTGCGATGATATAATGTAGCTGGATGCTTCATTCAAACAATTCACCTCAAATAATTGGGTAACACAGGTTTGTAATAGGGTTCAACTTTGAGGCTCACTCTTTCAGCTACCGGGATCTGTTGATCGTAAGGTTAACTGTACAACCACTTCTTCATTTTAGTGTCGATTCTAATCGCACCCAAGGCCTCGGAGTTTGGGGTCCGTTTTTTCCAGTCTAACTACGGGTTTGGCTGGACTTCGAGATTTTTCTACTATCAAAACTACTAAAACTAATAGAGAGTCTAGCCCAAATTATTTGCAAGAAAAGGTAGGGGGCTCTGAACTAAGACAATAATGAAAGACGTTAACAAACTTAAAACTTGCAAGACAATCCGCTACAGAGTACAATTTCTATAATGAATCTAAAGTGTCTTCTGAGAAATTTGTTAATTTCATTTTGGCAAATTGAAATGGTTACCGAAGATGACATTTAAAATTTGTTTTTGAACGAGTGCTCTAATTGTTTCTGGCGACGGTAATTCCCCTCACTTTGTTTGTTGACGGTTTCAGAACGGAGCGGTTTGTGGTCGCGCTTTGTTGTTTATTTCTATTATTGTTTGAAAATATAACTATTTTAACTGATTGTATCATGATTTATTTCTACGATTTATGTCAAAATTTCTGCCATATCTGTTCAGTCGAGCCGTTAGATCGTGATTCGCTTTTTTAGGATCCCAGTTTTGACAAACGTTCTTGTTTTCCCACTACACGGTTAATATATTCAAAAACTATTATTATTATGACTACCAAAAACATTTTCAACAAAACATTCCATAAATAATCAGTCATCTTTTGTCGGAAAAAAAACTGTTTCAAACTTTTTTCAAGTCCTTTCGAAGTTGCCGATTCCACCCGAAGAATCCCGAAGTGTCCCGAACGCTACATAAATTTTAGTCCAATTACACACTACACGCTTATCTGCGAAGTTTTTTATCGAATATATCTTTTTTACTGTCGTAGTTTTTAAAAGGTCCAATGTTGCCATTATGAATGGCGTCCCTTATGTCTTGGCAGTTTTACTGAACTGTTTTACGTAGAATCGAGTTTTATGGTAGAAAATTAGTTTAACTTTGTATGGGTTTATGGATAGTGTTCGCACGCAAACTTATCAAGACGGGCGTGTTTTATGAAACTTGTACAGTATCAACATCTCAGCATCATATCAAGCTCTGTGTTGGTTAGCCCTAAAACTTTGATATACCTAGTAATATATATTTTGATTCAGTCCTTGTCATGTCGGGGGACTCTAACTGGTAGAGCACTACGTCATATTATCGGAACGATCCAAGGTCCCCCGACAATGACAACACTTCAATCAACATATACCTCTATATTACTAGGTATGTCAAAGTTATAAGGCTAACTAACACAATTAATTTTCGACTTCTTGAGAGTTGTTTTTTGTCACGGGGGTTTTTAAATTATTAATTTAATTTTTATTTTACACTTTTTAAATGTATCTACTCGGCAAGCTCTTTGATTTGATACCCATATTGAGTGAGTTGTGAAATAAAATGTAATTCGCCATTTTGTGGTGGCGGCCATCTTGGATTTGAAATTTGCCATATTGTATAGTATTCTACTACTCAAGCCCTATCATTTGATACCCAAATTGAGGGAGTTGAGAAAAAATATGTACTCTGCCATTTTGTAGCGCCGGCCATCTTGCACCGATTGGATCACGTTTTCGCACTGTACTCGATCACATTCACGGCAAACAACACTCACTGAGACGACTTGCACAGGTTTCGAAAAACAATAAACATGGCAAATACCCCGGTGAGTTTTACACTACTAATATAAATGACTATGTCAATCTAACATCATGTATCTTCTTTGTTGACGTTGAGATACAGCAAAAATATGCAGGAAAATACCATGTGAACAGAGCCTAACAACAAATAATTTATTAATACATACATATATATATGTTCACGCCTATTTTCCTCTAGGGTATGCAGAGACAATAACCCTTTACTGTTAATCAACCTTTTATGCAAGCCCGACACTTTAATGAGTACATAATTATATTATTAACGTTCTTATAACATAAATCTTTTATGTATTAGACACCGAATTATCATAGTATAAAGTGAGCAGCTATAATAGAATATCATAAATCTTCGTTATTTTCATAAAATTAAGCTTTCAACATGATATTAAGATGACTTGTTAATGAAAGACCTTTTAGGTCTTAGATTTGAAGTAATGTAAAAGGCAAGTGCTTAGTAATTTGGCTGACGAGATAATATTAGATTTTCTTGTGTAATCAAATTTCTGAACCAATTATATAAAGTGAAGAGTTTAAGGGCCAGTCAGTCGTAGTCTTAGTTTTTTGATTTTTCATAAAGTACAGAATGCGGCATGGTTTCCGGCAGAGTAGAATTAGGGCCACCCCGTCTCTTCCCATGCGGTGTCGTACAAGGTGACTAAGGGATAAGGCTGTTTAACATCAGACAAATATATACAGCCCAGACTCATGAAATCATGGCTCGAGTCAACAATAGTGATACTCAACTTGACAGCCTCATCATCATATGCATATTTCAAATCTCGCTTAACGGTCCCGGGACTGTAAGAAGAATTAAACACGTGAGCTGGATGTGAATTCTAGGCCTTAATGCTGCGATAAAGGAAAGAGTCTTTGAAACGCTTGTTGTAATAAGAATTACACAATTTTAACCTTTAACTCCGATGTAATGAATTACACATGTAAATAAAGACTTTGAATTACAGATTACAACCGTAATATCTTTATGGCATGACGGAATTACAATTTGTAATTTAATTCTAACAAATGGCCTTGTTTTTAAATTAACACCTTTTGTTGACGATTGTACAAAAGGCCTATTATTACGGTTCGGGAGCTCGGCAAAGGAATAAAATAGAGGTTTTGAGGTTTTCAAAATGAATTTATTGTGGAGTTTTGGTTGTTTTAAAAAGCTTGTTCTTTATAATTTAACTAGGTATTGTCAGAGACTTCGCAAATTTCAGGGGAAACTATTCCAGGAATAAATAAAAAAGCGGTCAAGTGTGAGTCGGGCTCGCGCACTGAGGGTTCCTTAACTTAAATTCCGTAGTTAGGTTCTGTTAGATATTTTGAAAGCTATGACTTAGAAGTTTGATTATTGAAGTTTCTAGATGTTATAGACCTGAATATATGGTATGAATTGCAACTTGATACACACTTGATACACACATTCCTGAAAAAAAGGTCTTAGCAGACAGTCAGACGGCGTCTACATTATGAAATGATCCTATAATGGTGCCGTTTTTTTGAGGTTCGGAACAATCAATCCTTGTATTAAATTTCAGTCAGATCTGTTCAGCCGTTATTTTTTATATAACTTAAATGGCAGATATGCACACGGTCCACCTGATTGAAAGAAGAGGTTAACGTGTGTTACACACGTTGGAAAGTCACACTCGAGCTGCTGATCCTGTAAGAACAAAGAGTTTATGTGCCGTCAGTGTAGAAGATAAAGCAAGACAAGCCTTTAGTCATCCTACTGACAGCACAAATTCTCCAGTGAGCTCTGGCTACCCTACTCACCGCTGAAAGCACAAGACGAAGTTATTATAACCGCGGTATTCTGTAGGGCGGAGGTGCTTACCCAGTCGGACTGCTCAATTGGGCGGAAATATTGCCGTGTCCTACCTCCAATAAATTTCAGTCAGATCTGTTCAGTCATTTTTTTTATACAACTGAGATGGCAGATATGCCCACGGTCCACCTGATTGAAAGAGGTTACAGTGGCCTATGAACGTGTGCAACACCTGGAATGCTACACTCGCGCTGCCGACCCTGTAAACACAGAAAATTTCTGTGCCGTCAGTGTAGAAGACAAAGCAAGTCAAGGCTTTGGTCTTACCTACCACTGACAGCACAAAAACTCTCCAGTGAGCTCTGGCTACCATACTCACCACTGGGAACACAACACTCAATCATATTTAACGTCTGAATACATACGTACGTACATATAATCACGCCTTTATCTCCGGAGGGTTAGGCAGAGGTTAATTAACACTCACATTTCATCAATAATTAAATTCGGTTCCACGTAATAGGGGTAAGCCTACTGCCGTCTTCCGAGCACTATTATTGACTCAAGCTATTCATTTGAGGCTGAGTTTGAGCTCTATATATCTGTCTGAAATTAAACAGACCTATCCCTTCGTCGCCTTGTACGACACCAGAGTGGATTGCCCTAAAATTTGGTACAATCATAGAGCAGAATAACACAAGTGATGTCCTGTAGGTAACAAGTAGTAAAGTCAGGTGGCAGTCTCTCACAAAATACCAAAATAAACCAAACTGTTCAAGATAATTGAGAAAACGGATCCCGTGCTCTAAACCACAAGCTTTAAAAGCAACCAGAATTAATCGGATAAGGAAGTTTTACCATCAGGTGAGAAGCAGTCATAACGGACAAAACAAAATAAATAAAAACTTTCAACACAGATTAGAACTAAGTTTCGAAGTTAAACATAATCCGAGTTCAAGCTCGTAAGAACTTAGTTAGCGTCATATTTTCTGAAGTAAACAGGATTTTGAGCTGCACTTTGACTAGAGTTTTGTACAGTCAGCATCAGATTGATCTTGACTACAAAATCTCAAAATGCATACATATATACATGTACTCATACATACATAAATACATATAATGACGCCTTTTTCCCGGGAGAATATGGGTAACACCCATATTCTCCCGGGAAAAATGTTATTGAAATATGGGTGTTCGTTATCGTTGGATTCGGTCCCACTTAATAAGGAGTGAGCCTATGGCCGTCTCCCGTGCATTATTGTTGACTCAAGTCATGCATCTGAGGCTGAGGCTGAGTCTGGGCTGTAAATATCTGTCTGATGTTAAACAGCCCTATCCTTTAGTCGCCTTGTACGACACCGCATGGGAAGAGATGGGATGGTTCAAATTCTCCTCTGCCGGGAACCTATATTCATGCCGGAATCATATACTCATACTTGTAAATCCCCGAACGGGTAGACAGAGGTGTATTAACACCCACTTTTCGCCAAATATGATTTTCAGTCCCATGTTGCCCCTTAGGGCAAGCCTATTGCTGTCAAGCGGGCACTTAGTCATGAGCTGTATGATTACTATCGGATGGAGACCAGCCCTATCCCTTAGTCGCCTTCTACGACACACTCAGTAAGAGATGGTGTGGTCCTATTTATCTCCGCCAGGAACCAACAAGCCACGTTCAAAATGATCTTAAAACTAAGGTGATAAGCACAAATCAAACTGTTTTATTGATTTAAATTGTATTATCGCCTGAACTAAATATCAAAACAATCAGTCTACAGAAAGGCAGAAAAACCAAGGCATTAAGATGTTCGTCAAGATCGTTCTGGCGCTGACTGTACTAGCGAGCGAGGCGAGAAGCTAGCGAATTATAGTGCATTTTTCTCGCTACAAAATTAGTAGCTTAGCTTGAAGTTTTAGGGTGAGACTATAGTAGCGTTGACAGCGATTTCTTATACTTATTTATTTATTTAATATAATTTATACTTTATTGTACGACAATTATAATATTCATGTTATAGAAATTGAAAAGACAAGAGCAGTACAAAGGGCGGCCTTATCGCTTTACGCAATTTCTTCAAGTCAACCTTTGGATGGAAATATATGTTTGTTAGTTGTTAGCGTTTAATTTAACAGTTAAATTCTATACATACTTACTTATATAAGTACAAGTACTTATGTTATCTTGTGTATATTTAGACATACTTACATTATTATTTAGTACGCGACCTTTTTATTAATTTTTACTTAGGTTAATTATTTAATTATGAAGTTTTTTTATATATTTATACTGTTGATAGATGGCACTTGATGGAATTAGTTGTTACACATATTGATATTAATTTATGGGGATTAATATCGTCTGCATAGCGTACTACTTTTTAGATTTGTCCTTTTATAGATGTGTTGCATTTGACCGGCCTGAAATGCAATTTTGCATCAGAGCTTGGTCCGTGCATCAGTAGGTTATAGTGTTTAACCTTAAAATAAATAAATACTAACTGGTCTCCTACTACGGGTACCTACAAAAGGGGCAAATTTACAATATTTATTCTGGTGTACGAATTTTAGGTGCCCAGTAGGTTCACCGTCTTTGCAGGTGAAGCTGGCTTACTCCTATTTTCGTGCACCCTCTTTCATATAACTCTCTGTTACACCCTTAAATAAAGTTCAACGCATGCTTTTTCCTTTATATTAATATTTTAAACAACCTCCTTTAAAATAAGAATAATATATTTAAGACGGGAGGCATGTCTATTATTTTTATTAAGTCCAGGTAGGAAGTTGTGAGATTTTATAATTCTTTCACCAACTTGATTAAAAAATAATGTAGACACCGTCCAATTTTTTTTATACCATTTAGGTGGCAGACAAATATATGGTCCACCTGATGGAAAGTGATTACCGTGGCCTATAGACGTGTGCAACACCAAGGGAGTCACACTCGCGCTGCCAACCCTGTAAGCACAGAGAGTTTTTGTGCCGTCAGTGTAAAAGACAAAGCAGGACAAAGCTTTTGGTCTTCCCCAAGCAGCTTACTGACTGTTGCCAACCGTACCGCCTGCATGGTTTTTTGATTCCGTTTATGCAATCTATGGGGGCCTATTTATAGCGATTAAAAGTTATTATTATTTACTATGATCCCATCGGCCGCCGTGGAAGACGCCAGCTCAAGGAAGAGGCTTAAGTACGCTGACTTGAAGTCTCTGTACCAGTTCGTGTCGACAGTGGTGGAGACCTTGGGGAGCTGGGGCAAGGAAACTAAAGTCCTAATTAAAGAAATCGGACCAATGCTTTTGAGGAGAACGGTGACACTCATTCCACGTCATTCCAGGTGCAAAGACTAGCTATCGCTATCCAACGTGGCAACGCAGCAAGTGTGATGGGCACTTTTGCACCGACACCGATCAGGGGTGGGTTGTTTGATTAGTTCATGGATTAAGCATAATGCTTAATCCATGAACTAATCAGGAGGCATGTCTATTATTTTTATTAAGTCCAGGTAGAAAGTTGTGAGATTTTATAATTCTTTCACCAACTTGATTAAAAAATAATGTAGACACCGTCCAATTTTTTTTATACCATTTAGGTGGTACAATTTTTTTTTATACCATTTAGGTGGACAAAATTGTACAACAAGCAATGATTGCTTGTTGTACAATTTTGTCCTTTTGGATTAATTTGGCATTCATTTATGAAATAAAGAATAAATTATTAATTATTTTAATAAAAAAAAAACTAAGATCATAATAATTGAATTAATTGACTAATTGTATTAAACTAAGTTGAATAAATTTAAATTAATAATGAGAGAGATCTAATCTATACTATGTAAGTAACTACTTTAAATATTATGATGTTTAATTAAATCTGTTATCCATTAATAAAAAAAAAAAATTAAACAAAAGTTAAAATGTGTCGTGGAAATCCTCCGCATCGTATGCCTCTTGTGGCAGCGTTCCCAGAAGACTAGCAGCATTGCCACGTTGTATGGCAATGCTTATTCTCTGACTTAAATTATAATATTGTTTTATCTATACTGAAACATTGATGCACACTGAAAGGCTCTTATTCTAGAATGCGAATAAATGTAATGGTTATAATATTTAAACATTGTTACTCAGATCAATTCAAATGAAAATATTTATTTATACAAAATATTTGCACTGAACGGAAATCAATTCCGCCAATTTATGTACGAAATTTTCACATCAGCGCACATTTTCAATTAATATATGAATCAGGCCTTCTGTATCAGTATGAAATAAATTCGTATCAAAAGTAAATATATAATTTATTTCATGCTTTGAATCGAGAGCATTTTGCTCAATACAATATTACATAGAATTCAAGAACACTCGTTCTCAATACAAAAACCATTCTTTATTCTACAGGTGACAGACAAGCCTGATGGAAAGTAGTTACTGTAGCCATATGCAATACTTGTACCAGGGGTGTCACTCGTACTACTAAGCCTTTTTTTTAACGTGCGCAAAATCCCTACGGATACCCCAACCACTGAGGTCGGTGGGGGAGATTATATCGGACTTGAATCGACTAAAACGCAAGCCAACCGTGTGGGACACAGATTGCGGAGGTAAATTATCTGAGATATATTCCTCACACCCCGACCGGCCCAGGACCGTCTCTTATGAGACGGCCCTCTTCGGCTGTGGGGACTACGGAGTCCCCATCTCATCCACGGGTATGGGCAGGAACGCATTGCGCACCGCTGCCGCGTCCTGCTTCTGCTAAGGTGACAGGACCACCACCGGTCACCCCCAGTCCCGCGCTCATGGCGGACGGAGGTCATTTTGCGACCTGAGACACCCGAGCGTGCTGCCGACCCTAAACATGGTTAAGATAGTTTCTGTGCTATTAGCGTAGATGACAAAGTGGTCTTCCCACTGACAGTACAAAACCTCTACAGTGAGTTCTGGCAGTTGGAAGACCAAAAACTTGTCCTACTTTGTCTTCTGCACTGACAGTACAGAAACTCTCTGTTCTTACAGGGTTGACAGCACAAGCGTGACTCCCCTGGTATTACACACGCTCATACATCACTTTCCATTAAGTGGGCCTAGTGCTTGTCCGCCACCTTAGCGGTATAAAGTATAAAGAGGAGAGGAGGTAGGACACGGCGGTATTTCCGTCCTATTGAGCAGTCCGACGGGGGAAGTACCTCCGCCCTACAGAATACCGCGGTTATAATAACTTCGTGTTGTGTTTCCGGCGGTGAGTAGGGTAGCCAGAGCTCACTGGACAGTTTTTGTGCTGTCAGTGGGATGACCAAAGGCTTGTCCTGCTTTGTCCTCTACACTGACGGCACAAAATCTCTGTTCTTACAGGGTCGGCAGCACGGATATGACTCCACTGGTGTCACACACGTTCATAGGTCATGGTAACCACTTTTCTTCAGGTGGGCCGTGTGCTTGTCTGCCACCTAAGTTGTATAAAAAAAAAATTACTTGCATATGTATTAAAATGATGTATATTTTGTTCCAGATCACGCCTCAGCTATAGTAGGCACAACTGCTCGGCTCCGCTGTCGCATCGATGGAAGATCCTGTGGTGCCATGCATAGCATCAAATGGTACAAGTCTGAGTCCCGGCTTTACGTGTATTCTATATCGGGAAACACCGCTATAGACCGGCCTGAAGGACCTATGAAAGACAGGTAAGCAATCTGAATTTATTTATTTTCATACACTCTTTAAGGGTCATCTTTTGTATACCACTGCAACCAGGCCGCGGCGGTGGCGCGCCTGGCGCGCCTCCCCGTTTTCCGGGAACGAGTTGGGGACTCTGTAGTCCCCACACACCCGAGGAGAGGGCCAGATCGTGAGAGATGGCCCTGGGTCGGCCGGGGTGCGAGGGATATGCCTGTCAACCTCACCTTTGGCAACCAAAGCGACCCACAGGCGGCGTGCGTTTTAGTCGGTTCGATTCCGACATAACCTCCTCCACCGGCTTCGGTGGGGAGGTATCCGTGGGGATTTTGCGCACGTTAAAAAAAAAACCCTGTAAAACGAAAGGCGTCATATTCGTGCTGCTGACCCTGAAGAAACTTTCTAATGCCCAGATAAAGGACCCCATATTGTAATCGTTTGGGATGACTACATCAGGTCTTTAAAGAGCGTCGGTAGCATAGTGGTTAAGTAGTCAGCCTTACGATCGAGAGGTCCCGGGTTCGAAACCTGGCCTTTCAATTCAATTCAATTCATTTATTTGCTTCGAATATGGTTACATTATAAGTCTTAAAAGCTAGTGAATACAGCATATTCTGCCCCGTAGAGCGTGCAAATTTTAATGTCATTATCTTTATAAGCATAGTGTTTCAAAATTATTTTATATTCAAAATTATTAATACATTCGATTTTATTTGACATGGAATATAAAATAGAAACAATATCTCAATTCTAAGTAATCTATACAGAAATAATATTAAATAATTTATAAATATTAAATACAATAAAAATAAAATAACTATTATACAACTTATAGCTAAGAACAATTAAAATGCGTCGTAGAATTCCTCCGCATCGCATGCCTCTTGTGGCAGCGTTCCCAGAAGACTGGCAGCATTGCCACGTTGTATGGCAATGCTTATTCTCTGACCTAAAAAGAGGCCAGCCTTCTGGTCACGAGAAGCGTCGACCATACGCTTCGCAATCTCACGGAAGAGGTTGCGAGCGCTCGGACCCCATGACCCCAAAGTCTCGACTCCAAACGGCACAAATTCATAATCTCCGATGAGATTGGAGTATTTGCGCCGCTTGAGAGCCTCTGCAGAAGCAGCAGCAGCTCCAGCACAGCCAGCCGTGCTAGTTATATGGGTAGGAGCCATGGTATCAACGCATGTGGCGTCCCACACCAGAGTCCTACCCATCTTCCATGGCATTAACGACATGCCATCCGGTCTCTTGCCATCGTCACGCGCCAAACCGTTTGGTTCTAGTACAGCTGGTACACCGGCGGTGACAAGAGCACGGGGGATTATGTCATTGAGGCTGGCGTGCCGTGGAATTCCCCCTGCGCTCCTGCAGCACGACAGACCATGGTGTCCGAGTCTGTCAACGGCTTCTCCACAGCGGCATTGATGCGGAGAAACACACAGCGCGCCTAAACGGAGACAAGTTGCGATGCGGAAGGTAGTGTCATCTAACATAGTCCCTACGTTAGATGACGGAAGAGCTTGTAGCCAAAGAATCGATTCCCACACTCCAACCGCCAGTAAACGGGCACGCTCAGCAGCATTGGAACATGTATTTAGTAATTTTTTTCCAACTAAGCTGCAGAGCGGCCCGTCCCACTGACGCTGTATTTTCAATGTCAATATTACAGGCATAATGTCAAACAATAAATTATTCAGTTGTAAGTTTTAATGTCAGCAGGTACTTAAGCATAATGTCAAATATATATTTATCCGACTATAATATTGTGGTATTCTTATCGTCAAGGTATTGTTGTACACTGTAATACATTTTGTTTAATAAAAAGTCATGTACTTGTTTTTTAAATTTTGTCAGTGGCAGTTCTTGTAGCGCTCGCGAGAGATGATTATAAATTGAGATTGCCATACAATAGGCATTACCCCTGAACAACTCCAATCTGATCGAGGAAACTACACCACCGAGGTGAACCCTCTCCTAACACAAGCAATTTAATTTGGCTCGAGGGGTTAGGGTGAATATTAGTAATATCGGTTACTTTAATTCGTAATTTAAAAATATCTACTAAATGTTGGGCGTATTAATGAGATTTTTCAAAGTTTTGGTCCGAAAGGTATAATTCCGAAAACCGCATACGACAACTGCAAATACGGAGCGTATCGTGAAATTCACTGTAATATGTTTTTTTATTCAATGCTGCTTTTCAATGATGCCGTTTATCTTTATCGAAGCTTAAAAGGCAATGCAAGATTACAATCAAAACCACTCAACATTGTATCAATATCGGTTTATAAATTTGGTCGTATTAACGACTTCGTTTTAAAATTCCGCGTGTGTTAAGAGTATCTGTGAAACCACTGGCATTACACACGTCAATAGGCCACGGTGAGCACTTCCCATTAGGTGGGCCATTTGCTTGTTAGCCACCCAAGTGATACCTCATCATCATAATCCTAGGTGGATTATGATGATGAGGTATCACTTGGGTTATACCTCATCATCATAATATTATTTCAATTATTTGGGGATGACCACGAACTTTTCCTCTATATGTTCATGTCAGATGTCATTTTCTCAGTCACTCCCTTCTTTGCCATATACTCTTTCACGCAATCGGTCTTTTCTTGAACTTACCTCGGCTTCTAAAACCTTCTA
Source organism: Eilema griseolum (assembly GCA_963662185.1). Taxonomy (NCBI): domain Eukaryota; kingdom Metazoa; phylum Arthropoda; class Insecta; order Lepidoptera; family Erebidae; genus Eilema; species Eilema griseolum. The sequence goes on from OY759255.1 coordinate 4,543,519, forward strand.
GATTCATACTTTGGACCTTTTGCACAACATTACTTTCATCTCTTCTCATAACATGTCCATACTACGACAGTTGCTCGCTTCTCAATTTTCCATTCACTAGTGTCATTTCTATATAAAAGCTGTGGAATGAACTCCCTGCTGCGGTTAACCCATACGCCTACAATATGGGGTTCTTCAAAAGGGATATTAGAAGGTTTCTTCAGGGTCAACAGCGCGAGTGTGACGCCCCTGGTGTTGCACACATCAATAGGCCAAGGTAATCACTTCCCATCAGGTGAGCCGTGTCTGCCACCTAAGTGGTATAAAAAACAATTGAGCGTTTTTGCGACATTGGTTAAGTTTTATAACCAGAAACCTTCTAATGCCCTTCGTAAAGAACCCCATATTGTAGGCGCTTGGAAAAACCGCAGCAGGAATTTTATTTCACAGCTTGAGCGTGTGTTGTATGAAGTTTTTACTCACTAGTGAGAAATAAAGCTGAAAATCACCTGTAGTTTTCAAAGACCTTCACTTAATCTTTCGCGGCGTGTTACTATCCCAGACACAAATAAAACAGTGGAAACATCTCGCGTTGAAAGGACAAAGATGTATCGCCGTGTCATTTCGCACAATGGCCGGTAAGTGCGGTCGTTATGAACAATAACCGAGTGTTACGATACTTTGCAGGGCTGTTGGGTTTATAAGTTTTTTAGACGAAATGAATAAGCGTTATTATTATTGGTAGCATCTACTGAGAGGTGATGTCAAGGAATATGTATAGAATTGCCAGGCGAAATCACATCTTGTACCATTTTTTTAACTTGGCACTTGGTGGAAGTTATCGTTTTTTTATATGGGACACGTCACTTAGACTTCGCCTTACCTGATGGTAAACTGACGGTGAATTCTCAGAAAAGAGGGTTACCATTACATACATATAAAATAAATAAATAAGCCTTTATTGCTGTTAATATTACAGTTCAGTTCACAAGTTATTAAATAAGTTGACAATAGGTTTGGTTTTCCTTTTATAAATCAACAGCTTGTCCTTCGACAAAGGCCTCCTCTAAAGACTTCCATCTATTTCTATCCTTCGCTATCCTCATCCACCCTGGACCGGCAACTCTTTTAATGTCGTCTTCCCAGCGTTTCTTTTGTCGCCCTTTGCTTCTTTTGCCGTCCCTTGGATACCACTCTGATATTATTCTTGTCCATTTCTCTTTCTGCTCTCTTAAAATGTGTTACATACATATACCATCTTACAAAAGTGACGCTCAGCTCAACGGCCTCTTTATATGCTTTTTAACACCTCTCTTTTTTTTTAAAAAACCTAAGACCAGGGGCTGTAGGAAGAAGGAAACACATGAGCTGGTAAAGAATTCCAGGCCTTAGTGTTGCGACAAATGAATAAGTCTCTGAACTGCGTGGTTCTTGAACGGATATTCTGCACCGTATGCGGTTGACATCTAAGCCTTCATTTAATTATAAAGTTCAATTAAAATTTACTATTATATTTGTAAACCAATACATTTAATTTTAAACTACATATTTCCACGTATATAACTTTATTACAGAACACGCTTACAGTAAGCACCTTCCTATTGAGTTTAACAACCTCTACATAAGGTTTATTTTACTTACTAAATGTAGTAAAGCACCAAAATTGTACGACAGTCACTTCACTCGATTATAGTCCTTATTTCTGAAGGCATAAGGACCAAACGAATGTAATATATTTGTTAATATCATTCTCAGTAGAACTGATTGAATTTATAATAGGATAAGAATGGATTTTCAGTTGCGTCTCGTGTGAATTTCCAATGTGTTATGAATTTAAAAAGGCTTACTTGGAAATGGGAATATTTTAAAATATAAATATTTAGTAAGTAGGTTTTTTATAAGCTACTTTTGTGTCAATACTTAGTACTTCTTTCTGGACTTTTAAATACCATTTAGGAGGCAGACAAGTGTATGGGCCCACCTGTTGGAAAGTGGTTACCGTGGCCTAAAGACGTATGCAATACCAAGCACGTTAAACTCGTGCTGCCGTTCGTGAAGAACCCCATATTGTAGTCGCTTGAGAATAATATAGCAGGGAAGAAATCTCATTTCTAAATGGGGTCCAACGTAGATTTTAAGAATCTTAACGTAGTCAGCAGGTCACCGACAGTTGCTGAATATCGAGCAATACAAAACCTAGATTTTGCTCGTCTGGTCTATCCATTCACCTCTGCCTTGCATATCTGGAGTGTCATTCACTCTACACTCATTTGTTCTATGTGCCTAAATCACCTTAGAATACCCTTTTCAATCCTCGCATGATTAAGGCCTGGAATTCATTATCAGCTCACGTGTTTCAGTCTTCCTAATAAACAAAAGATATTTATATGTATTACTTAAAGCATTTTTACTTATAAATCTAATGTAAACGCAACTGTCAGCGATATTACCTCCCGCAAAGCCCTCACCCACGACTCAACCAAATGACATTTGCGACGAACAAAGAAAAAGGAGCAACAACAAAGATTTATTAATTTCAAAAAGGCTGTCAGTTCTATTCCTGACTGGCGTTATTAAAATTTCAAGGATTGTGGGCGCCCTCCACTATGGAGGTTGTAATTTGTTTAGACAGAAATATAGGTAACTTTTAGAAACGGTTTTGTTGGTGTTTTCATGGAATTATATGTATGATAGGTATATATTTACAAAATAAAAAAATTGTGTCTAAGTATGTTTATCCGCATTCTAGATTCCATAACACAAGTTTGTTAAGCTATGCGTACCATGGGTCTAGATAGCGTTATGTGGGAAGTTGAGGAATATTTACTGACCATATGAGAACCTTTTAAGCCCTTCTTAAAGCAATGAATGACCTCCGCCCCCATGAGCGCAGGCCTGGGGGTGACTGGTGGAGCCGCCTGTCACCCTAGCAGAAGCAGGCCACAGCGGTGTCCGTTTCAGAGGACGAGTTGAGGACCGGGTGGTCCAGTTATTCCATCTAAAGGTTGTCTGGAAGAGATCGCAGTCCGCGATAAGACCGCCCATTTGTACCTACTACTATGAACTTTGTTAATATTTATTTTGTGTTGATTATCGGTGTACAATAAAGTTTTATTCATTCATTCATTCATTCATTCATTCATTCATTCATTCATTCATTCATTCATTCATTCTTTCGTTCATTCCTTCATTCATTCATTCATTCATTCATTCATTCATTCATTCCCCGCACTCGAGGAGGGCCAGATCGAAAGACATGACCTTGGGTCAGCTGGGGTGCGAGGGATATGCCTGTCAACCTCACCTTCGGCAATCAACAATGCCTACAGGCGCCGTGCGTTTTAGTCGGTTCGAGTCCGACATACCCTCTCCCACCAGCTCCGGCGGGGCGGCATCAGTGGGGATTTTTTCGCACGTAAAAAAAGCACTTCTTAAAGAACCCAATATTGTAGTCGCTTGGACAGCAGCAGGGAGATCATTCCACGGCATGAGCGTGCGTGGGATGAAGTTCCATTCATAGCGCACATTGCGCACCGTTCCCGGTCGTAACGTGTGAGGATGGACTCCCTGCCTGTGATGAGTGGTATAATTATAGAATAAAGCTCAGATCAAATATTTCCTCTGACCATAAGCCATTGTATAGGCAGTCAAACATACACGTAAGCCCTCCAGAGTTTGAGGAATAATAAGTGATTAAATTGTGTATGAGGGTGTGTGTGCATGTGTGAGTGAAAGCTTGTTTGCGTGTTTGTGTCATGAATTCATGATTCTGTGTAAACCACAGCTAATATAAATTGGTCAAAACGCCAGGAAATATAAAGGTTTGTACTATATAGCCTGTCTGAACTTAAATTCCCACACATTCACTTCATCTGTCTTCTTCTTTTATGTGGCAATGGCAAAAATTAAAAAAGAAGAATCTAAATGCGCTCAGCCTAAATTTTTTTTTGACTTCATCTGTGAAAAATCTTTGATTGTTTCGTGCACTATGACATGTGTTGTATGCAAACCATTCCGATTAAATTCTAATATGCTTTTACGAACTAGCGCTGATACTATTTTACAGGACAAAACATCCGCTCGTTCGCGTGTTGTTTAGTTATGACTAATTGACCAACAAATCGGAAAACAAACTACTTGGTGGGGCGCGAAATTTGGGCTTAGACAAGTTCTACATAGGTATTTTTTATATACCTCTCAAGTGGCCACTGTGGCCTATGGACGTGTGTAACACCAAAGAGTCACACACATACTGTTGACCCTGTAAGAACTGTAACAGTTTATATGCTGTAAGTGTAGAAGACAAAGCAGGACCAGTTTTTGGTCTTCCCACTGACGAGACAAAAACTGTATAGTTAGCTCTATCTACCCTACTTACCGCTGGAAAGACAGAATGAGGTTATTATGATCACGATATTCTGTTGGGTGGAGGTTTTTCCCCAGTCGGACTGCTCAATTGGAAAGGAAATACCGACGAGTCCTACCTCGTAAAATTAATTATAAACAAGTCATAAAACCTTTGAAATAAAGTACATGGATGCATATCTGGGCCATAAACTAGAGGCGCTTCTGGCGATCTAATGTGAGCACGTAATAGTGCCTCTACATATTTATGAGTCGACCCTTTCCAAATTATAATTTGATTATATGAAAATCCTTTTTGTCTTCAAACGCCATTAAAACTTAATATGCCAATATAATGGGTTATGATATTGATTTTTTGGTAATGTTTTTTTTTTTGGAGATTTGATATGCGGAGATAAAAGTGACGTCATGAAGAAGGTATTAAATATGAACAGGAATGATTACGAGAAGAGAAGGGAGATACAAGTTATTTAAAAAATATATTTTTATATTAATACACGAAAATAGGTTATTAAATACACACAAGTTAAATTCCATCTGGATATCTAATTCGTCAGGAATTAGATTCGTAGCAAGTGCTATCTCGTAGAGGGTCTACGTTGGTTACGGCGTGTAGTAATATGCTACGTGATCAATTTTGAGTCACGTAGATATTGCATAACGTCGTGAAAATGGAACAGTAGCATGTTTATTACGATGCTGAGATACGAAACGGGACTGACAGAGATGTGTAGAGTGTAGGATTAGAGCTTACAGTGATTATTAATTATGTAGCAAACACGTTTATTCTCGTTTCACGGCGTAGTAGTTTTTGTACTCAAGGTTAATGATTAGATTTCAAAGTTTATTTTTTATATAATCTCTCCTAATCTTGATTTGTGTTGGCTTTTCGGGAACGGCTGCTGCTTGAGTCTCTTTCGATTTTATTGATGTGATTGTACACCTAGGAAGAATGATATGGGGTTCTTCAAGAAGGGCAGTACAAAATTCCAATTTCGAAAAGATTGGCAGTACGAGCGTGATGCCCCTAGTATTGCACACGTCCAAAGGCTACGATAACCACATTCCATCAGGTAGACTGTGTACTTCTCTGCCACCTAAGTGACATAAAAAAGAAGTGGGCCTAAGATTCTGAGCTTGCAGCCTCAGATGCAATCGGGATTTACGCAAAGATAATGACAGGTTCTTAGGCCACGGTAACCACTGCCCATCAGGTGAGCTGTGTGCTAGTCTTGTTTTTTACAGCTTTGATGGCAGATAAGCCCACGGCCCACCTGATGGAAAGTGGTGGTGGTGGTGTGACCTATGAACGTGTGGACTCACACCCCAGTAAGAACAGAGAGTTTTTCTGCCGTCAGTGCAGAAGTAGCTTTTGGTCTTCCCACAAACAGCAATAAAAATCTTCAGTAAACTTTGGCTACCCCACCGCCAGAAACACAACACGAGGTTATTATATCCGTGGTATTCTGTACGGTCGAGTTACTTCCCCAGTCGGATTGATCAATTGGAACGGGATTACCGTCGTGTCCTACATGCCTGCACCTGATGGCATATAAAAAAAATTGAACAGAATTCATCTACTTCTTTTAAATTTATTTCATCAATCTCCTTCCTAAATATACAAAAGTAAATATTCCAAAACCGGTTATAACGTTAACAAAACTTAATTCCATAAGTGCGTTTCTGGAATGAAGCAATTGACAAACCCTAACGATAACAACGACCCATAATTAGGCAGCTAACTTACTAATTACCAATATTAGCGTAAACTTGAGGCTGTACCGACGGTAATAATGACGGTTACGACAGAACCTTAACACAGATGATCCGTACTGCGCCGCGATAGGTACGACAATTCTGATAATTTTACGACGCTTTTATTGAAGAAATTAAAAAGATAAAATTGTACTTAACTAGCTGAGCCGGTGAAGTTCTTACCGCCATATTGCTTATACCTTGCCGGCGGCCCATACTGCGTGGAATTCAGGTCCCGTTCCTGCCGTCCTGATAGTGACGAACACACAAAAAAAATATGCAATTTCATGCAGTCGTTTGGAAGTTTTTTTTTTATATAGAACACGTCAATTAGACGTCGCCTTGCCTGATGGTAAGCTGAAGGAAGTACACAGTTGGGGGAGTGGGGAGAGTGTGAACGGAGATAAGATCAAAACGAGTACTAATAACTACGCAAGTGGAGTCGCGGGTCTAAACTAGTTCTGACCTGTCAACTGTATGGGTACGTATAGATCACGGTGGCCACACCCGTATCTATGCGTGCCTATACAGGTCTCATAGCGGTGACCTGGGCACGGCTCAACTGTTTCAGCATCTGCAACGGTCGGCGGACAGCGTAATTGAGCAGTACCCCACTGCGGATTTAGTATTCTTGGGGGACTTCAACGCTCACCACGTGGAGTGGCTGGGGTCTCCCAGGACTGATTTCGCGGGAAGGGCTGCTCACGACTTTGCCCTGACCTATGGGCTCTCTCAACTGGTATATTCTATCACTAGAACACCAGAAATTGAGACCCACAGAAGCTCTATACTGGACCTTCTGCTGACTACGCGCCCGGATGAATTCGGACCACAGCCTCGTCCGGGCGCAAGTGACACTCACGCGGCCTGAACCACCGCGGTCACCTCAGTGGCGACACGTGTGGCACTACAAGTCGGCAGACTGGGACGGACTGCGAGAATTCTTCGCATCGTACCCGTGGAGGCAGCTTTGCTTCACTTCTGATGATCCAAGCTCCTGTGCAACAGCAGTCGCTGACGCGATTCTAGTGGGTATGGAATGCTACATCCCTAACCGCTGGGTCGCGACAGGAGCGAACAAACGCCCGTGGTTTAATAGGCCTTGCAGGGAAGCTAGAGACCGCAAGCAATCTGCATACAAGGCTTGGACCACGGCTCTTGCCAATAAGGATCCGAACATCGCTGAAGTGAAGCGGAAGTTGAATGCTGCTTCGAGGTCCAGTAAAAAGGCAACGTCTAGGGCAAAGTTTGAGTTCATCGGCAGAATTGGCGAACGGCTTGCGCGCTACCCATCTGGCAGTCGCGCATTTTGGTCGCTCGCCAAAGCTGCCGAGGGAAATTTCTGCCAGTCTTGCCTTCCGCCGCTGCAAAAATCCGACGGTAGTCTGGCCCATGGCACTAAGGAGAAGGCCGATCTTTTGGGTAATCTCTTTGCGTCAAACTCGACTATGAACGACGGAAACGCCGAACCACCCATCATCCCCAGCTGTGGTGCTTCCATGACCGAAGTTAAAATCACGCAACGGGTGGTCCGGCGCGAGCTTAAGTCCCTAGATGTCCGGAAGTCGAGTGGGCCGGACGGTATACCGGCGATGGTGCTTAAGCACTGTGCCCCCGAGCTGTGCCCTGTACTTACACGTCTTTTCGCACTCTCATACTCCGCGCGGCAGGTCCCAGCCTCGTGGAAGACCGCATTCGTGCACCCTGTACCTAAGAAAGGTGACAGGACAGATCCGACCAATTACAGGCCTATCGCTATAACCTCCCTACTCTCGAAGGTTATGGAGCGTGTCATTAATACACAGCTCCTGAGATACCTTGAAGGAAACGATCTACTGAGCGACCGACAGTACGGCTTTCGCCACCGTCGCTCAACCGGTGACCTTCTTGTGTATCTCACAAACCGGTGGTCGCAAGCCATCGAGAGTCGGGGTGAGGCACTAGCGGTCAGCCTCGATATAGCGAAGGCCTTCGATCGGGTCTGGCACAAAGGTCTTCTTGCGAAGTTGCCGTACTATGGACTCCCCGAGGGACTTTGCGAATGGATCGCCAGCTTTTTGTCCAACAGAAGCATCCAAGCCGTCGTCGACGGCAGCTGCTCGGACCGCATGAACATAAACGCTGGTGTCCCACAAGGCTCCGTGTTGTCTCCGACGCTGTTTCTGCTGCATATCAATGACATGCTGTCTGATGGCTCCATTCATTGTTATGCGGACGACAGTACCGGGGACACGTGTTACACGGGCCGTGCAAATATCCCTCAGTCCGAGGTGGAGAAGAGTCGCAAACAACTTGTGTCTAAAATCGAGACTACTCTCTCTGGAGTATCCGATTGGGGACGACTAAACCTAGTCCAATTCAACCCCACTAAGACACAAGTATGTGTATTCACCGCCAAGAAAACCCCATTCGTTGTGGCGCCGCAATTCCTGGGCACACCGCTTACCATCTCCTCGAGTATCGGGAACCTTGGTGGCGATATCTCCAGCGACGTCCAATACCGAAGTCATTTGCAGGACAAGGTTAAGTTGGCATCAAGAAAACTCGGAGTGCTCAACAGGGCGAAGCAGTACTTCACTGCGGGGCAGCAACTCCTTCTTTATAAAGCACAGGTCCGGCCTCACATGGAGTACTGCTGTCACCTTTTTGCTGGAGCACCTGCATACCAGCTTGACCCCTTCGACTCGTTGCAAAGACGGGCATTGAGGCTGGTTGACAATCCCATACTCGCAGGTAGAGTGGAACCTCTTAGCCTTAGGAGGGATTTTGCCTCACTGTGTGTGTTCTACCGCCTATACAATGGTTTGTGCTCAGATGAATTGTTTGACATGATGCCCGTAGCTACATTCTATCATCGCACCTCTCGCCATAGGCAGGGAATTCATCCCCACACATTGCGACCTGAGCCGGTGCGCACTGTGCGGTATGAAAGAAACTTCATCCCACGCACACTCAAGCTGTGGAATGACCTCCCTGCTGCGGTTTTCCCAAGCGCCTACAATATGGGGTTCTTCAAGAGGGGCATCAGAAGGTTTCTTCATGGTCGGCAGCACGAGTGTGACACCCCTGGTGTTGCATACGTCCATAGGCCACGGTAACCGCTTCCCATCAGGTGGGCCGTGTGCTTGTCTGCCAACTTAGTGGTATAAAAAAAAAAAAAAGTTCTATATAAAACTCTGCACTTCTAAATATAACTCCATTCATTGCAATCAACAAGAGTATCAACGGAATACCCAAAGAGTTATTTACTACAGAAATCGTGCAAAATTTCTCAATTGCATAGTAGCAATTACATCTTGTATGCGATGTGTGCTGGTATTCAAAGCAAACGTTCAGGTGAATGTATAATGGAAATAGGTATTCACATCATGTACTTTGCATATTAATGATTATTTTTTGTACATACATACATACATACATATAATCACGCCTTTATCCCTGGAGGATTAGGCAGATGTGAATTAACACCCACATTTCACCAATAATTGTATTCGATCCCACGTAATAGAGGGTGAGTCTATTGCCGTATTTCGGGCCCTATTGTTGACTCGAGGCATGCATCTGAGGCTGAGTCTGGGCTGTATATATCTGTCTGATGTTAAACAGCCCTATCCCTTAGTCGTCTTGTACGACACCGCATGGGAAGAGATGGGGTGGCCCTAATTCTACTCTGCCGGAAACCACACGGCTTGTTTGTTTATAAAGAATATTAGAACCGAAATTACTAAGATTCCCTCTAACCCCTCCAGCTATTATCTGTGAAGTGCCACCTAATGATGGCACTTCACAAATAGATATTTTTTATTTTCTTCCAACTGAGCAGTCCCACTGGGGAAGTACCCCTACCCTATAGAATACCGCAGCCATAATAACTTCATTTTATGTTCCCAACGGTGAGTAGGGTAGTCAGAGCTCACTGGATCAGTCTGTGCTATCAGTGGGAAGACTAAAAGCTTACCCTGCTTTGTCTTTTACACTGACGTTACATTAGCTCTCAATGCTTACAGGGTTGGCAGCGCGAGTGTGACTCTCTTGGTTTTGCACAAGTCCATAGACCACAGTAACCATTTTCTATCAGTTGGGCCGTATGCTTATCTGCCACCTAAGTCATACTGTACACACATGGTTATTGTTTTTCAATTATTTCAAATACTCAAATGCGATAAGCCATGTGATGCACAATTAGATATCTAAAACCCATACTTTCAAATCAAATGATATGCAACTTTTAACAGTCACTGAAAATGTAGTCCATAGGCCACGGTAACCACTCTCCATCAGGTGGGCCGTGCGCTTGAATGCCACCATTAAGTGGTATTAAAAAAAAATTAGGTATATTAAAAATTAATACTTATTAATGTGATGAAATACCATTAAGTGGTCACCCATCCAAACCATCCATATACCAATCGCGTGTAGGTATTTGAACCCACTGATCGTTTACAAAGCAGCGAGCGCACCTAACCAAGTTCGCTTTAGGTATCAATATCCCATCTATTCAATGTCCCAAGTCAGAGATCGATATCCAGTGCACGTCGATGTATCTGTACGGGCCCGTTGGATCCGATACAGCAATTTGTGCACATAATTGACAAGTTCGACTCTCGTCCGATACGGTTAGACGACTTGTTGGAGTTAGAGAAGGTACGATTTCGTACCGCAGTAGCACTCGCATGCAGCAGATATAGCGTACCGTGAAGTAGATTTGAATATGTTAATATTGTTTATAGTTTTAATTCATTGCGGCTTTTCTTTGAATTAATTTACCAGTATAAAAGTTTAGCAAGTAATGTATGTGAAAAATGAAAATGTGTAGTTTTAAACCAATGAGTGGATTACGGGACAGATAGATACTCCTTTATATCTATGGACCGTCGTGCGATCGAATGACGTGTCGTCTTTTCACGTACATTACTTGTTGAACTTTGATGCTGATAAACGGCACCATTGAAAAGCTGCAATGAATTAAAACAATATTATCACATTCAAGTCTACGTATTTCACGGTACGCTGTATCTACTACGGTCGGCTACGAAATGATACCTTAAGCAGTTTCGTAAGTCGTAGGACTTAAGGATTACGGACGTCGTGAAAAGTACCTACCTACATACAGTTTTCAAGAAATGAAATACTTTTTTATGTAAGTACATTGAACTCAATAGAGGAAAAGTTGAGGTGGTAACTTGAAAATTTAATCGAAGAAATCCACATGGTATGTGTGCTCTGGTGTATCAGTACAGCGTGCGATTTCTAAGTACGAGGTCGCAGATTCGATTTTCGATCAGTGCATATATTTAATATGCTTGGTGATAAACATTTGCATTAAACTTTTTTCACCTGCGAAAAATCACCATGAATACCCCCCCCCCCCTGGAACCGGTGGGGGGAGAACGGCGCCTGTGGGTCATTGTTGGTCGCCGAAGGTGACGTTGACAGGCGTATCCCTCGCACCCCGGCCGATTCAGGGTTATCTCTCTCGATCTGACCCTCCTCGGATGTGGAGACCGCAGTCCCCGACTCGTCTACGGAAACAGGAAGGTGCGCAGCTAGTGCCGCCGCGGCCTGCTTCTAAAAGGGTGACAGGCGGTGCCACCCGCAGGCTTGCAGTCTTGGTGCTTTTATGTAAAATGTCAAAGAATCAAAGAATCAATTTCATTTATTCAGTTTAGGCACACAAAGAGCACATATGAACGTCAAAACTTTACAATTGGATTGGTCAAGAAATAATATAAAAATATTAAATAATGTAAAAATAAATCATTGGAAAATGATTCTTTCGCTGTTTCGGTAGATTAGTTCTACTGAGAAGATACCAGCAAGAAACTCAGCGAACTATATTAGAACTAGATTATTGGTGGTATTTCCATCAATATTTACAAATAAGTGTCTAAATATTATATATCCGCATCTAGTTTTTTTTTATACCACTTATGTGGCAGACAAGCACACGGCCCACCTGATGGGAAGTGGTTACCGTGGCCTATGGATTCGTGCAACACCAGGAGCGTCACACTCGCGCTGCCGACACTGGAGAAACCTCCTAATGCCCCTTTTGAAGAACCCCATATTGTAGGCGCATGGGAAGACCGCAGCAGGGAGTTCATTCCACAACTTGAGTATGCGTGGGATGAAGTTTCTTTCATAGCGCACTGTGCGTACCGTCTTAGGTTGCAATGTGTTTCCACAATACACGCTAGTTGACTAGTGTATTTTGAGCTTAAATACTGCTATATTAAATTTTGTATGGGACTTTGTCGGAATTGTTTATATTTATAATAACTGCTCTGCTCTCTTGAGGAATATTGAGCAAATAACCTTCCTCAATAAACGGGGTATTCAACACAAAAATATTTTTTCAATTTGAACCAGTATTTCGAGATATAAGCGCGTATAACCAACCAATCAAACGAATAAATCCTTAAGCTTTAAAATATAAATGTATAGATGTTGTGTGATGACATCTGAATATGTCAGATGTTCTTTCAAATTAAACTAGGAGGAGAGAAGTTTTTACTTTCTACAATTCTGGCATATAACCAAAATTAGGGTATAACATCTACACCAAATTTTTCGTTCCGAATTTCGAATAAAACAGTAATTGTACCAAAACGGGACAAAATAGACCCATTCATTCATACACCAGTCCAACTCCGACACGATACCTCCCAAACAAGATACAGTCCATCCTCCAAAAATATCCGAGCCATTTCACTTATCTTGCTCGTTCCAAATCGAAATATTGAATCTGGCAACCGAACGTAGCCGGTGTAAACTGCTTCGAACCGCTTCAAACTAACTTAGGCAGTCTACACACACATGACAACTTAAACTTCAAATTATTTTGATTACTTGTTGTTTATATTATTAATCATGCCTTTATCTCGGAAGTGAATTATCACTCACATTTGGTGCGAGGGATATGCCTGTCAACCTCACCTTCGGCAACTAACAACGACCCATAGTCGCTATGCGCTTTAGTCAGTTCGAGTCCAACATAACCTCTCTTACCGGCTCCGGCGGGGTTGTATCCGTGAAGATATTTCGGACGTAAAAAAAATATCGCACATTTCAGAAATGCAGTTCAACGTAATAGAAGGAGAGCGTATTGCTATATTCTGGGCACTATTGTTGACTCGAGCCATGCATCTGAGGGTGAGTCTGGGCTGTATATATCTGTCTGATGTTAAACAGCTCCATCGGTTAGTCACATTGTACGACACCGCATGAGAAGCGAGGGCGTGATCCAAATTCTACTCTGTCGGGATCCATGTGGCATGTTTGTATTATGATATAGGTAATATATCTTAGGTTCACAATTAGATCTGCCGCCAAATGTTGGTGCTCAATTAGGTAGGTATACTACAGCAGTTTCGGCTGTCAGATTTAATGCAAACACTATCGTAATCACAGATTTACGTTAATCCAGCTATTAGTGGAGTTCTAATGACAGTGATGGCTTCATATTAAACGACCGGAATTAAATTTTGTAGTCAGTACTGTATGTTCCTGAATAAGTTGACCTAAGAAGTGGATGAGCAGCGTAATGTACGTGAAATTTTATTTATAAATACACTTTATTGTACACCACTTAAATACATCATGCATGTTATAGAATTTAGGATACGACAGTATTTCCGCCCAATTGAGCAGTCCGACTGGGGAAGTACATCCGCCCTTCAGAATACCGCGTTATAATAACTTCGTGTTGTGTTCCCACTGGTGAGTAGTCAGAGCTCACTGGAGAGTTTGTGCTGTCAGTGGGATGACTAAAGGCTGGTCCTGCTTTGTCCTCTACACTGACGGCAGACAGACTCTGTGCTTACAGGGTCGGCAGTGCAAGTGTGGATTCTCTGGTGTTACACACGTCCATAGGCCACGGTAACCACTTTCCATCAGGTGGGCCGTGTGCTTGTCTGCCACCTAAGTGGTATAAAAAAAACGTTTATAAAATATATCTAAGGAACTAGTACAATAGGTGACCATATCGCTTAAAGCAATTACTACTACGCAACCTTTGGATAGTGATTGATGCACATATTGACTAAAAGACTATTCTTTAACTAAAGAATATCAGTGAAACCTAAAAGGAATGTTTTAGACGCGAGTGACGTCACACGCCAGTCGCGAGTAGTGCAAATGTATGGAGTGCAAGAGAATTTCACATGTATCTCGGTCTACGTTTACATATAATATATATAGTTCTTAATAAAAGTAATTTGTAATTTAATTAAGAATCTACACTTTATAATTTGAGACTGAATTTAATTGTTTATATTTCAACTTACTTTAGGAATTAAGAATAATGAAAAGTCATTGTTGCAGATTAGTTAGGCAATAAATTATTAATGAAATACTAAAATATTAAGCAGTATTGGGAAGAATCGGGCGACTTTGTCAAATAGCCTATTGGGATGGGAATACCACTGTGGCCCACCTCCATGAATTGCGAAATCTTCTAACTCGAAATGTTGTCTGGTCATACAAGTCAGACCGAAGTGAGTGTGTAGCCAGCCTAACTCTGCGACCAGCTCAGATCGGTTTAGTCCCGTGTATATTTATGCGCTATAAAGGGGCTAGCAGTAAAATTGCGGTTTATGCAGTTTTTATGCATTACGTTCGTATGATTTGTAGAGTATTGTCTCTGGCTAGTACTAGACTCAGTGGAGTCTTACTTAGGCGAAGATTTTTTAGCGCTAAAAGTGTTAAATAAATTAAATTTAGTAACTATTAGTAGTGTTTAATGGTAACTATTATAGTATCTACTTCATCTTCATCTTAGCGTTAATCCCAGTCGCATCAGTAGTTTTCACCTCGAAATCTAGGGTCTGCTTATCTAACCGTGAACTACAGGAGGTAGTACACGACAGTATTCCCGTCCCAATAGCGCAGTCCGACTGGGCAAATACCTCAACCCTACAGAAAAATACCTAATTAAACTCATATTGTGTTCCCGGCGGTGACAAGTCAGTGGGAAGACTAAAAGCTTGTCCTGATTGTTTCTTCTGCACTGACGACACAGAAACTATCTGTTCTTACAAGGCTGGTAGCACGAGTGTAACTTTCCTGGTGTAGCACACGTTCATAGAACATGTGGAGGAACGAGATGTGATGTTCCTCCAACACAAAGGGAGGATCCTCCGACCAGGCAAGGTGATCACGCCTGGCGGGCCGCGGCCCAACGATTGTCGTTGGGTTGAAGTATACATGTTGTCCCAGCGCGAACTTTACTTGCGCGATGTAGGATTCGTAGTTTACGTAAGAGTTCTGCTTGCTGTCGCTAGATGGCGCTGGGTACATGTGGCATCGCCACAAACATGATAACCACTTTCCACTTAAGTTGCATAAAAAATAATTTGGTTAAATTTCGATATTTCCCGTGAAGCGCCTGCATTCTGACCTCCACCGCCTAAAGGCGATATGGAAGTATTACAGCTAGACCAGATATTGAACTTTTTAGTGCTTCATCTAACTGTAATGACTACCATAGTTGTTCGTATGGTAACTGGGACTGACGGCTTAACGTGCTCTCTGAGGCACGACCAGATCAATATAAATACCCCATATTTATGCATACAAATATTTGCACTGTGTGTGGATCGTTCCCACACCTCCTGCGTAGCGGCCTATAACTATTATAGTATACCTTAGTATATCATTATTGTGAGTTCTACTACCACCAGTGGGTGTCCCCACTAAAGTCCCCACTAGACTCATGGTAAGCATAGCTGAACTAGCTTGTGTTATGGGATCTAGAATGCGTATAAACATACTTAGATACTTAGCACTATCGTACTAGTTCTTTAGCTATATTTTGTAAATACATACATATTATACATAGAAACACTCAGACCAATGCAAATATACATATTCATGCAAATATTTACACTGAGCGGGAATCGAACCCTGCATAGCAGTCGAATGATCTACCGCTACGCCACGGAGATCGTCGAATATAGATGCTGGCGAGAATATTCAGAAAATAAATATAGGTTTGAAATATAACAATGGTTAGTATGAGCGCAATAAATAATATATTAACTGACAGACACACTCTCATGTTGAAAATACTAATGTAGATGCAATTTATGGTACTTAATGGTCAGCTGGACACCGTTTGTGTTAAAATTACGTTGTTACAAAACAATTCAACGACTAACGGTCAATTCAGACCAGTGGGAATAATGTTCGAGCAATTGTTAAGTGATGATAATTATCAACCTTATTCCATCTAGACAAAACTGGGAATAGAGACCTCCCTGCTGAGGTTTTCCCAAGCGCTTACAATATGGGATTCTTCAAGAGGGGCATTAGAAGGTTTCTTCATGGTCGGTAGCGCGAGTGTGACACCTCTGGTGTTGCATACGACCATAGGCAACGGTAACCGCTTCCCATCAGGTGGGCTGTGTGCTTGTCTACCAACTAAGTGGTATAAAAAAAGTATACAACGTAGTTATTTTATTCAATATAAAATAGTGCATGTTTTGTACATCCTCTCTGCTTCTACGTGACTCCTCGAACATGTTCACATATAACATTAAAATTAGCGTAGAGAGTTTGTTCGAGCAAGGGTGTTCGGTACTACCGGAATGCCACGATACTGTTGGTCTATGTGCGAGACTGTACGAGCATATGCGAGACTGTTTGAGCATATGCGAGACTATTCGAGTAACCATGAGCAATTTACACTAAGAGTGAATGGGTGCCAAAAACATGTTTGAACATGCGCGAGCTCTTTTCCGCCAGATGTGAACTGAGCCTTACACTGTCAGTGGTGGAAAATTTAGTGCATTACATAACATCTTCTAGCCGAGCTCGTCTGTCTGCTCTGCCTTGTGAAATCCCTCAAATTATGCATTTAGTGTTGGTATATCTGGCTAGCGTATTCGTAAACAACTTAAATATATATTATACCCACGGATTCATGCACATGAATGTCAGGTATTGCACTTTTTAAGCCATCTCCAGTTCTACTCATTCAATTGCGGTCAAAGAAACGAGAACAAATAAGACCTATTAAATAAATATCCGCATCAAAATCTGTTACTAGTTTTTGCGCTCATCGCTAAAAAACAGACAAAAATTGTAAAAGAAATGTTGTGTGTGTGTTTTTAATATGTTCAATGTGCAAATACCGCTTATTATAATAGTATAATAATAGAAAACCATTATTTTGTAACCAAATGCTTCTCACAACGTAATTTACATTAAATTTATCCTTCATAAACACAATGGCCGACTTAAACAGAACATTTAAAAATTTAATATTTTCCTAGTGTAAAAAAGCTAAAATTTATTTGGTACCGCCTCTCTTATGTAAATAATAATATTAACCCTTCTGACCCGCCGTGCGGTCATCCGGAAAATGCGAGTTTTAACCAGTAATGTCCGGTTCGGGCCGGTTTGAACTCGACCGAACCGGAAAGCGGGAGTACACCTACCTGTATATATATTATAGGTATTTCGACGCCAGTGTTTACTGTCTCTATTTGTATGCAAATACGAGTATACCAATGAATTTAATCACTCTGGGTAACCTAATCAATATACTGTAGCAGGTAATCATTACATTTATAAACTGTACAGTCAGCATCAGATCAATCTTGACAAACAAAGTATTCAAAATTACATATAAGTCCTATAACATATAACATAAACTCACGCATATATCCCCGAAGGGGTAGGTAGAGGTGCTAGCATCCACATTTCGCTTAGGTGGCAGACAAGTACACGGCCCACCTGATGGAAAGTGGTTAACGTGGCCTATAGGCATTTGTAACACCAGATTATGTTTAGGTCCCAATGTAATAAGTGGCGAGCCTATTGCCATTAACCGGGCACTTATAAACCTGCGATAATAATGATGACCTATAAAAAAATATTATACTAAATCATTTTTCTTTCCTTCCACAGGTAAGATTGATGCAGAAAGTAAGATTAGAAAGGGTGAGATTGCCTTAGTAATTTTATTTATATTTAAACACCCATAGATTCTAACCTAACATTGGCAGATGCATGTCCAGCAGTGGACTGTGATAAGATATTCCATCTATCCCCTCCAGCTAACCTAAATTGCTTGTGTTAATCGCTTTGCGTCAAATATTGAAATTCAGCATCATCACAGTTATTGCAGAAGGTAGAACACGACGGTATTCCCGTCCCAATTGAGCACCGAACACCATTTAGTCCGATTGGGGAAATGATTGGTGCAATGTGGGTGTTAATTCACTACTGTTTAACCAGAAGGGGATAAAGTCGGGACTATATTTATGTACTTATATAACTTTCATGATATTTTGCTAGTTTTTCTATAACTTTGTAAGCAAAGTCGCGCTGCAATATGGACCTTGGTTGAATGACCACGAATTAGTTGAGGTAAAAACAACAAGATATGCAACATGTTGCGCGTTAGCTGGCAACATCCCGCGTGTAAATATTCCCAAGTGAATACGAGGCTTTTACTCAACATGTTAAATTTAAATAATTTAACGGAAGCATATCCTTATTCGTTATGAACTATTTTTGTATTATTTATTATTATTTCCAGCATTTTCCTCATATCAAACGATGTACAAAACATTCTTATTTGATCGTCGCTGAAAGAGTACAACATTTCAATCCTAGATATTTGTATCGAACGATTCAAACGGAATGGTTATTGCATTTTTGCATTGTATCTCGTAGAATATTGTTCACGACGAAATATTTGAATGTTATTGCAATAAAAGTTTTTATTTATTTTTTTACGTAACTCATCGTATATTATACATAATATATATGTACATACATATTCATTTCAATATTTTCGAAGGAGTAGACTGCTGAGTAGACTGTAGTATATAGTAGACGAGAGACTACAATACTCTAATGGTACTACCCTATTAGACTTTAAATATCGCTCGGTAACTTAATGGTCAAGAAGTTGGCGTTACGAGCGAAAGGTCAAAGGTTCAAACCCTGATCATACACTACCGAAATGATGTCGGCTATCGCAAATAAAACACATAGCCTATGTTTTTTCCTAAGGCCTAACCTATCTATGTACCAAATTTCAGCAAAATCGTTTCAGTGGTTAAGGTCATAACAGACAAACAGAAAGAGTTACTTTCGCATTTATAATTTTAATATGGATAACTATTTTTCAAAGTTTCAGCACTATACTCTTCTAACAACAATAATTAAAAAAACCTAAACCTACTCTCATGAAAACATTACACAACTAGAATGTTTTAGAATATTTATTATTGTTTATTATTAATATTTAAAAAGTTTATTTTTATGTAGAATCGCCCTAACCGAATCCGAGTGAGTCGTTCGCTAGAGAACAACTCATTCGGAACGACAGCACACACACACATAACAATTGAATAATACATTCACTCGTTCATTTAATTATTCACGTATTAAATCATTCATATATAAAATCATTGGCTTCGTGAATCCAAAAGTGGATTTCAATTGCCATTTTATGAAGAAAAAAATTTAAAATTAAAATTTAAAATACCATTAGTAAATCATTCGACGTTGTTTCATTAATTTACATATCTTTTTATTCATTTGCGGACATCCCTTAATACGTTTTTGTTTAAATGATGACACAAATACAGTAAGCTACCTGGTTTGGTTAGGCTACAGTTGAAAACCAGCGCTGCAGATTGTGCCTAATCTGTAGCATCAGCTGAACTGCGGCCTTTTAAACACACACTCCACGCTGACACATGGTATTAATGGCATTACTATTTTTTTGTGTGTGTTTAATAAACGTATTTTCTTTCTTTCTTTCAAGGGTAGAGACGGGCACCATACATATCAATGGGTCCTATGTATATGGGCCAAAGTGCAAAATGATAACTTTATAGGAGAAGCTTCCAAAATTTCAGTTTTTTATATTTTTTTATTGATAGGAAACCGCGGTAGCCTAGCCCAGTGGTATGGGTAATGGACTGCTGAGACGTGGTCTCGGCTTCGATCCTAGGTTTTACCATGGCACACACTAAGGACATTTCGATGCTTTTCGAAGTATGTATGTATTTTTCGCAGGTTTATAAGCGCCCGGTTAATGGCAATGGGCTCGCTACCTGTTACATTAGGACTTAAACATAAACTGGTTAAATGTAGGTGCTAGCACCTCTGCCTACCCCTTCGGGGATATAGGCGTGAGTTTATGTATGTATATGTATATGTTATGTTTTACTGATAAAACCGAAGTTTACAAAATATTGCTGGTTTTCTAAGTCAACTATGTATTCTTCTTATTTATATTACAGAGACGTATCAGAGTCTTTTTTACTACTTATTGGCTCTTTTAAATTATTAGTTTTTGTTTATTTTTTCGTTTGAGATTACCAAATATATTAAATACGGGACCATAATTGTGGTAGGCTAGTTCAATTATTATTTCAATAAATTCAAAATATTATTGTGTATTTTATGTATTTATTTAAATTATTTAACTGAAAATTTTATTCCTAGGTTAGCAGATTGGATAAAAATTTAAAAATACGTGCGGAGACTCCCCTTGTATAAGTCTCAAATTACTCTTAAGACTTTGCACGGATAAATTTATTTCACATATGCTAATATAATATTTTTAAAAAGCTGTCTTTCCTGGCAGAAGTGTTCTTGTTTTAATAGCTCACATGATTAATCACATCGATAAGATGTGTTTGCCATTAAAATCACAAAATGGTCAAATTGTTAATTTGACCAACATTCATAGGAACCATCAATATATATATACACCATACGTATACAGGTAGATTAATGTACCTGCCCATAATGCCTCAAAAATACGTCCTGTATATCCGTAAAAAAAAAAAATTATACCACTTAGGTGGCACAACAAGCACACGGCTCATCAGATTAAAAGTGGTTACCAAGACCTATGGACATGTGCATAACCAGGGTAGTCAAATTGACCCTGTAAGAACCATTTAAAACCTTCTAAACCCTGGAAAATCTACAACAGAGAGTTCATTCCACAGCTGGAGTATGCATGGAACGAAGTTCCTTCCATACCGCACAGTGTGCACCGTTTCCAGCTGCCTATGGCGGGCCGTACGGTGATAGAATGTAGCTGTGGGCATCGTGTCAAACAATTCCTCTTGTGGCCCATTGCAAAGGCCCGCAGGTCAGGCAAACAAAAGGTAGAGCGTGAAAGGGATCAGAATTCCACGTGAGCAACAGCTAATCCCATATTAGACTCGTTTGAACAATCCCCTGTGTATATCACTAGCACTTCGCCTCAAACTACAACGTAATATCTCATTCAAAACATTCACTCACATATTTTCAATAGTCCACAACCCTTAAGCCTGTCCTGAAGGCATCAATAAGAACACTAAAGGGTCGGTTTAGGTTGCTTGCACAAACACCCTGTATTCTAAGCGCGTTCACAAAATGTTTGGCCAACGGTGTTTATTGTCAGGCTAAGGGAACGGATAAATAAATTCGGGTTCGGTTTATGTGTATAAGAGAAGCGATTTTATAGACAAATATATGCAGAAATATTTGTTGAGGGTTTTTATTTGTAATACGTGAGAATTATTTCTTCTTGCAGGTCTGATGGTAGCGCAATGAATGTTAATATTTGTGTGAATATTTGCTTATATCTGCTTGTAAGCATTGAGGCAAGAGGTTAAATAATATTATGCTCACGTACTTGTGAACATTAATTTGTACTGTAAAACCTACGTATTTACATTAGTGCCGCAATTTGAGAACCAGCTATAGGAGGAATACGGCAATAGGCTCACCTGCTATTTCGTGGAACCCAATACAATGATTAGGGAAGTGTGGGTGTATGATATGTAATTCAGCTTTTTTTTATTTAGGACATGCCAAATTGAATTCATCCCACCTGATGGTACGCTAAAAGCAAAGTCTCAGGAAAGAGGGTCACCATTACAGATACTAAGTAATGTTCCAATAGTGGTACTCAACTTGGCGGCCTCATCAGATGCTTTTTCACGACCCGCTTAAAGGTCCCGGAACTGTAAGAAGAAGGAAACCCTCCGGGGATAAAGACATGATTATATGTATGGATGTAAACATATGTATGTATATACCTATGTGTGTATGACTAATGTATTTCCCAGCTGAATACAGCGTAAGACATGCTTACGCAGACATTATATAAATGCTCGTACAAAGGTATTTTAACTTTGACGTAGCCAGTTTATTTGTGACTTTTATTATGAATAAAAAAAAATTAAGATGAATATTTATTATGACAAGGTTTTAGTTATTTATGATAATTAAGGCTCAATTCAGTGACTCTTACAGCGAACAATATATTACAGTAAAATAATTAGCAAATCATGCTATTTATATATAGGGAGAATTTGGAAATAACTTCATATAATAATATACTTAAAACATTAAGTAATAGTATGCATAATTGAATATTTTCTGTTTCCAGTTCTGAGCTTAACATAGGAACCAGGTAAAGTATCATTGCTAAATATATCTAGATGTTTATGATGTTAAAGCAATTCATATCTGTGTTGTTGTAGAGAAAGTTCATATTTAAGTTTATCATTCTTATTTTCTCACTGTCGTATTTAGCATGTTCTCATAAAATTTCTATTATAATATAGAAAACTAGCTGTGCCTCACAGCTTCACCAATTTGAAATTCATAATGTGATTGTGAACCTATTCCATAGAACAACTGTAATTTTTGTGTCATTCTACTCCGAACTATAATCTACACTTGTACCAAAATTTCTTTGAACGCAACCGAGCATTTACAAGGGTAATTGATTTTTTTTTTCATAGAACACGTCAATTAGACTTCGCCTGGCCTGATGGTAACCTGAAGACAATGTCTCAGAAAAGAGGATCACCATTACTTACACAACTATGTGACAATGGTGACACTCAGCTTGACGGTCTCTTCATATACTTTTTCACGCCCTGCTTAAAGGACCCGGGACTGTAGGAAGAAGGAAACACGTGAGCTGGTAATGAATTCCAGGCCTTAATGGTGCGAAATTTACAGACAGCAATATCTACACTCATCCCGAAACACACGCTCCCAATTTTACAATCGGTTACGTAACCGGTTTGGACCCTATCACAAAAACACCTGTATGACCCTCATTTATACATACATGAGGTCAAAACTTTGAGGTCGTGTGAGTACGTAGCCAGTCAATCGCGATTCATTAAAAGTATTACTAAGTTTATCACTTGTACCACACTCGATAACTGAGCCTAAATAAATAGCTCGCCGCCTCCCGAATACAGATATACTTATATATTGCGCACAAATGTCACCTCTAGTTTTTTTTATCACTTGTATGGATATTACATGTCTTTTACAAAAAATGGGCTATCGATGGACCACCAATATATTTGAGGAAGTATCCTCATTCATTTGTACTTATATTGTACTACAAGGTTGGCTCCGATCGCATGGGTGTAGGTTATCGCGACCAAACATAGCCTATGTTCGTTCTCAATGGTTAATCTATCTCTGTAGCAAATTTTATCAGAATTTGGTTCAGTGGTTTAAGCATGAAAGCGTAACAGACAAACAGAGTTACTTTCGTGTTTATAACAGACTAGCTTTTGCCCGCGGCTCCGCCCGCGTAGATGTCGGTTATCGCGACAAAACATAGCCTATGTCCTTTCCCAAGATCTAATCTACCCCTGTACCAAATTTCAGCAAAATCGGTTCAGTGGTTTAGGTGTGAAAGCGTAACAGACAGACAGACAGACAGACAGACAGAGTTACTTTCACATTTATAATATTAGTAAGGATGAAAATGAAGATATCTTTTTTATATAGGACACGCCAACTTGACTTCACCTCGCCTGATGGTAAGCTAAAGGCAAAGTCTCAGGACAGAGGGTCACTATTACAGACACTAAGTGTAGCAATGGTGGCACTCAGCTTGGCGGCCTCATCAGATGCTTTTTCACGCCCCACTTAAAGGCCCCGGGACTGTAGGAAGAAGGAAACATGTGTGCTGGTAATGAATTCCAGGTCTTGGTGGTGCGGCAAAGAAAAAAGTCTCCGAACCACTTGGTTCTTGCTCGTATATTCTACACAGTGTGAGGGTGACATCTAAGGCCTGCACGTGTTGTCCTATGTAGGAAAGGAGATGGTGAGATTAGTTGGAAGAGCTCATAAGAACACTCACCATGGTAGAGACAGTAAAATACAGCAATAATACAATACAATAATGATTTGAAATCTAAATCAAAAATAAAATTCATCTTTATATTGTAAATATTATCTACAAAAGTACGAACTGTAGATAACAACTTCATTAATCTTTGAATAAGTCGAGCTTGAAAAATGTAAATATCTTATTGAAATATTAACAAACCTGATACGAAAAGTTCTGATGTATTCAATGGGAAAACTTCTCGCTACGTAGTTTTGTCGCAACTTTAAATTATTTAAGTTATGTTTTGAGTTTTTTTGGTCCACATAAATACATATAACACGTATAATCACGCTTATATTCCCGGAGGGTTAGACAGAGGTGAATAAACACCCACATATCACCAATCTCATGATTATTGCCATATTCCGGGCACTATTGTTGATTCGAGCCATGCATCTGAGCTTGAATCTAAGCTGTATTTATTTTTCTGATGTTTAATCGTTAAAGTGTTTTGTTCACTTGAACTCTCAGAAAAATAATATTTCAGTTCGAATCAATTGAAGAAATATTTTTGCATCGCATAGTCCGTTTATTGAGTTAGGTATATATATATATATCATCACGGTATTACTCAAGAGAGTGAAGAAGTATTATGTAGGGCCTAAGATTCGATGTTTTTTTTTCTTTTTACCCCACTGCGCTATCGAGGGTAATGTGATACGTGCGTATTTAAATATGTATATATATATGTATGTAGTTTTCTAAGTTCTCCTCTACAGGCTTAACGACTGGACGGATTGTGATGAATGGATCTCAAATGAAAGGTATCCACCTCCCAAAAATGACAACAAAAAGTGTACGGTGGATTTCATCACAAAAAATCATTAAAATTTATCAAGTAGGGATTTTTTTTGATTCCTTTACCTTTTGATTATAGCTGCGTGGTTCCCGGCAGAGTAGAATTTGGGTCAACCCACCTCTTCCCATGCGGTGTCGTACAAGGCGACTAAGGGATAGGGCTGTTTAGCATCAGACAGATATATACAGCTCAGACTCTGGCACAGATACAAAGCTCGAGTCAACAAGTGCCCGGAAGATGGCAATAGGCTCACCCCCTATTACGTGGGGCCGAAAACAATGATTGGTGAAATGTGGGTGTTAATTCACCTCTGTCTAACCCTTCGGGGATAAAGGCGTGATTATATGTATGTATGTATGTATATTATGTGCTATTCTTTAATTCATTAGGCATATCGTTTTATTACTTTTTTAGATTTTTTAGATTTGTATTCTATTCTTTCCATCATTTTAATTGTTTTTCTGTATTCAGTTAACTCTGTTAAGTTACCTTGGCAGTTTATTTAATTCAATTTAACAACGAATCTTTTTTTTTTCACTATTTAGATAACACTATTTATTTTGTCCCTCCTCTCATATCATTGGACCCAAAAAAAACAATATTATATTCGCTAATGCGATACCCCTGTATTCGAACCTTTCTCCTTGCACGTACTGCCTACCCATAATGTCGTTCTTATGAGAACTGGCCACTGTAAGGCCGTACATTTTGTGTGTATACCCATTTTTAAGGAAAAAGTGCCCCAAAAATATTTGCCTCATGAGCATTTCAATGAAATCAGTACAATTTTGCGGTTATATTTTATAAGTGGTTAAAAGGCATTCAGGGACGTGACAAAATTTTAGTTTTGAAGCCTTTTCAACCTTTTTTTTCGTACGGATACCCCCATGGATAGCTGGGTACCGGGAGTGGTTATGTTAGAGTCGGACTGACTAAAGGTTATTGAAATTTTGTACGCATATGAAAACGGGGTACAAAATTTCATAAATATGAAAACGGGGATTGGACGTGTATGGGGACCCCAACAAGTTCTTCGGGGTCAAAACCATTTTTTTATGCTACTTACGTGGCAGACAAGCACATGGCCGACCTAATGGGAAGTGGCTACCGTGGCCTATGGACATATGCAACACCATATGAGTTATACTCGTGCTGCTGAGCCTTAAAAAGCCTTCTAATGCCCTTCTTGAAGGACCCCATATTTTTTGTTTTTTACCACTTAGGTGGCAGACTAGCGTACGGCCCACTTGATGGAATGTGGTTACCGTGACCTATGGACGTGTTTAACACCTAAGAAGCCACACTTGCGCTGCAAACCCTGTAAGCACAGAGTTGTAGTCGCTTGGGAAAACCGCTGCTGCTGTTGCAACAGGGAGTTCATTCCACAACTTGAGCGTACGTGGGATTAAGTTCCTTTCATAACGAATGATATCAATGGCGGACGGTGCGATGATAGAACCATTCACACCTACTAGACAATAAGACCCTAACTAGTAAAGATATACGAAGGGTACATCAAAAAAGGGTATAAACAGCAATTTCCATACAAACTTTTGACATAACAGCTGTATGTAAACATCATAACATCCTTTTTTAACATCATAACATCCTTTTTTTTTTAAGTTTTTTTTTTCTATATAGGACACGTCAATTGGACTTCGCCTTGCCTGATGGTAAGCTGAAGGCAAAGTCCCAGAAAAGAGGGTCACCATTACTTACACATACCGTGTGACAATGGTGACACTCAGCTTGACGGCCTCATCATATGCTTTTTCACGCCCCGCTTAAAGGACCCGGGATTGTAGGAAGAAGGAAACACGTGAGCTGGTAATGAATTCCAGGCCTTAATGGTGCGACAGAGGAAAGAGTCTCCGAACCGCTTGGTTCTTGATCGGATGTTTTGCACCGTGTGCGGATGACATCTAAGACCTGCACGCGTTGTCCTGTGTAGGAAAGGGGAGGGTGGGACTAATTGGAAGAGCTCATCAGAACACTCTCCATGGTACAAACGGTAAAATACAGCCATGGACGCAACATCTCTACGCAGCTGTAAAGGTTCTAGGGTGTTCGTGATCTCGGGATTCCCAATGATGCGGACCGCACGTCGCTGCAACCTGTCGAGAGCATCTAGTAAGTACTTTGCTGAACCATCCCAGAGATGCGAGCAGTATTCCACACAGAAGCGAATTTGTGTCTCGGTTAACCATACTAGAATTTATAAAAGTGCCTGTGACTCCGCCAAGGTCGGTGTACTGAATTTCATCAGGGACCCTCTTATCTGGGTCTTTACCTTTAGCTTAGCATCAAGTGAGGTGAAGTCAAATTGGCGCGTCCTATATAAAAAAGCATATCTTCAAAAATTACAAACGATTGCAGTTTGTGTAGTTTAAGTTCGTCTCTGAATCTAAATTTGTACCCTCGGCGTGCGAGTCCTGCTCGCACTTAACCGAGTTTTTTATGGTGTATGGGTAATTTATGGGAATAATAATGTGTAAGTAAACGGAATAATGCATGGACATTATGTTTTTTTTTTCAGTAAATTAACACTTCCAGATGATTTTGCTATCAAAACTGTGTGCCTAAAATCTTTCACTCCCAAATAGCTATAAAATCAACTTATATATTAGTGACATGGGACCTTGTGATATATAGCATGATTACTATGACGTAATAATATCATAGTAGACCTAAATTTGTGTCCCCTGGTGACCATAGTAACCTTCAAGATTTATATGATCAATATAATCAGATAACAAGACCCTATTTACAAATCCTGACATTTGCCTATGAGATTTTTTTACAATTTTTTTTTGTTTATATTACTTACTTATCGAATGATATACAGTCATATATTTGCGCCTGTAATTCCCTGAACGGGTAGGCAGAAGGGTATTAACACCCACATTATGCCAACTATGATTTTTGGCCCCACTTAATACATAGGTACATACGTACATCCGTACATATACACGCGTTTATCACCGGAGGGTTAGGCTGAGATAATTAACACTTACACTACCCCATGTAATAGGAGAGAAGATAGCTTTAGCCTTCCACCTGCGGCTCCGCCCGCACGGATTTAGGTTAACGCGACTAACTTATATCTCTGGTCCTACTGAACTGATTGCGAACAAACAAAACCTAGCCCTCTCTACCAAAAAAACTAGATCAATTTTTGCATCAATCGCTAACAAATGGACAAATTAAAAAAAAAGATTTTCGTTTTCAGTATCGTTATAACAACTCAAGTATGTCTTCTAAAATATCTTCAATTGACAGACTATATAATAATATTGACTTAGGTACCAGCCGGAAAAGACCCGGGTACCAGCTTATATAAGATATATTCTATAGAATTCAGATTAATTAGTTCTAAGACAACTGTACGCACGTAATGTTAGCGGTTTAAATAGGATTAATGTACAGTTACTCTCATAAGTCACTGAACGGTAATCAATTTACAAACGGTTTGTACTCGTATATTCAACTAAATCATTAACTATTTAATGTATAATAATATAATTATAGTAATTTAGAAGGATTTGATATTACCTGTGTATAAATTTGAAAATATAGTTAAACGTAAATTGTGCCAGAAAGTCTAATATAAAATCCAAGAGTACTTAGATGATAAACAAGCTTGGAAATGAGCTGTTCGCTCAACTATGCTACTCAAGTAAATATTTGTATTTAGATTAAGTAGACTAAGTGTATGTTTGTAAATAGACCAAAAAAAATGCCCGTTGAGTTTCTTGCTGGAGTCTTCTCTATTCTATTCAGTCTATTTACTAAACTGATTTTTCCTTTTTTGTTGACGTTTTGTAAGTGCCGACATAATGGTCTATACAAAATAAATGATTTTGGACTTTGACTTTGAAAAATATAATTGTAAATCTGAGATATAACAAAAAATTCCAATTCTCATTTAAAAGTTAAAAATCATTTATTCGGTATAATATACCATTAAAACGTCAAAATATAAAAGATTTGTTTATCAAATAGACTTCGTACACTTTGCATTGCTTTTTCTACCTACCCCGGAGGGAAATGAGCCTCAGCATATTTGTGTGTATGTAATTCTATAATAAATAAGATATTTTAACAATGGCGCGCCTTCCTGTTTTCCGGGAACGAGTTCGGGACTCTGTAGTCCCCACACACCCGAGGAGAGGGCCAGATCATGAGAAATGGCCCTGGGTCAGCCGGGGTGCGAGGGATATGTCTGTCAACCTCACCTTCAGCAACCAAAGCGACCCACAGGCGGCGTGCGTTTTAGTCGGTTCGAGTCCGACATAACCTCCTCCACCGGCTCCGGTGTGGAGGTATCCGTGGGGATTTTGCGCACGTAAAAAAAAATGTGTGGTCGCATTTTATACCATATGCAACCTCTATAAACACAGTAAGTGGCACAATAACGTGGCTCAAAAAATAGCTACTACTTTGGTACAAGTTCATAAGTATATACAGCATAACACATCCCACACTTTGTCAGTTTAAAAACAATATCTTCTGCATTAAATCTTAACATTACGTGATACACACAAGACATCTGATTGGATTGCAATTCCTCTGTGTACTGCCGGGTTTGCTGGAAGAAAACTAAACCATGAGTTTAGCTCGCCTTTGTACACAAGACAAAAACGATAGCCTGTCTAGTGATATAAGTATTATACAGATCGTTATATTGATTTTGGCAAGCAGAAAAAGTCACCACTATGTTCTACATAAATGTGTGTGTAACAAAACTCGTTTCCTCACTCACACACACATATACACTCGCAAATTACAATTGATTCAAAACCATTCGTATTTATTTATCATCAGTTACACTTTCTTTAGTAATAACAATAACTCATAAAATTCTTATTACTGGTATATGAACGTAGTTTTTGTTTAATTCTTGTAAGTCTCCGTGACCCCAGGGTTTACAGCTTCGCTTTTTAAGTGTTAAAATCGTGCAAAGTTTTGAGTTCGAATCCCAGTCAAATTTTACTTTTTGAACTTTTAAATATTTGTATATCTTCATGTTAATTACTTTCCTATTAAGAGAATGTTGAGGTAACATCACAAAAGTATCTTGATATTTTAGTTATTTATTTATAGCAACTTAAATCAGTAGTATTTTTATTATTACTGAGCGAGTATTGTTGCACACACATTGCATTAATGTTTCTCGTATTGGAATTTATGCTACCCTCATTCTCATATATAAATAACATGATAATTTTATTTTTAACTGTCAACAATTGGATGCCTTGTGCTTTCCACACGGTTAATTAACAACTTAAACATTCTTTAATATCACAAACAAAATAAAGAACAAAAACAAAACTATTTATTAACGTAAAACGACTACATCAATATAGTAGCGGTTCGAACTCGCTACCTTCGAAATGTCTTTACGCCTGTAATACCACTCAACTACGTGAGCCTGTGCTAAGATGCTGAAATTTACTTTCTCATTCGATGGCAGGCAAATCAGTCACACAAATTCAAACGTTCACGATTCACGAATATTCACGATCATGCGCACTGGCACACATAAACGTATTACACTAATACGCCTTTAACGATGACGCACACATGTGACTTCAAAGCAATGAGTTATTGTTGTGTGAACACACACATATATGTAAAACATACGGGTGCTTCCACTTGACCCAGATCATAAATACATTTTATTAGATAGATAGGCTATCTTTTTTGTCTTGTGTACATAACACTTCAATAATTTGTATAAATATTGACAATAGATTACCTTTTTTTAATCGTGCTAAAAATCCCCCGGTTGTTACAGTTTTGTGAACCAAGAGTAGTCGCAATTCTTATAAATTGTTGTATAATAAATAAATAAATAATAATAAAAGGGTAACAATCGACTCCACCCCCAGGCCCACAAACATTAGCTTACCTTACAACGCGTAATTCACATCGATCTTTTTAATGCATTTTCTTAGCAATTCCGTGGTCTAAAGGTCTTATCCACATTTATCTTACGTACAGCACTGGTAATTTTTTTGTTCTTCAAATCTTCAGAAAACACAAACTTTCGTCTTTTTGAACGAACTTAATTAATTAAGGCTTTGGATACGAAGTGAAGTAGTATTTCTGTTATGAGATCAAACATAATATCATATTAATCCAATTTTTCTATTCCCTCCTTCGCAGATAAACCCAGAAGTATTCCCAAGAGTCTTACATAGGATGACAGCACGAGGTCACGTACTATTTTTATGTACTACGAGTTTCCTTAGAATGTGGGATCTTGTGTTATAAGTATTTATTGTCAACATTGCCCAGTTTTAGGTGTTTCTTATGAGAGCGAATATATTTATTTGCTTGGATGACCTTTTGTTACTAGGCTGTAGATTTTTGTTAGGAATTTTGGAGGATGTGTTTACAAAAGCGTGGCGTAGCGTAAACGTTCGACTGCTACGCAGGGGGTGCGGGTTCAATTCTCGCTCAGTTCAAATATTTGAATGTATGTATATGTATATTTGCATTAGTCTGTGTGTTTCTATGTATAATATGTATGTAACTACAAACAAAAGGTATCTTAGAATGTTTATTCGCATTCTAGATTCCATAACACAAGCTAGTTAAGCTATGCTTATCATGGGTCTAGATAGTGTTGTGTAGAATGTTTATTTATTTAATTATTGAAAAATAGCCTATAGGACATAAATATGACTGAAATGGGTAAAGGGCCTATGTATCGTAACGGTAGAGCGTTGGACTGCTAAGTCAAAGGTCGTGAGCACGATTCCCGTTCAAAGTAAATATTTGTCTGAGACCTGAGGTGTTTTTTTTAATATCACTAAGGTGACAGACAAGCACACGACTCACCTGATGGGAAGTGTTTTATTTTCTTTCGAGCTGGTGGGGGGGGGGGGGGGGCAGTAGGGGCTATTACGATGTGAAAGTATTTATGATTTCTGAAATAAAATCACTAGTTTGTTAAATTTATCGTCCACCTTACGGTATATATACCTAAAAATTCTGAAATTATACGACCTGTCAAGTGTAAACAGGTACAATTGACGAAACATGTTCATACCGTATATTTCTTCTTCATCCTAGCGTTTATCCCAGTCGCGTCCGATGCTTCCACCTCGGAGTCTGAAGTCCGTTTTTTCCAGTCTAACGTATATTTATCATTCATAAAAGCATGAAGGAATAAAATTGTATCGTATGAACAAAAAGTCTTTTGTTATTTTTAAACTTTCGCGGTGTGAATTAAAAAGTCTTTTGCTCGGACTACTTTGGTACAATTAGATGCGCTCAAGTACGGTGTGCAGATTAAGCGTATTGTTTTATTTATTCGTTAGTTGTAGTTATTTAAATATTGAAATTTACAATTTACAGCCGACCCACACGGACTTCGCCCATGTCTATTATGAAAGAAAGAAAGAAAAAACATTTATTCACGAACACACAACGTACAGAGAGTCAGACAAATATATATATATATACACAACAACAAGATAACACAACAAGAATACTCTTACTGCACATCGTGCGCACCTAAATGGGCCACCATCTCAGCATGAATGCCCCGCACACCAGGTTATGCGAAGCGCTGGTTTTCAGATGGCACCACTAGTGGTTCCGCCGCCACGCAACGAGTCAGAGACGCATGAACACACAACAACAGATCTCAGTACAACACTTAAAACACTTAAAAATAGAGAACACAATGACCAAACCATAAACAACAAACAAAAATGAAAGAAAAATGCCAAACGGGATATCTTACTTTATAAAATTAAATCATCACAGATAATCTGTGGTTATTTCGCGATTTCTTCCAGGCAACCTTATACACCGAGGTTTAAAAATAGCCTATGTTATGAGTCTATAATCTATCTCTATATTAAATGTTAGTGAGATTTGTTCAACCGTTTAGCATGATATAGTGACACACATCCAAACATCTTCACAATCTTTCGCATTTAATATTAGCAAGAAGTAGAATGAGTGAGGGGGACTGAAAAAGGATCGTGGTTACAGTCCGTCAAATCTAAGAAGTACCGTTTGACAGTTCTGACAATTGAATGATAGGGATGGGATGAAAAAATCGATTACTATAATATCCGAACTTTAAGAGATCGATTACTATAATATCCGAATTTTAAGAAATCAATTGTTATAATTAAATAAAAGAAATGTTTAGGATATTTTTTTATTCACTACTAGTACTAGTATCGTCGTCTTCGTCATCATCGTCATTTAAATTAATGACCAGTTGATTGTCCATTACATTATCAAAGTGTACGTCTCTTTCGAAGTCGTCCATTATTATTTTCTTTGTTTTTTGTACTACTTTACTCCAATCTTCCTGTGTAACTTGGGCACATGCTTCCTTTAATAAACCTTCCATTTTCTTGACACTGAAGGGTGGTTTTGTGTTGTGTCTTGCTGCATAACCTGTAAAACAATAATGTAACTATTTGAGAGCAGACGAAAACCATTGTTTAAATTATAAATGTTAGAAGTACTCGTGTTATTATTATAATATTATAAAATATTACCTTTAACTTGGGCCCAAATCAGTTCAATGGCATTATATTGGCAATGGTACGGAGGAAGTCGTATGACTTTGTGCCCGTGCTCTTCGGCCAATTGGTCAATTACATATGTCGGTTTTGGTGGTTTATGCAATTTCACTAACTGTAATAATTCAGCTTTTAATAGTGACATGTCGGCATCCACTCCTTTTCTTTGCAGCCATGCCACCAAATCTGCTTTCTTATTGGCTGACGTAGGTGCTTTATCAATTTGCACAGAGTGGTATGGGGCATTATCCATTATAATTGTGCTGTTAGGAGGGATATTCTGTAATAAATTTAAGAACCACTCTCGGAACCTTACTGCGTCCATTTCTTCATGATACTCTTTAGTGCTTTTGGATTGGAAAGCTAATAAAGAGTTTTCCACGAAGCCTGTAGACGCTGACCCAGCATGGCATATTATGAGGCGTCCACCTTTTCCTATCGGCACCTTCGAGCACGAAGCTTCAGAATCATCAGTCCATGTTTTCGGCACAGAATGGTTGGAATTTAGCCAAGTTTCGTCCAAAAATATTACATTATCCCAGTTTATAATTTGTTTAACTTCGCGCAGGAATGTTAGTCGCTGCATAATTATGTCATGTCGCTCCATAACAATTTTTCGTTTGTCAACTTTTTTGTATCTGAAGCCAATTCCTGTTATTACCGTTCTCAACGACTCTATGCTTCCCTTATACAGCCCGGCATCTTTTAAAGTTGCACATAACTTTGCCAATGTTGGAAATTCGCCTCTTGTAAAATACCCGTATATATGGTTTCTAATAGCATGACTATCGAATTCATCGATGCCTGTCACAGGTTTATTTCTTTTTCGTTTTTTCGGTGTGTGAAGTACGTTACTGTCACTCCCCGAAGGCCCATATTTTTCACTTAATATTTTGCCAACGGTGCGGCTACCAATACCGAGAGCTTCACCGACGCGATCCCGAACTTGTGTAACTGGCAGTAGAAGTCCACCATTTTGAGATTCACGCTCAAAATACTCGTGTAATTTCACCACCAATTCACGAGCCTGGCTGTTCAAAGTACGTCCTCTTTTCGACATTATTAATAAACACTTGCTTAGTTCGGAGTCCAGTATAAATATTGCCAAGGTAAACGGATAAAGAATGATCAGTCCAGAAAAGTAATAGCCAAGTCACAAATTGTAAAACACAAACGAGAAAGCAAGTACGCGCACAGTCAGCTTCCAAGATGGCGAGAGACTGCTGACGCCGAACCGACCGAGCGGACCGCGTGCGCTTGTAGTTGGCAGTGTTGCCAGAAAAAAAAATTGTAGAGACTTGGACACCTGCGATTTTGCCTATTGACCTAAAAATAATTAAATTAATTTATTTTAGGGTATCTGTGTATTCAGTGCATTATGCGGTCGCGCAGTAACGTCGTTAATTTATAACATCAGGCAACAACATTTTTGTGAATGGGTTCTACATACCTTATTTTTATTAGTTTTAGACGTAGAAATAAGACTTAGAAGAAAAAATTGTAATTGTAAAATCAATGGATGTGCTTGTTAAAAATTTGTTTATTTCTCTGTAATATGCAAACCCATACTATTATACACAAAAATAAATGTAAGAAACACTATCCCTGACTCCATTTACTATTTCGACAGCGTTAGCGCGAGAAACCCCGACTTATTTGGGCGCGAAAATCAAAAATCGACAAATCGCTTTCGACAACTTTTTAAAGAAGCAAATATATTTGATTTATAAATACGTATTTTTGGTGAATGGGTTTTATCTCATATTTTACGATTACATAACTATTTAGTTATGTAATCGTAATATGTGAGATAAATCCCATTCACATGAAAAAATATTTGTTTGGTTGTCAAGTGTAATTTGTAAATAATACATTCGATTTTTCGTATATGTAAACGATTTTTTTGCATACAAGTGTATCCGAAGAGTCGCAACACTACGTGCAGTGACCTAACTACGTAACTTTGTAATGCGGTCAAGAATATAACTATTAGAAATTATTTACTGTGTAAATATGTGTTATTTTGCTTTGTTTGAAAGTTTTCAATTACATTTAGATATTAAGAATTGTACATTTTTAGATACAATAATGAAATCTTTCTAAATTCATGGTTTTATGAAAAAGGTTATCGAAACTGAATAATGTACGTATGAACAAAGTTGTTTCGGTTTGAAAAATATGAAACGTCAAACGGTACCTCTTAGATTTGATGGACTGTAAGTAGTAACACATTGCAAAGTTAAGCTACAAACATTAGCCGGACTTAGGATGGGTGACCATTCTTAAGACATTGAGACCGCTCCGTGGCTCAGAGAGCACGTTAAACCATCGGCTCTGGTAGCTATACGAACTTAGTTAGAGTCTTAAATAGTTCAACAACT
This sequence comes from Eilema griseolum, assembly GCA_963662185.1. Classification (NCBI taxonomy): domain Eukaryota; kingdom Metazoa; phylum Arthropoda; class Insecta; order Lepidoptera; family Erebidae; genus Eilema; species Eilema griseolum. Next base: position 4,579,528 of record OY759255.1, read on the forward strand.
GGTCTAATTACAGAACTTTATTATCGTCTTTCAATTAACATATCACAGTCCACTGCTGGACATAGGGCTCTCCCAATGTTGGAAGACTTTACCTATTGTTCCTTCTCTGGCAGTGATATCATCTGCGTATATTTCTGTCAGTCACCTTTTACGATTTCGGTTGAGATGGTGTGGTGATACTTGTATTTTTTTCTCCGACACCAAACGGATGATATTACCAATGAGTTGTAAAAAGCCAGATGGCAGTCGTTTCAAGGAAAATAAATCGAAGTTTAGCCGTGTTGCAGTTAGACTGTAAAAAACGGGACCCGAACTCCGAGGTGAAAACCTCGGATAGGACTTGGACTAACGAAAAATGTAGAGTGAGAGAGACAGAGAGAAAATAATCACCATAATTTTGATCATATAATGTATAGACACAGCTTATCTAACAAAATGCATCACAAAACATAACATAACATAATATAAACTCACGTCTATATCCTCGAAGGGGTAGACAGAGGTGCTAGCACCCACATTTCACCAGTTTATGTTTAGGTCCCAATGTAATAGGTGGCGAGCCTATTGCCATTAACCGGGCACTTATAAACCTGCGATAAATACACACATAACTTCGAAAAGCATCGAAAAGTCATTGGTGTGTGCCATGATAAAACCAGGGATTGAACCCGAGACCTCGCCTCAGCAGTCCATTACCCATACCACTAGGCTACCGCGGTTGTTTGTTATCACAAAAATGACGTAAAAATGCTTTTTGTGTGAGTAAGCTAATGTCAATATGGTTCTTTGATCTGTCAATGTGAGCATGTCATGGGATGTATGTATATGTCAACTTATAACGACGAAGTAGCAATTTTTTATGCCATGATTTTTTTTACACTATTCTACACCACGCTATCTAGACCAATGGTAAGCATAGCTTAACTAGCTTGTGTTATGGAATCTAGAATGCGCATTAACATACTTACGTACTTTTTTTGTACCTAAATACATACATATTTAACATAGAGACGCCCAGACCAATGTAAATATACATATTTGCACTGAGCGGGAATCAAACCCGCGTCCCCTGCATAGCAGTCGAAGGTTCTACCGCTATGCCACAGAGACCGTGTTTAAATCAACTAGATGTGTCTAGCTATAGAGTTTGTTTATAGTATAAGTACCACAGTAAATTACCACCAACCCATATATGAAACATGGTGTGAAAAGGATTATTTTTAAAAAGCACTTTAAAAAATTCAATATAACTTTCATCCTTTTACTTTTAAAGCATTCCAAAAAGTTGTTACCACGTTCTTTCCGAGTCACGTACCTTTTTAAACCCTGATCCGAGTTGTAAACAAGGATTGGAACTCCAAAGGTTGGATTACGGAAATTCGCTGTTGTCGACGCGTTGCCAACTTTCCGAACAATAAGCCAAACACGACTGTTCGATGTTCAGTTTTGATGTTCGTGAATAACATCTGTTAGATACTACTTTATAAGAAAAGTAGGCCTTTTCACCAGAGCAGACAAGCGCACGGTCCACCTGATGGAAAGTGGTTACCGTGGCCTATGGACGTGTGTAACACCAGAGAAGCCACTCTCGCGCTGCCGTCCATGTAAGCACAGAGTTTCTGTGCTGTCAGTGTAGAGGACAAAGCAGGACAAACCTTTAGTCATCCCACTGAGAGCACAAATTCTCCAGTGAGCTCTGGCTACCCTGCTCACCGCCGGGAACACAATACGAAGTTATTATAACCGCGGTATTCTGTAGGGTGGAGGTACTTCCCCAGTCGGACTGCTCAATTGGGTGGAAATACCGCCGCCTCCTACCTCCGTTCAACAATATAATTTATTGTCGTTATGCTATGAGGATGTAAAAGCTAAACTATAGTCGCATGGTGTCCGGTATAGTAAAATTTAGACCACCCCATCTCTTCACGTGCGGTGTCGTCCAAGGCGACTAAAGGATAGGGCTGTTTAACATCAGATAGGTATATAAAGCTCAGACTCCGCCTCAGATGCATGGCTCAAGGCAGCAATCGTGCCCGGAAAATGGTAATATACTCACCCCCTATTACATGGCACCGAATACAATGATGGTGAAATGTAGGTGTTAATTCACCTCTGCCTAACCCTACGAGGATAAAGGGGTGATTATATGTATGTATGTAGTATTATGTGATCTTTTCCACTGTGCTATGCTGAATAACGTAGCGAGTAAGATGTGTTATGAAGTTACACACATGCTATGTGACGTATAATTACATGAATAATTAACCGTAGAGAATCATCCACAGCAGGTATCCACAGTATGCAGTAGTACACATTTTAATGAGGTAGAACACGGCCGTATTTCCGCCCAATTGAGCAGTCCGACTGGGGAAGTACCTCCACCCTACAGAATACCGCGGCTATAATAACTTCGTGTTGTGTTCCCGGCAGTGAGTAGGGTAGCTCACTGGAGAATTTGTGCTGTCAGTGGAGAGACAGTCAGTGTAGAGTTAGTGTAGAAGACAAAGCAGGACAAGCCTTTAGGTTTCTCCTGCTTTGTCTTCTACACTGACGGCACAGAAACTCTGTACTTATAGGGTTGGCAGCGCGACTGTGACTCCTCTGGTGTTACAAACGTCCATAGGCTACGGTAACCAATTTTCATCAGGTGGGCCGTGTGCTTGTCTGCCACCTAAGTGGCATAAAAAAACACATCATGTTTACTTTTAAACAGGATGTATTTTTGAAAAGGGGCAGTAAAGGGTAGCTACCTTAACTGTTATAGTTACAGCAAAACGCTCTTAGGAGATCATCTATTACTTTTTAAGATATTCTGAAGCCGTTCACTTTAAGCCGTAGGTCCCGGTTTTTTTTTATATAGGACACGCCAACTTGACTTCACCTCGCCTGATGGTAAGCTAAAGGCAAAGTCTCAGGAAAGACGGTCATCATTACAGACACTAAGTTGTGTTACAATGGTGGCATTCAGTTTGGCGGCCTCATCAGATACTTTTTCACGCCCCACTTAAAGGATCCGGGACTATAGGAAGAAGGAAACACGTTTACCATACGAACGTCTATGGCAGTCATTGTGGGTAGTTTGAGTTCTAAAAAGTTTAACAACACTGATCTAGCTGCTATACTTCGTTATCGCAATGAGTTTGTGGAGGTCAGAGAATCATTGTACGAATAATATGGAAGTTCAGACAAATCCGCAGATAGTCTAGTAAACCAGACCCCAGACTCCCAGACATCAGAGGTAAAAAGCTTCGGACGCTACAGGTATTAACGCTATGATAAAAAAAGAACAAATTAACCAGCTATTGTAATAAATTCATTATTCAAAATACATACATCAAAAGATTAAACGATTACATATCTTCAATTGTTCCATAAAAAAGGTACGTAAATAATTAGCGTACTTCACGCTCACCCATAAATTTTCAACCCCCCATATCGTAAGCGTCTCATAATATGCCATATTAATAAAAAAAAAGAATACGAAAGGGCACTTAATTTAACCATACAAGCACTTGCCAAATTAACATAACAACACTATAAATATTAAATAATAAATGATTGCATCGCATGTTTTGACTCCGAACATTTTAATTGGCGCATTTATTTCCATGAAGTTATTTGGAAACGTAAGATCTTTCAATTTGGAATATATTTTAGGGTTTCTATACAATTATATAGGACACCATACGACGGTATTCCCGTCCAGTCGAACTGAGGAAGTATCTCCGCCCTACAGAATACCGCGGCTATAATAACCTAGTGTTGTGTTCCCGGCAGTGAGTAGGGCAGTCAGCGCTCACTGGAGAGTTTTTGTGCTGTCAGTGGGAAGACCAAAGACTTGTCTTGCTATGTCTTCTGCACTCATCTGGTGGCACAGAAACTCTCTGTTATTACAGAGTCGGTAGCACAAGTATAAATTCCCTGATGTTCCACACGCCCATAGGCCACGGTATACCACTATCCAGGTAGGCCATGGGCTTGTCTGCCACCTAAGTTGTATAAAAAGACAAAAATGAGACTCAATAACAAACGAACCTATAGTTTTCAATCATATTTCGATACTATTCCAATCACATTTGAAATTCCAATACTGCGAACATCACAAAATATTGCATGCCATTCCAAATTTGAAATCAAAAATTTTTGATTAAAAATATTTGTAGCCTTCGTGATTTAGACATAGGTGGCAGACAAGTACATGGCACACCTGATGGAAAGTGCTTACCGTGGTACCTGATCCTCGTACTTGCCTGCCAACAAGAAGATTCTAATGCCCTTCTTGAAGAACCCCATATTGTAGTTGTAGGTACTTGTAACCGTCCGTACTTAATTTTTTTTCATCTTTTCATTTATACCTAGTCTTTAAACCATGGCTCCACCTGAATGGACACCGGTTATAGCTAATTTTGATCGTGTCTGCGGCTCTAATTTACTAATTGCGAAAGTAAAGTTTTTCGCAATTGGTAAATTAGTCGTAACCAATTTACCAATGGGGTAACCATACTTGATTACGACCTTTCTAAGTCCATCGCGAACAAACAGACGAGAATTAAAAAAAAAGTATATATTTAGTAGGTAGGTATCATTAACACAATATAGCCCATTTTTTTCAAATCTGCAATGTACAGACACGACCACCTTACAATGATATAATAGTGACTTAGACAGAAAAGTATTACATTTTTACTACAACTTTGACTACACAAAATGGAATAAAATATATTATTTTTGTTATTTAAATATAAGGGATAAGTCAGAAACTTATTGAAAACAAATCAAATATCTTTTTTCAAGATTATTGCTCGAATGACAACGGTTGACAGCTTTGACAGCAAACACTATCAGCTGTCAAACGTCATTTGAGTGATTAATAAATATAAATAAATTTATATAGGTATATAAACATTCTACACAACTCTATTTAGACCTATCGTAAGCATACCTTAACTAGCTTAAATTATGGAATTTAAAATAAGCATACTTACGTTTTTTTTTGTAAATACATACATATCATAAATAAATATTCTAAAATAATTTTCTACCTACAACGTTCCACACAACGCTACCTAGACCTATGGTAAGCATAGCTTAACTAGCTTGTGTTATAGAATCTAGAATGCGGGTAAACATACTTGGATACTTTTTTTTAGTAAGCACATACATTATCATACATAAAACACCCAAACCAATGCAAATATACATATTCATTCATACAAATATTTGTACTGAGCGGAATTTTAACCCTCGCCTGCTACATAGCAGTAAAAGGTTCTACCGCTACGCCACAGAAGCCGTCATTAAAGACAATGACACAGGTGGTGAAATGATTTTACAGCTTTATGTATATATAAGTACTAGCACCGCGCCGCGGTTTCACCCGCGTAAATCCTGATCCCATGGGAATATCGGGATAAAAAGTAGCCTATGTTACTCACGAAGAATGTAGCTTTCTAATGAAAAAAGAATTAATAAAATCGGTTCATTACTTTTTGAGTTTATTCGTTACATACAAAAATACAAATCTTTCCTCTTTATAATATATATATATATATATATATATATATAATATAGAAGTAAAGATTAACATAAGGCTAGGTAAAATTCTCTTACTAAGACTCCACTGTCCGTCCGTCTGTCTTGCGTATCTTTCTCATTAACCATGATAACTAAATAACTAAAATTTTCACGAGTTTTGTATTTCTGTCGCAACCATGATAAAAAAATGCTAAATATAACGAAAAGAAAGTACTTGAGATAGGTTTGTGATTTTTTTTCGTTTTTTGCTGAATAATAATAACTGTAACCGATAATTTTGAAAATAAATAATAAAATTAAAATATAATACATGTCTAATAGTCGCGTGGTTTATGGCATAATAGAATTTGTACCACCCCATCTCTTCCCATGTGGTGTCGTACAAGGCGACTAAGGGATAGGGCTGTTTAACATCAGACAGATATATACAACCTTAACTCAGTCTCAGCATAGCTTGAGTCAACAATAGTGCCTGAAAGACGGCAATAGTCTCACCCCCCATTATGTGAGATCGAATTCAATGATTGGTGAAATGTGGGTGATAATTAATCTCTGGCATTATTATAAATATGTATGTCGTATGTATTTAATAGGAGCTGCTTTGCAATAAAAAAAATTTTTTGTCATTAATGCAATACTTACAGGTTCATACAAAAAAAGTTTATAATATAGTGTTTAAATTTGTTTAGATAATGCTACAGAACCCATCGTGCGCGAGTCCAACTCGCATTTGGCTGGTTCTTCTATGAAGTCGAAATATATTCTACCGATCACGTGATTGATTAATATCTAATCGCATTCTGCGAAATAATAATCATATAGAAAAACAGTTCACACCATCATGTCGGCAAAAGTAATATCCTTATTGAGTGTTGCTGAATAATTGACGTTGGCGATTGAACGTGACAAGTATATTCAATATTATATCAATCATTTTCCTCTACTTGGTTGTTGTAATGTCGCAAAGGATAAATATCACGGGAATAATAAGATTACAATATTAAATGAATAAATAAACAAATGATTCCACTACATTTTAAATAGGGCTATCTAGACCCAAACAAAGCATTGTTTTATAGGGTCTAGAATGCGGATAAACATACTTCGATACTATTTTTTTATTTACAAAAAAAATTATCGAAGTATGTTTATACATAGAAACAGACAGATCAGTGCAAATATACGTGTATACGGAAACAAATATTCACACTGAGCTGGAATCGAACCCGTGCCTCCTGTGTATTAGTCGAACGCTCAACTGCTACGCCACAGAGGTCGTTAATAATAATTTTGTAAGGAACAGACGCTAATATCATAGATATTAGCTTCGCGACGCAGTTTCAATTCCCGCTCAACTATAAAATTTTCTAAGCATGCAGTGTTGAACACAGGACTGGTGACAGTCTTTATAGAGATTTTTATTGGTCGATCTCCGGTGACGTCACCCAGTCCGACCAATGAGAATATAATCTCTATCAAAGAGAATTATTAAAGAAATTTATTCTCTTATTGAAAAACTGACTCATTGTTGAAAAACTCGACGCTGTGTACTAGTTAAATTGCATAGCAGTGAAAATATTTATATGCATGAATCTGTATTTTTAATTTGTCTGGGTAGGTATATCTATGTAAAATAATGTTTAGCTGCATGGTTCCCTGCAGAGTAGAATTTGGGCTACCCCATGCGGTGTCATGGGCGACTAAGGGATATGGCTGTTAAACATCAGACAAATATCAACAGCCCAGACTCAGCCTCAGATGCATGCAACAATAGTGTCCGGAAGATGGCAATAGGCTCACCCCCTATTACGTGGGATCGAATTCATGGATTGGTGAAATGTGGGTGATTAATCAACGCTGGATATAAGCGGGGATAAACGCGTCATTTTATGTATGTATGTATGTGTATGTATGTATAACACATGATAGTTAAACTAGGTTTACTTTGGAGCTACATAGTACTATATAGAATGTTAAAATTGTAACAAAAGAATAATTTATAATAATCTGCTTTAAAAATTTTAATTCCCGAAACAAAGTATTTATTAAGAACGCTAATCGAATTAAACACTTCTATTTTCAAATTTTTCTCTCTCATATTTAACTAAAAGAAAATTATTTCCTCATTTAAAAATGTCCCCGAAGTAAAGTTTCGTTCTGAATTCAAAAATTCTTCATCAGAGATAAAGAAGATTCATTTCCATTTCTGTCCAGAAACAGATATACGCCTTAAACCCGAGGGTGGCCTAATTTAATTTCAACTTTCGCCTTATCTCGATACAGACTGATAAGGGTTTTAATTAAGTTTACTAACTAATTTTTTGCGATTTCTGTCGCCAAACCACTGAGCTAGCAATTCCAATTTAGATTTTCATTTGGGATATTAGTTTTTTTTGGTTACATTTTTATTTAAGACACACCAATCTGACTTCACCTCGCCTGGTGGTAGGCTAAAGGTAAAGTCTCAGGAAAGAGGATCACTATTACAGACACGTAGCATATTATAATAGTGGCACTTGGCTTGACAGCCTCATCATAATTATACTTTTTCATCTTGAGTTGTGGCTAGTGACCTAGCACTAAAGGAGTTGTTCAGGTCGCCCTTACAGGCCTTTTGACAACCAGGGGTAGATTTTATGTACCTTCCGAGGCACTGAAGCGCTCTGATAAAACACTACTATATGGTCACCCATCTGAATACCATAACATAACATAAACTCACGCCTATATCCCCGAAGGGGTAGGCAGAGGTGTTAGTACCCACATTTCGCCAGTTTATGTTTAGGTCCCGATGTATTAGGTGGCGGGCCTATTGCCATTAACCAGACACTTATAAACCTGCGATAAATAAACACATAACTTCGAAAAGCATCGAATAGTATTTTTTTATACGACTTAGGTGACAGACAAGCACACGGCCCACCTGATGGAAAGTGGTTACTGTGACCTATGAACGTGTGTAACACCAGTGGAGTAACATCCGTGCTGCCCTGTCAGAACAGAGATTTTACGTGCCCTCAGTGCAGAACACAAAATCAGGACAAGCTTTTGGTCTTCCCACTGACAGCACAAAAACTCTCCAGTGAGCTCTGGCTACCCTACTCACCACCGGGAACACAACACGAGGTAATCATAGCCGTGGTATTCTGTAGGGTGGAGGTACTTCCCCAGTCGGACGGCTCAATTCGGACGGGAACCGTCGTGTCCTACCTCCTGATAATTGGTGTGTGCCTAATAAAACCTGGGATCGAACCCGAGACCTCGTCTCAGCACTCCATTACCCATACCACTAAGCTACCGTGGTTTTTTATATACCAATCGGTAGCTTAACCCACAGATCGTTTACTGAACTAACTGTTCAGTAAACGATCTGTGGGTTAAACCTCCAGCACAATGTTATTACTGAAATTATCACCCAAAAAAAATTTAACAAAAGTCAAAAATTAAAAACAAAAATCAAATTACCGAACAAAGTCAATTTCAAAATTTGCGTCCCTTCCAGCCAAACCTGTTCAACCCAATCAACATCGATACCCTAAAATATTAAATTGATCAGAAATCGTAAGATAATTGAATAATTCTCTGAGACATTTCTTTAATTCCGCCAATAATTTCTTGATCGCCCCCAATTACCCCCTAGGGGGTGAAAGAATATTCGAATAATTGAACTAACTCCCTCGAAATATGAGTCGCTTTAACCTCGAGGGTGAGTGTCACACCGCATCGTAATATTATCGATTTCCTGTTACTATTTCTTCGTCACTTTATTATTGTCAATCATATTGGGATTGATATCGTTGTAAGTAGATTGAATTATCTGATCTTTTATCAATTAAGTTATTTGTTAATATATTTGATATTAGCTTTCTTAGTTCCTGAATATTATACATATTTAACATAGATATATATTTAAGTTGGCTTCTAGTATATTACACTATTTATAACAAGAGGAAAAGAGGTAGACCACTCAGAAGATAGGTGGACGACATTAAAGCCGTAGCAGGTGGTACATGGATGAGGACGGCGGGGGACAGGGCGGAATGGAAAAGGTTAGAGGAGGCCTTTGTCAATTGTGGCACACGGATAGCATCATAAGTAAATATTGTAAAGCAGAGAAAATGTTAAAATTTTACACTGTCCGAAAATAAAGGCTATTATTATTATATTACACTATAATTCTGAATACTGTACGAAAAGTGTTTCCTAATCTAGGCTATTGCCTGTATTTTAGGTAAACAAAGTTCAGTCGTTGACATGTTATTTATTTTCACTGTTTCTACTTTGTTTTGTTTGCACACAATATAGTCCTTGTGATTATTTATTATTGTATAATTTGTGGGTATGTGTGTGTGTGTGTGTATTTGTGGGTACGTTTAACACTATATAGAGACTGTTTTCTTAATTTGGGTGATTGTTTCCCTTTTCTAACCCATGACCTCACAGTCGCTGCAAGACGGTTAGATAGGAAAATTTGGATGGCTTCAGACGAGGATCGGCGTCTCAGTGGTCAGTGCATTTCCCCTGTAAAGGAAAGATCGCCAGTTCGAATCTCGCCTGAACCGATTAAATTTTTTGTATCTTATTTTTTCTATTCTATCTTATTTGAATAGTTAGCATACTAAATGCTTGAAAATTTCATTCAGTTGGTTTTATTATTAATTTTTTAGCAGCCGACCACTTGCGAACAACATCGGAAGTGGTCGGCTACTAAATAAAATTCACTTTTAGACTACGTCTCTTGAAAATTTTACGTGGCGTATAAGTTACGTTATAAGAAAGTTTACTAACACTGCAGTCAATAGGGCACTATTTAGATGCTACTAGTGACGTTATTATTAACGCATTGAATAACTTTTCAACTATAGAAGCGAGTCCAGAATTCATTTTCAGTTCTCTACTTGAAAAGTGAGACTAACAATTTTATGGGTGACATCTATTTTTGTAAGAAAGTTAAGTACTATACTAATTACCTTTTACTTAATTTATGTGATCGCCATTCTAAAGAAAAAGTAAGTGAAAATACTAAGAAGTAATTAATTTCTAGTGAAACTATAATTAGGACGTGCTTAAGGATCGTTGCTGATTGAAACCATTGAAATGTGATATTATTGTAATATGATATTAATGTAATATTTAACGCATCATAATAATATTTTTTACATACCTAAATATACTTACAATTTTTGTAAGGTGAATAAAAACTTTGTTTTCATACTGTGTATCTATACAATAGCGCTATTCAATTGTTCGCATGTAGTCTATTTAAGGAGGTAGCAAACGGCGGTATTTCCGTCCAATTGAGTAGTCCAACTGGGGAAGTACCTCCGCTCTACCGAATACCGCAGCCATAATGTCTTCGTGTTATGTTCCCAGCGGTGAGTAGGGTAGCCAGAGCTCACTGGAGAGTTTTTGTGGTGTCAGTGGAAAGACCAAAAGCTTGTCCTACTTTTTCTTTTACACTGACGGCACAGAAATTCTCAATGTTAACAGAGTTGGCAGCGCGAGTGTGACTCTCTTGGTTTTGCACGCGTTCATAGGCCACGGTGACCATTTTCCATCAGGTGGGCCATGTGTTTGTCAGCCACCTAAGTGGTATAAAAAAACTATAATAAAATAATAACAAATAAATAAATTCCACGACATTCTACACAACGCTATCTAGACCCATGGTAAGCATATGTTATGGGATCTAGAATGCGGATAAACATACTTAGATACTTTTTTTTTGTAAATACATACATATTATACATAGAAACACCCAAACCAATGCAAATATACATATTCATGCATACAAATATTTGCACTGAGCGGGAATCGAACCCGCGTCCCCTGCATAGCAGTCGAATGCTCTACCGCTGCGCCACGGAGGTCGTCTATGTTTTCATACTGGGTATCTATGCAATGGCGCTATTCAATGGTTCGCATGCAGTCTACTCTACGCTATATAGACGCTCTATTTTGACGTTCATATGCACTCTTTATGGGGTTCTCAGGTCCCGAGTTCTGATCTTGGCCATTAAACTACTAACGTGAACCCAGTCCTAATACAAGCAATTTAATTTAGCTGGAGATATTATAGTTATAAAAAATCGCAATGTTTCTACTTCGGTGTAACTATTTGTTCGCATTTCAACACGTCAATGAAGGATATAACTTATCCGCAGAGTAGAATTTGGACCACCCCATCTCTTCCCATGTGGTGTCGTACAAGACTAAGGGATAGGGCTGTTTAACATCGGACAGATAAATACAGCCCAGACTCAGCCTCAGATGCATGGCTCGAGTCAACAATAGTGCCCGAAATACGGCAATAGACTCACCCCCTATTATGTGGGACCGAATACAACTATTGGTGAAATGTGGGTGATAATTCAACTCTGCCTAACCCTCCGGGGATAAAGGCGTGATTATATGTATGTATGAGTGTTAAAAACTTTCAAAACGCGAACATGAACGATAGCGTCTTCTGTTTCATAAACTTTTAAATGGTCAGGTGCTTGTAAATCGAGTTGATCAGGGCGGCTACTATGGTACATCCTAAACTTCAGGCTATTATAGTATATGGCATATTTTAAACTATAGATGCGTTATCAGCACTCTTAAAAGGCAACATAAAATAAGAACAGTAAAATACCTGATTTTACGCACCAACCCGATGCGCTGCGCAAAAAAAAATGCGTCATGTATTACAAATTCGTAATGATAATTATATTATTCTATAAATTTATTATTTATATGAATAATTCATAACTCATACGAGTTTGACGTATCTGTATATTTGTGTGTGTGTGTGGCCTATGGCCGTTCTAAGCCTAGGAGCGTTCCGATAACATGTAGGAGTCCCCCGACACGACAACGCTTGCATCTAAATATTACTAGGTGTGACAAAGTTAACTAACCAACACGATTCATTTTTTATTTTCTGAAGGTACTTTTGTGACGGAGTTTTTTTTAATTATTATTACCATGACACACACCAATGACTTTTCGATGCTTTTCGAAGTTTTGTGTGTATTTCTCGCATGTTTATAAGTGCCCGGTTAATGGCAATAGGCTCGCCACCTATTGGATATAGGACCCAAGTCCTAAACATAAACTGGCGAAATGTGGGTGCTATAGTACCTTTGCCTACCTCTTCGGGGATATAGGCGTGAGTTTATGTTATGTTATGTTTTTAAATTATTAATTTAATCTCTTTTCTCAATTATACTATAGGCTAGTATTATAAAATAATACCTAATTATATTCTGATCACATTTTCCGCCGACAATTTAAATTCAAATTAGCTCCAGTCCGGCCATCTTCCCTAACATTACAATCGAACTTAATTCCCTTATTGCACAAGATAAGCACTGACCCACTGCCCTTGATCCACGCTCAGCATGCAGATATACCTACCCCTAAAACTCCTGCATCAATATGCTGATGACGTCATGAAATTACACCTACCCTGTAATAACAGGAACTGTAATCGCGAACATAATAGCATACGTGACTATTCATGCCACGTTAAACTACAACAACATTTAATGGAAAATCGCCTCTAATTCAATGCTAATAGAGTTGACATAAAACGCAGAAGTTAATTTTGTTTCTGACTACATGACGTCCATTACCAGTGTATATTGACCTTTACTGTTTGAACTAGGTTTGATAACGCAGAAGAAAGTTCAATAGTTAGGAGCTCAACTTGTTTTGGTGTAAAAAGGTATGTACAAATGTACTAAATCATAATAAAAGTTGACTTTTATTGTTATAGTGGTTCATCCCGCGGTTTTGGTCGTTTCGATCTCAATAAATATTTGGTTTATTTTATCGTGCACATTATTTTTACTGTGACTGTTTATACCCCTTTTAGAAACATAAATATGGTAGGAAAACGAAATGGAATACACGAGGCATAGTGCACATTTTATGGTATCTGGTAGTTTTATATTTTACTGAGTGTATCATCATCACATCAAAGATATGAAAAATTTTGGTATCGTTCTTCCATAGTGACTATAATTGTATTAAAATAATACATACATATATATAATCATGACTCCCGGAGGGTTAAGCAGAGGTGAATTAACACCCACATTTCATCAGTCATTGAATTATGTATGTGGCGTAGCGGTAGAACGTTCGACTGCTACGCAAAGGCGCGGGTTCGAAATCCGCTGAGTGCAAATATTTGTATGCATGAATATGGGTGGGGCATTGATTTGGGTGTTTCTATGTATGATATGTATGTATATACAAAAAAAACACGTAAATACATACAAATAATCACGCCTTTATCCCCGGAGGGTTAGGCAAAGGTGAATTAACATTTACATTTCACCAATCATTGAATTCCGTTCCACGTATTAGGGGGTGAGCCTATTGCCGTCTGCCGGGCATTATAGTTGCCTCGAGCCATGCATCTGAGGCTGAGTCTAGGCTGTATATATCTGATGTTAAAATAATGAAAATCATTATGAAAATATCGCGGTAAATGGCTATAATAACTTCGTGTTGTGTTCCCAGCGGTGAGTAGGGTAGCCAGAGCTCAGTGGAGAATTTGTGCTGTCAGTGGGAAGACTAAAGGCTTGTGCTGCTTTGTCTTTTACACTGACGGCACAGAAACTCTGTATTTGCTGGGTTGGCAGCGCGACTGTGACTCCTCTGGTGTTACAAACGTCCATAGGCCACGGTAACCACTTTCCATCAGGTGGGCCGTGTGCTTATCTGTCACCTAAGTGGTATAAAAAAAACGTTATTTTTATAACGTTATACATTTCACAAAGTGCCAGTAACGTTATAAAATTTTGCAATGAGAGAGAAAGTTTGAATTTCGTATTGCTTATTATATTAGTATGGTATGGCACGGAGGACAGAATATAATAATTTTCTTCTCCATGGAAAAAGGCCACTACATCTACATAATTTGTATCCATTCTTTTTTATCAATACACAATTTGCAATTTTCTTTTTCATATCGAAAAACAATACGTAAGTACCACAATCGCACACGAACCATGACTTATTTCACATCAAAAGAAAAAATACAAACCCAAACATTTGTTTCCAATACCAATCGCAATAGTGGCATGCAATTTTCTCCAAAAGAAAACCGTTTTCATTTCATAAAAAAATAGCTTCCAATCTTACAATTGGACAAACATAAATCACGTTTGGCAAACATTGGGCATATATCTTGTGGGTTATCAGACTTGGGATTTCTTGTCTCTGTACACGTTCAGACGAAACACCTACGTGGGGTTTGAGTCACGTTTTTAAATTTACAACTATCTGGGACTTTGCTAACATTGATTGTTTTTTATTCGCCTGGATGATATCGGGATATTTTTGTATTTAGATGGATTTTTTTGTTTTTGTCTGGCATATTTTCAACTGAGTTCTTTTTTTTTTGCTCTAATTATTTCAATCTTATTTGCTAAAAATAAACAACGCAAAGACTCGCCTCCCCTCTTTAGTGCTTACATAATACTTGAAATGCCCCTAATATAGGATAAAAATGGATCATTTCAGGCAGCACTCAAACCCGTCATCTTTCAGGGGTAATGCTCTGACAACTGAGCCACGGAACCTCACCTGACCCATCCTTATCTTCCTATTTGTAGCCGTCTTACTAGGGACCATGCTAAATGCTTTAAAATTTCATTCCCATAACCTTTGAGAATGACATGCATGACACAAAGTGCAAAATACTGTGGAAAAGTATAGATGTGTGTTCCATATGTGTAGCAAGTTCCACCTAGTACTACCGATCAACAGTGTAAATAATATAAGCAATATAAAGAGCAGTATAAATAAAATAAAATAATATAAGCAGCTAAAGAATTATCCACATTTCAATCGTTGCTAAGCCAAAATATCTTCAGTCCAGCCACACCCTTGGCACATTCAAGTAATACTCACAATGGACGTTACGATAACCTGCCTATAATTCATCCCCTCAATATTAGGGTGGGATTTACATACCACATTTCATTCGGCCAACCCATCGCCCCGTTGATTTATGCTGACTCTCCCTATTCTTGAGGAAATGGTGCAATTTGAAGCCGAATACGAAGAATCTTTTGATTTGTTATTGGTGAAGCACTTATTTTGGAATATTTTGAAAAAAAAATTTAAACATGTATGCCAGAATTGTAGCATGTGGAAACATTCAACGCAAGTAATTTCACTTAGCAGGAGGGGTTAGAGAAAATATTAGTAATTTTGGTTCTAATATTCTTTATGAAAAACAAGTGTGGTCTCTGCCTACCCCACTAGGAAAGAGCCATGACTGTATGGTGTCGCGTGGACCAACGTGCGCGAGTGGACTGTATTGCGGAGAAGCAGATAACTGTTCTATTGACACTTTACACACAAAACAAGACAGGTGGCCGGGCTGCCGCGGATTCAATCCAGGCAGTGAATGCAGCCCGAGAAATTAGGAGAGGATGCACTAACCTTCACGACCCACGTGTTTTTCATCGCAGCCGGTACACGGATCTTCTCTTCCTTGCTCAGGAGCTGCCGTCAGCGTCACTAGATCCCTTGAGGAACACACGAGAGGCACCATCCGATCGGTAAAGGTCTATGAGGCGGTTAAAATACAACAAATATTATTCATGTCTGAGAGACGCGCTCGCGATCCGTCCCTACGCTGGCTAGTTCAAAGCGGGAGTGGCCGTCCACATCTCACACAATGGCGGACGGAAGCTACAGCTAGCCCTACTCTATGGTTAGTGCGGAGGGGGAGACGGATCTAAAAGGAGTGTGTTTCCATGTCAAAAAATACAGTTTCCACATCGGCGCAACCATTCCCCCCGGCTTGAAGGGTTACCTTCGAAACGAAAAATGTGGAACAAAACTAATGTCTAATCTAAATCTAGGTTTGCGAAAATAACAACTAAAATATAAACATAGATTGGAACTCGTGCCTACTGCTGGCTAGGCAGAGGGCAGAGGCGAACAACCGGGCGCAGATACGATCCGGTTGCAGTTTTAACCCGTACAACACGAGTTATCCCGCGGGCATCGGGAAAAATTTCCTCTACTACTCCTAGAGGCCAATGTAAAGGAGGCGCATTCTCAGTCATAAGGACTACCACCGTACCTACAGTAATTGGGTTGGATGGAGTATTCCATTTTTGACGTGACTGCAGCGTGTGCAAATAATCGGTTCTCCAACGATTCCAAAACGATTGGACCATCTTATCTAAAAGAGCGTGACGAGTTAGGAGGTGTATTCTATCGTCATCAACATCTATTGCGGGCAAATATTTTAAAGGAGTCATATTTAAGAAGTGAGCTGGCGTCAGCGCTAACGGCTCTGACGGATCGCTAGATAGAGTCCGACACAGCGGACGCGTGTTCATCACCGCCTCTACTTGCGCGAGTACGGTACTCAACTCCTCGAACGAGAGAATCTGTTCGCCTATGACGCGAAACAGATGCGACTTAAGGCTTTTAATATTCGCTTCCCAATTACCACCAAAATGACTAGCTGCAGGCGTGTTAAAGTACCATTCAATGCGATTTTCGGCTAAGATGTGAGCGAATTCACTTTGGTAGTACTTAGACCGTAAGAATGTGTGCAATTCCGAAATACTACGTCGGGCCCCTACATAGTTTGTACCGTTGTCCGAATACATGCGCTTAACCGGACCCCGACGCGACAAAAAACGTTTAAAAGCGGACATAAAATTTGGCGTACTTAAATCACCGGTCAACTCTATATGAACCGCGCGAGTTGTCATACAAATGAACAAACAAACATAAGCCTTCGTGGAGCGAATGCCACGACCACGAGCAATGGTGACCTTGAAAGGCCCAGCAAAGTCTGTGCCGGTGTGTACGAAAGGTTTTGCGGATTGAACAACACGACAAGAGCGATGATCGGCCATTTCAGGCGCGATAAAACGCGGGCGGAGTTTAAAACAAGGTACACATCTGTGTACTCTAGCGCGAATCAAATTACGAGCGGAAATTATCCAGTATTTCTGTCTCAAAATAGACATTAACAAATCGGGACCAGCGTGACAATTCACCTTGTGATGATAATCTACTAACAAATCTAATACGTGGTCCTTACGCGGGAGAATTACTGGGTGCCTTTGTTCAAATCCTAAACCTGAATTTCTCAAACGACCACCTACTCGAATGAGTCCATCTTCCAAAAATGGTTTCAAGTGTCGGAAAGAACGACTACAAGGTTTGTTAAATTCTAAATTTTTAAATTCAGAAGCAAAATAACACTTCTGCAATTCGCGAAGTATGATCAATTCAGCCTTATCTAAATCAGCGGCGGTTATATGACCGCGTGTAGATAAAATTCTCAAAAATCGGCCTACATAAACAACACAACGCAACAGTCTCGACCAAGACGAGACGCGATTAGCCAACAACAAAACCAGGGACTCTTCACGCGGGACCGACACCACAAGCGAGTGCTTCTTTTCCTCGGGTGGTTCGGAAACCGTAGTGGGATTGAATTGACTAACTGGCCACTTATCTAACGCGGCATGAATCCAGGACGGTCCACTAAACCATAACGGGTGATCTAATATTTGCGAAGGAAGCAGTCCACGAGAGAGACAATCGGCTGGGTTGTCGGTGCCAGCAACGTGAAAGAGATTTTTTGGCGCTAATTCCGATTGAATTTTTGCCACTCTATTAGCGACGAAGGTGTCCCAACGATGGGGCGAAGAGTGGGCCCAACACAAAGCGACTGTTGAGTCCGAAAAAGCTAAAATTCTATTAATATTAATGCGACTACTACAAGCATTGGCGATAGAGGTGATCAATCTAACCAACAATAGTAAAGCGCATAGCTCGAGGCGTGCCAGAGAGACGACCTTACGGGGAGAGACCTTCGATTTCGCGCTTATAAGGCTAATTGAAACCTTACCTACATTCGAGACATGAAAATAGACTACTCCACCATACGCCCTCTCACTAGCGTCCGCGAAGCCTACTACCGTAACAACACTATGTTGCGATATACCTACATGACGCGGAATTTGTACTTGGTCAAGCACAGAGAGTTCTTTTCTAAAGCGAGCCCACAACTTAGCAATGTTGTCGGGCGCGGTGTCGTCCCAATCACAATTCGAAAGCCAAAGCTCTTTTATAAGTAGTTTGGCGTACAGAACGACAGGAGCTACGAATCCCATTACGTCCCATATCCGTGCCACACACGACAGGATAACGCGTTTAGTACAAGTTTGCGGGGTCGAACTAATTTTCAAACTAAACGTATCAGATGCGGGCGACCAGCTTAAACCAAGCACCTTGTGCGTATCACTTTCATCGAATTCCTTAACCGAAGACAATCGGTGCGACGGTGGAATCGACTCTAACGCAGTTTGCGAGTTGCTCGTCCATTTCACGAGATCAAATTGACCAGCCTTCATGAGACTTATAACTTGAGCGGCCGTCTCGACAGCCTCTGCCTCGCCATCTACACTATACACGAAGTCATCCATGTATAAGCCAGTCTCAATGGTGGCTCTCGCTTTCGGAAATGCATCGCCCTCGTCAGCGGCCAGCTGCTTGACGGTGCGAAGTGCGTGAAAAGGGCTAGATTTAAGCCCGAAGCAAACACGATTAAACTCGTAAACCATTAAAGGTTCTTGCGGTGAAAATCTATACAAAAATCGTTGAAACCTACGATCGGGTTTGCGCACTTCAAGGCACAAAAACATTTGTCGAATATCTGCAGAGAGTGCAACAGCGAATAAGCGAAAATTTACAATTATGTCAAATAAATTACCTTGAAGATTTTGACCACAATACAAAATGTCATTAAGCGACACGGAAGTGCTAGTCTTAGCACTGCCATCTAAAACTACGCGGAGTTTAGTAGTAAGCTTATCTTCTCTAATAACTCCGTGGTGCGGGATAACGTACGAAGGCTGGGTCTCGTCAGTGTCCGCAGGCGCAGGTGAGATGTAACCTTTATCTAAATATTCGTTAACAACCTCATCATAGGCTTGCTTTAACTTTGGAGACGCCTGCATCTTTCGTTCTAAACAAAGAAAGCGTCTTTCAGCGGATGCACGGGAGTCCCCGAGCGAAAAAATATCTCCCTTGAAAGGGAGCGCGACCACATAACGACCCTGCTCATCACGAGTAGTCGTGCGACAATAAATCTCCTCAGCCATCTTGTCATCGGGGCTTAGGATTGGTGGGACATTGACCTCTTCAATCTCCCAAAACTTGCGGATGGTAGACTCCAGTGGCGGCTCGACGGTGCAACAGAACGAGGCAGTCGAGTGACTAAAACTATCTATAGAAGCGGGTGCAGAACCAATTATAACAAAACCCAGAACTGTTTCCAGGGCGTGCGGAGCGGGGTACGTCGGACCCCCTTGAACCTTACGTGATAACTGGAGGTGCGGGAGAATTGAAGCGCCGATCAATATATCGACGACTCCAGGAACAGCGTAAGTCTCATCAGCTAAAGGTAAGTCTTTAAATTTCGTTAATAAAGACGTGTCAACTGGGACGGTAGGCAACTGTTCAGTTATTTTATCCGTAACGAACGAATCCATGTCAAACCAAATTTTATTATTAAAACGAGATCCAAACCTCGTTTTAACTGTGCCATGAACAGCTGACCGTAAACCTCCAAAACCCGTCACCACTGAGTAGGTTGAACGCCTATCAACATTGAAACCAAGACGTTGACAACAATCTTGAGTAATAAAATTACTTTGCGAAGCGCCATCTAATAGCGCTCGAACAATGTGCGGTTTACCTAATGCATCAACAATAACCACGCGAGCGGTCGCAAGACAAACCGTAGTGAGGGCAGCACTAGCGGAGAACGAACACAAGGTGACGTCATTCGTAGCGGTCCCCGGGCAGGCCGGAGCGCGTGCGAGCTCGGGCTGCGGCTGCGGCGCAGGCTGCCGCGCGTCACCGCTCGACGAACCAACTGTGCTCACCTTGGATGCGGCATTACTATTTTCAAAATGAAGCAAAGTGTGGTGTCTCGCTTGACATTTGCGACAACCATTTCCACTATTACATAAACCCACGCGGTGTTTAGTACCGAGACAATTAAAACAAAGATTATTAGCGCGAACAAATTTATAACGATCACTAGGCGACAATTTTAGGAAACCAGGACACTTGTACAGTTGCGAGTGATGAGTACTACACAAAGAGCAAACAGGTGATTGTACACGTGCTGGTGCGGTATTAACATAAGTATGGGTTGACCTCAGTGACCTCGATGACGCATCTATTTTGCGCGCGGGACTAACAACTGTCTTCGCGCCTTCATGTTTCGATGAAGAGCGTTGTAATATTTTTATATGCTCGCGAACAAAACCTTCTAAGTCTTCGAACTTAGGAATTTTATTGCCGCGATGATCCGACTCAAACAAACGAATGGTTTCGGAATCTAATTTCCTTAAACCCATATACAAAAATACGAAGTCGCAGAGGTCATCAATCTTTAGGTTCTTTACAGCGCGAACAGCTGACGCGAAAGTGTCTAGAAATTTCTCTAAGTTTTGATCGTTACATGCCGTAATAGATTTCAAATCAAACATCTGATCCAAATAGGCGTTAGCTACCGATCTTTTATCCTCATACTTAGCTTTCAAAGTATTTAAAATTAAATTATAATTCCCGGCACTAAACGTAATTCCAGCGCAAACGGTTATAGCTTTACCAGTCAATTTTTCAACAAGATAATGCAATTTTTCGTGATCTGTCAACGAATCGTTCTTATCTATTGTATTCTCAAAACTATCTATAAATCGACACCAATTGCGAATGTTACCATCAAATTCGGGTATTTGAATTGGTGGCAACTTAGGTCGGTCGCGAGTGGGGTTGGGTCGGTCAGACGGCTTCTCCAAACTCCTCGCGACGCGCTTGATACGACAATACAAATCGTCAAACGACGACAAGGCTTGATAACTCACTGAGTAATCGGGATCCAAATTCAACTCTAAAACGTTGATGTCATGCACTAAGGTTTCGAAATCCGCGCGTAGACTATCTAAGTTTTCTATAGAACACAAGAACGAATCTCTGATGACCAAATCAGAGGTTTTAAGTGCACTATCATAAATCGATTGTACGCGAGAGTAAATCATTTCTTTTTTAGCGTATAAAAGTTTCAATTGAACCTTACCGGTCTTATCAACCTTTGGGGACATGTTTACAATTAAATCTCAAACTAAAGTGCGGTAAACAATAAATATGAAATGACTTAATCCTAGCGGTACAGAGCAGCGAGGCGGCGCGAGCGTTAACTATGTAGGTAGGTAGGTGCTTACAACTGTGAATGCACGCTTGAACAAACGCGCATAGCAACAAGGTCGTACCTACGCGATGGTCGCTGTCTAGATTTAACTATTATTTCCGAGATTAAGTATTGCGTAATATCTATTCAAATTAAAATACTTTCGTATGAATTGGGATGAGATGCGAGCGAGGTAGGCACAGCCACGTGTCTACCCACGCAGGTACTAGGCAAATACGACGTGAGCCGAGAACAACGTAATTGAAAAAAACAAAACAAAGCCAAATGCGTTAGGTATTACACTGTGCCTATGCACTAGGGTGTCTGAGTATACCTAAGATCTAAGCCTAAATGTCTGGATGCGGGGTTTTCTACTAAAATAACCAGGCACTTAGGTGCGATGCGAAAATTGCGAACTACGATTAAGTGTTGATATGATACCTAACCTATTTATGTATTAGGTAGGTACAATGCGAGCCAGCGGCGAACGGACAACAAATTCTAAGCCTAAGTGTCTGGATGCGGGGTTTTCTACTAAAATAACCAGGCACTTAGGTGCGGTGCGCTCATTCCCATTAGAATAATAACAAAATACGAACTACGGCTAAGAATCCGGCTCGAAGGACCAAAAAAAATGGTGTCGCGTGGACCAACGTGCGCGAGTGGACTGTATTGCGGAGAAGCAGATAACTGTTCTATTGACACTTTACACACAAAACAAGACAGGTGGCCGGGCTGCCGCGGATTCAATCCAGGCAGTGAATGCAGCCCGAGAAATTAGGAGAGGATGCACTAACCTTCACGACCCACGTGTTTTTCATCGCAGCCGGTACACGGATCTTCTCTTCCTTGCTCAGGAGCTGCCGTCAGCGTCACTAGATCCCTTGAGGAACACACGAGAGGCACCATCCGATCGGTAAAGGTCTATGAGGCGGTTAAAATACAACAAATATTATTCATGTCTGAGAGACGCGCTCGCGATCCGTCCCTACGCTGGCTAGTTCAAAGCGGGAGTGGCCGTCCACATCTCACACAATGGCGGACGGAAGCTACAGCTAGCCCTACTCTATGGTTAGTGCGGAGGGGGAGACGGATCTAAAAGGAGTGTGTTTCCATGTCAAAAAATACAGTTTCCACATCGGCGCAACCACTGTATGTATGTAATATTCACGACTGCAAATCCCAAAATGGGTAGGAAGAGGAATTCAATTAAGAGTGTAACTAAGATTTTTTATCACGTGTAATGGGGGTAAGCCTATTGCCGTCAAGTTTATTTGGCACTTTGTCTTGAGTATAGCTCTGTTTACTCTCTATTTACTGTTTACTGTCTGATGAAGAACAACCTTTTTAAGCAGGAGAAGGAGAGCAGAATTGATATAGCACTATCACATATTTTCAAAATCGATCAAGTACTCAAAATTATCTTAATACCTACTTTTTATTTTTACGTGCGGAAAATCACACCGAACCGGTAGGAGAGTTTTTGTCGGACTCAAACCTACAGCACACGACGCCTGTGGATCGTTTTTGGTTGCCGAGGATGAGGTTCACAGGCATATCCCTCGCACCCCGCCCGACCCAGGCGCATCTCTCTCGATCTGGCCCTCTCCTCGGGTGATCTTAATGCCTACTAATGATGTTAATGCCAAACTGTATTATTGATGTTTAACATCAGACAGATATATACAGACCAGACTCAGCAAGAGATGAATGGCTCGAGGCAACAATAGTGCCCGGAAAACGGCAATAGGCTCACCGCCAATTACGTGGGACCGAATACAATTATGGTGAAATGTGGGTGTTAATTCACCTCTGCCTAACCCTCCGGGGATAAAGGTGTGATTGTATGTATGTATGTATTATTGATGTAAATGGTATTATCGTCCGAACTAAATAAAGTTTTGTACCAAATATAAGAATAATCAGTCAACATGAAGGAGGGAAAAGGGTCGATGAACGACCTCCGCCCCCCATGAGCGCCGGCCTGGGGGTGACAGGTGAAGCCGCCTGTCACCCTGGCAGAAGCAGGCCGCGGCGGCGGCGCGCGTGGCGCGCCTCCCCGTTTCCGGGGACGAGTTGGGGACTCTGTGGTCCCCACACCCGAGAAGAGGGCCAGATCGTGAGAGATGGCCCTGGGTCGGCCGGGGTGCGAGGGATATGCCTGTCAACCTCACCTTCGGCAACCGAAACGACCCACAGGCGGCGTGCGTTTTAGTCGGTTCGAGTCCGACATAACCTCCTCCACCGGCTCCGGTGGGGAGGTATCCGTGGGGATTTTGCGCACGTAAAAAAAAAAAAAAAAAAAAAAAAAAGGAGGGAAAAGGGTTTGGGTGAAGTTGGCATCGTTTTAAATGGAGCAGCCATTAATGACAATTGTAAAATATGAATGTATAGTATAAAGTGACCGAAAGTTACTATGGATAAACTTCTCTGAACCTTATCGGTACGTAGCTATACAAGGTGGAATTTCTCGACCGTCTTTGGAGGGAAAGTACACTAAATACTGAAGATAGTGAAATTAACTCAAAGGAAATATTATCTTATTTTAAAAAATAAACAAAACTGCATGGGTAATGGACTGCTGAGACGAGGTCTCGGGTTCGATGCCAGGTGTTACCATGGCACACACCAATGACTTTTCGATGCTTTTCGAAGTTATGTGTGTATTTATCGCAGGTTTATAAATGCCCGGTTAATGGCATTAGGCTCACCACCTATTACATTGGGACCTAAACATAAACTGGTGAAATGTGTGTGCTAGCACCTCTGCTTACCCCTTCGGGGATATAGGCGTGAGTTTATGTATGTTATGCATTTAAAAATTTTAAGATTTATTGATTTGAGTAATCTCGAAACATCAGTACCCTTATCACGAAAAACTATCGTAATCTTATAGTAAACGTATCGAGAAAATAAAGTATTGTGATTGCAATGCTCCGTTCTCTCATTATGCTTACGATAGTTTTTCGTACTTACCCTCCAGGTAAGGTTGAAATCTTCCACCTTGTATATCTCAGTTTCGATATCAATTACAATGACAATAATGATACTTTTAGATGTATTTGACATAATACAATGAAATGGTATCAAAATTATTGATGGCCACTGAAAAAATAAATAACACCACTGCCCATACACAGTTACCCAATCCTCTTTTAAGGTATTGAGATCATTTTAAGTACTTTGCTTATCAAGATCGATCTAATATAGAACGAAAATATAGTAAACTACACAAAAACATACAAAAAAATGTTTCCTTTCAATTCGCTACCTCACATCACTTACACCTCGGAAATTAGAGTCCCAACGTTTGCCTCTTACGGACCGACAAATAAATTTTATTTTTTCACCATACGACATCTACCCGGTTCAATTCCGGTAAGATTTATATCATATTAGACAGATTTGTAATTGGACAATGTCCTTAAACCAAAAATTCCCTTTTGGTTTTTGATCCACCTGGTGGGAAGTGGTTACCGTGACCTCTAGGCATGTCCAACTATGGACATTTAAAAATGTTATTAAAAGTAAATTGTGCCGAAAAGGCTATTATAAAATCCAAGAATATTTATATTATAATGATTAGCTGCTGTAGCCTAGTGGTATGGATAATGGACTGCTGAGACGAGATCTCGGGTTCGGTCCCAGGTTTACAATGGCACACACCAATGACTTTTCGATGCTTTTCGAAGTTATGTGTGTATTTATCGCAGGTTTATAAGTGCCCGGTTAATGGCAATACCCGCTGAGTTTCTTACCGGCGTCTTCTCAGGCCGGGACCGCGTTTCTAAAATCGTGGTACCATTGCTAAACTAATATTTTTTGACGTTAGTATCACAATAAACGGGATATTTACCATGTTTCATTGTTTTGAGTTTCCATATCCCGTTTATTGTGATACTGATGTAAGTGACCATGATAGTTTAAATACTAATTTTTTTTGACGTTTTGTAAGTGCCGTTTTAATGGTCTTAATAGAATATTTTTTTACCTAACTTGACCAGTAAGATTGATTGATTTACGACACTATTTTAATATTCTTTTTTACCTAGAAAATGACTATCATGCTACTAGGCAGTTCTTTTTAAATACTTTCTATTGTCTACCATGATTCTATTCCTTCATTATAATACCGCCTAATATTTTCTACACATTTGAAAATGGTTATTAATGAAACTCATTGTGATACGTTACCCAGTTATTATAGAAGCGTTCACGCTACGTCATGTGCTACCTATATCTGATATGATTTAACAGCCTGTTTATAGGAAAGGAATCAGATGTGGCTGTCCGATAATATTTTAAAATAACCTATAAATAAAGTAATTATATATGTCAACCAAATCAATAAATTAGCCTATCGTACTCCACTGCTGGGCATGGATCTCTCCCTATGTTAGGAGGCTTTAGCCTACTGTTTCTACGCTGGTCAGACGAGTTGGTATAGGGTTTTATTTGTTTCCTTCTCTGACATCATCTACTCATTTTGCCCTAAGTTATGCTCCCCACACATTGTGACTTAGAACAGTACGCACAGTTAGGAATGATAGGAACTTCATCCCACGCACGCTTAAGCTGTGGAATGAACTCCTTGACGTGGTTTTCCCAAGCGACTACAATATGAGTTCTTCAAGAATGGCATTAGAACTTCTTACAGGTGGGCGGCGCAAGTGTGACACCCTCGGTGTTGCAAACAACCGTAGACCACGGTAACCACTTTCCATCAGGTGGACCGTGTGCTTATCTGCCACTTAATAGGTTTTTTATGCCACTTAGGTGGCAGACAAGCACACGGCCCACCTGATGGAAAGTGGTTACCGTGGCCTATGGACGTGTGTAACACCAGAGGAGCCACACTCGCACTTCCAACCCTATATGTACAGACTGTCTGTGCCGTCAGTGTAGAAGACAAAGCAGGACGAGCCTTTAGTCTTCCCACTGACAGCACAAATTCTCCAGTGAGCTCTGACTACCATACTCACAG
The DNA here is from genome assembly GCA_963662185.1 of Eilema griseolum. NCBI lineage: Eukaryota > Metazoa > Arthropoda > Insecta > Lepidoptera > Erebidae > Eilema > Eilema griseolum. The sequence continues at coordinate 4,606,287 of OY759255.1, forward strand.
CTGGGAACATAACACGAAGTTATTATGCCCGCGGTATTCCGTAGGGCGGAGGTACTTCCCCAGTCGGACTGCTCAATTGGACGGAATACCGCCGTGTCCTATCTCCTATAATAATAATAGATTAAAAAATATAGCAGAAGCGAACGATGTTTGCCGTGATCGCGGAATACCAACTGAAAAATTTGAAGGGATCATAGCAAGTGGCAAAATGTGGTCTCTATCTATCCAATGGGTAAATATGCGTGAGCATTGATGTATATATATATTTTTATAATCTCATTCAGCGTGGATGTATATATTTATGTAAAGTGATAAATAAAAATGAACCACTTAATTCTTTTGCGGTTCAAGACCGATTAACCTCTTTGTTGTGTGAAGCTAAAAATTAGATTACTTCCTTTTTGTTGTGTTCATAATTATTAGGACTAGGTTTGCAGAAAGGGAATCTGAAATTCACCAGAGCAGAGTCGCGGGCAAGACAAAAAAAATGGCGGTACGAAATTCACCAAATTCGAGTCAGCTAGTGTTTGACATAAATCTTTTTCTACGTCCAAAAATATCACAAACGAATATTATTAGTTTAAGATCCCGATCACTTGCTGGCTTATAATATCCTTCAGAAAATACCTTATCCAACCGTACCCATATCTCTATTGGGGTGTAATAATTCACGTTTTCACCCCTCTGGGAATACTAAGTGACATTGTCGCGCCTGCATAAATTATAACCTTCTGATGTTACAGCTAGTATTACGAAGGAAAAGCAGGTAAAAAGTGAGTTTATTTGATATGAAAATATATAATCCTTACACAAGTACAAAGATTTAAAATCTTGGTTATAAAAAGTGAAAGATATTTGGATGTTTTTTTATACCACTTAGGTGGCACACAAGCATGCGGCCCACTAGATGAAAAGTGGTTACACTCGTGCTGCTGACCCTGTAAGAACAGAGTCTATGTTGAATGCAATTTTAAGCATTTTGTATAATTAGTATTCAAAATCGATCGCCGCAAGATGGATATATGTGTAGAAGAATTTGGATGGTTTTGGTCAGAGAATTCCCCTTGCAAGGGAAAGATCACGTGTTCGAATCCTGCCGGGACTGTTTAAATTTTTCTATCATAATCGATTTTGAAGAGAGTCTTTGTGCCGTCAGTGTTGAAGACAAAGCAGGACAATCCTTTGGTATTCCCACTGATCTGTCTGTTCTGTCCAGTGAGTCCAGTCCAGTGGCTACCCTTCTCACCGCCAAGAACAGTAGGGCGGAGGTACTTCTCCAGTCGGACTGCTCAATAGGACAGTAATACGGTCGTTTCTTACCTCTCCAACATTTAAACCTAAATTAAAAGCCTAAACTAAAATTAAAAGCATCTGTGATGCAATTCGAAAGGAGGTAGGACACGGCGGTATTTCCGCCCAATTGAGCAGTCTGACTAAGGAAGTACCTCCGCCCTACAGAATACCGTGGTTATAATAACTTCGTGTTGTGTTCCCACCGGTGAGTAGGGTAGCCAGAGCTCACTGGAGAATTTGTGCTGTCAGTGGGAATACTAAAGGCTTATCCTGCTTTGTCCTCTACACTGGTGGCACAGAAACTCTGTGCTTACAGGGTCGGCAGCGCGAGTGTGGCTTCTCTGGTGTTACACACGTCCATAGGCCACGGTAACCACTTTCTATCAGGTGGGCCGTGCGCTTGTCTGTCATATAAGTGGTATAAAAAAATAATGTCAGTGATAAAATCAGTTACACAATAAAAATGATAAAGAGTCTATTTAGTTCTAAAACCCTTATATTTCTTTCCTTGAACATGACTTTAAGGTAATTAAAATTAAATAAAAGACGCTAAGTAATTAGTACATTTCATTCATTTATTCCACAAAGCCTCGCACATTTTTCCTCAAACGTTTTTATATTTATTCTACAAACAGAATTTCCCTAATTAACACACAATATGGACCTATATTCTGTTTGGAAAGGTCTTTTTTAGACTAAGATCTAAGCGATATACGCACTCGTGCTGCCGATTATTGAATTTTTTTTATTTAAAATCTCAGTTTATAAATTAAACTATAATCAAACCACTATTTTAAATAGTGGGTTTATTATTTATTTAATATGTTTGTGTAAAAATACATCAAGATTATATACTATTAATTGTTGAAATAAAACCACTCTTTAACGGATTCTGTCGCGATTTTGTTGATATTATTTATTTAAGCCTGAAGTTTATGTGTTATTGCAGGTTTATAAGTGCCCGGTTAATGGCAGTAGGCTCGCCACCTATTACATTGGGACCTATACATATACTGGCGAAATGTGGCCTCTGCCTGCCCCTTCGGGGATATAGGCGTGAGTTTATGTTTGTGTATGTTATATGTTTTGGCTACATTTCAGCAGTCACATAGTTTGAAGTGTAAGTTACCTCAAAGTACCCGAATAATGATGTATTGTTAGTGTCACCATTTGCGCTGACTGTGCGGTAAAGTCGTGATATTTTTTTTATGTTTTCTAGTTTTGATTAAGTGACTGGTGATACGCTCCTGCCATTTTCTCTATAAATTTGGATGTTTAACTTATAGTTAAATACCTATCCTATTCGTGTGATGACGGAGAAAGAAAACAAGTATCACCATCCCATCTCATCCCAAGGCTGTCATAAGAGGCGACTAACGGAAAAATACTCAGACGATGTCATTACGAGAGAAGGAAAGCTCGAAATAAAACCCTGTACCAACCCGTCTTGCCAGCGTGGATACAGTAAACCACAGCCTCCTGACATTGGAACAGGGCTTTGTCCAGTAGTGAACTGTGATAGGCTAATTGATAAATACCTAACCAAACGGAACATAGAGCAATTGTAAAAAAAAATTGAATAATACAAACTACCCCAGTTTTCCTGCAAGATTCTTCATTGTCATATTTGGTTAAACCTGTTCAAACAGGCACGCAATTCTTAAGGAGATAATCCGTGGATAAAGCCTCTTATTTATACTGTTGAGTCATAGAAACAGCGATTAAAAATTTTTAAGCGACTTCACAAGAGGAAAAGAATATATTTTTTATTTAGAGATTCACTTGTGACTATGCACTTATCGTCATGTTTCTGTTAATCTGTGTTGCATCCGAGAGTGGTGTTGGGGGGTCCGCTTTTTCAGACTATTCTGAAGTGGCTGAACTTCGACATTTAGTGAAGAGACTGCCAGCTATCTGGCCTTCCTAATCTATCGGTGATATGATGAAATGGCGACACATGATTATAAAATGAAAAAAAAAAAGTTGCACCCAATTTTGAAGTAACATTTCGTAGCAAATAGTTCTTGTTTCATGAACAGTGAATTAATCAGAGTTGAGCTTGTAGAGGTAAAAGAAGCTTACTCTAGTGAGATTTATAAAATAACACAATACTTTTTTCTTTTTTTTTCAAATTTAATATTTGCACTGAGTGAGCATCAAATCGCCCCCTACGTACAGGGCATCAAAATAGTATATTTTTCCCAATCTTCGTCATTCCCATCCAAATCTTGATTCCTAAATACGAAAACCGCTTAAAAACTCGCAGATTTAAAGTCCCTACCGTCAACTAATCTCCACAGCCCGCGCGTGATAAGTGCTCTGATGGTAAATCCTTAAAAATTGCGCCACCGTGTCGACACAGCCTCGGTTTTGTCATATTAGTGTAGCACAGCGGCGATATTTTTTAGCTTACACAGAATTTTGTTGGAAAGCGCCTTGTCATTAGTGTGTTTTTTTCTTCATTGTGGGGAGTTGTAAGATTATCTTGAGCAGATGTTACTTTTTCATTTTCTTCGCCAAATGCTGTATTACGTCCGAAATATTTAATAAGCTTATATTTTGATGTCGTAACCCACGTGATGAGGGTATTATAACACCTCGTTAATAACAGGAAGGTGTTTTAATGGTTGTTATATACAGATATCCTGTTGAGAACCAACATTGCTGCGTCATTCTTATATATGATCTTTTATCACTAACAGATGTTAAATAGATCATTCTACATAATAGTATATCATCGTTATAGTATTGGTCCTAAGGGTAACCAAAGATTAAGGGTAGGAGCGAGTCGAGTAGATAGATGATAAGAGAGTCAATTAGAGAAGAGAGTAGAATCAAGTTTACTGTCTAATAGAGAGGCGAGTTGAGAGTCGAATAGAGAGCGAAGTAGAGAGTCGAGTAGAGAGTCAAGTAGAGATTCGAGTATGCTTGAGCACTCATCACTCCAAAGCTTCGATTTAGCGCTCAACACTCGACTTTCAGCGCTTAAAATTACTACACTATGTGACATCTACGTAGGCAGAGCAACATGCAATAGCTTGTACATATAAATGGTTTATTTAGTAATTTTATTTATATGTAAAGAACATAGATAATTAAAGAAGTAATTCTGTAACATTGAATACATATCACGATAAAATTCTATTCTTAGGATATTTTCGTAAACACTTTTTAAATTTCCGGTTTAAAGAGGCTCGCGTTATAAGAGGAACAAACGTTGGACACAAACGAAAGAGGGAATGATAATATCAACGCTAATGCCTTAACAAAATAACAATTTAAGCTAATACTTTTTACTGTTGGAGTTTTACAGGCGTTGGGCGGATTATATCATTTATTTCTATCTTTTTTGCTGTGAAATGTGAGTTGCATATTTGCCTACATTTATTTTATTTCTACACCGGGCCTCGTAATATCATAATAACTCCATGCTTACAGAGTCGGCAGCGCGAGTGTGGCCTCTCTGGTGTTACACACGTCCATAGGCCACGGTAACCACTTTCCGTCAGGTGGGCCGTGCGCTTGTCTGCCACCTAAGTGGTATAAAAAAAAGTGTTGACTTGACATCGTTGAGGATCACATGCGTGTTTTAGTACCATGGATTTTTATATAAAACATGTCAATAATTATGATTTCACTGATTGTAAGCTCAATGCAAAGTTTCAAGGGAGAAGGTTACCATTATAAACCACTAACAATGTTGACGGTATCTGTGGCGTAGCGGTAGAACGTTCGATTCGATTCCTGCTCAATGCAAATATGTGTATAAACGAATATGTATATTTGCATTAGTCTGAGTGTTTCTATGTCTAATATGTATGCATCTACATAAGTATGTTTAGCCGCATTCTAGATTCCATAACACAAGCCAGTTAAGCTATAATTATTCTAGGTAGAATATTCATTTAATGCTCAGTTTGACGGCCTCATTAGGTGCATTTTTGCACCCCGCTCAAAGGACCTGGAACCGTGCCAAGAGGAGAAGTAAAAATCGGAAAATGAATCTTGGACTTCCAGATAAGGGCCTCGGATGCTACCAAAACTAGCGAAACTATGTGAGAATATTACGGGAGGCATGCGATGAGGAGGAATTCCACGACGATTTCGCATCTGGTGTAGTGGTTGTTTTAGTTTCAGATTTTTTAGTATTGAATTGCTAGCAGAAGCAGGCCGAGGCGGCGGCACGATACGCCCCCTCCCCCATTTTCTGTGGAAAGATGGGGACATGGTAGTTCCACACCTGAGGAGGCTTTGAATGACCTTAGGTCAGCCAGAGAGAGAGGAATTTGCCAGAGGCTACCTCACACTCGGCAACTGATGATACCCGATCAAAGTGGGAAGATCAAAGGCTAGTCTTGATTGTGTCTTCTGCACTGATGACACAGGATGTCTCTGTTCTTACAGGGACGGCAGCACGAGTGTGACTCCTCTGGTGTTGCACACGTCCATAGGCCACGGTAAGCCTGTCACCTAAGTTGTATAAAAAAACATGGTAAACATGTGAAGGAAGGAAGGTGAAGTAATGTCAAATTTAACATAACATAAACTTATAAACTCACGTCTATATCCCCCAAGGTGTAGGCAGATGTACTAGCACCCACATTTCGCCAGTTTAGGTTGCAATTAATGTGCAATTAAAATCTAAATAAAATTAATGTGCAATTAAAGTGCCCGGTTATTGGCAATAGGCGAGCCTATTGCCTTTAACCGAGCACTTATAAACCTGCGATAAATCTTAATATATATATTTCTTGTGTGCGTGTGTATGTGACTGAACTCCTCCTAAACGACTGGACCGATTTTGATGAAATTTTTTGTGTGTGTTCGTGGAGATTCGAGAATGGTTTAGATTTACAATAAGTATGAAATTAAAGACGTGTGTACAGGACAACGTCTGTCGGGTCCGCTAGTACACATATAACTTCGAAAAGCATCGAAAAGTCATTGGTGTGTGCCAAATTTAAATAAGTCTGTTATCAAATACATGTATGTGTTAGCTAATATACGTTAGTACATTTGCGTAAATATATACAGACGTTCTCACTAACAGATAAGCATCGTGAACTGAACTACATTTAAAAACATTAGATATATAGTCTATTTAATTTGATTCGCGTCTGCGGATGCATTAAGACATCAGACATCAGGGTTACGTATAGACCACGGAGCGTACTCCAATAACAATATAAGCTAGGCCAGGAGTGCTCACAATTCAGTCAACCACATAGGAGGATTAAGCCACCTACGAGTGGTAGCTATTTTGATGGGCGACCAAATAGAGGTGTTAATATTTGAGCGTACGTTAAAAGTTCGTTCATGGTTTTTAGGTCAAGATGGACGTTTCTTGGTTCCATATACCTTTATTTTTGTTTTAGTGCACCTTTTATTTATTTTTATATGATAACTACACCATATATCTTTTGTCTTGTCACATAACTGTCCATCCCAAGGTTGCCTGGAAAAAATCGCTGCAGCGATAAGGTTTTTTTGATTGTGCATTAAACTGTATATGCATGTTACCTTCTTGTCTCAGCTGTAAATGTATTGGTGTACAATAAAGTATTATCTATCTATCTACCTTTAGTTCATAAAATTTAACATATTGTTTCTTAAAGAGTAGGACCAAAATAATTAACATTCGAGTTATTATCTACTGCTAGCAATATCAACAAAATTGAAACAAAGTCTATTGAAGTTTTGTTGGAGATTTCTCAGCGGAACTGTGGTTTTTTTTTTGTCCATAGAATTTCAGTCCAATTTTCAGCCGTTTAAGCATGATTAAGATACGCACAAATACATATTGATAACTCACTTGTTCTTTTCCTCATTACTTTTATTATTTGTTAGACCTGGCTGGTTTCACCTTACGGCATCCTCAAAGGTTTACCAATATCTGTAATATTTTTGTAATCTTGTGTATTTAAAATGACAATTAGAGTATCAAATATAGCAAATTGAAAAAGGTGCCGTGTTAAAGAAATTCAAATAAATATAATTCATCCCATGTACACCCAAGCTGTGGAATAAACTCCCTGCTATGGTTTCCCCATACGACTATAATACAGGGTCCTTCAAGAACGGTTTAGAAAGTTTCTTCAGGGTCGGCAGCACGAGACGCCTCTGATATTTCACACGTCAATAAGCCACGGCAACCACTATCAATCAGGTGGGCCTTGTGCATTTCTGCCACCTAAGTGGTATAAAAAAACATCTAACTATCTTTTCAAAATTACACAAATATTAATTATAGTAATAGTGGGATCTGTTTACTAATTTGAGGCTGGTAATTTTCTGTAGTATATGCGAGCATTTCCAAACTAGTATCATGGTGAAATATTTCATGTCTCGTTGAATGATGGACGCTACAGTTATAAATCACAATTCCTACCCGGGTATGAGCGGTGCAATTTAGATAATGTCCTTTAGCAGGACCAGCGTGTAATCAGAATTCATCTACTAAGGTAGCAAAAAAGTAAATTAACTGGATTTATGGTTTTAACGTGAAGGTGTTAAGACAAAATGAGAATAAGAAAAAGTGTAAAAGAAAAATAAATAAAATGATGATTTACCGATTTAGATAAGAATAGAAAGCGTCGGTAGCTTAGTGGTAAAGGAGTCGGCCTTACAGTCGATAGGACCAAGGTTGGCCATTACTCTACAGACGTGAACCCACTCCTAATACGAGCAATTTAGCTTAGTTGGAGGGGTTAGAGGGAATATTATATTAGTAATTGCGGTTGCTAATATTCTTAAAAAACAATGTCTCAGTGGTTAGAGTATTCCCTTTGTAAGGGACTGGTCGCGGTTTCAAGTCCCGTTTGAGAATTTCACTTTTCCATTTTTTCTTATAAGTTTCCTTCTACCATTGCATTAGGTATATCCTGTATTGATGATTGTATGTTAATAAATAAATCTAAGTTGATTGTACATACTAATTGGGTTTAAAATTTTACTTAAGATATAATTTGAACATTACTCTTAAACAAAATCTTTAAACACAGTGATGACCACTATAACGCGGCGTTAAAAATATACATACGTGGGGCGCACTATAAGTTTCCGGAATGAATATGAAAAAATACTATTAAAGGTACAAAATTAATTTATTGTTTTTCAAAATAATCTCCCTTGGCGTCTATGCACTTTTTCATTCGATCAAACCAGTTTTGAAAACTTTTGTGCCACTCCTCTGTGGTGACCTCTGAAACGTGTTTTTCATACTCCTCGACAGCCTCTTCTGGTGATGAAAATCGTTGGCTGCGTAATTGGTTCTTAATTTTTGGGAACAGATAAAAGTCACAAGGTGCCAGGTCGGGACTGTATGCAGGATGACTCATGAGTTCTACATTTTTCGCCTTCAAAAAGTCGTTTGTCTGTCTGGCCGTGTGAGAACTAGCATTGTCGTGGTGCAGGATGATACGGCGTTTACGGTTATTTTTACGGAGTTCGTTAATAACTTCCGGCAAACAAATGGTCGTGCACCAGTCACTATTCACAGTACGACGATTTTCTAAGGCAACAGTAGTCACGTGTCCAGTTTTATTAAAAAAAGAAGCAATCATCCGCTTAGATGCACTTTTCACGCGCGCCACTTTGGTTGGTTTCGGCTCATCTTGAAAGACCCATACACTCGATTGCTGCTTTGTTTTGGGATCGTAGCAATAAATCCATGTTTCGTCACCTGTTACTATGTCCCACACCAAATTTGACGCACCTTCGTTGAATCTGGTAAGCATGGCACTGCACCAAGTGACGCGGTCCGTTTTTTGATCCTCGGTCAAGTTATGTGGGATCCACCGCGAGCACAGCTTTCTCACACCCAAATGTTTGTGTAGGATTGATTGTATTTGACTCATGCCTATTTCTAAGGATGCGCGAATTTCATGGTAGGTCACATGCCTGTCTGTTTCAATCATACGGCGCACAGCATCGATGTTTTTGTTGGTCACAGCGGTGGATGGCCGACCATCGCGAGATTCGTCACTGAGATTGATACGACCACGCTTGAATTCTGCAAACCAGCTATAAACAGTCGTCTTGCATGGAACTTCATCGCCAAAAGCTGTTTCAAGCCGAGCGATGCTCTGTTGAGCCGTAGAATTACACTTAAAATCGTAGAAAATCATACTACGAAAATTTTCCCGAGTTAAATCCATGTTGATGCAGACACACAATTTTTTTAATGGCGCCACAAGGTAAAAACAAAAGACAGTCAGATGAAACAAACTGTATTCTACAGCCAAAGAGTTCTATTTTCAAATGTTGTAATACATTTTTAAATATTGTTTATGTAAGTGGTCAATTCCGGAAACTTTTAGTGTAACCTATGTATTACTACTTTGGTCCAATACAATTTTGACATATCCTAAACATCTCATAACATCCACCCATTCACTGTTGTCCTACGTGAGCGACAAGTACGATGGCGTGGGAATGCGACGCTATGCGTGACATATTCTTCCATACTTCACATGACGCAACGTAGGACACACTAAAAAACAGCGACTATTTGATACTAATGCGTATTTCGAGCTGTCTCTTGTGATATATGTATGTATATGTTTATATTTGTGCCTATTGTCTGGGGTTATACATATTTTATACCTTTTTATATTAAATCTACACTTTCATGTACACTAGACTTTGCCTCTCGTATTGCAATTCCTCTGTGCACTCCCGGGTTTGCTGGAAGATAACTCAACTTTGAGTTAAGCTCGCCTTTGTACATTACATCTCATCTTTTTGTATAATTGTCATTTATTTGTACAATAAAGTATAAATAAATATTTTATTTATTTGTATATTTCAGTCAATTAATTAATTACAATACATATGGCAATTATTTGTAATCACAGATTTGTCATGTTATGTCAAGTCAAATAACCCGCCCCGCATCGTTTTCGGCGCAAAGGTGCCCATGACACTGGCAGCGTTGCCCCGCTGAATCACGATGGTCATTCTCTGCCCCAGAAACGAGCCGGAGCGGGAGTCACCGCCTTATTCGTAGATACGGCGTCCAATCTCAGCGATTAAGCCCTTCGCCTCCGACCTAACTGCCCATCATAGTCTCCACGTATTTCACTTTTATAAAGTACTAGCTGATCCACCCCAGCTTCGCCCGGGGTATATTTTGAAGCTTCATATCCCTATGAGCCCGTATGTTTTAGTCTTCAAAATATGTATGAAAAATTGCCGGATTTGTTAACATTTATTATCAATGCTCCGCTCCCTTAAGTAGTAGCGTGATGATATATAGCCTAAAACCTTCCTCGATAAATGGACTACCCAACACTGAAAGAATCATTGAAATCAGACTAGTAGTTCCAGAGATTAGCGCGTTCAAACAAACAAACAAACAAACAAACTCTGCAGCTTTATAATATTAGTATAGATGAATAAATAAATGTACAGTATTCTGTCAAAAACATTACCCGACTTTCTTCTTTACAAGATATATCTGATAGAAATTTTCAGAAACTCCTCAAGCCGTTGCAAACTATAAAAATACGGGAAAATCTGGGAAAATCTACTTCTATTTCAATACTTTTCACTTATCACGTACCGGTCAGTAGAAATAGCTTTCAGGGAGCGTTGGGAATGTCAAGTTTAGTGGCAGTAAAACTAAAAGTAATACCAGGTTTATGGTGCGAGGTGTTTCCTGGAATTCAGGGAGAATTGTAATGACCACGCATCGGAGTTTTAAATGGTGTACTGAGGAAAAAACATAAACTGTAGGAAATTGTAGATTGCTATATTTTAATCTATTAATATTGGAAAAGTGAACCCGCGACCTGTCCCTTACAGAGTAATGCTATGATCTTTGAGCTACCGAGCCATGAATTCTGTATTCAAAATTCATCTATACAACCATCACATTATTCAAATATTTCCAAATAATGTACATGTATGTCCGTTATCACGACACGACCAAACTTAACCTAAATCTTTGCCCAAGCTCTAGACCAATTGTGGGCAAACTTTTTTCATGGTGGGCCAGAAAGTATTTGAAATTTTAGAAGACGGCAAGAATTTATATACTGGGATACCCCCCCCCCCCCTCCAGATGGAGTGGGTGGTTAAGAATTTGTTCTAGTGTTCGAGCAAATGGGTAAAAATGTTCATAATCGGTATGTCAATCTCTGTCCCTTCACCACGCTTCTATGCACCCCGCGAACCGCAACGTATTCAAAAACTACACGGCTAGTAGCTGGTTTCTTCACCTATTCGTTTATTATTTTAATACTAGAGAATCTGCTTTACACTTCTGAACTGACTGTACATGCACGGTAGGTATTAAGATCATTTTAAAACTTCTAGTCAAATCAAATCAAATCAAATCAGTTTATTGTGAAAATGGGTACAATAGTGATACAGTAAAATAATATAATATGGTTTCTCCATTCTCCGCCTCAAGGCATACAATAAAATTTACTAATATATTAATATAGTAGTGTAATAATTAAATTATGTCAGCATACCAAAAATTTTACAATTTATACAATTTTACATTTTGTCACTAAAATATATGTATTAAGTATATCACTTACAAAGTTTTATCTTCAAGATACTCCTTTATTGTGTAGTATACCTTGTTAGCCAATAGTTTCTTTACTTCTCTTTTGAAAAATACAATATTCGTAATTTGAAGCATCTGGTAAGATCCAAGATCGATCTAACGCTGTCTATATCACATACTAATCTATCTGTATTTATTTACCACAAATTCTCTTCATCTTCGAATTCATTTCTATTAAGCCAATAATGTCTGCCCTCAATGAAGGTAATTTTCGTTTTATCGGCAAAAACTTTGTCTTTAGGTGTAGTTCTCTACATAAATAAATGCTGATACGAAATTTTACGAGCAGATCAGCGTGAAAACACTTGCACTAGCACTTTTATTGCCAGTTTTACAGCCCTCATAAATATACGGACCCTATTCAAGAAAAGGCGGATAGGTAGACGTAAATTTAGACGTGTCACTCTTGTTGTACCCCATTAGTTCGGCTGTAACTGAAATCATGAATTCTTTTGACATTTTATTTTTGTGTGTAAAGCTTATTACTACTAAGCGGCATGCATGTGGTTCCCGGTTGAGCAGAATTTGGGTCACCTCATCTCTTCTTATGCGGTGTTGTACAAGGCGACTAAAAGATAGGTCTGTTTAACATCAGACAGATATATACAGCCCAGACTTTGCCTCAGATTCATGGCTCGAGTCAACAATAGTGCCCAGAATGCGGCAATAGACAGGTCATTATGATTTCACCTCACCTGATTTGCAAGCTTTAGGCAAAATCTCAGGAAAGAGAATCACCATAACAGTTACTATACTAGTGTTCTTTTTAAAATCAAAGGATTGACAGTACCAAGCATTTTGTTAGACACAAAGAATTTAAGAGAAAGATATTATGTGTTGCCACAATATTCATTTTTAGGAGTTTCCCAACTTTTATTATGTGCGAAGTAAAACTTTATATATTCAGGTCGGTGTTGCCTACAGGGACTTTGCTCCGTATTATTTTTCATGAAAAAGCTCTTCATGTAATCAATAAATGACATATTTACTTGCTCTTGTTTTGACATTTAACTAAATTACTGCTGTGCTCGAAGTTGACTTAGATAGATGATTCCCTTTTGAATTCTGAGTGTTCAAAATAACATCAAAACATTACTGTATATAAGTGCAAATGTTTGGATGTATGGAATGGACGTTTTACCACAATATTTGTACAGCTTTAAATAAAAGTTAGCGTTTAGGTAGATAGATATTCTTGAAGAGAATGGAATCTTTTTGTCACAAGGATATGCGCGAGTTGCGGGAGAGGCTTTTTTTTATACCACTTAGTTGGCAGACAAGCACACGGCCCACCTGATGGGAAGCGGTTACCGTGGCCTATGGACGTATGCAACACCAAGGGTGTCAAACTCGCGCTGCCGACCATGAAGAAACCTTCTGATGCCCCTCTTGAAGAACCCCATATTGATATCATAGTTAAATTAATTAAATATACAACAAGGTTCATTTATCATAATTTATATTTTATCATAATTTCCGCATGAATGAATTGAAGTTGCAGTTGCTTAATTTTGTGGCCAACAAATAATTCGGTACTAAATATTTATTTGAATTAAGGGAATTAAATTTTGCAGTAGATGTAATTCAACTTGCAATGAAAGGTAAGATTATTTATATATATACAAACTATAACTGCCAGAGCAGGAAAACTTGAAATAAAAACCTGTATCCATCAAACGGCAAGTGAGGAAAAAGTAGGCCAAAGCAATGGAATACGATAGTCTAATTGATTGAAATCACTGGCATAACTCCGCTGTTTCACCCGCAGAGTCCTAATTCTAGGGTAATATCCAGATTAAAAGTAGTTCATGTTACTCCAAAATAGTTTAGCATTCTATTGGTGAAAGAATTTTTATAATCGATTTAGGTAATCGTTTACAAACAAACCAATCCATCCTCTATCTATATGATATCCGTATAGAATGTCATATGGAGGTAGGCCACGACGATATATACGGATATATGACCTACCTGGCCTAGACGGCCAATTGAGCAATCCGACTGGGGAAACACCTCTACAGAATACTCTGGCCAAAATAACCTCGTGTTGTATTCCCGGCGGTGAGTTGGGTAACTAGAGCTTACTGGAGAGTTTTGTGCTGTTAGTGGGAAAACCAAAGGCTTGTCCTGCTTTGTCTTCTACACTGACGGCGCAGAAACTCTCTGTGCTAAAGTCGGCAGCGCGAGTGTGATCTCTGGTGTTGCACACGTCCATAGGCCACGGTAACCTCTTTCCATCAAGTAGGTTTATCTGCCACCTAAGTGGATTAAAAAAAATACATTTCTGTCTATTTATTGGGATGGAAATACCTTGTGCGTTATGCGTGCCGTTAATCATTACAGAAACGAATCTCATCAGTCATATATCTGACCTACTTATTTAACTGCATTCTATATCGGTCAGCAAACTACCCAATAAAATAACAACTATTTCAAACAAATCTCAACCAAATCCCAAAACGACAGAGTCTAAATTACAACCGCAAAATAGTCTCACAATACTCAACCTTGTCATTGAATTTTACACTTTAGGAGTTGACAGTAAAGTTGGAATTAGAACAGTAAGACGCTGCAATGTCTTTAGAAGGTTATAGAGCTATAAAATATATCGCCCTTGGCCCATACAACTACTTGATTTTATATTTCCATAAGGGATGATGGCCTCTTTATGGTGTACGAGGATAGCAGTGTTACCCGTGTAAGGGGTGTGTGCCGAATGAGAATTTCTTTGAGTATCCACAGTATTTGCTGAATGTAAGGATTACATTACTCCTTTTAGTGGCAATTCTCCGTTTAAGTTGGGAGAATTCAACTGTTAGAAGAGTATTACTGGTACCCTTCTCGGGGTCATACCGTCTTCATGCCATGAAAATTCATACCATTTAAAAATTTATTAATCCATACTGATTTTATATTTATTTTTATTCTCAACAGAGTAGAATTTGGGCTACCCCATCTCTTACCATGCGGTGTCCTACAAGGGGACTAAGGGATAGGGTTGTTTAACATTAGACAGATATATATGGCTCAGATGCAGCCTCAGATGCATGGTCGAGTTAATAGTATACGGAATACAGCAATACGCCCTATTATGTGGCACCGAAAACAATTTTTTATGAAATGTGGGTGTTGATTCACCTCTGCCTAACCCTCCGGAGATAAAAGCGTGATTGTATGTTTTTTTTTCATACCACTGCATTTCTTTCTTTTTCTTTTAACCATTGCTATGTTTGATTGTCTAAGCTAGTAGTGAAGTTGGATCCAAACTAAATGTGTGTACCAAACACCAGATCAATATTAGTTAACAGGCCCTTTATTCCGAGTGACAAACGCGTAAAATCCAACAGATTTTAGGATGTCCCATATTTCATTATTTCTCTCTCCTATGTTCATCATTATCGTCAAGCAATTGTAATTCTCAGTGTTCTTACGTTACGACTGCTTTTAAACACGATGTCACTCAAAATAATGCCCCAGGAAAAAAAGCAGGAAAAATCTCAATTACTAAATTTGAAATACAGTCGTTTTAAATAGCCCGTGTGTCAATGGCCAGGGTTTCATATAACCCAATTCCTGCTGGCTTGCTACAAAAATATAATTCTATAATTTAAGAGCTGAGATTCAGTATCTGAAATCAGATCGCACAAAATTGTTATGGTTGTTCTCAAGGTTTTTATTTTCAACATCTTCCGTTTTGAAAATACTCACTCTTCGCGCCTGCCGTGTGCATAGGCCTTAAGACCAAAGCATGTGTAATGTGCCTTAGTTCTCCTGAACTAAGGCACATTACAAAGAATAGTACTACTAAGGTCAATTCTGTTAGTCATTTACGATCGTACAGGCGTTTATCACGTTTGAATACTTTAGCTTCACTTGCATTCACCACATTGTCATAAAATACTAGATTCATATGACGTAGAACTTAGGCTTTTAGGCCAGCGGCAGATATGTAGATCTGACAATATGTAGATGAAGGAACATGAATAATTCATACAGTTTAGGAATTATTTTCTAGAAAGTTCGTACCTGAATTTACTAGTAGATAATATTTGCATTTTTGGGTAACATACTTTTTTCTTGGACAGCCTCTGTGGCGTTTTTGATCAGTGCAAATATATGTATGTATGAATATAGCTATTTGCATTAGTTTTCTTTTTATTTTACGTGTGCTCCCCCACCCCTCCCCCTGATGGAGGTTATATAGGACTCGAACCAACCAAAACGCACCCCGCCTGTCGGTCGTTTTTGGTTGCTGAAGGTGAGTTTAGCAGGCATATCCCTCGCACCCTGGCCGACCCAGGGCCATCTCTCTCGATCTGGCCCTCTCCTCGGGTGTGGGGACCACAGAATCGCTGGCCCTGGGGGGCGGAAGTCGTTCATCGATGTCGTGATCGTGCCTCAGAACCACCATCGATTTTGGTAATCATACTATGGCACGATATGCACAACACAAAGCAAAACAATTGAATCGAATCCAGTTCGAGCCTTTTCTCAAAGTCCCATGTTGTGGTAGCCTCGTCACGTACAACCCCCTTCAGATTTACGCCTAACGAGACTTCCGCCGTAAACCACAATGGCATAAAAATTCAATAGTTTTCAGCAAAAGCATTATTTTCGCTCGTAATATTTTTACTATTGCTCATAAAATGGCTAGTCAGCCAAAGCATATTAAATAACATAACATAACATAAACTCACGCCTATATCCCCGAAGGGGTAGGCAGAGGTGCTAGCATATTAAATATATTTTATATTTTCCAGTCAATAATATTATGAAATAATTTATAATTATAATAATAATAAATATATACTCAATAATGATATTACAAAGCTGAAGAGTTGATTTTCAAATTATGTTTATTGTCGACTATAGGTACATAGGGTGTTCACAAAGTAATGAGGTCAGCTATGATTCGCCATTTGGGTATACAATACTAAATAAGTGATCGTGACACAAATGTTATATAAAATTATGTTGTAAATTTTCTATTAATTATTATTTATATTGTCATTATGCATTACATTTACTTAACATAATTTTCTATTATTTATAGGAGGTAGGACACGGCGGTATTTCCGCCCGATTGAGCAGTCCGACTGGGGTAGTACCTCCGCTCTACAGAATACCGCGGCTATAATAACTTCGTGTTGTGTTCCCGGCGGTGAGTAGGGTAGCCAGAGCTCACTGGAGAATTTGTGCTGTCAGTGGGAAGACTAAAGGCTTGTCCTGCTTTGTCTTCTACTGACGGCACAGAAACTCTGTACTTACAGGGCTGGCAGCGCGACTGTGACTCCTCTGGTGTTACAGACGTCCATAGGTCACGGTAACCACTTTCCATCAGGTGGGCCGTGTGCTTGTCTGCCAACTACGTGGTATAAAAAAAAAATCTACAAAAATTCTAGAATAGTTTAGTAACACTTTGCTATCAAAAGTATGCAAAGCCTTATCGTAGGTGGGATCTTATTTTATATAAGTACACATGGCCCCAGGCAGAATACGCTGTTATGTAACAATTCTGTTCTACTGGCTACTATGAAATTCTGTTCTACTGGGTACTATGGACAATTTATCACAATTTCGGGCCCTAGTCCGAAACTCAAACAGTTCTATATTACTCTAATGAATTTGGCTACCTCATATATATAGGTCCCTATATATATATGAGGATACGTCAATTGGACTTCGCCTTGCCTGATGGTAAGCTGAAGGCAAAGTCCCAGAAAAGAGGGTCACCGTTACCCACACATACCGTGTGACAATGGTGGCATGATGAGGTAGCCAATTAAATCGGTAATGTTAAAATGACTATTAATACTGTAGATTGATGGCACTTGGTGGAATTTGTTGTTACACATATTGATAACTCACTTGTACTTTTCCACATTACTTTATCGCTTATTACACCTGACCGGTTTCGCCTTACGGCATCCAAGTCCAAGAAAAGTACAACTGAGAGTTATCAATATGTGTAATGTTAAAATGTTTAATTTCTTAAAATAAGGTATACATGAATCTGTTTGTTTTAAGTTACATATACTTCTGATATAACGTTTTTTTGTTTGTTCAAAAGATGAGCACATCACAGGAATTATTATATTATTTGAATTGATTATTATCAGCCCATCTGGTCTCTTAGCGTCCAACCTGCGCAGAGCCGGTGTGTAATTCAATTGCATGCGAATAGTGATTAAATTGCTTGGAACCCAATATACATTATAAGCTATAGATACGTTGTCCGCACTAAAATCAAACAGAAAGTAGCACAATTTTCCTGGCCTCCGATTCTGCTAATTTTAACATGAGACAGATATATACAGCCCAGTCTCAGCCTCAGATGTAGGGTTTCAGTCAACAATACCGCCCAGAAGTCGGCAATAGGCTCACCCCCTATTACGTGGAACCGAATTCCTTCTAGCTCCTTATATAGCTCCTTTATTAATGTTACTTCTTGCATTGCATTGCCGAGTGGTTCCCGGCAAAATAGAATTTTGACCACCCCTTCTCTCCCCATGCGGTGTCGTACAAGGTGACCAAGGGATGAGGCGAAACCATGCGGTTTTATTGACATATTATTTCTTCACGTGAGTAAGTAACTATAATATTTTTTTATACTGAGTGTTTGGAAATTTTGAAAACCGCCATTTTCTTGCGTGCCGTGTCTATACAATAATATTACATTGATTAGCCCACAATACACTCGTTATTAACAGACGTACGTATAATCACTGAATACTAAAAGCAGTGACATCCGTAACAGTGAGTCAATTACGGGACATAATTTAACTACAGTCTCATTGCCCTTTAATCAACACTGTTGAGCATCAATTATATAGAAAAAAATTAATCGGTTCAGGCGGAATTTGAACCTGCGATATTTCCCTTACAGGGGGAACGCTCTAACCACTAAGCCGCAGGACCTTCGCCCGAAACTATCCAAATTCTTCTAAACATATATACGATTTGAATAGTTAGCATACTAAATGCTTTAAAATTTCATTCAACTGTTTATATACTGATACCATGATAGTTTAAATACCTATATTATATACTGTATGCTTTCAAAGACCATCGGCTTATTAATAATCATCTGAAGATACATTTGTTTCCGAATAACTTACTCTTTTTTATTTTGAAATATTCCGAATCGAGTATTACTTACGATTATAATGTACATTTTAGTATTAATCGGGATATTTAATATGTTGTACCGTACTGTGTTTCCGATATTTTTAATATCCGACATCGAGATCGGGTTCGAGTTTGTAGCGAGAGTGAAACTAGTGGTAGTGCAGATACGCGTAGTAAAAGAACTCGAAAGAGGGTAGATCGATATATTTACTCCAAAAAATTTTAATTTGGAATCTTCCAAACTAATATTTGTAGGTATAATTTCCAAATCAAAAATATTAAAACGACACTTAAATAACATAAACAATTAACTAGATTAATGAACCATTCACACCCGAAAGGAGCCACCTCGAAGGAGGAGGCCCTGGGTTATTCAGAGTGCGAGAGATATGCCTCCAGCAACATATGACCCACAGATGGCATGCGTTTTAGTCGGTTCAAGTTCGACATAACCTCCTTATCTGGCTCCGGCGGCGGGGGAGATCTTGGGGATTTTTTGCACGATAAAAAAGTTAGATTACATTTTAAGTGAACTGTTAAACTTAGTTCAAGTTTGATCGCCATTATGCCCAAGAAATCCCATCCGAATTATATTACTATTGCTTTTGTATGAATAAAATCTTAAAGAAATAAATATAGACGTCACAAATGCGCCATAATCTATATAAAACAATCTCAAATTTGCTTTGACATAATCCAGCGCAGGTGTGAGACGCGGGCGTCTCGACCGCACATCGCTCGCGATGACGTCACACTTTGTTACTAAACCGCAGACAGACAGGCTTCTTGTAAAGAGGATAAGCTTTAGAAGGTGTCTGGAGTTCTGCTAGAATTCTAGCCAGTTGTGTTTAAACATTATGTCACGCTTACCAGAAGCACCTTGTAATCATTGAGTTTGACTGCTATCACACAGCCTCTGTGGCATGGCGGTAGAGAACTCGACAACCACGTAGGGTCTGCGGTTTTATTCCCGTTCAGTGCAAATAATTGTATGTATGATTAAGGCTATTTGCATTTGTCTGGTTGTGCCACGGGGAGAAGTCGTCAGTCCCGGTCGTAATACCAACATCTATGGAAGTCGTACCAGGTAGTAGGAGCCCTAAAAGTGGTTTAACGGCAATATTTCGATATCGCCAGTCAAAATATTTCAAGAAGAACTGATGGTATAGAAATTCTCTGTTATAACAGGGCAGAACGAGTATGATTCCCCTAATGTTGCACACACCCATACGCCGCGGTAACCACTTTTCATCAGGTGGGCCGTGGGCTTAGCTGCCATCTAAATGGTATAAATAAAAAAGTAGTTGTTGATGCATGTCAATCACATCAAGAGAACCCGTAACCGGCAACACTTGCGCTGCCGACTCTATTAGAACAGAGAGTCATAAATCTCTGTTCTAACAGAGTCGGCAGCGCAAGTGTAACTCCCCTGATGTTGCACACACCCATAATCCACGGTAACCACTTTAACCTAAGTTGTATGAAAAAAAGAAAGAGCTGGATGACCGATAATAGACGGAAGCCTTCTTATGAGTGTAGGTCAAAGTAAACAGTAGAACACCTTCGGTCGATTTCGCGCACCATCGGAGCGGAACAAATCGTACAGCTATACTATTATTATCAGTTCACAATATCATGTCAGTGTTGCCATTGTATAAATTATTTACCCGATTTTTTTATATAAAAACATCTTTACTAATTACGTAAGACATTTGTTTATTTTAAAAGTAGTTTTTGGGTTTCATAGAAAAGTGATCTCTTCGACAGAATATTCAGACCTTCTCTTACACTTGTTGTGATCCGGGAATGAGCTCAGTTGGTACACCACTTCTTGTGTTAGCTATATTTATTTTGTTAATTTTTCTCCTTTGCATGTTTCGTTAAGCACTCTTCTTGAATCTTAATTTTGTTTTATATTTTTATGGTCAGCCATTGAATATAGTGATAAAATAAAAAAATAAATAAGAATTTATTGCCAAAACACACAAAGTTTACATTTATTGCCGCTGACCCCACACTAAGCAAGCTTGTCCTGTGAGTGCCAAATATGTTACTATATTATCGGTTATAACCGCGGTCGCCTAGTGGTATGGGTAATGGACTGCTGACACGAGGTCTCGGGTTCGATCCCAGGTTTCACCATGGCACACACCAATGACTAAGCATCGAAATGCTTATCGAAGTAATATGTGTATTTATCGCAGGCTTATAAGTGCCCGGCTAATAGCAATAGGCTCGCCACCTAAAAAAAACCTAAAAACATAAACTGGCGAAATGTGGGTGCTAGCACCTCTGCCTACCCGTTCGGGGATATAGGCGTGAGTTTATGTTATGTTATTATCGGTAATACTATGTTGTTCGGTATTTAAGTTGCTGTAGTAGCCTGTAACTTTTCCAGATAAACGGACTATATTTATTTGAACTAGTAGTTCCAGAGATTGACGCAGTCAAACAAAGAAACAAACTCTTCACCTTTATAACATTAGTATAGATAACCTGCGCCTGGCGCGCCTCCCCGTTTACCGGGAACGAGTTGGGGACTCTGTAGTCCCCACACACCCGAGGAGAGGGCCAGATCGTGAGAGATGGCCCTGGGTCGGCCGGGGTGCGAGGGATATGCCTGTCAACCTCACCTTCGGCAACCAAAGCGACCCACAGGCGGCGTGCGTTTTAGTCGGTTCGAGTCTGACATAACCTCTCCCACCGGCTCCGGTGGGGAGATATCCGTGGGGATTTTCCGAACGTAAAAAAAAAAGTATAGATAACCTGTAGGAATAGTAGCATTCATTAATTAGCTTCAGATAAGTTAGTTTTACAATAAACTGTACCTTTATTCCAGTGCACTTCCAAACAATTAGTTTTTCCACCCCGTTACGCGTACGACCACGGTAGAATTTTAAACTTCTCTGGCTCTTAGCCTCTTCTAATGAAAATAGGACATAACTAACAATAAAGAAAAACTTCATTGGCTTAAAAGCTTCATAAAAATGGTACCTTATGACATCCAAGTTTCTGAATATACCTACTTTATTAAAGGAAAGTCTTGTGTTTATGATGCATTTAGAATATTCTTCGAAGAATTTTTAGTTTGGCGGTAGTATAAGAAAATTATGGACACTTAAATTGTTGAATGAACTATCGACGCAGAACTTTTCAGCATCCTTAAATATTTTATACGCAGTCTGTCACTCTTTCATGCAAAATAGGCTGAACAGATATGAATGTAATTTGGCACAGATATACATGTATGTATTCACTTGGATACCCCCCCCCCCCCCCTCCCAATTCACCTGTAGCATACTTCGAAACCCCGTATCTTTTTTTGGTATTCAAATAATGTATGGCAATATGCTGAACTTGTTGACATTTCTTAAGTAGCAACGTGATGATATATAGCCGATAATCTTCCCCAATGAACGGGATATTCAACACAAAAATATTTTGAAAATTCAATGATATTTTAAAGCATTTAGTATGCTAACTATTCAAATCGATTAAGATCGCGGGTTTGAATCCCGCCTTCTTTTTTTTTATAGCACTTAAGTGTCAGACAAGCACACGGCCCACCTGATGGAAAGTGGTTACCGTGGACGTGTGCAAAACCAAGGGAGTCACACTCGCGTTGCCAACCCTGTAAGCACAGAGAGATTCTGTGCCGTCGGTGTAAAAGACAAATCAGGACAAGCTTTGGGTCTTCCCACTGACAGTACAAAAACTCTCCAGTGAGTATTAACCGATTCAATTTTTTTTATATCTTAGTCGATTTGAATAATTTTTCATTTCGAACCAGTGGTTTTGTGATTAGCGCGTTCCACCAAACAGGAACAAGGAACGCTTTAGCTTTCTCTTTATTTTAGGCTTCAATATAACTGTTTATGGAACTTTGTATGTCACTACTGTGATCCTGGATACATGAATTTACTAAGTGCATTAGAAATGCAGTTCGATTTTAGCATTAGAAATGCAGGTATAAGTCGTACGTATTTCACTGTCGAGATGATTTCCTATCAAAACAACAAATCAATTTTTTTTTTTTTTACGTGCGCAAAATCCCCTCGGATACCTCCCCACCGGAGCCGGTGGAGGAGGTTATGTCGGACTCGAACCGACTAAAACGCACGCCGTCTGTGGGTCGTTTTGGTTGCCGAAGGTGAGGTTGACAGGCATATCCCTCGCACCCCGGCCGACCCAGGGCCATCTCTCACGATCTGGCCCTCTTCTCGGGTGTGGGGACTACAGAGTCCCCAACTCGTCCCCGGAAACGGGGAGGCGCGCCACGCGCGCCGCCGCCGCGGCCTGCTTCTGCCAGGGTGACAGGCGGCTCCACCTGTCACCCCCAGGCCGGCGCTCATGGGGGGCGGAGGTCGTTCATCGACCTCCGACGCCCGAGTTGCCTTCGTACGCGGGCAGCTTGTCTTGCGATCCTTCGTCGCTCCCGCTGCCGCTCCCGCCCCGCCTCCTCCTTCACGAGCATTACTTGCTCGCAGAAGGAGGCGCCGGCCGCCCACGCATCCGCGCAGCGAACCATCGCCGCGAGCAAGGTGGAGAGCGTGAGAACCCTCACTCCCAGGGCCGCCACAAGCTCCCGTCTCGTCGTCTCCCACGCCGGACACTCGGTGAGCGTGTGCGGACCTGAGTCCTCGCTCGCGTCGCAGTGATGGCACTCGGACGTTGGCTCTTTCTGCATCCGACGCAGATACTTTCCAAAGCATCCGTGCTCGGTGATCATCTGCGTCAGACGGTACGAGAGGCTGCCGTGTGGCCTCTCTAGCCACTCCCCCATGATGGGTCTTACCGCCGTTACTACGGCGTGCCCTGCGCCTGGTTGCCCAAGTCGTATCTCCCATTCCGCCACCTTTTCCCTGTGGAGCCGGGATCTCACGGCCCGAATTTCTTCGGGCTCGGGATCGTGACCCCGCTCCCGCGCCGCCCTTCGGAACCGGTATAGCGCCGAAAGGCATCTCGCTTCCAGGATCCATGGTGGCGATCCGGCGAGGAGACTCGCCGCGTTGAATGATATCGTGCGGTACCCCTTTATGATGCGGCACGCCAACTTCCGCTGCGGACGCTGCAGCAGGAGCATGTGCCGATCACTCAGGGTGTCCGCCCACACGGGACACCCGTACAGGGCCATGGACCGCACGACACCCGCGTAGAGTCTCCTGCAGGAGTCCTCCGGGCCCCTCAGGTTGGGCAGTAGCCGCGCCAGAGCGTTGGCTGTGCCCACCAATTTGGGGCCCAGACTTCGGAAGTGCTTTCCGAAGTCCCACCGGCCGTCGAGCACGAGCCCCAGATATTTCATCTGGGGCTTGATGCCGATGAGAGTGCCTCCCACTGTGAGACTGGAACCAGGTGGTGGCGTGCGCCGAGGTCCATGAAAGAACATGGCCTCGGATTTATGCAAAGCCACCTCAAGGCCCAGCCGCCGGATCCGTTCCACGACTTGAGCAACCGCGGTCGTGGCCCTCAGGATCGCTTCGCGGTATGTAGCCCCGCTCGCCGTCACTAGCGTGTCGTCCGCATAGCACGTGAGCAATCCGCAAGCTCACCGCGAAGCACCCAGTCGTATCCAATGTTCCACAGTAGCGGCCCGAGAACCGATCCCTGTGGAACACCGCACGACATCTCACGCCGACCGACGCCGGTCGCACTTGGGTAGATGACGGCTCTCTCCATCAGGTACGCCCCGACTATGCGGCGGAGGTAGAGAGGCACACCGTGGTACACGAGTGCCTCCCTGATGCAACTCCAGGGCAAGGTGTTGAACGCGTTGGAGATGTCCAAGGACACCGCCAACGTCACCTCACCCCGGGCAACTGCCTCCTCCGCCAAAGTCCTCACGCGCATGATGGCATCCACGGTGGACCGCCACCGGCGGAAGCCATATTGGGCATCCGCCAGGTCCGGCCCCCTACCAGAGAGGTGCTCGACGAGGCGCTTCGCAATAACTCTTTCAAAGAGCTTGCCCACCTCGTCGAGCAACACAATGGGCCGGTAGCCGGACGGTTCGTCCGCCGGGTGACCCTCCTTTCGGATGAGGACCAGTTTCCCCGTCTTCCACATCTTCGGAAACTGGCCCCGCTCCAAGCATGCGCTGAGGAACCCTCTCAGTCGGGGTTCGAGACCGTCTTCTCCCAGAGCTAGGACCCACGCGCGGCCTGGAATGCCGTCGGGTCCCGGGGCGGTGCTCTTCTTGGCTCTAAGCCTTAGCACCGCCAGCTCCAGTTCTACCCAAGTGACCTCGGGGACTTCGTCGTCAACTACCACACTGGGCGCCACAGGCGACCGAGGTGGCGGAGTCATCTGCGGCGGAACGTGTTCCGCTCGCGCCGGGAACAGGGACTCGACCACTCCACCGAGCAGAGCTGGCTGGAGAACCCGGGTCAACGGCGGGGCCCGGGGGCGCAGCTTTCCTCTTACCATAAGGTAAGGCCGCCCCCATGGGTCCCGCTCCAGCGTCTCCATGAGCTCCTTATAAGCCGCGGCTTTCGCCCGCTTAATCTCCGCTCGGAGGGCATCTCTGGCCTCCCTGTATCCCACAACAAATCAATATTAAGCCAGCAGTGCATTCCGCAGATAAACTAAATTCAAATTCAACAATAAATTTATTGAATACAGTAAGCGGGACAGGTGCACAATGTCTATTAGCCTTGTTCATTGTTATTCGAATTACTTCGTATTGTTTTGTGTTGGATGCATTGTGTGGTGCGCTGTACTCTGCTGTAACTTCGTAACGTGGACTGTTCAGCTTTTTGTTCGAATAAGAGTGAATAAGTTTTGAAGAGCAGTTCTAGGGAAATATGAGATGTTTTTCTATTATAAATATTGCTAGCATATTTGAGTAGACTGTTGTAATTGTTTTGTTATACTCAACAAAAATAATAGTTCTAGGGAGCAGTTTTACTAGGGAGAAATCAGAGTGGCTAAAGTTCACTGGAGAATCACAATCAGCCGTTATGGCTGGCGGTAACGCAAGGATTAAATTTAATTTATTGGTACTATCCCTTTAATTTCTCATTTGTAATTAACTGCGAGCATGTTACAGTATTTTGATTATAGTTGTATTAATAACCTTATGTTGTGTTCCCGGTGGTGAGTACGGTAGCCAGGACTCATTGAAAAGTTTTTGTACTGTCAGTAGTAACACCAAAGGCTTGTTCTGCTTCGTCTTCTGCTCTGTTACACACATCCATAGGTCACGGTAACCATTTTCCATCCGATGGGATGCGTGTTTATCTGCCACCTAAGTGGTACAAAAAATGGGTTCAGCTTTCTATAAAAAATATTGCCAAAAAATGTAATCCCACAGAGCTACAACACAATAGAGGTGGCGTTTGCAGGACATTGAACAATTAAAACGATCTTTAGAGCTGGCGTTGGCATCGACAAATGAACAGCCTCGGAAGCCATTTTTTATTAAGTCCCCGCTGTGTAGTACAGGTGGGGAGACAATTTATTTACGTAATTTATTGGCACAAATTGAGATATTGGGTTTAATTTCGTTATCTAGCGTTTACAAGATTGGTTTTTGAGTTTATATGATGACCTTTAGATTAAAGTGTATTGTTGAAATAAGCGCACACATAATCACGACTCTATCCCCGGAGGGTTAGGCAGAGGTGAATTAACACTCACATTTCACCAGTCATTGTATTCGGTCCAACGTAATAGGGGGTGAGACTATTGCCGTTTTCCGAGGACTATTGTTGACTCGAGCCATGTATCTGAGGCGGAGTCTGAGCTATATATATCAGTCTGATGTTACACCAAAGTAGGAAGTAGCGAAAATACACAACATTATGTTTTTCACCCTAAACCCAAACCCGGTGCTAATTATAAATGATGGCGTACATGTTAGGTTTGTGTAAAGTATAATTAATTAAGGGAATAATTTTACGGTGCGTAATTATTTCAAAGTATTACAATTTCGTTGAATTCGAGCGCACAGTCGTTTTATAAAAATATCGAAAGGCGACTGGTCGACGCTACCCGTGACTGTTTCTAAAAAAGTGACAATACGTTTATAGTATAGAATAGATTGATAACTCCCGCTCCGGATCGTTTCTGAGGTAGAAGATTGCCATCGAATTCAGCGAGGCAACGATACGGGTAATTTGACGTGACATATGACATATGACAAAACCTGTGATTGCAAATAATTATGTGACATTTGTATTGTTTAAATGTCGAATAAATAAATAAATCCAACTATCCGTGTGGTGACGGAGAAAGAACACAAGTATCAATGCCCCATCTAGTCCGCAGGGTGTCGTAAGAGGTGACAAACGGAAAAATTCGCAGACGACATCACTACGAGAGAAGGAAAACTCGAAATAAAAACACTGTACCAACCCGTCTGGCCAGCGTGGAAACAATAGACCAAAGCCTCCCGATATTGGGAGAGGCCTATGTCCAGCAATGGACTGCAATAGGCTGATTGATTGATTGATTGAAATAAATTAAATGAAAAAAATAGGGTGCGATTACGTCAAAATACGTATAAATCCCATAAATTCCTCATTCTATTTTATTGCCAGCGAATTGCCACTTGTCTAGAGATGCTGGCCTTTTTTGCGCAAAGAATTGGCATTGCCATCCAATCGGATAATGTTGCCAGCCTTTTAAACACGTTACCAGTTGACAACATTGCGGAGAAATTCATTCACACTTAGTTTTTACTTTAGTTTAACCCCTATTTTTATAATGCAAGTATTTCAAAATTTTATGATTTATGAATGATTCAATTGGTAAATTCTTTATTAATCAAAATGGTTCAACAAACAATGCTTAGTCCATGTACTAATCAAATAACCCGCCCCTGATCGCTCCTGGTGCAAAAGTGCCCATAACACTTGCTGCGTTGCCACGTTGGATGGCGATGGACAGCCTTTGGACCAGGAACGACCCGGAACGAGTGTCATTTGTGTTGTCTGCTTAATTTTCTTTCGGTTTATGATTGGCAAATATGTACCGCCTGATATCAAACGTGTTTCGATCTTCTCAGCATCAGCCTGGCCTAGAAAGTGGCCGCACCAGCGAAGACGATAAAACGCATTATTTTATTAAACATAACATAAACTCACGCCTATATCCCCGAAGGGGTAGGCAGAGGTGCTAGCACCCACATTTCGCCAGTTTATGTTTAGATCCCAATGTAATAGGTGGCGAGCCTATTGCCATTACCAGGCATTTATGAGTATAAACCTGCGATAAATACACACATAACTTCAAAAAGCATCGAAAAGTCATTGGTGTGTGCCATGGTAACCTGGAATCGAACCCGAGACCTCGTCTCAGCAGTCCATTACCCATACCACTAGCCTACCGCTTATATTTTATAAAATATTAATATATCAAAACTAGTCAATATTTTAATCACGATACGAATAAAACATAAAATAATTCGATATAATTTTTTATTGTTAGATGAAACGTAAATTTAATAAAAAAAACTTGCGAAATAATATTCGCGTTCATGTTCCTTTCTGTTCGCAATTCCGCGTTTTATCGCCACGGTTTGAATTCCAAGAATAATAAAAAGTTAATAAATGCTAAATAGGGTTGTGAATAAAATAATAATGGACAATTAAATTTTTATAGTGAATTTGTTTCGTACACTTTATGCTTTAGCTACGAGTTATTGATAAATTAAAAATTATTAATCTTACGAAATTAATTAAATATGAAATTCAAATTATTTGGTTCTAAGAATTCCGTTAAAAGTTATCAGTATCATTTAAATTTGGAATGTCGTCGAATTTTATGTCCAAACCAGTTCAACCGTTAAGGTCGTACGGTACATAAGTTATACATACATATAATCATGCCTTTATCCCCGGAGGGTTAGGCAGAGTTGATTTAACACCCATATTTCACCAATGATTGTATTCGGACCCACGTAATAAGGGGTGATCCTATTGCCGCCTTCCGTATATGCACTTAGCTAGGACACGGGGCTGGTGATGGTACCGGTGTGCCTCTCTACCTCAATGATGGTGCGACGCCGAGTGTGGTAATTTATTGAGGAGGTCGAAAACTATGAGGACGTACGGTTGCATAGCTAACATATTCATTTCTCTCTTGGCACACGAAAAACTATAGAGATAATATTTTTTTTTCTCTATTCTTTTTATATTTTATTATGATCCTGTTCAGGATGCAAATTGCAAGTAACGACTGCATTAAGTCCTTGGCTTCGTATCAAAACTAGATAACTTAATAAAATTATGACTAGGGTGCCCAAATTATAACTTGGTTAATTCATTTTGCATAACATTTGGCTTAGTCGGGGCGAGCGTGGAATAAAGTTTACGTTATAACTTCACGTAACATTGGTTATAACTATTGCTTAAATTGGTATCTGCCACCCAAGTAGTATAAAAAATTCTAGTATTGTCTCTAATGAAACAAAATCTCCTATTAAATGAAATTTTATAGAAACTTATTTGAGGAGGTAGGACACGGCGGTATTCCCGCCCAATTGAACAGTCCGACTGGGGAAGTACCTCCGCCCTACAGAATACCGCGGTTATAATAACTTCGTGTTGTGTTCCCGGCGGTGAGTAGGGTAGCCAGAGCTCACTGGAGAGTTTTTGTGCTGTCAGTGGGATGACCAAAGGCTTGTCCTGCTTTGTCCTCTACACTGACGGCACAAAATCTCTGTTCTTACAGGGTCGGCAGCACGGATGTGACTCCACTGGTGTTACACACGTTCATAGGTCATGGTAACCACTTTCCATCAGGTGGGCCGTGTGCTTGTCTGCCACCTAAGGTGCATAAAAAAAAAAATTGTATGCTAACTATTCAAATCGATTAAGACATAAAAGCCAAACGTTCTGACCTCTAAGTCCGTGGGTTAGTGGTCAAAGCGTTTCCCCTGTAAGGGAAAGATCGCGGGTTCGAATCCCGCCTGAACCAATGATTTTTTTTCTATATCTTAATACACTTTTTATTTTTCATTAATTGTTGACATTTCATGAGCGACTTCTGTCTTACTTTCCAACGTCTTGAAGCCTACACCGGATCTCTCTCAATCACAGTCAATTATTAACACCGACTTGCGAGGTGGTGGGAAAATAACTACATTAAAATAATGTTTTTTTTATATACCACTTTGGTGGCAGACAAGCACACGGCCCACATGATGGGAAGTGTTTACCGTGGCCTATGGACGTATGCAACACCAAGTATGTTACACTCGCGCTGCTGATCATGAAGTAACCTTCTGATGCCCCTCTTGAAGAACCCCATATTGTAGGTGCTTGGGAAAACCGCAGCAGGGAGGTCATTCCACAGCTTAAGTGTGCGTGGGATGAAGTTTCTATCATACCGCACAGTGCGCACCTTCTCAGTTCGCTTAAGTTCATTCCGAATAAGAATAAAAATGCTTCAGAATCAGCACACAGATTATATTTTGAGTCTACAATCTGATGAATTTCTAAAATAAAAACACAGGCCGTAAACATAAACAACAAGGCAACAAAAAAAAACAAACTAAAGTTACATCTACCCGCAAACTAACAAAATTGTCGAAAGGAACTTGTCCAAATTAAAACTGATTTCTCCCCAACGCATAAGGCTATCAATCTACTAGACGGACCACTTAATTAACTGTTACCACATTACCGAGGGTTCTGCACTCTCACTGTCCCCCCATTAAAGAGGGATTTCGGACAAAAAAACCTGTAAATAGTAGTTTGCTAATGAAGTTTCGAGATTTTAACGAACGAATTGTTCGGTGGGTTTGTTTTTGTTGCTGTGGTATATTTTGTACAGGTCTAAACTTACTATAGGCTGTGGTTAATGATTGCGAATGGTTTCGAAACTATTGACTTACTTTTCTAGCGTATAGGTACTCAAATTATATGTAATGAGAATATAAAAACAGCAAAATCAGGGAGGGCTCCCATTAAACTTTCGAAACTTTAGTGCGCACGAAACACGAAATAAAGACGCATTACCAGACGATAAGATTTACCAACGTGTGTACTATTAAATATTTTGGGTGCAAGGTATATGTTGTCACCTTATATATAGGTATATATATAAGGTGATATCTGAAGACAAAAGACAGTTGACAGACTGACAGACAGTTGCAGTTTTAGTCGGTTCTAGTCCAACATAACCGCCTCCACCGAGTAGCAGATGGGATCTGAGCCCCCCAGCTTCGCCCAAAATGATATATGGAAGCCGGATTTTTTGACATTTATGATCACTGCTCCGCTTGCTTAAGTAGTAGCATGATGATATATAGCTTTAAACCTTCGTCAATAAACGAACTATTTAATACAAAGATAGCTTTTCAATTCCAACCAGTAGTTCCCGAGATTAGCGCGTTATATATAAATAAACAAACAAACTCTTCAAAATTACAACATAAGTATAGATACATACTTACGCTCACGCTTATTTCCCTTCGAGGTAGGCAGAGATAACAACCCGCCATTTGACTCTGTCCTTACTTACCTCACGAGCTACCTCTACTATCAATAATAATTTCATGCAAATCCACCGGTTTGATTTTAATATTAACAAACTATTTTTTTCTTGCCCACAGAATAACAATATCATACAAGAAGAACGTGACATTCGCCGAGCTGGTCATAAATGACGTGAAGCCTGAGGACGAGGGTGTCTACCGGTGTGAGATCACCTATCTCCAGGTCGGGGAAGACTGCAATACTGTTCAGATCACAGATTTCCACACATACAGTAAGTACCTAGATCATTAGTATACTATGCTACTTTTTGTTTCGTGTAGAAATTCTCATGGTTACCCCTCCGGTAATGTAGTATGAGTAGGGTAGCCAGAGCTCACTGGAGAGTTGGTGCTGTCAGTGGGCAGGCTAAAGGCTTGTCCTGCTTTGTCTTCTACACTGACGGCAAAGAAACTGTACTTACAGTACCGACTTGCCCAAGTTTATCACCAAGGAGTACAGGGAATACTTCCTCGAGTACTGGGACAGGATAGTTCGGTTGGTGAACAAGCGGTATAGCACGTAAGTCTTATTACGCCGGCATTTGTTTACAAATACCTGGCAAAAATAAGTAACCAAAGGCATAGAGTAAAACAGCACACCTGGTCTGGATATAAATATAAAGTGTAGAAAATTGAGTAAATAAAAAATATTAAAACTAAATAAAAGACAACAAATAAAAACAAAAAGAAACATTACCTACATAAAGAAACTAAATATACAGGAAAACAATGAAGCCCTCAGTCCCATAGTATGAAAGCGTGATGGAATAATAGAGAGGAACAGAATGAAGAGAATAAGAATGGAAGCGTGAAAAATTAATGGTAAATTTTTATTTAACTAAATCAAAATATACGCGAGTCTACAAAACCAAAGTGACGAAAAGCACACCTTCGAACTCGGGTCAAAGGTGCTAGAAAAAAAAATTTACTTACAGGGTCGGCAGCGCGAGTGTGACTCCTCTGGTATTACACGCGACCATAGGCCACGGTAACCACTTTCCATCAGGTGGGCTGTGTGCTTGTCTGCCACTGGAGTGCTATACAAAATATATGTCAGACTCCAGTCGATTAAAACCGAACCGATTAGAATCTCAAATGCCAAGTTATGAGGTGATCTAATAAAGTACTTTTATTTCACCGGACGCCGACTGACCCTGAACCATCTCCGACTTTGAGATGACTCCCTCAAGTATGGGGTACCCATGTTTTCATTTTGCCTTGGGAAGTCTGTTTCTACTGGAATGACAGGCGTGGTCACCGGTCACCTCCATACCTTATAAGATGAGTTACATTACACTATGAAAAGTGTTAAATTGTATAACTGTTTATAGTGCTTGTGTGACTGTCTATTGGTAAAAAATCGGTTCAGTAGATCTAGATATTACCCCCTAGAAACCTTTTTTTTAACGTACGGAAATACACTTGTATATCTTCCGCAGTGGCCAGCGGGGTGGTTATGTCGGGCTCGAACCGACTAAAACCGCATAGATGTCTTGGGCCGTCTGTTGCCAAGGGTGAGGTAGCCTCTGGCATATCCCTCGCGCACCCCGACTGAGCCAGGGCCATAGAAGGCCCCAGCGGGTATGGGACAACGGCGTCCCCATCTTTTCCCAGCGAAAGGCGGAGAGGCACTAATCGCGCCGCCGTCTCGACTTGCTTCTGTTAGAGTGACAGGCGGCTCCGCCTGTCACCCCCAGGCCTGCGCTCATGGAGAACGGAGGTCATTTCTACCCCCTAGAACCTCACAAACTTTACCTCTTTATAATATTAAGTAGACACATCAAAAAGAAATACATATTTCTCTGGTTATTTTATTTGAATCACGTGAAGGACATAGGAGATAAGAAAAAAGGATAAAAGACTGTGTAAAGACCTAGTACGAACATAGCGCTTGTCGTAAGTAAGTGAAAAGATATATCGCTCTCATAACTTTTGTCAACATGACAGCCAATCAGAAACGGACGGTCGGCCAGTGACGAGGTTCCAGGTTATCGATAGTTTGAAATTCAGTATCGATAAATAATATTTCAATTAATATCATAGCTGAGTTGATTCCATCTCGTCTCTTCCCGCGATAGTCCTAGGTGATTTAGGAAAAGGGCTTTCTTCCATCCAATAATAAACATATCAAAGAATCAATTTCATTTATTTAGTTTAGGCACATAAAGAGCACATATGAACGTCAAAATTTTACAATTATGTCAAGAAATATTATAAAAATATTAAACAATGTATAAATAAACTATTAGAAAATCATTCAATCATCAGATACCAGCAAAAACTCGGAGAATATGGTTTTGTTTGCATATATCCAAAATAGTCCTCGCTTGACGGCAATAGGCACGTTACCTATTACGTGGGACCGAAAAAGTTAGTAAAATGTGGATGTTGATACACCTCATCGTATGAAATATGTATGTATGTATGTGCATACCTGGACATTAAAATTTGTGACCTGTGACATACGGTCACTGGAAGAGGTGTCCCCGCCAGCAAAGAATTTATCAGCAATTTCACGGAAATGAAGGCTGCCAGGGATGCAGAAATTCCTGTATATATTCAAAGCAATATATTCATCTCCAAGACGAAGAATGCGTCTTCTGCTGGTGTGGCCCTAACACACGTTTCGCAATCATGTAAAATGTCATGCTTGAACGTTTTGTCATCACGATATACGCAGGCCTCATTCACTAATAAATATTTTAGATCAGAATTTTATATATTTCATTACCTTTTATGTCTATTGTTATCTTGCTTTTTAATATTCAAATTGATAATAAATTTACGAAATAAATAATTTTATCATTAAACTTTCAATAAGTCGATTGACATTTTGTTTTATAAAGGGCTTAGAAATCTAAGATGGCGGCCACTGATAAATCATTTTATGAAACTTATCGTTCTGAATACAGAATATAAAAACGAACACAAAACAAAAAGAAAATATTTTAATTAGAATAGATTTACTTCAAATGTAAATACTCACATTATTCTTAAAGTCAAGCAACAATAAATTTATTAATTTCGAAGTCGATTTCTAAGTTAAAAAAATGTCATGTGTGTGTTATGGCCTTCATTACCATGGCAACTATAGTATAAACAAAATATAAATACCTAACCTCATGCGGTGCAAACAATAAAATTACTTCAAGAACCAAGCAGTTCAGTAATTTTTTTTTTTGACGCACCATTGTCTTGGAATTCTTGACCATCACAGTCACGTGTTCCTTTATGGTACAGTCCCGGCTCCTTTAAACGTGGCATGAAAAACCTTTGTAACATTATTGGTTTCTGTAAAATTTATCCTTTTTCCTGAGATTTTGCCTCACCTTAGCAGGCGATGTGACGCTCTATATATATAAAACTGTAAAAAAGATATTATCAAAACTATCGATGCGAGCACATCACTAGACTTAGCCTCTAGGCCCTAGGATATTGCGTCTGTCCCGCCCCGAGCGAGCCAATTCGGCTGAGGTGTTATATATCACATCCCTCTCTAGCACGTGTCATTTCCGGTATATTCATCCTTGTCGAACATTAGAACATACATCTTTTTATGATACAAATGGCCTAGCGATATTTTATTGGACTTTCGTTGGTTTCCTGAGAATTATTTGATACTTTCCTTTTGTTTATGGTGACTGTAATCATTCGTTTATTTCTTGGATTGTTGCTATATTTTACCATTGATCTTTATTTTCTTTTATTTATTACTGTCTGATACGCCACAATACATTATCCTGCCATATATTAAAACTGAGGGTGGGGCAAGACGGTTTACAATAATTTACGATCTATTCTCATGTTAATGCTAACGTAAATCTAATTATATAAAGGAGGAATCGGAAAATAGGCTCCGAATATTTAAAAGATTTATTCAAGGATTGTAAAATATAGTTTATATTCACGTCTGTGAATCCTTGAAGTGGTAGGCATCAACATTTTGCCAGGTATGATTATTGGTCCCAGGTAATAGGAGGCGAGCCTATTCCCGTCAAGTGGGCACTTTGTCAACAGCCCTGACCCTTAGTCACCTTCTACGACAACCACAAGATGAGATGGGGTGATCCTATTCTAGTTCAACGGAAGCCAATACTGTTAAGGATATATTTAGGTACACGTATGTGTTGGTATATTTATGTATATGTAGGTTTATCTATAAATGTAGGGATAATTGTTTATATATATGCATAAATATCTATGTTGTTTTGTATATATTTTAGTATGGGTATTTATTCATCATATGGTTAAGTATAGTGTCTATCTAGACAATGTAACTTTTAAGAATGCACCTACTAATTTATCAGGTAGAGAATGCCTATGGCACGAAGTTCGCCTATGTAGTTGTGCATGAAATTCAATAAATAAATAAAGAATTAGTCAAGATTCAAATATTTATTATTAGTCAATTCACAAACACGGACATCAAAGTACGAAATAGTGATACTTCCCACTAATATTCGGATACGAAACATAACACACTCAAGGCGGAACTCATAGGTTGGAAAGTGGCGGCAAGAAGCCAAGGCCCACGAAAATTTACGAAATTGTAGCGTTAATTTTAACGTGAAAGTATTAATTAATGCCTTCGCCTAAGCTCTCGAAAAAAATATATTTCTCCTTTTTTTTCCTACGTAAGCCTCAATTACGCTCGTTTCTGGTAAATCCTGGCTTTCTAAGGATTGTACATAATAGTACTGTGCAGACGAGCAACTTTACGGTCGCGTATATTGCATTTTTATTTTTTATACAAATTTTTCCAAGTTGCCTGGTTAATACGAGTAACGAACTACAAGCTGTCCAATAGATTTATTATCTGGCGAAGGATTCCCACGTTTAACTCCTCCCCGAAGCCAGTGGAGGAGGTTATGTCGGACTTGAACCGACTGATGGTGTTAGGTTTTTTTAATTCCACTTATGGGCCACCTGATGTAAAGTGGTTCCCGTGGCCTATGGACGTATGCAACAGCAGATGAGTCACACTCGCGCTGCCGACCCTATAAGTACAGAGAGTTTTTGTGCCGTCAGTGTAGAAGACAAAGCAGGACAAGCCTTTGATTTTCCCACTTAAAGCACAACTCTGGCTACCCTACTCACCGCCGGGAACATAACACGAGGTTATTATGGCCGTAGAATTCTTTAGAGCGTAGGTACTCTCACAATCCGACTACTCAATTGGACGGATATACCGTCATGTCCTACCTACTTGATTGAATTGAAATACCGTCGTATCCGAAGGCACCCTGGCCCGTGCCTGGGCTCTTCTTGGTGGTAATTTTTTGTGTAAAACTCTGTCGAAATAAAAACAAACAGACTGAGTTACGCCTTACAACATAAGCTAAATATAGTAAAAATTAAAAATCCTTCAAAATCGACCCAAACACTTCAAAGATTACCAGTAACAACAACAGACACAGACTGATATAACCCTAACCCCAACATTCATACATACATACATACATATAATCACGCCTTTATCCCTGGAGGGTTGGGCAGAGGTGAATTAACACCCGCATTTCACCAATAATTATATTCCGTCCCACGTATTAGATGCTGCTATTGCCGTATTCCGGGCACTATTGTTGACTCGAGCCATGTATATGAGACTAAAGTAGGGACAAGATAATAAGTCACTTTTGACAGATGTCAGTTTTATATTCATAGTGAGGTGACCTCCTTAAAAACATCGATTAAATGAATGAATCGAATGAATCGATACAGACTAGAAACATATGTGAATTTTAAAAATGATCATGCGAATCCCTGTCCCATTATTATTTTTTCTTTCATAAATTAAAGGAGCAAAATAAGACAAGTACCTACGTAATTTAACAAAAAAATTGCTTTTATTCACTTGAACTATCGGAACTGCTATCTTCATCACTGCTGTCAGCACTCAGAGATATTATTAATTCATTTTCAATAATATTGTCTATTCTCACATCTCGTTCAAAATCTTGTAAAATTATTTTCTTTGTCTTCTCCACGACTTTTCGCCAGTCTTCTGTAGTGACTTCTGCACATGCAGTTTGTAGCAGAGTCATCATTTTAGCAGTACTGAAGGGTGGTTCAGTATTGTTCCGCGCTGCATGACCCTTTATTTGTGCCCAAATAAGCTCGAAGGCGTTATACTGGCAATGGTAGGGAGGCAATCGAATAACTTCGTGTCCATGCTCTAGGGCTAGTTCATCGATTACATAGCGGAGCTTGGACGGCTTAGTTGCTTTTACCAGATTTAATAACTCAACTTTTAATAAAGTTGGACTTGCCTCCACACCATTTCTTCCCAGCCACGAGACAATTTCTTGCTTTTTATTTGCATGAGTTGGTGGTTTATCAACTTGTACAGAATGATACGGAGCATTGTCCATTAAAATTTTCGATGGGTTTTCTAAGCTGACTAGCAGCTTCTCAAACCACTTTTTAAAAACATCAAAGTTCATTTCCTCATGGTAATCTGTTGTAGTTTTAGAGGCGAATGCGAGGAGGCAGTCTGGAATAAAACCTTGAGAAGCTGATCCCGCGTGACATATAATAAGTCGGGCTCCTTTTCCCGATGGAACTTTTGAGGTGGAGGCCGCTGTATCATCGGTCCATGTCCGCGCAACCGTATGGTTCGCATTCAACCATGTTTCGTCAATAAACACGACATTGTCCCAATCCGTAATTTTATTTACCTGACGTAAGAATGTTATTCTCTTCAAAATAATATCGTAGCGTTCTAGCAGGATTTTCCGCTTGTCGGATTTTTTAAATCTAAAGCCAATCGATTTCAAAACCTTTGATAGAGACGATTTGCCTCCAAAAAATAAGCCTGCGCCTTTTAACGAACTCAATAGCTTTTCCCGTGTAGGATATTCTTTTCTCGAGTAATATCCATAAATGTGGTTGCGAATTGCAGCAGCATCAAAATTATCAACGTCAACAATTTTCTTGTCCCTCTTTCGTTTTTTCGGTGTACGTAAAGTATTATCTTCTGAGCCTGATGGTCCGTATTTCTCTTTCAGAATTTGAGTTACTGTCTTCTTCCCTATTCCCAATGCTTCGGCAACGCGTTCTCTCGGTGGTTTCAATGGTAAAAGAGGCCCATCGTTAACTGATTCACGTCCAAAATAATTGTACAATTTCAGCACTAGTTCGCGAGATTGACTGTTTAGAGTTTTCCCCCGTTTCGACATAGTAAGACTGTAATGTTTTTCTTGTTTAATAATCGTTAAGCAATCGGAGTCCAATTTATAGCCAGGTAAACGTAGTCAGTAAGATCAGTTCAATGAAAAAGCCGGATCAGAAGAAAATAACAGAGAGCACACCAAAAACGCACAGTCACTTCGCACAACAACAAAAGACTGCGTCATCATCATGTTATGGCGACATGACATGCGTCATAGACAGGCACTGGTGTTGCCAGCAACATCCACCTAAATTGCACCCAACATCAATGACCTTTCTATTTAGTTATTTTTTTGTATTTTTATAGTTAGTTAAAAGAATAATAAATATGTATAATTAGGTTTTATTATAATCACAACGTGGTTATAAATTTATGGTGATTTTTCTTCACAAGTAATCATTGCATTCGATTCAACTTACAATCCTATCAGCTTTCGATTTTTAGAGTAACATCCCTAGTGTTTAAAAAGAAAAAGGGTTGACTGACGCAACATTGTAACGACGTTCAGTTCTTTAGATCAGAAATTGTTTATTATGTTTAGAATGGTTTATTAGTGAAAGCAAATCGTAAAATTACTCGTATCGGTCATTATTACAATAAATATGTAAACGTAATTGAAAAAAGTTAAGCAATTGTGCAGTTCTTATTTTATGCCCGCCGTTACAAGGTTACGTTGTTGAATTTTGATGAAATGTCAAAAGTGACCTATTATCTTGTCCCTACTTTAAGTCTGGACTGTATATATCTGTCTGATTTTAAACAGCCCTATCCCTTAGTCGCCTTGTGGCCCTATTTCTACTCTGCTGGAATATCACGCGCCAAAGTTTATTAGTATGCTAAATATAATTTGTATATTACTAGTGTACAATAATTGTATACAAATAATATGTAAAATAATAAATTAATTCAATTATATTATCATGGATGTTAAAAATGATGCCCGTCTGTATCTAAAATATGAAGGTGTATGAAACTTAAAAAGCAAAAGTTTTTTTTTTTTATCTTTTCAAATATTATTAACACTCCTTTTTGAGTAGGGATCATCTGTGCTTAGGACAGAAGTAATTAATTACTCTCTGAGTGAACTTAGTTACTTTTTCAACTTGTAAGGGTTTATCTCTGAGCTTTTTCTTTTTTTTTTTTTAACGTGCGCAAAATCCCCACGGATACCTCCCCACCGGAGCCGGTGGGAGAGGTTATGTCGGACTCGAACCGACTAAAACGCACGCCGCCTGTGGGTCGCTTTGGTTGCCGAAGATGAGGTTGACAGGCATATCCCTCGCACCCCGGCCGACCCAGGGCCATCTCTCACGATCTGGCCCTCTTCTCGGGTGTGTGGGGACTACAGAGTCTCCAACTCGTTCCCGGTAAACGGGGACGCGCCGCTGTCGCGGCCTGCTTCTGCTAGGGTGACAGGCGGCTCCACCTGTCGCCCCCAGGCCAGCGCTCATGGGGGGCGGAGGTCGTTCATCGACCTAATCTCTGAGCTTTGAGTTTTAAAGTGATTAAAGTTTATCTAAATATTAAGTGGTTCTAAATTTAAAATGCTCTTGTAATACCACTATTGCAAATGTATTACTAAATGGCGGAGTGCTTTGTCTAATCTAATATGTTACTAGCAATTTGATAGTCTCAAAAGTGGTGTACAAAATAATTAATAATTTGAATACCAAGAAATACCAATGGTATTAGTAATGTGGTATTATACAATTATATCTACTTGAATAGCTTGTGGTATAGGTTCTACAATGCTTAGATGGTATATTATTTTGTAAATATAACATATAGTTATACATAAAACCCCATGACGATTAAATATATACGATCCCATACTACATACATCATACATTCATTAAAGAGAAATGTAGAGAAATATAGAGAAAACATTCATACATATATAAAATCACGCCTTTATCCCCAGAGGGTTAGGCAGAGG
Source organism: Eilema griseolum (assembly GCA_963662185.1). Classification (NCBI taxonomy): domain Eukaryota; kingdom Metazoa; phylum Arthropoda; class Insecta; order Lepidoptera; family Erebidae; genus Eilema; species Eilema griseolum. The sequence goes on from OY759255.1 coordinate 4,646,869, forward strand.
TGAATTAACATTCACATTTCACCAATAATTGTATTCGATCCCACGTAATAGGGGGTGACTCTATTGCCGTATTCCGTGCACTATTGATGACTCAAGCCATGCATTTGAGACTGAGTCTGGGCTGTATATATCTTTCTGATGTTAAACAGCCCTATCCCTTAGTTGCCTTGTACGACACCACATGGGAAGAGATGGGGTGGTCCAAATTCTACTCTGCCAGGAACCAATTTAAAAAAAATAAAGTAAATTCCATATTATGCTCATGTTTGTATGTTAACATTACCACGGGGCTGCGATTCAGAATTCAGGCCTTTCGAATCGTGATGAGTGTGCATCGGATCAAGAAACTTACCTATAAAACACCCACCGGTCATTGACCTTCAAATATCAGCTGCTCACTACAACCTACGGTCTGGCCATATCAGTGTGGTACGGTTAGCAGCGGCATTGATGTAAATTTTGTAATCTTTGCAACTGAATTTTACAGAATTGCGTTGCCCATTTCTTTTTTCTACACATATTTCCCAAGTCCCAAGTGTCCCAAGTGACCCAAGTCACTCAAATTACAAAGATATCTAACACATCAAAGAAAGTCGTTGAATATACATCAACGTGTAGAAAGGTCACTTTTGGTGTTCCGCAAGGCAGTGTACTTGGTCCACTATTGTTCATTATTTATATAAATGACCTACCAAAAGTAACTCATTATGACACAGTTCTATTTGCAGATGACAGTACAATTGTTTTTACTGGGAATAATAAAGTGCAATTAGAACGAGAAGTAAATGTAACATTAAATAGTACAATTAATTGGTTGACATTAAACAATTTAAATATTAATATTGATAAGACAAATCTTATGACATTTAGAAATAGAGTGAATAAAATTCAAAATATTGACATAAATTATTTTAATAAAAAAATTGTAGAGGTTTGCACGACAAAGTTTTTGGGCCTGAACATTGATAACAACCTACGTTGGGAAAACCATATAGAGTCACTGTGTAAGAAGGTTCATTCATTTTCATATGCACTTTACATGCTGGGAAAATCAGCGAGCCAAGCAACCGTTTTGACGGCCTATAATGGTTATGTTGCACCTCTCTTGAGATATGGTATCATGTTCTGGGGCAACTCATCCGATAATGAAGACGCATTCGTGGCACAAAAGAGGTGTATAAGGTCTATATGCCACTTAAAACCTACAGACAGCTGTAAGCCTTACTTCTCAAAATTAAAGGTATTAACACTACCATGTATATACATTCTGGAGGTGCTGCTATTTGTAAGGAAAAACATGCATCTGTTTACTAAATTAAATAGTAAAAGGAAAAAAAATACTCTAAGTATTCCATCAAACAAATCCACATTGATGAATAGTAGTTTTCTGTGTATGGCTCCTAGAATTTATAATAAATTACCAAGAAAAATTCAAGAAATATCAGAACTGAATATTTTTAAAAAATAAATTAAGATTATTTTGTTAAATAGGTGCTATTACACAGTAAATGATTATTTAAATGACAGCACACTGGAGGTTAAATGAATATCAATGACATATGATTTTGACATTGTTATTTTATATTGTGTTTTGATTTTATTAATGTATGACATTGTTACTTTATATTATGTTTTAATTTTATTAATGAATGACATTGTTATTAGATAAGACTTTTGTTAATTGTAATTGACTATTTTAATATATCTTGCATGAAAATGATTAGGTACTACTGTTCCGAAACACGGACATCTATAATTTTGACAACATATATTATAATGATCTATTCTTTTCCCTAATTCAGATAAGTATGTAATTAATTATTAAATTCCCAAAATTTTGCTGTCAATTCTATAATATGAGATTATTGCATGTCAATTTGACCGAAATATGGTGAAACTATGTAATGCATAAATTGTAACAACTGTGTACCTACCCATATATCGCAATAAAATGAATTTGATTTGATTTGATTTGATTTGATTTTCCTATACCAAGAAAACACACAGAGTACCGAGAGTTCATTTTGTTACATACAGGATGCATTCACCCTGGCTAAAACCGAAAGTATAAGGAATAGCGAAAAATGCTCAAAGGAGTCACGATCCCGATTTTGATGTAACTTAATACCTTACATTTCTGAAAAACCAATATTCCAAGCTGGGAATCGAACCTATTGATTTTGAAAAAAAAAAAAACACACCCTTTATTGTTACACCATACGATAGTGTTGTCCTACTGTAAATCTATTGGTGTACAATACAGAATTATCAGGTCTAAATTTATCTATGTATGTTTGTTAACCTATCTTTTAAAAAATAAAGTTTCAGTTATAATTATAGTAATTATGCTTCTTTATAACCATTTCACTTTTTTTCTATACCACTTAGGTGGCAGACAAGTACACAACCCACCTGATGGAAAAAAGTTACCGTGGTCTATGGACGTGTGCAAAACCAATAGACACACTCGCACTGCCAACCCTGTAAGCATTGAGAGTTTCTGTACCGTCAGTGTAAAAGACAAAGCAGGACAAGCTTTAGGTCTTCCCACTAACCAAACAAGAACTCTCCAGTGAGCTCTGGCAGCCCTACTCACCATCGGGAACGCAACACTAGGTTATTATGGCCGCGGTATTCTGTTAGGCGGAGGTACTTCCCCAGTCGGACTGCTCAATTGGACAGAAATATCGTCGTGCCCTACCTCCTTTAAAAACTCACTCAAAAACAAACTTGCTAAAACAAGTACCTCTGCTCAGCCCCGGACACGAAAATTTGAGATTTTAAAACAACTCGTTAATATTTAAAGAAGACCCTTAGAATGTCGGTTGTGCGTGAAATTTAATTAATTGCAAGGATCCTAAACTAACATTGGGTTAGTTGATGAAGTGAAAAAGATTTCTTTTTGTTTCAAACGGTACCTTTCAAGATATACTTGTAAAAGGACCTTCGAAAAGGCACGCTAAAGAATTTCTTTGTAAAAGAATATAATAATTATTAAGTTAAAAATTAAAAATGAATACGTTGTAATAAATTGAACAAGTCTATTGAGACTTATTGGAGCGATAGCAATTTTGTGCTATCAGCTTCTATTAGAAGACTTATTTTGTTTTCAAAGAACATCTTTTAGTTATAGTGAAATTTAATTAACATAAGACTTTATTAGTAACTAGCTCCGCACCGCGGTTTCACCCGCGTAAATCCTGATCCCATAGGAATATCGGGATAAAAAGTAGTCTATGTTACTCACGAAGAATGTAGCTTTCTAATGAAAAAAGAATTATTAAAATCGGTCCAGTACTTTTGAGTTCATTCGTTACATACAAAATACAAATCTTTCTTCTTTGTAATATTAGTATAGATTACTTTATTTGAGATACAATAATTTTATTACGAGAAAATTATTTGTGTTACATCTATACTAATATTATAAAGCTGCAGAGTTTGTTTGTTTGTTTGTTTGTTTGAACGCGCTAATCTCTGGAACTACTGGTCCAATTTGAATGATGCTTTCTGTGTTGGGTAGTCCATTTATCGAGGAAGGTTTTACGCTATATATCATTACGCTACTACTTAAGGGAGCGGAGCATTGATAATAAATGTGAACAAATCCGACAATTTTACATACATATTTTGAACACTAAAACATACGGGCTCAAAGGGATATGAAGCTTCAAAATATACCCCGGGCGAAGCTGGGGTGGGTCAGCTAGTTATTAGATATTCTTGCTAGGCGATGCTTAGTAACGTAGAAAAATGATGGTAAACTCAAAAGAAATGAAAGAGTAAAACGCGTTAAGCGTTGGTAGCTTAGTGGTTAAAGAGTCGGCCTTACGATCGAGAGGTCCCGGATTCGAAACCTGGCCATTACACTACCAACGTGTACCCACTCCTAACACAAGCAATTTAGTTGAGCTGGAGGGGTTAAAGGGGGTTATAGTAATTTCGGTTCTAATATTCTTTAAAAAAGTATGTTTATTGCCTTTCCCCTTCGGAGTAGGCAGATAGCGTACCGTCTGCTTTGACATTTTTTTTTTGTTGTAAATACGTACCATAATAACTTAGGAATGATGTTAATATAATATTTGGGCATGCAAATATTTGCCCTGAGTGGGTACCAAACCCGAGACTTTCAATGTAGCAGCTGAACATACTATCACTACACCACGCCACAGATCGTTCATATTTTGATGTTTCCTTAAGTAGTCTAAAAATTATATTATCTGGAATAAAAAAAATAACAAACCTTGTATCTCATTATACGCGATGCGTTAGAAAGAGACAAACGATTTATTATAGAGGTAATTATCTAATTTCCTGAGGATGAATAAGAAAGTGGAGTGCCTTATTTTTACTTATTTCTTAATTAATGAACAAGCTTTTTAATTTCCTAATTTACTCGACTGAGTAATAATTGTATTCAGAGTTCATGTATGTTAATTTTAAATTACACAGTAACATTTAAATATTTGAATATATTTGGATCTTTTATATCAAAGACTGCTATATTGTGTACTTCACTTCTTTTCTCCTAAGAATATACATATCGACGGTTGAAAAGTAAAAAGGTACAAACGACATCGAAATTTCATACAAAAAAGGTCTTAAAGTACATGAAACACTCTTTACAACAGTGTAATTTGGGCATGAACTATTCTTGTCGCTTGCGGCCTTTAGCCTTTCAACCGTCGATATATATGCTACTCAAATAAAAACATTGGAATTATGTAGATGTCTTGTCTCGAGTCCACAGTAGTCTACTTATATCAGCACGTCCATATACAGGGTGTATTTTTGAAACGGGGCAGTAAGGGCAAGTACCTTAACCGTTGCAGTTACAGCAAAACGTTCTTAGAAGACCTTCCCTAACTTTTTGCCATATTTTGAACTGCATTCACAGATTTTGTAAAAAAACTTACAGTTGGCAAAAAAAATGCAAAAAGTCCAAAAAACTTTTTTTATGCCAATCGATTCTATTTCATGTGGGGATCAAAAAACTCTATGAGACCATTTTAGCTTTCAGTACTAGGAAAGACAGAAATCGCCAAAAACGTTTCCCATACATTTCGGCAACAGAAACAAATTTCTACGATGGCCTAACCTTTTGTTATGGCCAGGAAGTGGGTAGAATTGACTGTAAAGTAAATAAAAAGAATTTTTACCCTCAAATTTCGAGTTTGATTCGAAAATCTGTGTGTTATACTTAGTTTCAGCTGAGAAACTTCGTATGAGTTATTAATTAAGGATTTTCGCTAAAATGTCTTCTAATCGTGAAAAAATTGACTTATTAGAAGCGTATTTTGTCAATAATCGAAATGCGGGAGCTGCATTAGTGTGGTACCGCAATAAGTATCCGTTGCGGCATGTGCCAACAAGAAAGGTTATTACAAATCTTTTGAAAAACCTGGAATTGCAGGGTTCTTTCAAAAGAAAGCGGCAGCCTCGTGTGGACATGGACACGGAGATTGCGGTTCTGACTTATGTCGAAGCATATCCAGAGGTATCGTCCAGGCAAGTCGCCCTTGAAGTAGGTGTATCCCACTCCCTTGTGATAAAGATATGGAAGAAATACGGCTACAAGTGCTATCGATATGGGCGCATAGTTCAAGTGTTACATCCGGGTGATGATGTTCGAAGGCTTACTTTTTGCAGATGGCTAAGAGGAAAAATAAGCAGAGATCATGAATTTTTAAATTACATACTGTGGTCAGACGAAACGAATTTTTCCAATAACGGTATGTACAACAGAAAAAATCACCACTATTGGTCCAAAGAAAATCCACTAAGAGTTACGGCAAGTCATAATCAGGTTCGCTTCTCATTCAACTGTTGGTGTGGTATAATGTCCAATCGAGTCATAATGGTGGAATTTTATGAAGGGAAACTGAATTCTGCCATGTATAATGAAGTCATTTTACACCATCTTGAAAAAATTTTGAACTTTTTGCATTTTTTTTGCTAACTGTAAGTTTTTTACAAAATCTGTGAATGCAGTTCAAAATGTCCCAAAAAGTTAGGGAAGGTCTTTTAAGAACGTTTTGCTGTAACTGCAACGGTTAAGGTACTTGCCCTTACTGCCCCGTTTCAAAAATACATCCTGTATACTATAAATACAAAATAATTCTAGATTTTAGAGTTCCGTAACTCAAAAGGAAAATAAACGGAACCCGTTTAGTATCACTTCGTTGTCTGTCTGTCCGTCTTTCTGTCTGTAAAGACCTTTAACTCGGAAATGTGTGGATAGTTCAAGTTGGAATTTATGATAAATATTCAAGTCCGACCCCATCTTCGCCAGTGGCTTAATTTGAAACCGTGTATCATCTATTTGAGTTCATTTTACAAAGGGGCACACGCCCCCCCTGATGGAAACTGGTTACCGTGGCCTATGGACGTGTGCAACACCATATTTCTTTAGCTTCTAAATAATAGATGGGAATTGCCGGAAATGATTAATGCTCCTTCCCTGAAGTAGTAGCGTAATGATACATAGCCTAAAACTTTTGTCAATAAACGGACTGCTCTACACAAAAATATTTTTAAATTCCAACCAGTAGTTCCTGAGATAAGCGTGTTCAAACAAACAAAAAACTCTTCAGCTTCGTCCCTCAATTTTGTACGGAACTCTCAGTGCGCGAGTCCAATTCGCACTTCCAGTTCTTGTTCTTTTTGAAGGTTTTCCTTTTCATTTTAATTATAACATTAAAGAATAAACTATTTTTTTACTCGACTACGCCAAAGCAAAAGGAGGAGGTTCATCTGTTGCCTCATAGCTCCTCAACCACTTATTAGAACTGGGCAAATGAGATATCATTAGAAGCGTCTTAGTTGTCCGCTGGTTATAGATCATAACGTGTCTAGTGTGGCGCCCTCTAACGGTCATGAAGTACAGTATTAAAAAAATAATTAGATATAAACATGTCGTATTTGGTATCAACTGAAAGGGCTTAATTAGCACATTTCAAAAATGTATATTTTATACCTATTGCTTGCCCAAAATTCATATAAATAAAAAAAATAAGTTTAAAACTAAAACCCGACTATAAAACCAGATATAATATCAGGAATAGCCGTGGTTGTATGCTACTCAGTCTAACAAAATAATTCATTCTAGGGCTATTCTTGATTTTTTCTTGTTGTATACTTTTTAAAGCGTGATTTTTCATCAGTGGGGTTTTAGCCTAGTGGTATGGATAATAGACTGCTGAGACGAAGTCTCGGCTTCGATCCCAGGTTTTACCATGGCACACACCAATGACTTTTCGATGCTTTTCGAAGTTATGTGTGTATTTATCACAGGTTTATGCGTGCTCGGTTAATGGCAATAGGCTCGCCACCTATTATAGTGTGACCTAAACATAAACTGGCGAAATGTGGATGCTAGCACCTCTGCCTATCCCTTCGGGTATATAGGCGTGAGTTTATGTTTTACTTTTATACTTATTTTTTTGCGTTGATAAGGCCTGAGCTAACAGTTAAATTAGCTGTGCAATGAATATAACATTCATGTTTATCCTTCCGAGTTATATAGTCCCTGTCTATGGGACCCATCGATAACATCGATAGCTATTTACATAGATGCAACATAAGCCAGTATTTATGACAACCCTCTCGGTCCAAGAATCTCACTTCACAAATACTGTGGGCCTCTCGGACCCTGCAAACAATAACACGATAAACCATTCGAGGGCTATTCGCCGCAGGTTTTTGAATATTTATCATTAATATACCCTTTTCTCGACAGTTTTAGCAAATAATGGAGGCGCTTCACGTGGCTATTTGGGTTCGTTATCGGGCGTTTGTTGTATTGGCAAGATAGATAAGATATTTGAGTACAGCATTAGGGGGTAGGACACGGCGGTATTTCCACCCAATTGAGTAGTCCGACTGGGGAAGTACCTCCGCCCTACAGAATACCGCGGCTATAATAACTTCGTGTTGTGTTCCCAACGGTGAGTAGGGTAGCCAGAGCTCACTGGAGAATTTGTGCTGTCAGTGGGAAGACTAAAGGCTTGTCCTGCTTTGTCTTCTACACTGACGGCACAGAAACTCTGCACTTACAGGGTTGGTAGCGCGACTGTGACTCCTCTGGTGTTACAAACGTCCATAGGCCACGGTAACCACTTCCCATCAGGTGGGCCGTGTGCTAGATCGATGGTGATGAACAAAGTATTTAATATTATTTAATGATTTTAATAATAAAATGATTATAAGTGCCCGGATAATGGCAATAGACTCGCCAACTATTACATTGGGACCTAAACATAAACTGGCGAAATGTGAGTGCTTGCACCTCTGCCTACCCCTTCGCGGATATAGGCGTGAGTTTATGAGTTTATGTTATGATTTTAAAATCAGTCAACAGGAAGGGAGAATCCCTTACTGTTGACTGCTTGCTTTGATATTAAGTTCACGCCTTTAGTTCTTACAATAATACAATTTAAATTAATGAAACAGTTTCTTTTATATGTAGGACACGTCAATAAGACTTCACCTTGCCTAATGGTAAGCTGAAGTCTCAGAAAAGAGGGTCAACATTACTTACATAAATATTATATGACAATGGTAACACTCAGCTTGACGGCCCCATCATATGATTTTTCACGCCCCGCTTGAAGGACCTGGATCTATAGGGAGATTTGCTTAGTCTATAACCTTCCTCAATAAAAAAAATTTTTTCAATTTGAACCAGTACGTCCTTCGATCAGTACTTGCCGCATGGTTCCCGGCAGACTAGAATTAGGGCCACCCCATCTTTTCCCATGCGGTATCGTACAAGGCGACTAAGGGATAGCGCTGTGTAACATCAGACAGATATATACAGCCCAGACTTAGCCTCAGATGCATGGTTTGAGTCAACAATTAGTGCCCGGAATACGGCAATATGCTCACCCATATTACTTGGGACCGAATACAATTATTGGTGAAATGCGGGTGTTAATTCACCTCTTAGCGCTTGCAAACAAACAAACAAACAAACTCTTAACAGAGAATATATATACCTTTCTCTATTTTAATACAACTTATAAAACTTCAAAGTATAGGAAATAAAACAAAAGCTTTTACCGCATCCGCAACAAATTCGTCCATGTTCGTACTATATACATCACTTTAGTGTTATCGTTCGTAACACAATGTATCATAACCATTGTACGTAGAGTTCCGGTGAACCGTTTCCTGTACACACCAAGCCGGCAATGTATAGCGTATATAAAGAATAAATCGAGCGGGTAAAAGTGCATTTTTCTCTGCACAACTGTGATATGTACGACGTTTCCTTCCGTTTACGAAGTTGGTTAAAGTGTTGTTTTCTTTTTATATATTTTTTTGGATATTTTTGTACGAAAATTTATGAAGTTCACAATAATATTAAGAACCATGAAATTAAAATGTCTAGAACTTTGCATATTCTTTCTTTTCCTTCTTCATCTTAGCGTTAATCCCAGTCGCATTCATAACAGAGGTCCGTGGTCCTCCTCCATCCTTCATTACTGTTACTGGTTGTTACCGTGCCATTTTTGGGCAATTTACTCCTATAAATAAGCGTAAACATTTGAAGCTTTCCCTTTCTGGGGTCCGCTTTATCAGTCTAACTGCGGATTTGTCAGAAATTTCATATTTTCTGTGAAGCGATATCATTAGCTGATCTGACCTCCATAACCCAATGGCGATTTCGAAGCATTGCAGAAAGACCAGTTGTTGGAATTTTTAGAGCTCATTGGTAATCCCGAGATCACGAACACCCTAGAACCTTTACAGCTGCGTAGAGATGTTGCGTCCATGGCCGTATTTTACCGTCTGTACCATGGGGAGTGTTCTGATGAGCTCTTCCAATTAGTCCCACCCTCCCCTTTCCTACACAGGACAACGCGTGCAGGTCTTAGATGTCATCCGCACACGGTGCAAAACATCCGATCAAGAACCAAGCGGTTCGGAGACTCTTTCCTCTGTCGCACCATTAAGGCCTGGAATTCATTACCTGCTCACGTGTTTCCTTCTTCCTACAGTCCCGGGTCCTTTAAGCGGGGCGTGAAAAAGCATATGATGAGGCCGTCAAGCTGAGTGTCACCATTGTCACACGGTATGTGTAAGTAATGGTGACCCTCTTTTCTGGGACTTTGCCTTCAGCTTACCATCAGTCAAGGCGAAGTCCAATTGACGTGTCCTATATAAAAAAAAAAAAAGCTCCAACCCGTAACGACTGTCAAAGATGCCTGTATGACAACCGACGGCTTAACGTGCTCTCCGAAGCAAGGAAGTACCCTGAAAAAAGCATAAACATAAACATTTTCACGCATACAAAATATGTGCTCTGAGCAAGAGTAAAACACAAAAGCACTTCACACTTCACAAAAACTTTTTTCTTAGGGTATAAGAAGGAACATAACATAACATAAACTCACGCTAGGCAGAGGTGCTAGCACCCACATTTTGCCAGTTTATGTTTAGGTCCCAAGGTAATAGGTGGCGAGCCTATTGCCATAACCGGGCACTTATAAACCTGCGATAATAACACACATAACTTCGAAAAGCACCGAAAATTGAAAGATGTGGTAAGGTAAAACCTGAAATCGAACCCGAGACCTAGTCTCAGCTGTCCATTACCCATACTACTAGGCTACCGCGGTAAGGAAGAAGGAAAGAATATTGTTTTTATTGCGGATTATACATATATATAGACATTCGAAAAAATAATAAACAACAAAAATAACAATAACAGTAGTACCGGTGATGTCTTTGTATATATATAATAGCAGCAGAAGTGCCTACAATATGGGGATCTCCAAGAGGGGCATTAGAAGGGTCGACAGCGTGGGTGTAGTGCCCCTCGTGTTCCACACGTCCCTAGGCCACTGTAACCACTTCCCATGAGGTGGATACGGCCCACCGACTTGTCTGCCACCTAAGCAAGAGTAAAGTCTAACTTTTGTCTATGAATCTCGCTATAGTTTATCAAAAGTAATATATAACAGTCTGTCAATCTACTGAAAACACTCCATTTCAATTTTATTCCGTTAAAAAGTTATTTCACCCTATCTCGGGGCTAAGATGCTGACGAAGATTCCTTTTACTGCTGAAGCCCCGTCACATCTAATGCTGGTGTATCTCAAAAGTGATGAATAGCCTTCTACTGCAGCTATTGGGGACATTTTAATTCAGCGCCCGAATGCCAGTCGAAAGGCTTTCACTGCGCTTCAGCCAATATTTTCTGAGTAAACTTTTAAAGCATATTTAGACGTTGCGACACGACACGAATACGATTCTGATAAATTTAAAAAAAAATGCTTTATTGCAAAATTTTTACTTTAATTATTTTTATGTACTTAGTTTTCATTTATTTTTCATCGTATTTTATTGTACCTAATTTAATAAAATAATATTGTTTATTGATTGCGCACTAACCCTACTTTTAAGTCACAATGTTACTAACCCAGATATGGATATTGTTATCTGAAATAAATGATTTGATTTGAGTTCATTGCACACCAAACATAGGATACATACGATGATTACATGCAAGTTAGATTGTTGTACAATAGTCGGTCTTATCGCGGTCTGCGATCTCTTCCAGACAACCAGTGTAGACAGACTGCCAGTAATCAAGGTAATTTTACAGGTTGTACAGGGTACAGGGACTTACGTTAGTGATTAACGGGGTAACAGATCAAGAGAGTTGGCCCTGGGTCGGCCGTGGTGCGAGGCCGATATGCCTGTCAACCTCACCTTCGGCAACCAAAAACGACCGACAGGCGTCGTGCGTTTTAGTCGGTTCGAGTCCGACATAACCTCTCCCACCGTTTCCGGTGATGGGGGTATCCGTGGGAATTTTTCACACGTAAAAAGGACCGAGGTAAAGTAACAACTAACAAAAGGGAGGTGGGTAGAACTGTCGTCTAATCTCCCAACCTGGAAAAAAAGTCTGCGCTAATAGACAGCTAGCAAGTGAATTTGGTTTGGCCCCTAAGTTTTTAGCGTAGCCTCATTTATGATGATGGTGGTTATGATGATAACGGAATCTTATGTACAGTATTGTAATGATGTAAGTATGTAATACCCGGATATCATTATATTAAATGGAGACCATCGTGCTCTAGGTTACAAGTGCTCTTTTAAAAATAGCCTATAGCAATCCATTAGTGGCCTTAACCCTCACCCAGTATACTCTCAGTCCCCCCCCTCCTATATAATTTAAACTATTTATATTAAAAAATCGTTGGATGTAAATGACCCTATGTGCAAGTGACTGCATCAAAAACTTGCAGTAAAGAAGATCAGACTTAAAAACTGCTATTTCAGTTAAAATAGGTCCTTTTACGGATTAATGCAAAGGAAACGTGCCTTTGAGTTTCTTTTTGTTTTTGTTTGTAAACATTTCAGCAGGTTTAGATATTCATCAGTTTTTATATTATGACTGTGACCAAGGGCCTCTTAAAAGTAATAATATTATTTTAATCTTATTTAACTTTCTTGGTGTGATACGGACCGCTCGCGTTCGCCAGGATACTCAGAATACTAGTCTTATTTGTTAAATTTCTTAGATTTCTTTTTCTTTTTATAAGGAATGTTAGTATCATCATCATCCTCCTGCCCTTATCCCAAGTTTATTTCGGGTCGGCGCTACAATGTGTTCTTTTCCACTTATCTCTAGTTCCAGTCATCTCAACATTCACTCCCTTCTTAACCATATCATCATTTACGCAGTCCATCCATAATAACTTCGTGTTGTGTTCCCAGCGGTGAGTAGGGTAGCCAGAGCTCACTGGAAAATCTGTGCTGTCAGTGGGATGACGAAAAGCTAGTCCTGCTTTACCTCCTACTTTTCCTCTACACTGACGGCACAGAAACTCTGTCATAGGATATGTCATAGGAAACACGTCCATAGGCCACGGTAACCACTTTCCATCAGGAGGGCCGTGCGCTTGTCTGCCACCTAAGTGGTATAAAAAAACCACCTCATTTTAGGTCTCCCTCTCCCCTTGTAGCCATCCACTTTCATAGTTAGTGCCTTCCTTACGACATAACTTTCATCCCTACACATTACATGTCCGAACCAGGACAAACGATTTCCTCCAGGATTCGAAGCGTAGCAGAAAAGCTTTCTGCTGCGCTTCGAATCCTGGCCATTACACTATCGTGAACCCACTCTTAACACAAGCAATTTAGCTTAGCTAGAAGGGTTAAAGGGAATATTAGTAATTCCGATTTCAATGTTCTTTAAAAAAAAATCCTAATCTTATCCATTCTTGTCACACCACATACCCATCTCAACATTCGCATCTCAGATACATGCAACCGTCATCTTTACGGGCCAGCTCTCGGATCCATACAGGACGTCAGGAATATTAGTATCAAAATCGAAATTACTAATCTTCCCTCTTGCCCCTCCAGTTAAGCTAAATTGTCCAACAAGATATAGTACACTTATAAGTACAGATGACAACAGTTCCAGTCCGAATCGTACTATGTAAGTGAAGAAAGATTGAAACAATATCACAATGCTCAAGACATGGTCTATTAGCTCAGTAGCCAGAAAATTCCCCCTGTAAGGCTCTTATCGCGGGTTCAAGTACCATCTGAGCAATCACTTTTTCAATCTAAATCGAAACATATTAATATATTTCTTACTCTCCTCTCAAATAATAATACCTTAGTATTCTTTATATTATTTTCCATACAAACACGTATATGCTACGAAAATTTCGTAGCAGGTCTATAAAAACCCTATCTGCTACGAAAATGTGAGTAGTGAAGGTCTACGAGCATTGCAGATGTACGGTGACGTCACAGTGGGTAATCGTCAGAGACCGTCGTTACGTAGAGGTGGCGCTACGAGAGCCATCAGTGCAGCGGTATCAGAGGTATTACACCTCTATAGTCATGTTACAATATCGATAAATGTATCGATCGTTAAGTTGTTTTTGTACTTGCATTGCCGTGATACCTCATACTTGTTACACATTGGGGTAGAGATGTTTTGATTGGGTTATTATTAAATATAATTGCTTGCTTGCAAATTCATTGTCCTCATATCAGTGTTAGATCCTAACTGCATACAAAGCTTGCACTTTGGAGCGTGGTCTGGTCAGCCGCTCTTTCTTTTTAGTTTATCTGATGTAAACGGGAGCTGTTGCACAACCTTTAACTCTCGGACTCTCGTAAAAAAATCTCCATCTCATCCATCAATCAATTTCCAGATGAGTTTTTTTTTACCACTTAGGTGGTAGACAAGCACACGGCTCATAGAAAGTGGTTACCATGGCCTACGGATACATGCACGTTACACTTGTTCTGTCAACCCTGAAGAAACCTACTAATACCTTACCTCTTGGACCTCGAATATATCTTAGTAATGGGGACCCCATAAGCTTAACGTCATCGAAAACTAAAACAAACAAGTGAATTGGATAGTTGGAACTAGTTTGAATATCACAAGACAATTACGTACACACACACACAATATACACACTGTAGTCATCCAACTCGCTTAGAGAAACTGGTAATTTCAGCGCATATGGCAAAACTTTGTGAACTATGGACCTGCATATTTATGTTCGCAGTAGTTTCAAGCTATGCTCAGAGGTTCATTGTTATCACCTTATATTTAAATTAATATTTTAATACATACACACATATTCTCACCCCTATAAATCTTCGAAGGGGTAGGCAGAAGTGTACTCAGACCCACAATTTAGATTTTATAGGGGGCGAAACTATTACCGTCAAGCAGGCACTTAATCATGGGCTGTATGTTTACTGTGGAATGGAGAACAGCCCCAACACTTAGTCGCCTTCTAGTATATCCACAGGCAGAGATGAGGACCTCATATTTTAATATGGAAAACATTGTTTCTTTCTGATTTATAAACGTTGAAGGGAATTCCCCCTGTAAGGGAAAGATCACCGTTTTGAAATTCGCCTGAACCATATAAACATAAAACATAAACTCACGCCTATATCCCCGAAAGGGTAGGCAGAAGTGCTATCATCCACATTTCGCCAGTTTATGTTTAGGTCCCAATGTAATAGGCGGCGAGCCTATTGCCATTAACCGGGCACTTAAAACCCTGTGATTTAAAAAAAATCCTATCATAATCAATTTGAATAGTTAGCATACTAAATGCCTTAAACTTTCATTCAATAAATGAGTACGTTTTCGGAGACAATAAAATACTAACTGACAGGAAAAAACCATTGCCTAATAAAAGTTTTGAAAAGACTCCAAATATTTTTAACCGATGTCACAAACTGTCGATCACGTCGCATCACTATAGAATCGGAAGGGTCCTACTATGCTCATTTCACGTGACATTACTCGAGTTGACCCACACTAAGCCCATCCTAGTATATGTAATGTATCAACTCACAAGCGGAAGCGATTCGGAAATAAAATTTTGAAAAAGATTCCTAATTTGTCAATGGTACACTTGAGCAACGTTAAAAAAAATGTTTATTTTCTATATTAAAATATAAGAATTGAATGAAAAATTTATCTTTAGGTATTACAGTAATTCATATTTTTTTATTATATTTATACTCATATGCATTTGAATATAGGAATGTAATGAAATTAGTTATTAATATTGCATTATTTCTAATCTCATAATTAAAGTAAATTATAAATAATAATAATACTACTGTTAATTTATTTATTTAAAGCAACATAGGCTTATATTTAGGATTAGTTACAAGTAAAAATAAAACATTGATCAATTAAATGTTTACTTGCTTTATTGTTTACTTTTGCTCCCATTTGACAGTTGAGAACTGCATATTTCTAAATTTAAATCAATAATAAAATCCCAAGACACTTTAAATTCCAGCAAGTTAACTGTACATTGAAGTTTGTGGCCTCTGGTCAGCTGATCTTAATTGACTTATTTAGCTCCCAAGAGTGCAACAGATTTCTGAACTTTGACTTGACATAATTGATTGGTTAAAGTGACGCCACCAGAGTTAAGTACTTAGGTATAAATTTCCACTTCATAACCCTAGCCGCTGAAACCGGTACTACCCTCAGCAATTTATACTGTTTACAAGATTTAAAGGTATTGTTAATAGCAGCTACAGCTCATTTATTAAGTTACCAATCTACCGATATTTATAAAGCACAGGTCCGGCCTCACATGGAGTACTGCTGTCACCTTTTTGCTGGAGCACCTGCATACCAGCTTGACCCCTTCGACTCGTTGCAAAGACCGGAATTGAGGCTGGTTGACAATCCCATACTCACAGGTAGAGTGGAACCTCTTAGCCTTAGGAGGGATTTTGCCTCACTGTGTGTGTTCTACCGCCTATACAATGGTTTGTGCTCAGATGAATTGTTTGACATGATGCCCGTAGCTACATTCTATCATCGCACCTCTCGCCATAGGCAGGGAATTCATTCCCACACATTGCGACCTGAGACGGTGCGCACTGTGCGGTATGAAAGAAACTTCATCCCACTCACACTCAAGTTGTGGAATGACCTCCCTGCTGCGGTTTTCCCAAGCGCCTACAATATGGGGTTCTTCAAGAGGGGCATCAGAAGGTTTCTTCATGGTCGGCAGCGCGAGTGTGACACCCCTGGTGTTGCATACGTCCATAGGCCACGGTAACCACTTCCCATCAGGTGGGCCGTGTGCTTGTCTGCCAACTAAGTGGTATAAATTTTTTTTATTAATTTTGACAAAATAGATGGCGGTAAGATTTTTTTTCCGCTGGCATTCCTCATAAAAATTTTCACGCTTTGCCACTGGTAGCCACTTTAAATCCTAATATCTATTAGGTTGTCTGGTTGATACTGTATCCTAAACAATAGGTTCGCAGAAACAAAACCGTGGCTTGTGAAATTTTATAGACTATGCCCCATGTCAGAATCGTAGATTCTGCACCAATACCCCACTTTAGCTGCTCAAAAATACTAGATTTTAAAGGTACCAAAATAATATGGTTGCCTGTAAGAAATTCCCGCAGAGCGATAAGGCCGCCATCTGTACTGACTACAAAACTAATATGCTATAACTATAATAAAGGCTATTATTATTATTATTTTGGGGAAAAATGCAGTTAATATTATTTTTTTAGGTAAATCCCACGAGTATACATAGCTCGTAAATATAAACGCTAATCTCTCATAACTTGACACTGTCATTACAAAAATATTCAGCAATCATTCGCTCAGTATGGCCACCGCTTTTTACAAATATCCCATAGCTTTGGTGCTATGACAAAAAATTATACCACTTTTCGCTGTCATTTCACCGGTAATATCATGTTTCATAAATGGCGTCACATAATTTTTGTGTGTTATTTTTATGTTTTTTTTTTATGTGGGTTATATACTTAAACTGTTTAGTTTGTGGCGTGGCAATAGTGGTGCAAGGGATGCGGGTTTAATTCCTGGACCGTGCAAATATTTATATATATGAATATAGTACATTCAACTGTAAACATGCTACCTACTAGTTCTACTGTAAATCTGTTGGTGTACAATAAAGAATTATCTATCTATCTATCTATTTATATTTGCATTGGGTGTTTCTGTGCCTCGAAGAGCACGCTAAGCCGTCGATGTTGGTTGCCATAAGAACATCTATGGCAGTTGTTGCGAGTAGTTAGAACCCTAAAAAGGGAGTTATGTTGGAATCGAACCGACTAAAACGCACGGCGCCTCGTGGGTTGTTGATGGTTGCCGGACGTGAGGTTGAAGGCATATCTCTCGCATTCCCTAAGCATATAGTGTCGAGCACAACGCTGCGACACCCTTGATAGATATTATCATATCAGACTTAACAGAAAAATATTAAAAACATATACATAAACTTATAAACTCATGCCTAAATCCCCGAAGGGGTAGACAGAGGTGCTAGCACCCATATTTCGCCAGTTTATGTTTAGGTCCCAATGTAATAGGTGGCGAGCCTATTGCTATTAACCGGGCACTTATAAACCTGCAATAAACTTCGAAAAGCATCGAAAAGTCAATGGTGTGTGCCATAGTAAAACCTAGGATCGAACCCGAGACCTCGTCTCAGCAATCCATTACCCATACCACTTGCCTAACCTGGACCTAAACATAAACTGGTGAAATGTGGGTGCCAGCACCTCTGCCTATCCCTTCGAGGATATAGTAGCATGAGTTTATGTTATGTTATAAAGACACATCAAGATTTTTTACGAGTATCTAACCGAACAGAATATAGTGTATAATAATACGTATCGTCTTTATTCAACCAAATATTGTAATTACTTATATGAATAATTTATTTTCCTTCAACATTATTTTTTATTAGTCTAGACGTAATCAACAAATAAATACTGTTATCGTTAAATAATTAATGATAGTTCTACGTTATTGAATTCTAATAACCGTAAGTGGGTGTATAAATAAAATGTTTTTAATTTCAATATTTAGGACAGAAAATATTATAAACCCTCGTTTACACCAAACTATAAAACATGTATTTGACAAGTTGCAATACGTTACAGGCTACAGTGTGAACGCAAATGTGTATTTTACTTGTTTACAACTTGTTGGCTATACATACTATGTGAACAAAAAAGTATCTGAGATACATGTATAATACAAGTATTGTGTTTTGTTTCTACATGTTTTTTATAAACAAGTTTACAACTTGTTTTACAACTTGTTTCGTGAAAAAGTGCCCATGAGTTGTGCGAACGGACGGAACCACGCTAGTATCTCATAATCCCTAAGCTTTCGTAGTCTCAAATCGATCTCAATTAAAAGAACATAGAGGATTTCTCCACCATTATTCTAGATTACTAGCCTCCGAGATAAGTCAGCTAGTGTCTCAGAAGAGTTATTGGAAATAAAAGACGGTTTAAAGCCATTCATTTCACATTTAGGGGGAGATTTTGAGAACGAAATGGAAGGATATACTTTAAGTTTTGCTCGTTCGGTATTTCCTATTCCTAAAGCAATTTTATAACGTAGAATCAAGAGAAAATAGTAATTTATATTCACTTTTAGCATCAGATCGATCATGACTAGCAAAGTACTCAAAATGATTTTAATACCTACTTCTTATACAGCCTCGGTAGCGTGGCGGTAGTGAACGCGACTGCTACGCAGGAGGCGCGGGTTCGATCCTCGCTCAGTGCAAATATTTGTATGCATGAATATGGGTATTTGCATTGGTCTGGGTGTTTCTATGTATAATATGTATGTATTTACAAATAAAAAAAAAAAATTTAAGTTTGTTTATCCGTATTCTAGATTCCATAACACAAGCTAGTTAAACTATGCTTACCATGGGTCTAGATAGCGCTGTGTAGAGTGTTGTAGAATATTTATTTATTATTGTTTTAAATTGTGCTATCGTCTGTATTAAAGATGTGTACGAAATATCCGAACTCTCAGTCAACAGCAAGGGGAGATTACCAGCATATTAAGGTGAAGTCCACTTAGAGAACCCAGTCGAAGAGCACTTTCCTGAATAGCAACTAGTGTTGACCAAGAAGAGCACCTTTTTTTTACGTGCGCAAAATCCCCACTAAAACGCACGCCGCCTGAGTGTCGTTTTGGTTGCCGAAGGTGAGGTTGACAGGCATATGAAAGGCATACGCCGGCCGACACAGGGCCATCTCTCACGATCTGGCCCTCTAAGAAGAGCACCTATCAAAATGATGATAGGTGCTCTTAGTGGACAAGTTTAGGTGCTATTCGCTCGGGCGCTATTAGAGTACACAGCTCTACAACTATAAACTCGAAATTAAAATCTAGAAACTACATTGATATTAAAATCATTCTGAGTGTTTTCAACTAATACTAATAATTCAACAATTTATTTAATTAAACTTTAAAGCATTTAGTATGCTAACTATTAATTTTTTTTCCATATCGTAATCGATTTAATAATATATTGTATTTCGTTAATAAAACACCTTCGAACCTGTGATTTATCGACTTAAACTAAATCAAAATTGAAAATATAATTCGTTCTATACATTCATCCTTTCCCCACTTTGTCGTCGCCTCCACCTACCTCGATTTGCCCCATTCTTCACTCCCTACCCCACCTGTCCCGTTTGCCCCGTTTCACTCCGTATCGTGCAAATGTCGTCTACGTTTAACCGGACAATGGAAGAACCTGCCGTCTGTCTCATGCAATACCTATTTAATGAAATAATTCAAATTGAATAAATTTTAAATTTTATAATACATAAATTTACATGTTTTTAGCAAATTTGAAATTCAATAGCAATTATAAGTCTGCATGCAGACGTATATTTGTTTAAATACTAGCTAATTAAACAAATATTTGGAACCGACAGTCTTTGTGGCGTGGCGGTAGTGAACGCAGCCACTACGCAGGAGGCATGGGTTCGATTCCCGCTCAGTGCAAATATTTGTATCCAAAAATAGAGAGAACAGGACAGACAACACGTTAAGCCGTTGGTCCCAGTTGCCATACATCTATGGCAATCGTTACGGGTAGTTTGAGCCCTCAAAAGCCCGACTAGATTAACTACAGAACTTTGATACCGCTAACTGGTTATGAAGGTCAGAATAATATCGAAGTTAAGTCGCATCATAGACTATAAAGCCAACCCCATCTGAGTTGAGCAAAGACTCAGAGAAAGATAATGACTACCTACAAATAAACAACAACAATAAATGACAACCTTGACGACCTCCGTGGCGTAGCGGTAGAGCATTCGACTGCTATGCAGGGGGCGCGGGTTCGATTCCCGCTCAGTGCAAATATTTGTATGCATGAATATGTATATTTCCATTGGTCTGGGTGTTTCTATGTATAATATTTACAAAAAAAAAAAATATCTAAGTATATTTATCTGCATTCTAGATCCCATAACACAAGCTAGTTAAGCTACGCTTACCATGGGTCTGAATAGCGTTGTGTAGAATGTCGTGGAATATTTATTTATTTATTATAAATTTGAAGATTTTTGGTTGTTTGTTACTTAATCAGTCAGCAGCTGAAAACTGTCACCAACCCACAAAATTTTAATCACGTTCCCGCAACCTATGGGAATCTATTCCCGGGATGAGAATAGCCTATTAGTTTTTCTAGACTATAATTTATCCCTATATAAATTTTCAGCATAATGATAGTTTAGAGGAAGTAGGACACGACAGTATTTTTTTTTCCTGTCCCAATTGAGAAGTCCGACTGGGAAAGTACCTCCACCCTACAGAATACCACAGCTATAATAACCTTGTGTTGTGTTCCCGGTGGTGAGTAGGGTAGACCAAAGGCTTGTCCTGCTTTGTATTCTGCACTGTCGGCACTAGGTCGGTAGCACGGATGTGACGACTCCCCTGTGTTGCAAACGTTTTTAAGTCACGAAAACCACTTTCCATCAAGTGGGCTGTTAACTTGTCTGGAACCTTAGTTGTGTTAAAAAAAACATTATAACAAACTTTCACTTTAATTTGCAGTAGGATAGATGGATAAAGAAGAAGTGGGATTTTCTGTTCTGTCTCATGGCAAAGTCCATGTTTGTACAGAAATTTAGAATTCCCTTTGATCTTTATAAAGTAAAATACAAAATGAAACTTTGTACTCTAGCTTTTAGCCTTCATTCTTTTAGTAAAATAATTGTTATTAAGATTTAGGGCGACTCAAAAAGAGTAAAACACGTCAGTATTTCCACAAAATCTGAGCCTTTATTCAAAAGATCAAATATAAAACATGTTAGTGTTGTATTTTTGCGATGTTAAAGGCTTCTTTAGCCCCAGGCTTTGTAATTTTCGTTTCAGTATATACGATCTAAATATATTTATAATAGCTGTTGCCCGCGGCTCCGCCCGCGTGGGCTTTAGGTTTTGTTCCGCTGCTGACTCATCCTGATAGCGTGATGATAGCCTATGATACTCAGAAATAAATGTGGTTTGCAATTAGTTAAAAAAAAACAAAATCGGTTCAGTAGATCCTGAGAACAACTTCACAAACTTTAACTCTTCATAATCCATATAAGCGATCTGAACAATTTCAAATTCTTTATTTCTCAATACAGTGCCACAATCTTTTTGGCGTCAAATTTCAGCTTCAAACTATGTTTACTACTTGGCGCCAGCGGAGAAGTAATGGCGAAAAAATCTCCATCAATAAACGGCATCATTGAGAAGCCGCAATGAATTAAAACAATAAACAAAATTATCCAATTCAAGTGCATTTCACGGTACTTACGCTTCGCGTCTGCAGTTGTCGTGTGCGGTCACCTTCGGCATCATATCTGTAGGTACCTACACTCAGATGGGTATAGCAGGAGTCAATATATATTTGGATTTTTTATGCTTATGTTTATAACCCGAAACCGGCAGCATGTATGATGAGGGAGTTATGAAAAACTTGTACTTCGTCATTTTGTGGCGGTGGCCATCTTGTACTGATTTTTGTCAAACATAGCTTTGAACACTCCGAACTAATATACCTTTCAAACAATAGACACACACATACACACACACATACACATACACAGAGACGTCAAACTTATAACACCTCGTCGAGTAGAAGAAGCAAAAGATATAACGTAACGACGCAAGTGGAAACATATGTGATCTGCCTACCCCACTTAAAAATTGGTAACTATATGAATGTATTATAATGTAGATTATACATATTCGATGTAAACAAATAAAACAAACAGTATTCATTACGCTATTAAACTAAACCAAACCATCAAAATTTGTAATTTGTATTATTTTGTAAACTAAACAAAATTCTGCAAACAATATTAAATTTTCTGCTGAACAAGCGATCGGTAAATAGCACTTTATACAAACACCATTGGAAAACTAAAACGCCCCAAACACGCCGGGGTTCGACAGTTTTGTCGATGCAAACACCAGAACGAAAATATAAAACAATTCTAGCCAAACGCCTGGCCTGGATCCTTGCCAGACTAAATAAATACGTACAATACTACACAAGCTACGTATTTATTCTTTGAATATAAATAATATATTTTTAGGAAGAATTTATTTTGAGAGAGATGCTTTATGCATTTATGTTTAAATATATGGATTACCTATATAAGTCACGTGGTTCCCGGCAGAGGTAGCGTGGTTCGTATGAGGCGCGAGGCTACTAAGAGATAGGGTTGTTTAACATCAGACAGATATATAAAGCCCAGACTCCACCTTAGATACATGGCTCGAGCCATAGTGATCGGAAGACGGCAATAGGCTCACCCCCTATTACTTGGGACCAAATACAATGATTAGTGAAATGTGGGTGTTAATTCACCTCTGCCTAACCCTCTAGAGATAAAGGCATGATTACATTTATGTCGTATGTATAGATTATGCTTTTTTTAAAAAGAATATTAGCAACCGCAATTACTAATATTCCTTCTAACCCCTCCAACCAAGCTGAATTGCATGTTCTAAGAGGTTCGGTAGTGTAATGGCCAGGACTCGAACCCGGGACCGCTCGATCGTAAGGTCTACTCCATGACCACTAAGCTACCGACACTTGCTAAATTTTCAATTCAATTGTTGTTCAATATTTCAGTTTTTTTTATATAGGACACGCCAACTTGACCTCACCTCGCCTGATGATAAGCTAAAGGCAAAGTCTCAGGAAAGAGGGTCACCATTACAGACACTAAGTGCTACAATGGTGGCACTCAGCTTGGCGGCCTCATCAGATGCTTTTTCACGCCCCGCTTAAAGGCCCCGGGACAGTAGGAAGAAGGAAACACGTGTGCTGGTAGTGAATTCCAGGTCTTGGTGGTGCGGCAAAGAAAAGAGTCCCCGAACCGCTTGGTTCTTGCTCGCATATTCTGCACAGTGTGAGGGTGACATCTAAGGCCTGCACGTGTTGTCCTATGTAGGAAAGGAGATAGTGGGATTAGTTGGAAGAGCTCGTCAGAACACTCACCGTGGTAGAGACGGTAAAATACAGCCACGGAAGCAATACCTCTACGCATCTGCAAAAGCTCGAGGGTGTTCGTGGATGAATATAAAGTATATTCATCCAATCTCTATCTATCGTATCCCACTTTGTTTAAAAATCTCAGATTTCTCTGACATAGGATGAATTTAACGTATTTTCATCCTATGTCAAAGAATATCTTATATCTTATCCTATCCCACTAATAATATATATGTGGAAGATTGTGAAGGTGTTTGAATGTTTGTTATTCAGTTAGGTTCTAACGGCAGAACGATTTGGAGTAATAACACATGGAGCGTTTGCCTTTAGTTCATCATGAGACGAGGTGAAATTACACTAACTTATCCTACTAAAGTTAATACACTAATGCCTACGCCGGGAATTATGAAATAAAATGAACGACACCCTATCATTTCTTTAGCTTCTACCCATTCAAAGGTTGCCTGGAAGAAATCGCTGTTAGCGCCCATTATCCCGTTGTGCATCATAATTATATTATTAAATTGTTATATAATATGGTGAACAATAAAGAACATCTTATCTTGTCCTCAATGACACACATTCAAGATCCTTGAAGTCTTCAGTAGCATTGCAATTGTCCACGCCCTCTCATTCCACAACATTCTATGTCTAATCCTTCATAGTCTAGGCTATGAAGGATTAGATTAGTCGTGGTTATGGAATACGTTGCCTCTAACTATTAGACGTACACAATCCCTGGCCATATTAAAAAAAATTATAAAAGAACACTGAGTTCACACATCTAAGTATAATGTGGTCTTATAATCGAATCGAATCGGTCTCGAAATATACTCGCTGTGTTGCATAGGAATATATTGAATACCCATATGTGTATAAATAATAAATGTAAATATGGCTCATGACCACACTAATAACTACCCATAGCGATGAGGCCGCCATTTGTATATTTATTCATAATGTTGTCCATACATGTACCATAGTTTGTTGGTGTACAATAAAGATCTATCTTATTTCATCTTAAATAATTTCTGTCAGTCTTTCTTTACTATGTACAGTAATCTATATGATTAGTTTTTAATGAAAAAAACGATTTCCAGTTTTAACTTTGACCTTTACAAGTCATATAACTTCGTCATTGCAGTAAAATCCACCATCAGATGATTAAAAACCATCTCATTCCTTTTCATGTTATTTCCATTCGCTGCACATACAGACAATAATAAACTACAGCATTCCATTACATGCCACTGAGCCTGTCTTTGAGTCAAAAGTAAGGATTTGGGTTGATTAAAACCAAAACTGGGAATAATGTTACTATTTTATGGTTTAGACGAGTCATTTATAGTTGAAATTATGCTGGCAATTTTCTGTTTCCTGTTTATATTATTTTGGTTTGTAGCTCTGTTGTTTGTGTGTGTTTTTTATACAACTTAGGTGGCAGATACACACACGGCCCACCTAGGGACGTGTGCAACACCAGGGTCACAGCACGAGTGACTCACTTATGCTGTCGACTCTTTAAGAGCATAGAGTTTCTGTGCCGTCATTGCAAAGCAGGACAAGCCTTCGTTCTTCCCATGAAGATCCATCCATGAAGATTCCATTAAGGAGGTAGGACACGGCGGTATTTCCGCCCGATTGAGCAGTCCGACTGGGGTAGTACCTCCGCCCTACAGAATACCGCGGCTATAATAACTTCGTGTTGTGTTCCCAGCGGTGAGTAGGGTAGCCAGAGCTCACTGGAGAATTTGTGCTGTCAGTGGGAAGACTAAAGGCTTGTCCTGCTTAATCTTCTACTGACGGCACAGAAACTCTGTACTTACAGGGTTGGCAGCGTGACTGTGACTCCTCTGGTGTTACAGACGTCCATAGGTCACGGTAACCACTTTCCATCAGGTGGGCCGTGTGCTTGTCTGCCAACTAAGTGGTATAAAAAAAAAAAAAAAGAATAGCACAGAACCTCTCTATTGAGCTCTGGCTACTCTTCTAACCGCGGGGAAAACAAGACAAGGTTATTATGGTCGCGGTATTTTGTAGAACAGGGCCACCCCATCTCTTTCCGTGAGTGTCACAGAAGGTGACTAAGGGAAATGTCTACTTTCTATCAGACATTACATTGGGCCCTAAACATAAACTTGCGAAATGTGGGTGCTAGCACCTCTGCCTACCCCATCGGGGATATAGGCGTGAGTTTATGTTATGTTATGCTATCCGACATTAAACATACCATGACAAAGTGCCCGCTTGAATGGAATGGACTTGCTCTCTGTTAAATTATAGTGTATCAAATGTGGTTGATACACCTCTACCTACACCGCAACGATTTACAGGCGTAAATATATGTGCAATTTGTTCTAATTATAAATATAATGGTGCATCCACACTGTTGTTAACAAATGTTTACAAAGATTATGTTAGAAACTGATACATTGTGTTAGGAATTGTTAGATGTTTCTAGTGCTTCTATACTGATGGAAAATGTTTACAAACATTTTATAAGATTTGAGAACATGACATCGGGTTGCAGTTTGGGTTTGTCGTGTCTACCTAGACAGAAATGGAGGAGGATATACTCATTGGATTAGCTTTTATTTTCTGTTTAAAAAAATTAAAAGCGTTCTATCTGTATGCGCCAAATATTATGAGCTAGACGTATGTTAGCAATTTTTTAATTTTTTTGTAACCATTCATTAAAAACAGTGTGGCAGCACCATAAAAGAAAATTATTTTATTTTATTTCTACAGGGCTTGTGGTTGATGTCTTTTTATTTTTTACTACGGCTTACATTCTGGCTTCACATAGAAAATGACGACAAAAAATACTCCTAGAATACACGTGCAATACCATCAAAGGCTGCCTGGGAGAAATGATTTCAAGTAATAAAGCTAGCTATTTTGTAGCCTTTGACATTTTAATTAAGATTTATTTGGCTGATTTACAATAATAAAAGAATAATATTAAAAGAAATAAAGTAAAGTATGTAGGCCTAATTAAACATACAAACATGAAAATTCATAAGGATGGTATTTGGATTGCTTAAGAATTTCATGAAAATATATTTTGTTTGTAACTTAATTATGTTTTACTTCGAAATAAACCAGTTGTTTAGACCCCTAAGGGTAAGCTAGTTTACCCGAGGAGGGTCAGATCTAGAGAGGTGGCATTGGGTCGGCCGAGGTGCGGGGATATGCCTGTCAACCTCACCTTACGCAACCAACAACGACCCATTGGCGTTGTGCGTTTTAGTCAGTTCGAGTCCGACATATCCTCTCCCACCGGCTCCAGTGGGGCACGTAAGAAAAGGGGTAAGCTGGTACCCTAGAGGTCCTATCAGTCGCTTTTATGGATCTTTGCAGACATCATCATCAGCATAGAGACGTATTTTCCACATTGAATGCGAAGCCACGGTAAATTTGGAGCTCAGAATCCGCCTATCGGTTTTTCCCCCTTCACTTCACACGTTCTGGCATCCATGGTAGTGATACAATGCATGTCACGACATATGACCTTCCACGATGCCAAGTCAGGACTTTTGGGTCTACCTCTCCTACCATGACTGGGGTTGCAATTGTCAGGGTTTTGTATCTCCGTAGCCAGTCGGTTTCCACAAAACGCGAACCCACCAGCAAAGACGAAAAGAATCTTTATAGACAATGCAGGCACAAATAACTACTCAAATCGGTTCAGGAGGGATTCTAACCTGAATCCCACAAGAACCGATTAATTTTTTCTATATCTTAATCGATTTTAATAGTTAGCATACTGTTTTGTGTGGTGAGTGTTCTGACGAGCTATTCCAACTAATCCCACCATCTCCTTTCCTACACAGGACAACACGTGCAGGCCTTAGATGTCACCCTCATACTGTGCAGAATATACGAGCAAGAATCAAGCGGTTCGGAGACTCTTTTCTTTGCCGCACCACCAAGACCTGGAATTCATTACCAGCACACGTGTTTCCTTCTTCCTACAGTCCCGGGGCCTTTAAGCGGGACGTGAAAAAGCATCTCATGAGGTCGCCAAGCTGAGTGCCACCATTGTAGCACTTAGTGTCTGTAATGGTGACCCTCTTTCCTGAAACTTTGCCTTTAGCTTACCATCAGGCGAGGTGAGATCAAGTTGGCGTGTCCTAGATAAAAAAAAACTTCAAAAATTTCATTCAACAAATAACTACTAATTCACTCCCATTACTAAAATCTAATTTAACTGAAATGAAAAAAGTAGTTTTTTTTCCCTGATCAAGAAACACATTTTCTTATGCTTCGGATTTCCTTTTTCCGGCTCCATCGGGTCGGATTTAATTAAAACAAACTTTCTAAATTCCCAGAACGGAGTTTTCTATCGAGAAACAAAACTAACAACGCGTGTTGTTTAATTAATTCTCTTTTGTACACTGAAATATATTTTAGTTCGATTATAGGAGTATGGCAGAGGTCCCTCAATGAGTTCCGTCCACCTTTCCACTAAAAAAAGTCGAGGTAGCGGCAAGGGTCATGCAAACCTCCCCTTATCCAGTACAAGATAGGGACACAGGAGTCCCACACCTGAGAGGGCCATTTCGATGGTCATAAAACCCTGGTACCCATGGGTTACGGACATATGAAATTAAAATGTTTTAAGTATACAATGCTGAGAATCTAATCAAGTTGCTTCTGGTTCAACAAATTTATGGAAGAAATTCTGAAATAATAAAATAATGCTATTATTATTCAGTGTCACAATAAACCATGTTTCATTGTTTTGAGTTTCCGATATTTCGGCGCTGTTGCAAGTACCATGATCACTGTTGCTGATGTGAATGACCATGATAGTTTAAATACGCTATTATTATTATTATAAAGAATTTATATAATGACTTTTCGATGCTGTTCGAAGTTATGTGTGTATTTATCGCAGGTTTATAAGTGCCTGGTTATTTGCAATAGGCTTGCCTCCTATTACATTGGGACCTAAACATAAACGATTGCTAGCACCTCTGCCTATATATTTTATAATTAGAACACGTCAATTAGACTTCGCCTTGCCTGATGGTAAGCTGAAGGCAAAGTCTCAGAAAAGAGGGTCACCATTACCTACACATACCGTGTGACAATGGTGACACTCAGCTTGACGGTCTTATCATATGCTTTTTCACGCCCCGCTTAAAGGACCCGGGACTGTAGGAAGAGGAAAACACGTGAGCTGGTAATGAATTCCAGGCCTTAATGGTGCGTCAGAGGAAAGAGCCACCGAACCGCTTAGTTCTTGATCGGATGTTCTGCACCGTGTGCGGATGACATCTAAGACCTGCACGTGTTGTCCTGTGTAGGAAAGGGGAGGGTGGGACTAATTGGATAATATAATATGTGCGGGTTTCATTGGTACATGTTCTAAAATAGGTGTTCCAATGACAAACCACCAGGGGATGCTACACTAAACATTAATCTTGCAGATCAATGTTGCCATTTTGTTAAATGAGGTGAAACAGTATTTATTTCTTTATGTTAAATAAGACTAAGTTACTCAAAGGATTATAGATTTTAATCTATCCCCTAACTTCTGCAGCCCACTGTTGTTTAAGCACATATATTTCACAAGTACCAGTGGCAGAAAGAACTAACAGTGTATGAGATAAAGTTGTGACATTTGCCAAGACTTACGTTAGGTTGTGATTATCTGTTGGCCAAGGAGGACTGGAAGCGAGCCAATAATAGACACAAGTTATATTTTTAGTAGTTTTAGTGACTGATACATGACTCTTTGACAGGCACAGCAATGGAGGAATGTTTATTCCTGCACCAATATAAAAATGCAAAATATGCTGCACACTAACAAAATCTACGAATAATATTTACATTGAAATAAGTCAACCAGTCATTTAATTTTTGTGATCTTCTGAGGGATTAGTTTTTTTTCCTAAGTGGTATCACTTAGGTGGCAGAGAATCAACGCCCCTGGTATTACACACGTCCATAGGCCACGGTAACCGCTTCCCATCAGGTGGGTCGTGTGCTTATCTACAACCTAAGTGGTATAAAAAATACATACCGTACGCTCACATATTTCTTTGCAGACATTTACAGGCAGAGATCAAAAACAATTGCACTGTCTACGCTTTCTGGATATATGTACACATATGGGAAAATATAAAAGTTAAAAGAAATTAACATGAATCATATAGACAAGATATCTAACATAAGTAATTTCCTTTCGTAATTGTTTAACTTAAACGGGAATTTGTTATTATATAGAAAACTCGTTCCAATGAAAGCGGCACTTTTCCGTTTGAAGAATCGTCGTTTCCAAGTAATGCCATAACGTTACCCAACAATTTTACTTTCAAAAGATTTAATAAAAAACTTTTCAAAGCTCTTAATGGCTTTTTACGTTTGATTTTATTAAAGCTTCGATAAAAATCGAAGGAACTTTGTTATTTTGAATATTTACAAGTTTTTTTTTGGGTGTGGAAGAAAAGTATTTATTGTTAGTAAATTGTTGTTAAGTATTGTTAGAGTGGTTTTCGTTGTCTTCAGCGGACAAATTAAACACTTTTTACTTTTTTTCACTAGCAGTTTACCCGCGGTTATGCCCACGTGAATGTTGATTTTCACGATAAAATATAGCCTATGTCCTTTTCCAAGGTCTAATCTAGCTCTGTACCAAAATTCAACAAAATCTGTACAGTGGTTTAGGTATCAAAGCGTAACAGACAGAAAGAGTTACATTCGAATTTATAATATTAGTATGAATTCACTAATTGTTTGCCCGTGGAGTTGACTGCATGAATGTCGATTATATCGTGACCAAACATAGTCTATATCCTTTCCCAAAATCTAATTTACCTCTGTACTAAATTGCATGAATTTATGTTTAGTGGTTTAGGCCTAAAAGCGTAACAGACAGGCCAACAAAGAGTTACTTTCCCATGTATAATATTAATTACAAATGTGAAGTTTTAAACCTAAAGTAGTCAGTAACACCCTTTACAGGATGAGTTACCTAAGGGAAATGCCTTAACCATAGCCTACATCCTGGTTGAAAGGTGGCCCCACTTAGTTACTTACTTACTTATATAACGGTCCTACCGACTAGATGTTCATTTTTTTTATACCACTTAGGTGGTAGACAAGCACACAGCCCACCTGATGGAAAGTGGTTACCGTGGCCTATGGACGTTTGTAACACCAGAGAAGTCACAGTCGCGCTGCCAACCCTGTTAGTACAGAGTTTCTGTGCCGTCAGTGTAGAAGAGAAAGCAGGACAAGCCTTTAGTCTTCCCACTAACAGCACAAATTCTCCAGTGAGCTCTGGCTACCCTACTCATCGCTGGAAACACAACACGAAGTTATTATAGCCGCGATATTCTGTAGGGCGGAGGTACTTCCCCAGTCGGACTGCTCAATTGGGCGGAAATACCGTCGTGTCCTACCTCCTCTGAAATTCATTTCAACCAGTCCCTTAATTCTACTAAAACGATACAAAAACGAAACTGCAAAGACACTGCAAAAACTGTCATTAAATTTTAGACTATATTTCAATAACTTTAAAGAATAAAATTAAATGATTAGAGCTTCATTACGCTTTTTCATTCACTCTGCAAAAAGCATTTTAATTTTGAACTTTAACGACATTGCTTTGAAGTTTAAAATTAAATGGATTTTTAGCAGTGTCTATGACCGGTTTTGCTGTACCAGAATTGAGATCCATGTTGCTCCCTAGCCGTGGGAACAGGCAGTTTACCGTATTGTATATCATGGAACGCGGTTATTAAAAAGTGCGTACTTCTTACACCGCGGCAACCTAGTGGGTATGGGTAATGGATTGCTGAGACGAGGTCTCGGGTTCGATCCCAGGATGTACCATATCACACATCAATGAGTTTTTAATGCTTTTCGAAGTTATGTGTGTATTTATCGCAGGTTTATAAGTGCCCGGTTAATGGCAATAGGCTCGCCACCTGTTACATTGGGACCTAAACATAAACTGGCGAAATGTGGGTGTTAGCACCTCTGCCTACCCCTTCGGGGATATAGGCGTGAGTTTATGTTATGTTACGTACTTCTTAAATAGTATTTACAAAACTTAAATTGAATTTTATACAAATTAGTTCTCACTTTAACCTGAATTATGAGGGTCTCATTAATTTCTTCTTCTTAATGAGTGCTGCACCTCTGTACAGTACAACGCCGACACATCGTTAGCACTCTCTTGCCAACTCGTTATTTTATGAAATACTTTCGATCCAAGATCATTATCGTTATGCATGTGTATTTATATGCGACGGGGCGATAACGATATGAGGAGATTTTAATGAAGTTTCAAACCAATTAGTAGGTACTTAGGTGGCAGACAAGTGCACGGCTCACCTGATGGAAAGTGGTTACCGTAGCCTGTGGCAGTGTGTAACACCAGAGATGCCACACTCGCGCTGCCGACCCTGTAAGCACAGAATTTCTGTGCCGTCAGTGTAGAAGACAAAGCAGGACAAGCCTTTAGTCATCCCACTGACAGCACAAATTCTCCAGTGAGCTCTGGCTACCCTACTTACCACTGGGAACACAACACGAAGTTAAGTTAAGTTTTTCTCTTGATTTAATCGAGGAAAGTGAACATCCAAGACGCGACTTAAACCCGCGACCAGTTCCTTACGGAGGTATGCTCTGACTAACTGAACTGTTCAGACACGTGTCATATACGAAATTTTCGTCGCCCCAACACGAATGTACAAGAGAATTTCTGATATGAAAAAACCTATTATACAAAATGTACCAACAATGGATTTCAAATTATAAATGATATGTACAATAACCTGTTCTTTTGTTGCAAATCTAGCTGCCACGTATTCAAAAGACATGAATTGACTTCGATTAGAATGATACCTATAAAAACCTGGCATTCTAGTGAAAACGGTTAAAAGCAAAACCTATATAAGTTCTAGTGAGGTTGTGAAACCTTCTGAATCATAGTTTATTACATTTTCAATAAGATTCTTAAATCTTAATTTATTTTTGTAAGTTTTGACATCGCACGTTATAAAAACGTCTTTATATAGAATTGGATATTTAGGACACATAATAGCAAAACCCTTTAGCTGTTTCACTCGGTTGGCAGACTAGCACACAGCCCACCTGATGGAAAGTGGTTAAATACCAAGGGAGTCTCACTCGCGCTGCCAACCCATGATTGAGTAACAAGCTGGATTGAGTTGAGTAACAAACACATCCACAAATGTACACATCGACACTGTTAGTAGAAATGAATATTCCATTCCCATTGTCATGTCGGTATTGTTCTTCTTTCCAGTCGCATCCAAAACCTCAAAGTCTAATCTCCGATTTTTCCAATATCGTGTCGGTGTCGTTAAATGTAAACAAACTCAATCGTATAATGATGTACCCTCTCAAAGCGACGACATAATTATAGATCGGACTTCTTGCATCACATCAGAGCTGTAGTACGGCGTCGAGTGCAACCCCACTAGTTCAGAGCTTTCATCAAAACCTATTAAAGTAATATTGAAGCTGGATTTAATCAAAAATATGAAAAGAATCCGTGAAAGATTTATTTAGCTGGTACTTTTTATTAGATCTGCGCTTTTGTGACTGAAGTATTTTTATGGATGTAATTAAATTTTATTTTTTAATAATAAAATTCTTGAGGTGAGTTACAATTTTTTTATAAATAATGATTTAATTAGAGGCTCTTAGTGTTTAATTCCATTACGTGGCCAAAATCTTTGGACCTACACGTATTGTATATAGTTTAGCTACATTCTGGAATCTTTGTTGCTAGCTATGGTTGGCCATCTAGCCATATAGAAACTCAGAAACTTCATCACTTTTGTTTTGTATCTGTTATTTTTTTTTATCACACGTAACAGATTACAACCAATAAGAAATACAATAATAATACAAAGCAATAGGATTAGAGTCCAGGTTGCATTCCACAAGAACGCGTGTACAAATGAGTTAAGATGAAGGAGTTTCTAATAATAACACATATAAAGCTAGTTTACAATTTTATATTTTTGACACATTAGACATGTTGGAGTTCCTAACTACGGTTGGTTTAAAAGTTGTTTTACCGTTCTAACAAATAAAGTTCAAACAGTTATACAGTTCAAACAGTGTTCAAACATTTATAGATATTATTTGAAGGTATCTGTTACTGAATATAATCATATTCTTTAAACAACTTAGGTAGCAAAGCATACGGCCCACCTGATAGAAAGTGGTTATCGTGGCCTGTGGACCTGTGCAACACCAGGGGAGTCACCCTCGTGCTGCCAATCCTGTATGAACAGAAAATTTATGTGCCGTCAGTGCAGAGACAAAGCAGGATAAGACTTTCGTCTTCCCATTGACAGCACAAAAACTCTCTAGTGAGCTCTAGTTATCCTACTCAACAAGAGGTTATTATGGCCGCGGTATTTTGTTGGGCGTAACTCCACAAGGTGATATTAATTTTAACATTTTGTTGAATAACCAAGAAATTCAAAGTGAATTATCGTTTCCTATTCCCAGTTTCAAGCAAAAATATAAGATATATATTACTGTTTAGATATTTGCCAATGGTAAAATACGATGCATTGTGGGCTTGCTACTGACAGCGAGTTGTGTGCCAAACCAAAGCAGTGATGGTGTGAGAAATGTATCGATGTTTTTATATCGACAATGAAACTGAGAGCGCGATAGTGCATCCGCTAAGATAAGGCAAACGAAGCAGGGTCCAACAGTAACTTTTCTCGACGTAAGTTGACGTAAATTCGAGCTACGTAACCATCTAAATAATATTATAACTCCCCAAATTCTGGGATAAAATGTATTCAATGAACTATAATTATTACGGTTATTTAAACCACTGCAGAGGTAGGATGCGACGGTACTCTTGTCCTTATTTAGCAGTCTGACTGGGGAAGTACCTCCGCCCTACATAATACCGCGGCCATAATAACCTTGTATTGTGTTTCTGGTGGTGAGTAGGGTAGCCAGCGCTTCCTGGATAGTTTTTGTGCTGTCAGTGGGAAGACTAAAGGCTTGTCCTGTTTTGTCTTCTGCACTGAAGGTACAGAAACTATTTTTACAGGGATGCTGCGTGTGTGACGCCCCTGGTGTTGCGTACGTCCATAGATAATATATATAACATTATAGATTCTGCAATATTTATAGTTCTGCAGCTTGACAACCTCGCCAAAACCTGAAGTTGATTTATAATATAATAATAAATAATATTCTACAACATTCCACACATCTCTATCTAGACCCATGGTAAGCGTAACTTAACTAGCTTGTGTTATGGAATCTAGAATGCGAATAAACATACTTAACATATTACTATAAATACCAGACCAATGCAAATAAAGAGAACACAACTTTGAGTTAAGCTCACCTTTGTACATTACATCTCATCTTTTTATATAAATGTAATTTATGTGTACAATAAAGTATCTAATATATAAAATTCTCGTGTCGCGGTGTTTGTGGTTAAACTCCTCCGAAACGGCTTGACCGATTCTCATGAAATTTTGTGAGCATATTGAGTAGGTCTGAGAATCGGCCAACATCTATTTTTCATACCCCTTAGTGATCAGGGTTGTCCACCCTTAACATTATATGGCAAAACAACATTTGCCGGGACAGCTAGTAAATAAATAAAAAAATAATAAATATAAATATTCATGCATACAAATTTTTGCACTGAGCGGGAATCGAACCCGCTCCTCCTGGGTGGCAGTCGAACGTTCCACCGCTACGCCACAGAGCCAGTCCTTATGAACAACACGACCGTTGTTCATACGTTATATTAAACAACATTACCAAACAACTTTACACGCTTTATTTCACGAATGTATCAACACAATAAAAGCACATTATCGATAAATCACCAACTATCGATAATGGTTCCACCCATCGCATTAGCTGAGTATGTGGCGATAGGCCAACTCGATACTGAGTTATCGAAAGATGCACAGCACTAATGTGTCTGTGGATACTGAGGTTTCCAAGCTATTTGTTGCGAGTGAAGTATGTTTGTATTTTGTCGTGAGAATGTACTCTTTTAAAATGTTAGTACACAAACCGCAGTGACTGGTAATATTTAACTGTAAAACAGTGAGTTATGATTGGATCAAGTTTGATTTGTAACGGTCCCTGTAGGGTACCTTCTTAAGTTTCTGATATTTCTATCTAATAGAACGATTGTCGATATAGCTACGTAGAACTATGTCGATTTCTTAGTAAAGATCAATGAATAAATATATATTACATGCTTATATTCACACCAGTAAATCCCCAAAGGGGTAGGTACAGGTATATTTACACCCACATTTCAGACATTCCTTCACGCTTTTGTCCCCGGAGGGTTAGGCAGAGGTGATTTAACACCCACTATTCACCAATCATTGAATTCGGTACCACGTAATGGGGGGTGAGCCTTTTGCCGTATTCCGGGCACTATTGTTGACTCGAGCCACGTATCTGTGGCTAAGTCTGGGTTGTATATATCTGTCTGATATTAAACAGCCCTATCCCTTAGTCACCTTGTACGACACCGCATGTGAAGAAATGGAGTGGTTCAAATTCTATTCTGCCGGGAACCCACATTTCGCCTACTATAATTTTTGATCGCAGGTAACAGGGGTGAGCTTCTTCCCGTGAAGTTTTTTTTGAAGTACAGAATACCGCGGCTATAATAACTTCGTGTTGTGTTCCCAGCGGTGAGTAGGGTAGCCAGAGTTCACTGGAGAATTTGTGCTGTTAATGGGAAGACTAAAGGCTTGTCCTGCTTTGTCTTCTACTGACGGCACAGAAACTCTGTACTTACAGGGTTGGTAGCGCGACTGTGACTCCTCTGGTGTTACAGACGTCCATAGATCACGGTAACCATTTTCCATCAGGTGGGCCCTGTAAGCACACGGCCAACTAAGTGGTATAAATTTTTTTTTATAATATATGTTAACTGTCGGATGGAGACCTATCCCAAAGCCGTCTCCTACGACCTCCTACTACGACTACCTACGAAAGAGATGGATTAGCTTTATTCTATTCCATCGAGAACCCATACAACGGCATGAATAGAAAAAAATTGACCCGCCCCGCAATGGGCAAATTATTGGTTTGTGACTTGAATTGTGACAAACTTTTGAATTACAGTAATTTGAAACCATAAAACAAAAGTAGGTACAGCAAGGATCAGATCGATCTTTAGAAGTAAAGTTTCGAAAATGATCTTAATACCCACTAATGATGTTAAATATCAAACTGTTTTATTAATTTTAATTGTATTATCGTCTGAACTAAATCTATTATCAGAACAATCAGTCAACAGGATGGAGGGAATACCAAGATATTAAGATCATTTTGAGTACTTTATTAGTCAAGAGCGATCTAATGCTGACTGTTCATGAAAAGTGCAAAATTGTGATCAATATACCTCTTTAATAATAATTATACAAGAAAAATCTTAAATTAAATTTTTTTTAAACCTGCGTTACAAAAAGCAATGGCTGGGATCCTAACCGGTAAAGCACTCCGTCATATTTTCAAAACGATCCAAGGTCCCCCCGACATGACAACCCTTGATTCAAAATATATATTACCAGGTATATCAGAGTTAACTTACACATCTTATTTTCGACTTTCTGAGGGTTGTTTATTGTGACGGGGGCTTTTTAAGTTTTAAATTTAATTTTTATTGTACACTTTCAAAACTGATCTACTCGTCAAGCTCTTTGATATGATGCCCATATTGAGGCAGTTGTGAAATAAAATATAATTCATTAATTTGTGATGGCGACCATTTTGGATTCGAAATTTGTCATAATGTATGGTATTCCACTAGTCAAGCCCTTTCATTTGATACCCATATTGAGGAGGTTGAGAAAAAATAGGTACTCCGTCATTTGGTAGCGGCGGCCATCTTAGACCCTTAGACACTCCCGAGAATATACCTTTCAATCAAAAAAAACTAAATCTTCATATCCGTTCAAGAGTGTAGCTCTTGAACTGACTATGCCATAGACAGACATAACCACACAGACACGTCAAACTTATCATCCCACCCATCATTTTTGCATCGGGTGTTTATAAGAAAAAATTGTCATCTCCATCATAATGCTGTAAAATAACTCAGGACTAACCTCTCCGTGCCATTTGTGTAATCTATCTTTTTCCTCCTCGGCGAGCTCGTGACCCCTCAACAATGACACCGGAGATATTTCACGTATCACTGAGTGCGATATGGGAGGAAACACAGCGTTTATTATACTGAATACGAACACACGTGTCACTTATATTCCCAATGGGGTGATTGATTTTGTTAACGCGTGTTTTAGATAATATTGAGTTTTATGGAACCATATCTCGATGTGTTTCAACCACTGCGGCGAGGTGGTACGCAGGAGGTGCGGTTGTGATCAGCTTAGCTGACGGGGTTAGAGGGAATATTAGTAATTTTAGTTCTAGTATTCTCTATAAACAAAAAAATACTATATATATAAAAACCGCGGTAGCCTAGTGGTATGGGTAATGGACTACTGAGACGAGGTCTCGGGTTCGATCCCAAGTTTTACCATGGCACACACCAATGACTTTTCGATGATTTTCGAAGTTATGTGTGTATTTATCGCAGGTTTATAAGTGCCCGGTTAATGGCAATAGGCTCGCCACCTATTACATTGGGACCTGAACATAAACTGGCGAAATGTGGGTGCTAGCACCTCTGCCTACCCCTTCGGGGATATAGGCGTGAGTTTATTAATTAATTTTAATTAACAAAAAAATACATTGGTGTGGTCGTATCGTGTCTCAGAGTTTACTCGGTCCTGATTGTCATACGAATGGTAGCCGTTACTGATAATGATTGGAGTCCATAAAAGTTTGACACCTCGGCTGATGGTAAATTAAAAACTATTAAAGACATTGGGAGAAGCCTATGTTCAGCAGTGAACTGCAATGGGCTAACAAGTAATCTATTTGTGCTTTGTAACAAAATATATTGCGAATAAGTAAAACACAGCAAATACAGATCCATTAGAACATAAGTTAGCTGACTCATCTCCCTCGGAGACATTTTTGTAACACAAAGTAAGCAATGTAATGTAATTCTGATTCTGTTTCTGAACTGCAATGGGCCAATTGATTCATTGATAGATATGTAGCATGTTACAATGGAACCACTTAGCTTAACAGCTTTATCAGATGCTTTTTCACGACCCGCTTGAGAGATCCAGACTGTAGGAACTAATGGCGGCTATTTAAAAATTAGCCTAAATCCACGGCGCTGCCCGTACATATATAATATCTGTATTCACGGCGGTTCTACTCAATCAATTATAATCAAATAAATGTAATATTTTAAGTGCCTCCTCATACCCGGGGGTTAGATTGGGACACCCATACCCGAAAAAGACCTTTAAGCGGGGAGTGAAAGAGTATATGAAGAAGCTGTCAAGGTGAGTGTCACCATTGTAACATGGTATATGTAAGTAATGGTGACACTCTTTTCTGAAACTTTGCCTTCAGCTTGCCATCAGGCGAGGCAAAGTCTAATTGACGACTGCTATATAAAAAGAAAGACCAGCTCGAAAGAGATGACCCTGAGTCGACTGAATGCAAGAGATGTGTCCCCGGCAATCTCATTTCCAGCAACCGACGATCCACAGACGGCGTACGTTTTTTTTTAATTTCTTTTTTTTTGTTTTAGTCCATTCGAGTCTGAAATAACCATGTATAAAACCTATACGTCAAGTCTCCCTACGTATCCGATAGTGTTTGGTTAGGTCATGCAGCATCACGCCGCTAATAATCACCACAAAGTGTCTCCATACAAACAAGCCTGTGAATTCGAGGCTACTGAACAGGCCCAGTTAAACAGTAATAGTTGGTAAATAATCAGTGCTACTGTTGCAATTAAGCACCAACAGACACGGGGTTAGAGATACAGGAAGAGTGATACATCCTGAAAATAGTCATCATCATCAACTGTGTGTTAGTCCCGGCCTTAGAGTCCAGGGTTCACTTGTCCGTTATATTTTTAGACAATATTTATAGTTGCCTCCTAATTGCATTCACATTTGACAGCCTCTAAAACATGGCGGTAGTGAACGCAACTGCTACGCAGGAGGTACGGGTTTGATTCCCGCTTAGTGGAAATATTTTTATGCATCATCATCATCTACATAGAGACGTATTTTCCTGATTGCATCCGAAGCCAAGGTGCTTTCGGAGCTCAGGGTCTGCCTTCCTGCTCTTCCTCTACTTCGCACTATCTTGAAGTTATATTGTAGTGAGACCATTCGCACGCATGTCACCCACCACGACGTCAAGCCAAGACTTATTGGGTCTGGACCCGTCGGGGGCCCCATTGCTAAGATATGGATGCCGTAGTCCCAGACCCGAGGGAGCCAACAATGACCCTGGATCAGCCGGGGCGTGCGAGGGATATAGCAGAGACTACCTCCCCGGCAACTGATAGCCTGAGACCTGCTGTATTAGTCGGTTCGAGTCCGACATAACCACTCCACTGTCTCCGGTAGGAGAATATCTGAGGAAATTGCTTTACGTTAAAAAGGCATTTAAAAAGAAGAATAAGATAATTCATAGCTGTCACCCACAAAAGAATTATAAAAGTGTAGATACGTCACGTATAACACAAAATACATCTCAATAGAATTTCAACACTATTTTCCGAACAATTTTCAATAGTCACATCTAGAAAAGTAGCACTCTGTATTCAAATGCGATGCTATCAGCGCTCTCCAGCCGCGGACGTCCTGTATACGCCATAAATTCACGCAATTTGTGGAACCAGTGTGTTTAGTACCAATTTACAATGCACTTTTGTTACTAACTACTCTTTGTTGTCTCTATAAGGGTCTTTACTGTATTAGTTCGTGTTATAAGATGGAATATAGACTTTTTTTATACCACTTAGGTGGCAGACAAGCACACGGCCCACCTGATGGGAAGTGGTTACCTTGGCCTATGGACGTAAGCAACAACAGGGGTGTTATACTCGCGCTGCCGACCATGAAGAAACCTTCTGATGCCCCTCTTGAAGAGCTCATTTCACAGCTTGAGTGTGCGTGGGATGATGTCAAACAATTCATCTGAGCACAAACCATTGAATAGGTGGTAGAACACACACAATCAGGCGAAGTCCCTCCTAAGACTAAGAGGTTCCACACTACCTGCGAGTATGGGATACAGTAATAGGCTCACCCCTATTACATAGGACCGAATACAATGATTGGTGAAATGTGGGTGTTAATTCACCTCTGCCTAACCCTCCGGGAATAAAGGCGTGATTATATGTATGTATATATATCTTTCCTTTGTCGCACCACTAAGACCTGGAATTCTTTACCAGCTCACGTGTTTCCTTCCTCCTATAGTCCCGGGTCCTTTCAGCTGGGCGTGAAAAAGCATCTGATGAATCCGGCAACCTGAGTGCCACCATTGTAACATGCTATGTGTATAATGGTGACCCTCTTTCCAGAGACTTTGCCTTTAGCTTACCATCAGGCGAGGTCAAGTCAAAAAGGCGCGTCCTATAAAAAAAAACATTGGAAAACTTACAGCTAGCCAGTTCATAGTCTTAAAAAAATAAATAGCTGAAGGTCATTAAAAAATTTCCACGAATAACAATAATTGTTTATTTAAGTAAGAGAAAAAAACAGTAGGTAGACAGAACCCCACCCCATCTCTTTTTATACGGTGTCGATCAAGGCGACTAAAGGATAGGGCTGTTCAATATCAGGTAGATATACCTGACTTCAGACTTAGCCTCAGCTAAATGGCTTGAGTCAACAATAGTGCCTGAAATACAACAATATTTTCACCCCGCAATAGTACAGCAATAGTATTACGTAGGAGAGAATACAATGATAAGTAAATGGAAAGTAAAAAGAAGGAGGTAAGACACGGTGGTATTTCCGTCCAATTGAGCAGTCCGACTGGGGAAGTACCTCCGCCCTACAGAATACCGCGGCTATAATAACCTCGTGTTGTGTTTCCGGCGATGAGTAGGGTAGCCAGAGCTCACTGGAGAGATTTTGTGCTGTCAGTGGGAAGACTAAAAGCTTGTCCTGCTTTGTCTTTTACAGTGACGACACAGAAACTCTTGTTTACAGGATTGGCAGCGCGAGTGCGACTCCCTTGGCGTAGCACACGTCTATAGGCCACGGTAACCGCTTTCCACAGGTGGGCCGTGTGCTTGTCTGCCAACCGAGTGGAATAAAAAAAAAATATCGGTGATAATTCACCTCTGCTTAACTCTACAGGGTTAAAAGCGTGAGTGTATATATATATATATATGTGTATGTATCCATAAAAATAAAACAAAAAAAATAAACCAATGTTACTACTAATACACATTAAAGCACTTTTTATCTGAAAATACATGAAACGGGTTAAATGAGTCGCTTCATGTACAATTAATGTGGCCATTAAATATCTTCTTACGACGACGGCGGTGTTCGGGTATAACGTGAGTGGAACTGGGGCATGAGGAGTGGGGCCCCACTGATAACGGATTAACATTTTTTATTATATATACGTGTACTGTCAGCTGCAGAGAAGCGGTTGCAAGGAAACGGCCCCACGATATAGGGATTAAATTTTATAATATCTTGTTAGTTATGTTCAAATAATATTGAGAATACATAGAACTTTCATTTGGGTGGGAGGGTTTGGGTTTCAACTACCTTCGCCCTGTTTACAATGGGGCAGAAAGGTTAATATTACAACCCGCCATTTGCTGCTGTCCGCACATATTTAACAATATTTCGACATTTCACGTAATATCCACTGGCACGAACGCGTTAGCAAACACCCCCCCCCCCCCCCCCCTCCCCTCGACACCCCGCCAAACATCAAGAACACATACTGTGTGTGAGTGTGTTCTACCGCCTATACAATGATTTGTGGTCAGATGTATTATTCGACGTGATGCCCACAGCTAAATTCCATCATCGCACCGCTCGCCATAGGCAAGGAATTCATCCTCATACATTGTGACCTGAGACGGTGAGCACTGTGCGGTATGAAAGAAACTTCATCCCACACACGCTCACGCTATGAAATGTCCTCCCAGCTGCGGTTTTTCCAAGCGTCTACAATATGGGGTTCATCAAGAGAGGCATGAGAAGGTTTCTTCAGGGTCGGCAGCGTGATTGTAACGCCCCTTTTTTTTTTTTTTTTTTTTTACGTGCGCAAAATCCCCACGGATACCTCCCCACCGGAGCCGGTGGAGAAGGTTATGTCGGACTCGAACCGACTAAAACGCACGCCGCCTGTGGGTCGTTTCGGTTGCCGAAGGTGAGGTTGACAGGCATATCCCTCGCACCCCGGCCGACCCAGGGCCATCTCTCACGATCTGGCCCTCTTCTCGGGTGTGGGGACCACAGAGTCCCCAACTCGTCCCCGGAAACGGGGAGGCGCGCCACGCGCGCCGCCGCCGCGGCCTGCTTCTGCCAGGGTGACAGGCGGCTTCACCTGTCACCCCCAGGCCGGCGCTCATGGGGGGCGGAGGTCGTTCATCGACCTCTGACGCCCGAGTTGCCTTCGTGCGCGGGCAGCTTGTCTTGCGATCCTTCGTCGCTCCCGCTGCCGCTCCCGCCCCGCCTCCTCCTTCACGAGCATTACTTGCTCGCAGAAGGAGGCGCCGGCCGCCCACGCATCCGCGCAGCGAACCATCGCCGCGAGCAAGGTGGAGAGCGTGAGAACCCTCACTCCCAGGGCCGCCACAAGCTCCCGCCTCGGCGTCTCCCACGCCGGACACTCGGTGAGCGTGTGCGGACCTGAGTCCTCGCTCGCGTCGCAGTGATGGCACTCGGACGTTGGCTCTTTCTGCATCCGACGCAGATACTTTCCGAAGCATCCGTGCTCGGTGATCATCTGCGTCAGACGGTACGAGAGGCTGCCGTGTGGCCTCTCTAGCCACTCCCCCATGATGGGTCTTACCGCCGTTACTACGGCGTGCCCTGATTGTAACGCCCCTGGTGTAGCATATGTCCATAGGCCATGGTAACCACTAGATGCGCCGTGTGGTTGTCTGCCACCTAAGTGTTATAAAAAAATTACAAAATCAAACCCCCACTCTACACGTTCGCCAAGAAGAAATCTTGGCTGACGCTTTCGCCGCTATGTTTGTCAACGTGCAGAGCAGACATGACCAGTATTCTTGTCAAAGAATGTCGCATTCGTATACCATTTACTCTCAGCTCCACATGGATACTTAAATCGTTTACACGTATTTTGTATATTTAAATTCACAATTGGTTGTCCGCTTTCAGTAGGACCACACCCGCCCGACCAAGTGCAATGAGGTGCCGGCTTAGTGCCAAACGCATGGTTTGTGTGCGAATAAATTAGTGGCAAGTACCACGACTTGGTACTAACTTGTGCACCAATATTGTATTCGGGAAATGAACCTTTAACATGTGTTTGTGATTCGTACTCCCGATGTACAGTTAGCATAAAATGTGAATGATGATTGCACAGATGTTTTAAGTTTTTTTTTCATACCACTTAGGTGACAGACAAGCACACGGCCCACCTAATGGAAAGTGGTTACCGTGGCCTATGGACGTTTGTTGGGGCTGGCAGCGCGACATTCTTCTGGAGTCACAGTCGCGCTGCCAACACTGTGAGTACAGAGTTTCTGTGCCGTCAGTGTAGAAGACAAAGCAAGACAAGCCTTTAGTTATCCCACTAACAGCACAAATTCTCCAGTGAGCTCTGGCTACCCTACTCACCCCTGGAAACACAACACGAAGTTATTATAGCCACGGTATTATCACTTTGAAGTAAATATGATATCATTAACGATCTAAAATTCTTCAATTTCTCATTTTCTAACTTACGAATATAATATCGAAGGTATGAGTGTATTTATCGCAGGTTTATAAGTGCCCGGTTAATGGCAATAGGTTCGCCACCTATTACATTGGGACCTAAACATAAACTGGCGAAATG
Organism: Eilema griseolum; assembly: GCA_963662185.1. Lineage (NCBI taxonomy): Eukaryota > Metazoa > Arthropoda > Insecta > Lepidoptera > Erebidae > Eilema > Eilema griseolum. The sequence continues at coordinate 4,691,670 of OY759255.1, forward strand.
TGGGTGCTAGCACCTCTGACTATCCCTTCGGGGATATAGGCGTGAATTTATGTTATGTTATGAGTAAAATATTTAATATTGATAGACGGCCTCTGTGGATGCCACAGCGGTAGAACGTTCGACTGCTACGCAGGGGGCGCGGGTTTGAGTCCCGCTCAGTGCCAATATTAACATACACACATATAATCACACCTTTATCCACAGAGGGTGAGGCAGAAGTGAATTAACACCCACAATTCATTGTATTCGGTCCCACGTAATAAGGGGTGAGTCTATTGCCATGCATCTGAGGCTGAGTCTGGGCTGTATATATCTGTCTGATATTAAACAGCCCTATTCCTTAGTCGCCTTATACGACACCTCATGGGAAAAAACGGGGTGGCCCAAATTCTACTCTGCAGCGAATGTATGAATATGTATATTTGCATTGATCTGGGTATTTCTATGTATAATATGTATGCATTTAAAAAAAAAAGTATCTAAGTATGTTTATCCGCATTCCATAACACAAGCTGTTAAACTATGCTTACCATGGGTCTAAATAGCGATGTGTAGAATGTTGTAGAATATTTATTTATTTATTATTAAATGTTTACATATAATATATTTACTGCTTTACATAAATAAATTATATTCACGCCTGTAGATTCCTGAGTTGTTTCAACACCTACATTTGGCCAATCATTACTTTTAGTCCCACGTAATATAGGATTTAGCCTATTGCCGCCAAGCAGGCCCTATTCAACTACGCCGAGAATCAACTCAGAAATAAATGATTTGAGAATGACTTAGACATTCACATGTCTAAGTCAATGATACTTCATGAAGTAACTTTGACTTAGACATGTGAAAGTTACTTCAAGAAGTTAAAACATGTGGTTTAATAAAGGAAAACAATCTTGAAAAAAAAAGACATTCACATAGCGTAAAATTCGCCGGGATATTTACCATGTTTATTGTTTTTTTTTTGCTGAGTAACCGATATTTCGCTGTTACAAGCGCCATGATCACGGTGTCAAACAATAAACATGGTAAATATCCTGGCTAGTTTTACAGTATAAACTCAGAAATGGTTTACCTTGCTTTTACAGTCAGATTATAATATATTTATGATTGCAGTTGACATAACTATACTAGGTCACAACTTACATATGCCTAAGGAAAATCTTCAAATATTTTCTAATAATGCATACTGTATGGCAATTAGCATTTATAATTAACTACTCGCTCAGCTTAAGACTCTAAAGCCTAAGACATTTAAATATAAACTATTCTAATTCCTTCTGACTAAATGTTACTATTCCATGAAAGACTTCCTAAGCGAACGTTTTGAATCTAAAATTGATTTATTCTGTGAATATTGACTTGTTTAACCTATGATTTGACAGCTTGTAATTATATAACTACTATTAAGACCATATCATTTAAACAAGGAATTATTATTAATTGTATGTTGACATTATTTAAATTTGTATTACAACCTTTCAATATTTGTACTCTGGGTCAGCAGAATATTATGTACAAACAATTTTGACACAATATTCTTAGAAATCAATAAATCTTATCTTATCTTAAAAAGTGCGTCTATGGCTGTATTTTACCGTCTGTACCATGGTGAGTGTTCTGTGAGCTCTTCCAATTAGTCCCACCCTCCCCTTTCCTACATAGGACCACACGGGCATACCTTAGATGTCACCCGCACACGGTGCAGAACATGCGATCAAGAACCAAGCGGTTCGGTGACTCTTTCCTCTGTCGCACCATTAAGGCCTGGAATTCATTACCAGCTCACGTGTTTCGTTCTTGCTACAGTCCCAGGTCCTATAAGCGTGGCGTGAAAAAGCATATGATGAGGCCGTCAAGCTGAGTGTCACCATTGTCACATAGTATATGTAAGTAATGGTGACCCTCTTTTCTGGGACTTTGCCTTCAGCTTACCGTCAGGCAAGGCGAAGTCTTATATATATATATATATATATATATATATATTAGTTTATACTCTGTACCAAACTTGACTGAAGACGGTATGGCACAGAACTAAACTATACCCAAGTAATATAACATCTAGTTAAGCCCTTTCCCGTGCCCCTCACATAATCCCTTATGTCATTTAATCTACATTAATTTATGTATACCCAAAGTTTCAATATACAAACAAGACAAACTAATATAATCTCGTACTTTAACATATAGTTGATATTTCCATGATATAGGTACCGTTAATGGCTATAATTCTGTAGTCCACTAAAGTCCACTGTATGATAACAGAAGTTTATGTGTGGCCAGAAAACTGGCCGAAGTTAAAATGTTTTTTACAATATAATGAGTCAATTTCAATCAAGTCAAGTCAGACTATCGTAGTCCACTGCTGTAGGCTTCTTCCAATGTTGGGAGGTTTTAGCCCACTGTTTCCACACTGGCCAGACGGGTTGGTACAGGATTACATTTCGAGTTTTCCTTTCCTCGCAGTAATATCATCTGCGTATTTTTCCATTAGTCGGTAGAGATGACAGAGGTGGTTATATTCGTTTTCTTTCACCGTCATTATATGGATACTACATAAATGAAATGAAATTAAATTAATGCGCGAACTATTTCTACTGGTGATTGATTGCACTTGGTGAATATTTTTTATGTTAATCATAAAAATATAATCGCCAGTTTCGTGGCTCAATGTTAGATGAGAAGATGCAACTTGCAGCGTTATTGCCAGAACTTGAGCATACTGCTCCAGCGTCACTAAATTTAATTAAGTCTCGCTATCTTTGTGAAATCTTAAATGGTATTTATTGAATATCAGTTCCTGTTTCCTGAATGATAAAAGTTTGTACTTTTGCTTAGTTTTGTTTGCATTATATTGTCGAAAGTATGCGGATATAATTCATTAAAAGATACAGGGTTCGAATCCTGCTATTAAAATACTTATGTGTAGACACTGCTAACACTAGTTCTTTAGCTTAAATAGTGGGGTTAGGAGAAATATTAGTAATTTCGGTGACTAAATATATTAAACTGTATATATGCTTCCTATTTGTCCTACTGGAAATCTTTTGGTGTATAATAAAAAACATCTATCTACCTAAAAATTTTCTTTCAAAAAAAATTTGAAGGGGCTAGGACACGGCGGTATTTCCGTCCAATTGAGCAGTCCGACTATAGAAGTACCTCCGCCCTAAAAAAACCGCTTCCATAACAACTTAGTGTTGTGTTTCCAGCGGTGAGTAGGGTAGTTAGACTAGAGCTCACTGGAGAGTTTGTGCTGTCTGTAGGAAGGCTTGTCCTGCTTTGTCTTCTACACTGACGGCACAGAAACTCTGTGCTTACAGGGTCGGCAGCGCGAGTGTGACTCCTCTGGTGTTACACACGTTCATAGGCAACGGTGGCCACTATCCATCAGGTGGGCCGTGTGCTTGTCTGCCACCTAAGTGGTGCAAAAAAAATCCCGAAAGGTGAAAATACTTTTGGGGACTAAACATGGTTGCCTAGATAGCCATTTTATGCCACAAAAAAGTACCTATTGTCTTTTTGCTGTAGTCCACTTAGAGCACCAAGCTGAATACCACCTGAGTGAAAAGCACCTAGACTTGTCCATAAAGAGCATCTATCACTGTATCCGTTCTTTGTGCACATAAAATAAAGAGATATTTTATTATTATTATTAACACCCACAGACAGATGTATACAGCTCAGACTCAGCCTCAGGTGCATGGTCAACAATAGTGCCCGGAAGACGGCAATAGGCTCACCTCCTATTACGTGGGACCGAATTCAATAATTGGTGAAATGTGGGTGTTTATTCACCTCTGCCTAACTCTCCGGGGATAAAGGCGTGATTATATGTATGTGTGTATGTATGATTTTCGGTCCCACGTAATGAAGTGAGAATATTGCTGTCAAATAGTCGTGGGTGATGTCTACTGTACGATGGAGAACAGACATTTTAACCCTTTATTTTTTCAAAAAATAAAAGGATTTTCAACAGATTTCATCGCAAATTATTGTTTTATTTTATTAATGACGTTGAAACCCGCCGATTTAATATGAAAGCACTGAAATAATACTAAATAAACCGCGATGGAATCCATTAATAGTGATTTAATTTCAATGAGTGGTACTCGAGTAAAAATATGCCTCAATTATTATCAGTTTATCAATTTATTAATTTGTATTGCCGCGTTGGTGGAGTAAAATAGGGTCACTCCATCTCTCCCTGTATCCTAGATTTTTTTTTCCTTTCAACAGGAAATATACACACGTGATGATCCATAGCACGAATTTTCTTAACCTAATTCGGACACTAGTTCCTCACAAAGGATAAATTTATCAGGAGTATAATTTTTGCCTTCATAATGTATTTTTTAGTTTCTTGTGCGTGTATTATTTGTTTTGTTTTTATGAGAAAATACAAACATGTACAGCACAGCCCGCTTGACGGCAACAGGTTCGCCCCCTATTACATGGAATTGAAAACCGCGGTAGCCTAGTGGTATGGGTAATGGACTGCTGAGACGAGCTCTTGGCTTCGATCCCAGGTTTTACCATGGCACTCACCAATGACATTTCGATGCTTTTCGAAGTTATGTGTGTATTTATCGCAGGTTTTTAAGTGCCCGGTTAACGGCAATAGGCTCGCCACCACATTGGGACCTAAAGATAAACTGGCGAAATGTGGGTGCTAGCACCTCTGCCTACCCCTTCGGGAATATAGGCGTGAGTTTATGTTATGTTATGAAAATCTAATTCGGTGACCTTTTAAGTCATAAGATAACTTAGAAAATATATTAAAAGTTCATTTAATCATCTCTAAAAACCTCTTCACTTAAATATTATTGCACAAAAATATACAACAACAGGTAATATTATTATGCTCGTTTTTTTAGTTTTCAATAAATGTATGGCAATCTGTCGTATTTGTTGACATATAAGATTATTGCTCCACTCTCTTGAGTAGTAGCGTGATGATATTTAGCCTGTAACCTTCCTCGATAAACGAACAAACAAACAAACAAACTCTTCAGTTTTATAATAGCAATATAGAAGTATAGATAACGTATATCATTTTTAATTAGGTGACTTGCAACAATCATACAACACAATTTACCCGAAAATTCTCGAAGAGCACCTTAATTTTTGGCAATCTCATAATTTTCGCCATACAAATATAATCTCATAATTTTGCAGAGTTAATTAACTGATCTGACAAAGACATGCAGAGTTAATGAAAATTCGTTTAAAAAAAACCTAATTATACTGCCGACCTTCGTCAGATGTCACCCGTTCGCACCTTATTAACCATTATACTCAGTGATATGGGTTAATTATTGTGTATGGGGTTTGTGATATACGGTGTTTTAAACTTCGGTAAAGTCAGTATACTACTTAGGAGGCGGACAAGCACACAGTCCACGGATGGGAAGTAGTTAACGTGACCTGCGTGTGCAGCATCTGTAAGAACCTTTTAATGCCCTTCTTGAAGAACCCCATATTATAGTCGATAAAACAACTACAAGGAGTTCATCTCACAGCTTGAGCGTGCATGCAAGTGCACAGTGCGTGCATCATCCTATGCACGTACACAGTGTGCACTGTTTCCAATCTTAATGTGTGAGATTGGACTCCTTGTCTTCAGGGAGCGGTGCGATGATAGAATGTAGATGTGACCATCACGTCAATGATATGCAGATGGATGCTAAGTCCCTGTAGAGGCAGCGTACGTTGCGCGTCGGGGTCCCTGTGGTTCTCACACCCGAGGAGGGCCAGATCGAGAGAGATGGCCCTGGGTCGGCTGGAATGCGTGGAATATGCCTGTCAACGTCAACTTCGATAGCCAGAAACGTCCCACTGGCGCCGTGCGTTTTAGTCGCTTCGAATCCGACATAACCTCTCCCACCGGCTCTCACTTTTATCCGTGGGGACATTTTACACGTAAAAAAAGTACACTATGGGTTCTATTACTGTTCTATATTTAGGTATAGTTTCACATATTATGACCCCCATGTTGCAAGACAAACGAGTCCTAAGCACACGTAGATTGTTTTGATATCATCTATGGCGAGCATTTGAACTTCTCCACCATAGCACCCCGTGTTATCTTCAAGAGATACCCAAAAAGGCGTTCTGCATATAGAATATAAGTTGTGACGTGACTGGGTGCTCATGATATGAGTCGGGACTGGGACTGCGGCCCCAGATTCCACTTTTAAAAATAATACCACAGATTATTCTAGCCGCGTGCCGCGTGGTTCCCGGCAGAGTAGAATTTGGACCACCCCATCTCTTCCCATGTGGTGACGTACAAGGCGACTAAGGAATAGGGCTGTTTAACATCGGACAGATATATACAGCCCAGACTCAGCCTCAGATGCATAGCTCGAGTCAACAATAGTGTCCGAAATACGGCAATAGTCTCACCCCCTATTACGTGGGACCGAATACAATTATTGGTGAAATGTAGGTGATAATTCACTTCTGCCTAACCCTCCAGGGATAAAGGCGTGATTATATGTATATGTATGTAATTATTCTACTAACTAACCAGTTTTTAATAAGGTGAAATCGCCAGGTACTATGGGGTGACATTGGGAAAAGTTATTACAAAAGATTTTAACTTCAAGTAACAAACTGAAATTGAACAAAAGATCTGTCTCAATTTGTTCATTGCTTTAAAAAGTAAGATAATGGAGTTATATTCCCAACTACATTTTGTTTTCTGTTTCCAAGCGAACAAACTAAGTCATTGCAGTAGAATGAAAGAGGAAAGCTTAATTTTGTTAAATTGCAAAATTTCAGTGACTTTCAACACTCCGCAGCTTTTTGGATAGCCACGTTTCGCTGCCTTAACCAACAATTACAACAACAAAAATGCATTATAATACAACTAGCTGACTCGCCCCGGCTTCGCCTGTGGCATAATTTGATACCACATTTATCACCTTTAAGCAAATCTGCCCATATTTTTTGTATAGGAATCTGTCCGATTTGTTGTCATTTATGATTACTGCTTAATTTGATTACTCTCTTAACTAGTAGCGAGATGATATTAAGCTTATAACCTACCTCGATAAACAGACTGTTTAACACAAAAATAATTTAATTATAGGAAAAAAAGATATGCGTGACCAGCCCCTCGTAGTTTAGTAGCTCAATGGTTAAAGCATTATCCCTGTAAGAGACTGATCACTGGTTTAAGTCCTGTCTGAGTCTTCACTTTTTCTAATATTAATCGATTTGAATAGTTTGCTAGCATACAATTTGATTTTAATTTTTATTAAAACATAAAATTTTTCAATTTAACCAAACAAACAAACTCATCAACTTCATAATATCAGTTTAGATAACGCTAGTAGCGTAGTCTGAACGCGTTAGGAGCGCGTTAATGCCCCAGATCTTGTAGTTGGCTCTCGGCTTCTTTTGTGATCCTTCGTAATGCCCGCAGATTCCCAACGATATTATTATCGTCAAGTACGAGTCTATTAATTTGAAGTTGAGAAATTTTTTTTACCACTTAGGTGGCAATGTCATTGTAAGCCTTTGAGGATGCTGTTAGGCAAAACCGGTTAGTTCTAACAAATAATTAAAGTAATGTGGAAAAGTACAAGTAAGTTATCAATATGTGTAACAACAAATTCCACCAAGTGCCATCAATCTACAGTATAAATATTAAGAACAGAGAGTTTCTGTGTATTCAGTGCAAAAGAAAAACTGGATTGGCCTTTTTTTACGTGCGAAAAATCCCCACGGATATCCCCCCACCAGAGCCGGTGGAAGAGGTTATGTCGGACTCGAACCGACTAAAATGACTTTTCCCACTGATAGATCAAAATCTCTCCAGTGAACTTCAGTGGACAATTTACCCTGGCTACCATAATCAACACCGGGAACATAACAGAAGGTTATTGTGGCCACGGTATTCTGTAGCGCGGAAGTGCTTCCCCATTCGAACTGTTCAATTGGGACGAGAATACCGTCGTATCCTGCCTCCTGGTAAAATTATTATTAGGAAGATTCTAGAGGTATTTCAATCTGAACAAGCACCACGTCAATCCCTTACAACCCTCTTAGCAAACTTAATACGTGAATTGACTTGTAATATTGGTGAAGTTTCTTTTGTCAGAAGGTGGCCACAATCCGGATTATAAGTGTTCATTTTTATCCACGTAATTTCTGTGGAATATCCGTGTATTTTGTTCATTTTGAAGTGTTATTGTTTAGTACAATTTTAGCTATTTTGTTATATTAATACAGATACTAGTTAGTTTAGTTACAATTTAACCAAATGTAACAATTAGTTTACTTTTAATTTTATATCCCCACTGAAAAGTATTTATTATTGCATTTGTATTTTTTTTTAATAATGCCCATAACGATGGGCAATGTCAACAATGGATAATATGTCACTAGTAGTTTTAACAATGGCAACGAAATACCTTAAATTATGTGAATTTCACCTGTCAATCACCTGTCAAAGGCAATTTATACCCAATGGACCTATATTACCCAAATCATCTGAGATGGGTTTGTCTAGGAACTTGAAATTTCAAAAATCAGGCTATTTCAATTTTTTTGCAAGAAGTAATATTCTTCAAAAAAAGAATTAAAGTATTAAGGTAAAAATATTGATTTAGGTTGCTAATCAACCGAAATTAATAATAGTACCTTATTTTAATACTAATGTTATCGGGATATTTACCAAGTTGTATGTAGGTGAGTGACCATAATAGTTTAAATACCAATATTACCTTAGACCCTCCAGTTAATCTAAATTGCTTGTATAAATAGAGAGTTTACATTGGTAGTGTACATAGAATTTAAATCCAGGACCTCTCAATTGAAAGGTTGACTCCTTAAAACCACTAAGCTACTGACAGTACAGAGGTCACCCTCAACTCACTCACACACAACAACCATTTGACATTTGGTCCTATATTTGGTCACTCAAACTCGCATTCAAACTTATGTCTAACAACAATTTTGTCAGTAAATCATACAATGACATAACAATACTTCAACATTATCAACAGATGTCGTTAGAGTCAATTAATATGCCAACCCCAAATCGCGCTTACAAAGTTTGAGCAAGTTTGCATATACAAGTTATTGAACTACTTTGGTTCCAACTGAATTATTGTTGAAGGTTGTTATAGCACAAAGTTGATAACTAATAACATATTAGAACTTCTGTTATAATTATAATATCGATGTTTTATTTTGGAACAATTTTGTGGTAACAAAGCTTATTTCCAACTAGTATATCTTACTTAATTTTTGTTCACTCGTTCATGTTTAGTATTGAAAGCAAATAATTTGAATCAATGTAATATATTTATTTTACTTGCAATCTGCTCGTGGTTCTGCCCGCTTGGATGTCGGATACCGTAACTTTTGCTCATATCTAAAATCTTACTGATCGAATTGCAATCAACCAAACATAAGATTTTAAATTTAACCTTTTAAACAAAATGCTCGCATAAAAATTCGTTCTTTAGTTTTTGGATCCATTGCGGACCAACAGACGTGAATTCCAAAAAAAATAATATTTTTGTTTCAGTATCGTTAATATAATATAACGCAAGTATTTTTTATATAACTCGAATGTACACATACGACTCTTTCGCGATTATATATCAAATCAAAATCGTATCAATTAAATCGTTTATTTGCTTCCAATATGGTCACATGGATTATATCTTAGAACTAGAAGGTACAGCATATTCTGCTCCATAGTACGTATTATAGATATATGGGGCATATAATAATATAGCACATACTAGGCTACGCTTTCCAAGTTGCCCCCATACTGAGGCAACTCGAGCGTCAGAGATCGATGAATGACCTCTACCCTCCATGAGCACAGGCCTGGGGATGATAGGTGGAGCCGCCTGTCACCCTGATAGGGGCAGTCTGCGAGTCTGCGGCGGCGGCGCTCGTAGCGCGTCTCCCTTTTTCCGGGGACGTTGGGAACTCTGTGGACCTCACACCCGAGGAGGGCCAGACTGAGAGAGATGGCCCTGGGTCGGCCGGTCTGCGAGGGATATGCCTGTCAACCTCACCTTCGGCAACCAACAATGTCCCACAAGTGCCGTGCGTTTTAGTCGGTTCGAGTCCCACATAACCTCTGGAACTGGCTTCGGCTGGAGGTATCCGGGGGGATTTTTCACACGTAAATAGAAGCTACTTTTTACTGCTAAATACCCATGCAAACAGGACTTACACAAATGACTTAATAAGGCGAAACTAGTTATTAATAAAGCAATATCACCTATATTTTATACACCACTTTAGTAATATAAAATAATATTTTTCTACAAATACCTATTGATAACAAGTACGATATTTAATTTTATCAGACACTTGGCACATCAATATTGCACCGTAAAAACTGATCACATCGTCAATGAGGCTGTTATAGGCGCTTATGCAATAAGAATGATTATAGAAAATCAACGATGCTATTAGATATAATCATTAAACTTTATGAACAATCGGTGGGTGATAGATAAAATGATACGATGAGTTCACATTTTAGGGAGAAAATAATGTTATAACACTTTATCATTAGAGATAAAAGTGTAAAGTAACGAGCGAGAAAATTTGAATTTAAAATTTGAATATAAATTTTTGCTCAAATTATATTTTTTTACAATCGCCCTTGAAAGTTGTTGAACACTAAGAAAATTACTTTTGATATCGAATTTGAAATTGATTCGAACGATAAAGAAATAGATAATTCCATCAAACAAATAAATTCGTTATTATTAATGACATTGCTCATTCATTTGTAATTTAATTTCAGTTGATTTAGATTAGAATAAGTTTACGTCCAATATTAGACTTGAACCTGTCACTATTCCCTTATAGAGACGTCCTAGACCACAGAATTTCTTTAAGATAGAATGGCCATGTGAGCCTGAGTCTTGAGACTTTGCCTTTAGCTTACCATCAGGCGAGGTGAAGTCAAGTTGGCGTGTTCTAGAAAAATAAATTTAGACTTATTATTATTTCAATATCACTTGATTTTAATTGTGAATTAGATGTTTAATATACATCTAATGTCTAAAATTATTATAAAATCTAAATACAATTTGTTCATTTGAATTTAATTCACCCAATAAATGTAAATATACGATTTATTTTTATGAAATTTTAAAGTAATAAGTATAATTCAAGCCCCGTCTGAATCGTTTAATTTTTTCCTATCTTAATTAATTACTACGATTTATTGTTATTATACATAAGGGTAACCACTTACCATCAAAACGGAATAACAATAAATTAAACGAGTAAGTGATCAATTTGCCCCTGAATATGGGAACATAGGAACTTCTACTTAATCAAAAATTTCCCCGCGACCATTGTACAAAAGTTGTCCTAATTAGGCAGGACATTAGCTCCACGTGGCGGCCAAATTTATAGGGATACCCTCCAAAGACGAAATTAATATATGGGCCATGGTTCCCAAGTTGTAGAAGGTAAATAATTTGCGATCTGAGAGGACGTTGGGAATATTAGTACCATATGCCGTTTTATAATACAGATATTATTTTTAACTTAGTGTTTGATTTTGATTTAATAAGTAATTATAAAAATAATATATATTAGCCTACTAAAACTCTATTGTGTCCACATTATTCAATAGCTATGATTCCCGGCAGATTAGAATTTGGCTCATCCCATCTCTTCCCATGACTATTCCCCTAACTTCAGACAGATTTATACAGCCCAGACTCAGCTTCAGATGCATGGCTTGAGTCAATAATAGTGCCCGGAAGATGGCAATAGATTCACCCCCTATTACATTGGACCGAATTCAATGATTGGTGAAATGTAGGTGTTAATTTACCTCTACCTAACCCTCCGGGGATGAAGGCGTGATTTTGTGTTAAGTATATTATTATATTATATGTGTGTTATATATAGTGCACGTATAAATGTGCGTTCTCTAAATTTTCATAACTAACCCAAAACAAAAAAACTTAAACAAACACACGGTCTATTTGATGGGCAGTGGTGACCATTAAATCATACTCCTGCTGCCAACCCTATAACAACCTTCTAATGTCGTTCTTGAAGTACTCCATTTATTACATTCAACAATTCATAACATTATAATAGAAATTAAAATAGGTTTGTATACAAGTCTTGATGATATTGTACATTATACTCTGTGATTTAATATCATTTCATTTGTCATATTCCTATTTTTCATCATAAATAGTTTAGTGATGAAGAAATAATGTTATTTCACCACAAAGGTGAGTTAAACGAATGTAAACGTACTTTCATTAATATATTCTTTATAAACTTACGGTCAATTGCCTAATGTAAAAAGCGTAACATTCAAATTGTTCAATACTTCAATGCAAACAAAACGACAAAATAGTTGTATCATATATCTTCAAATCGATCGGAAGCATATTTTGTTTTACTTCGGGCAATACTATAAATGCATAAAGCGTACAGGGGAAAATATTCCCTAACGTTCAGAAAACATGTTCTAATATGTGTTGTATCACATTTTCCCTGTTTTCGACGTGCATCCGACCACTATAATTCACTTCGAAACTTGACAAAAGTTGAAATTTTATCGTAAATTCGAAATATTTCCAAAACTTGTAAGTACGAATATCGGAAACTTGAGTGATTTACTATACAACTTCAGAATATAAATGAGAGTGCCGGTGAACATTCGGCGGTACCATTCACGCTTTGCCAATTCCAATAAAATTAAAAACTTTTTGATGAATTTGCTTAAAAAAACAACAAATGTTTTATAAAAATTAATTTGTTTCAAATCAATTCGATCACAATGTCGAAAATTTCAATTTAAAATTCCAAACACTTAAACATTCAAATTTAAACGTCCATCAACTGAAACCATCGGAACTATCTCCGTGAATGCCCAAAATACGTCACGAACAATCGGACAAAATAATAATTAAACATACCAGTGAGTAACAGCGATCCTCATAAACGCTCACCGACTGACAGGTGTCAACGCTGTCAGTTCTCCCTCCAATTCTACGATGACGTCACGTCGAGGTGTTTTCGTCGCGTTTTGCTTTATTTACGTCGACATAGATGATAGTTGTGTGATAGCTTAGATTAATCTATCACGATATTTATTTTTGTTGTTATTTTTGTAGAATTCAATACAAATAAACGTATTGAATGAAAAAAGAAAATGATGTATTAGATCAAATCGTGATAATAACTGTCAAGGCTCAGAGATAGTTTGGGACATTTTAATCAATCAATGACTACATTTTTTCTAACTTAGCTTCAGCTGATGAAAAAGGTTTCTCAGGAAACTTGCAATGCTTGGTACTTATTCGTACAATATTTATTATAGATCTGGTTATGTGAACTAGATTTTTTAACACCACGGTTCTAATAAAATCTAATATAGTTCTCCGAGTTTCTTGCTGGTATCTTCTCAGTAGAACTAACCTACATAACCAGCGAAAGAATCATTTTGCAATTTTTTTTTAATACCTATAGAATACGTCAATTAGACTTCGCCTTGCCTGATGATAAGCTGAAGGCAAAGTCTCAGAAAAGAGGGTCACCATTACTTACACATACCGTGTGACAATGGTGACACTCAGCTTGACGGCCTCATCATATACTTTTTCACGCCCCGCTTAATGGACCCGGGACTGTAGGAAGAAGGAAACACGTGAGCTGGTAATGAGTTCCAGGCCTTAATGGTGCGACAGAGGAAAGAGTCACCGAACTGCTTGGTTCTTGATCGGATGTTCTGCACCGTGTGCGGATGACATCTAAGACCTGCACGTGTTGTCCTGTGTAGGAAAGGGGAGGGTGGGACTAATTGGAAGAGCTCATCAGAACACTCACCATGGTACAGACGGTAAAATACAGCCATGGACGCAACATCTCTATGCATCTATAAAGGTAAATATTTAACAAATACAACAAACACCTAATAGCAAACACAAATAGCTATTTGAAATGCCACGAAGAAAGTTTGTTGTTATTATATTTATTAAAAATTTAACTTCATAAGATTTTTCAAACTCTACAAGAAAACAATTCCAAGCCCAGTAATTCTTTGAGTAGATTGGTAAGAGTAGTGTACTCACACACATGCCATTTAAACTTAATAGTATTAGATCCCTCCGGGATCACTGCAACTTTACAAGCTTTATTGAATAGAAACATGAAACAAAGGGTTGTACTAGAAATTGAAACATAAAAGAAAACTCTAATACGTTTCTCAGTACATTACGATAATATCTTATATAAAAACAAAATAATCGTAATCTTTTCGAAAAAAAATCTGACATAAGTACATAATTTTAATACGAGAAACAGGATTCACAAAGTCGGTGATTCGTTTGTAGGCAGCTGTATAAAAATATTTAATAAAATTCCTTAGGATTTCATTAACGTGCCACTACATAAATTCAAAATAGAAGTGAAAAAAAACTTTAATGAATAAAGGTTACTATAAAGTAGATGAGTATCTTGATGATGTAAATGCGTGATCAAAAAGTCTCTTGCTTGCTCGCACGAAATAAATTGTAAACTAAACCAAATTTAAAAAAAAAAAGAATTCTTCCAAGTTCTAATATAGTTTTCTGAGTTTATTGCTGGTATCTTCTCAGTAGAACTAACCTACCAAACCAACGAAAGAATCCCTTTCAAATGGTTATTTTTACATTATTTATTATTTTTATATTATTTTTTGACATAATTGTAAAATTTTAACGTTCATATGTGCTCTTTATGCACTTAAACTGAAGAAAAGAAATTAATTCTTTGAATAAAAATATTGCATACGATTTTTGGATGTTACATTCCCATTGCAAATAGAACATGCAGCAAATGTTTGTACATGAAATGAAATGAAGTATTGCTGATTATAATATCGACGTGGTATCAGCTGGTGAATAAAAGTAACATCAAAGTACGCGTATTTTGAGTTTATGTTATGCCGCATTTATATTTGTATGACATACACGGATCAGACGGTTACTTTCTTTTCTTCTTTCCATTTCGATGGCTTCTGCAGCGAATCCGTGCAATTTCGCCAATGTCAAGTAAATGTCTTTAAAATTATTATTGGCGAGACGTCAATATCAATTTTTTCAAGTAGTGGTCCTTTAGAATGATTGTTGATGATGATGATGATGATGAGATGATTGCTGCCTCAGTAAAGTTATGGGGACTTTACTAGAAGCTAGAAGAGACTTAGCAACACTTTTTTATTGTTTTAATTCATTGCGGCTATACAATGGAGCCGTTTATCCGTATCGAAGTTTAACAAGTAATTTATAGTAAGAGACGATCTATCATCAGTTAATTGGTCCATAGAAAAGAAAATCAGACCCACAATTCGTTCATTTGTCTAGAACTATACATTTACATTTTTTTTCAATACATTACTTGTTAAACTTGAATTCGGACAAATGGCGGCATTGAGAATCCGCAATGAATAAAATAATAAACATAATTTGTAATATTCTAGTAAGATTCTAGTCTATTTCATAGTACACTCTGCCCCTGCTGCTTTGCAACAATGATACGTGCTGCAGAGTTCGGAATCATAATTTAAACCCCAATAACGTATAAAATCACCCAAGAAACTACATACATATTATACAGAAAACTCCCACACTTGTCTAATATGACGTACGTGTCAAAATTCCCGCGCATTTCCGAACTGTCATGGCGACGCAATACCTGTCAGAAATGAGGTGTTTGTTTTATTAACCTTATGACAAGGGAGAAAGTAATAAAGTTTGCTTTTCATACGTTTTTTACTTCACAATATAATATACCAATAACTGAGCGGCTAAATAACATACCAATAACTGGCTAAGTATGAAAGTAATACGTGGTATTAGCGATAGAAAGTGATTACCGTAGCCTATGGACATGTGCAATACCAGAAGAGTCACTCATGCTGTCCACACTTTTTTTAAGTGTGTAAAATCCCTCAGAATCCCTCTCCCCCTCCGGAGTCCGGTAGGGAAGGTTATGTCAGACCAGAACCGACTAAAACACACGCCGTCTGATGTGAGAACAGAAAGTTTCTGCACCGTCACTGCCATCAATTTAGATTGCAATGAATTGAGTAGTATTGATATTTTTGAATCCATTTGTATACGATGCATAAGCAATTTCATCCTTTAAACCTATATCTAATGCACAAAATTTTAAGTCGTATACATATTGAGAACTCACTTGTGCTTTTCCACATTATTTTTAATTGTTATTAGACTTGACCGGTTTCGCCTTACGGCTATATGTGGAAAAGTACAAGTGTTTTCTCAATATGTGTAACAACCAATTCCACTAAGTGCCATCAATCAACTGTATAAAAAGTCTTTAACATGGTACTTCAAGTGGCATACAATAATCGACTTAAACGCAAGCAGAGCCGCGGGCATCAGCTAGTTCTAAATAAAAATAATGTACTGAACTTCTTCCATGTAACTATCTGTAGATGAACAGAACTGTGTTACTCTTTGAACTCGGTTAGTATTTATATAATAGTGCTGGGACCAAAATCATCGATAGAATTGATAATTAACTATGAGTTGATTGGTGATAGATATCAATATTTCTACCCATGGAAATTAAATACAAAGATTATATATTGTCACATCAACATCATCATAGTAATACCGGCAGAGTGGAATTTGGGCCACCCCATCTATTTCTAAGCGGTGTCGTACAAGGCGACTAAGGCATAGGGCTGTTTAACATCAGACGGATATATACAGCCCAGACTCAGCCTCAGATGCATGGCTCGAGTCAACAATAGTGCCCGGAGTACGGCAATAAGCTTTACCCCCCTATCACGTGGGACCGAATACAATGATTGGTGAATTGCGGGTGTTTATTCACCTCTGTCAAACCCTCCAGGGCTAAAGGCGTGATTATATGTATGTGTTTATGTATGTAGTAACGATAACGTTGTTTTGTTACATTTTTTTAGAAGTTTAATTGTGTTTATTCAAATTTGTTACATCGTGAAGAAGTAGTTAATATTGACACTTAGATAGATAGATTGATACATCATACTTTATTTTACACTAATAGATTTACAGTGGAGTATGTAGAAGCATTTACAAGTAGATATTAGTAAACTAACTCACTGCTAAAGTTTAACATTTATAATATCAGTAAATTTTAAAAATTCCACAAAAATATATCGATATTTTTTCATTCGTCCCATCACTACAAGAGGACAGATGACTATCAGTTGCACAGAGTTAATTAAAAGTCGGTCTGTCCAGTTTAATTTAATTAAAACTGATACAAGATGCTTTGATATTTGTGCAATACTACATACAGTTTATTGGTTTATCTTACTTTTACGTACCGTGTTTATTCGATTATGTTACATTCTCTGAAGTTTACGAAGCGTAAGTTCTGGGCCTTATTTTTATTTTTTAACTTTATGCACAGTTTATTGTACAAAGGCGGACTTAATGCCAAAGGCATTATCTGACAGTCTACCTTAGGGTGATGCAGAGATGCATTGAGGTAGGTTCCTCGCCATTCCACTAATTTTATAATGGCAAAACCACTGTCATGTAACAGACAATGCAAAATACATACATACATATAATCACGCCATTATCCCTGGAGGGTTAGGCAGAGGTGAAATTAACGCCCACACTTCAAAAAGGACGTTAAATTTAAGACTTTACCTTCAAGTTGATAAAGTTTAAAATAAAATAAGTAAATAAATATTCTACAACATTTTGCACAACGCTGTCTAGACCCATGGTAAGCATAGCTTAACTAGCTTGTGTTATGGAATCTAGAATGCGAATAAACATACTAACATTCTTTTTTTTTGTAAATACATACATATAATACATAGAAACACCACATCAATGCAAATAGGTATATTCGTTCATACAAATATTTGCACTGAACGGGAATCGAACCCGCACTTGCTGTGTAGCAGTCGAACGTTCTACCCCTACGTCACGAAGGCCGTTAAATTAAATGGTATCTTGATAATTAATGAAAAATGAAGTAAACTCTTTTTCATTTGATACATACATACATATAATCACGCCTTTATATCCGAAGGGTTAGACAGGGGTGAATTAACACCCACATTTCACCAATCATTGTTTTCGGCTCACGTAATAGGGGGTGAGCCTATTGCCGTCTTCCGAGCACTATTGTTGACTCGAGCCTTGTATCTGTGCCTGAGTCTGAGCTGTATATATCTGTCTGATGTTAAACAGCCCTATCCCTTAGTCATTTTATTTTGAACTTTAAGAGTATATCTATAATCATGTGGGTCGTTTTTAGTTCCTTCCTTCCTTTGTCTACTGTACAATGTAGAAAACTTGATGTTGTTAAATTCTCCAGTCAAAATATGGCATGTACGTGTGAGTGCAATTTGTTGCATCTTGCAAACAGTCATGTGAAGATGCATATGTAACAAGAAAGGGGTGAAAATATTTCTCGCCAGTTCTAAGTCTTGCATTCTTGCTATTCAGTTTCTTACGTGTTAAACAAATTTGAGCGTATTTTGAAGCACTTTCTGTGCTCGTTTTATTGTTTTAGCTTGGATATAGAATTTCCAAATTTATTTTACAAGAATACATTGATATTATATTATTACTAGCTGTTGCCCGCGGCTCCGCCCGCGTGGATGTCGGTTATCGCTTAGTGTTGAGTCAACGCTATTGAGCATAAAACATTTCTAAAATAAAAGTAGTCAACTTTACTCCTTATTACATTAGCTACCAGCCAATAAAAGTTCCGTCAAAATCGGTCCAGTCATTTCAGAGATTAGCCGGAACAGGCAGACAGACAAAAATTGTAAAAAAAATATTTTGTGTATGCACCGTATTATATTCATATGCATGTAGTAAAAAACAGTTATGGTGGTTTTAAATTTCGCAACATTTTATGATAAAGCAAACCTGTAGATGGCGCTAGCATACAGAAATTCGTATATTTTAAACTCAAAAGTTCCTAATCTTATATAGCCTGCATCTTAAAATCCTTTCTGAGGGGATGCCTACGTCATAGTAGTTTTATGCATGCAAAGTCTCAGCCCGATCAGTTTAAAATTGACAAAGTTTAGTATAAACTTTCATCCCCTATTTAAACCCCTTGGGGGTAGAATTAATTAAAATCCTTTCTTAGCGGATGCCTACGTCATAACATCTACCAGCATACCAAATTTCAGCTCGATCCGTCCAGTGGTTTGGGCTGTGCATTGATAGATCACTATGTCAGTCAGTCAGTCAGTCAGTCACCTTTGAGTTTTATATATTTAGATGTCCGTTTTAGTTCCCGATAAGTGAAATAGGTACCCCATCCCTTCCTTTAGGTGTCGTAGAAGGCGACTAAGTGATAGGGTTGATTTTTATCCTATAGTAAACATAAATCCCATGACGAAGCTTCTGCTTGAAGGCAATAGGCTCATTACGTGGAACTGAAAATTATATTTGGTAATATGAGGGTGTTAATATATCTCTGGGGTCAAAAAATAGGCCCTTCGGGGATTTATGGGTGTAGAAATAATACATGAATGGACGTATTTTATTCAAATAACTCTATTTAAAATATATATACCTAATAAAATAAAAAACTCGCTCAAAATACTTTTATTTTATTTCAGGTGTCACATGTGGATTATCACAATTTGTCAAATGTGGAATACATTTATTTATTTATCTATTTACACTTAATGTATTTTAAATCTATGCTAATATTTATATTAAAAAATAAGAATAATTAAATTATATAATACAATAACGATTGAAAATCGAAATTTAACCCTTTTTATTATGACAACATCAGGTAAAATCGAAAAATGAAAGAATATCTCACAAACGAAGCTTACAACCAAGTACAGTCGAGTACAGTGAGACAATCAGCTAACATTATTAAGCATTGCAATCGACAGCGAGCTCAGGTACTGGTAAATACACAAGTGATACGTAGGTCCGTTTGTTTATTTCTACTGGTAACAAAATATCCGAAGTTGATTTACTAGTAATATTTTTAGAGCGGATACTGCATTTGTGTGCGCAATTTGGTAGTTTTTGAATCAGTTCTTTACTCAAATATCAAAGGATTTATATTTGAACACAAACAGTTTTGTATGCTACTACTTTCTACTGATCCTATATTTTTGTGAAATCTATCTGTTACTACAATATCATTGGTTGTAGGTTAAATACTACAGACTACTTATACTGTTGATTGATGGCACTTGGTGGAATTTATAGTTACACATATTGTTAACTCACTTGTACTTTTCCACATTACTTTTAATATATGTTAGACCTGACCGGTTTCACCTTACGGCATCCTCAAAGGTTTACCTAAATAACATTCCTTTCCAGACATTGCGACACTAAAAACATATTTCTAACCTATAACTCAAACATATGAGAAACAATAGAAATTCACGACGATAATGAAGACTTTCGCACATATCATTGCAATGTGTAATTTGAATCAATTGCAACTTTCAACACTTTTGTGAGTGAATGTACATATTTCTGATGAAGAGAATAATCAGAATGGTTTCAGTTGAAAGTAATTTACACGTCACATTGTATTTATTGTGACGTCATTAATGACGTATACAAATGATACGCATTGCTAACGAATAGCTTTGTATGCTTGAAAATAAGTACTTATTTTTGTCCAACCAACAGATGAGCAAAAATATAGGTATTTTGATTATGAATTTGATTTCAATTTAAATATATGAACAAACCAATTGATTATGATTACTCTATGAACATTGACATTTTACTATCAATTTTATGTGTATCAGAATAAACCCACTTTTGTGCCAACTGCTTCGTCCCTAAGGCCTTTGTCGAATTTCACACTAAACGCATCTAATACATGTTCGATGATTTATATTTTAATGGCAAATTATAGGTATCTTGCTAAATACATACATACATACAATCACGCCTTTATCCCCGGAGGGTTAGGCAGAGGTAAATTAACACCCACATTTCACCAATCGTTGAATTCGGCCCCACGTAATAGGGGGTGAGCCTATTGCCGTCTTCCGGGCACTATTGTCGACTCGAGCCATGCATCTGAGGCTGAGTCTGGGCTGTATATATCTGTCTGGTGTTAAACAGTCCTATCTTTTAGTCGCCTTGTACGACACCGCATGGGAAGAGATGGGGTGGTCCAAATTCTACTCTGCCAGGAACCACGCGGCTAAATATGCCATCATAACCTCGTTTTGTGTTCCTGGCAGTGAGTAGGATAGCTAGAGCTCACTGGAGAGTTTTTGAGCTGT
The DNA here is from genome assembly GCA_963662185.1 of Eilema griseolum. Lineage (NCBI taxonomy): Eukaryota > Metazoa > Arthropoda > Insecta > Lepidoptera > Erebidae > Eilema > Eilema griseolum. The sequence continues at coordinate 4,712,950 of OY759255.1, forward strand.
CAGTAGGAAGACAAAAGTCTTATCCTGCTTTGTCTCTGCCCTGATGGCACAGGAACTTTCTGTTTATACAGGGTCGGCAGCACGAGTGACTCCTCTGGTGTTGCACACGTCCATAGGCCACGGTAACCACTTTCCATCAGTTGGGCCGAGTGCTCGTATAAATATACAATATAGTAATATGTTGTTACAAATAAAAAAACATGTGGGTAATCCACAAATAATCAAAAAAAATCATTAATTTATTCCAGAACTCAAAATTTGAACGTTAAAACTAACTATTAATAATTTTAATTTATTGCCTTGTCCACAGTTAGACCCAAATTAGTGGAAATCATAACTGGCGATGGGAATTCCTTGGGAAATGGTGCAGTCTTCGGACCCCTGCTGGAGAGGGCCAAAGTCAACGTGAGCTGTACCGTGAAAGAGGGCAAGCCTCAGCCGAAAGTCACCTGGTACTTCAAAAAGAAAAATGGCGGCGATATGAAAGAACTGAACGGTAAGTGATATTATTTTCTAATTAGGATTAAGTTTTAATATATACGTATGCTGATGATAAAGAATAGAAGTATCTCTAATACACGATCTCATTTGAATGATGTCGTGTGCCAGACAGATTGGTACAGGGTTTTATTTCGAGTTTTCGTTTTCTTGCAGTCATATTGTCAGCTTATTTTTCCGTCAGTCGATACGATACTTTTTGGATGAGATGTTTTTTTTTATACAACTTAGGTGGCATACAAGCACACGGCCCACCTGATGGAAAGTGGTTACCGTGACCTATGAACGTATGTAACACCAGTGGTATCACATTCGTGCTGCCGACCCTGTAAGAACAGAGATTTTATTTGCCCTCAGTGCAGAACACAAAATTAGGACAAGCCTTTGATCGTCCCACTGATAGCACAAAAACTCTCCAGTGAGCTCTGGCTACCCTACTCACCACCAGGAACACATGTGGTGGTGATACTAATATTCTTTTTCCATCACTACATAAATCGATGTGAGTTCCTAAAATTCCGAAAGCTGCATAGAAGACCACAACTAAAACAAAACATAAAGGATGTAGGCATCACCACAAACTACAACATGTCTACGAAATTCCGGATACATTTTGATTTAATGCTTGGTTCTGACCACAAATCGAGGTAGAACCTCGATTTCGGCCTAATTTAGCCTCCGATAACGGATCTGGATTAATTTACGGATACGAATGGAATTTTAGATTAAAACTGATACTTGAAATTGTATGGCCTCTGCATAAATGGGTATTTGGTTGTGGGTCAAGTGATGTGATTAATTCTTAAATACGGTCAGGCACCACAACTGTAGTTTACGCATGATCCCTACTATTCCAATATTGAAGTGCGTGTAGGTTGAGACAAATGACTATATGGTCTGTAAGTAATTAACCAATAACCACAACTCAAGCTGGGAGGTCATAAGATAGTCACTCCCAATATAAATAAATAAATAAATCAATATTCTACGACATTCTACACAACGCTATCTAGACCCATGGTAAGCATAGTTTAACTAGCTTGTGTTATGGAATCTAGAATGCGGATAAACATACTTAGATACTCCAAACATAACAAATAAAAAACTTCCCAAGTCATTCAGAATTCATACTGGATGGAACTTTAAAACCTGTCTGAAATCAATTTCTCTTACAAACTTCCGCCTGCAGATTTAGAAGAAAAATCCTTGATCTGTTTGTATTCAAATCTTGTACCAGGCTAGCCTCAAACCAAACATTTTAAACGCAAAGATTGAGATTCGATTCCCGGCGCGTATTTATTGTTTGCGTACCGCTGTTGAATTCAAAGTAGCGTTGGTTTCAAATAGGTCAGATTTTCAGGTTGTAAATCTAGGTTAAATGGCAATATTCATTCATTTTGTTTGTATTAGATGACATGGTAAACTTATGTCAAGTAGAATTGACGTAAATACTATCCTACTTCTTGCTAATTAACACAACATAAACTCACACAGCAAGGAGTAGGCAGAGGTGCTAGCACCCACATTTCGCCAGTTTATGTTTAGGTCCCGCTGTAATAGGTAGCGAGCCTATTATCATTAACCGGGCACTTTTAAACCTGCTATAAATACACACATAGCTTCGAAAAGCATCGAAAAGTCATTGGTGTGTGCCATGGTAAAACCTGGGATCGAAGTTGAGACCTCGTCTCAGCAGTCCCTTACCCATACCACTAGGCTACCGTGGTTTTTCTAGTTATTATTTATTAATTCATAACAACTTTTACATTGTGTTGATATTGGCAGAGAATGAAAACATGATAAAATTAAACTATTATAGGTATAGCCAACATAAACATGCGATTTTTTTTCATATATAGCAACTAAATAAAAACATGATGGCAAGATATCAATTAATTAGCCCACCGCAGTCCACTGCTGGATATAGGCCTCTCCCAATGTAGCAAGCATAGCAAGATAAATGACAAAAAATAAATAAAACCAAAATGTCAATAAAAAGAAACCACATGTCATGCAATTCTAACAATAATATCTAATGACAAAAAACAAATCTAAATGTCACAATAAAAGTAAAAAGTACAATTAGAAAAATAGACGAAACTGAGTTTATAACATGTCAGCTAGGCTATGACAAACTCTTCCTCTCTCCAAGCATTGTGCTGTGCTCGACAGGGCCCATAATTGTAACAATAATTTTAACCTGAACATCTGTACTACATTATGAAACGCAATAAATGTATTAAGTATTGCTATAAAAACTGCCTACCAATAAATACTGCTTTAATTTGGATATAAAGTATACATCCATATACTCATGCCTGTGAATCCCCAAAGGGGTAGGCAGAGGTTTATTAAAGCAGGCACTTAGTCATGGTAGTCAGTCTTGCTAATAATTTTAAATATTATTAATGTGAAAGTTTGAGAGGATGTTTGGATGTTTGTTACTTAATCACGTTCCAATGAATGTACAGATCTGGGTAAAATTTGGCACAGGAATAGATTATGGTCTATTTTTATATCTATTCATTTATTCACTTGCTTGTAATGTGGTACAACAAAAGATGAAATAGATATAGTAATCAAGCACATTTTGCCATAAAGTTGGCTCTTTAGTAATTATAAGACGAATTAATCACTTTCATGAAATTATTTTTGTGCACCACAAGCTATTTAGAATAAAAAATATGTGTCAGAATTGTGAGTGAGTGAGCCGCGTGCCAGAGTAGGATTTGGTAAGGAAAGTAATCTAAGATCTTAATATCATGGTACTTTTTAAAAAGTATCGTAATCGTATTGTAAACGTAACGAGAGAACAGAGTATTTTCACACACACACACACACACACACACACACACACACACACACACACACACACACACACACACACACACATACACACATTCAAACACACACACTCACACATACACTCACACACACACTCACACACACACACACACACACACATACAAGTTCACAGAAGGCAGGCGGCCAATCGTAATGGTCCGTTCTCTCGTAACGTTTACGATAACATTACGCTATTTTTACGTGCTAGGGGCACTGATGCAAACTAATATATACCCTGTCGCATAAAATATTCTAGAATATCCTATAACGTTCGTTTAATCTAGGACACGGTTCTAGAATTCATGTTAAGTACTAGTTACAGCATGAACCGCAATTCCAATCAGACATGTGGTTTGTAGTTTAGCGCAGGACCACCTCATTCGCGTTGCGGTTAAGATTAATTAGTAATTAGGTAGACGGTACTGCTGTTTGGTACAAAGCAGTGATTGTTTTGCTTTCACGGAATGAAATAATTACTATACAAACGTCCATAGGCCACGGTAACCACTTTCCATCAGGTGGGCCGTGTGCTGGTTTAAAAAAAAACCATGAATTTTGACTCCACGTAACAGGAGGCGAGCCTATAGCCATGAAGTGGGCACTTGATCATAGACAGTATGTTTTGCTGTCAGATGAAGAACAGCAGTATCCATTAGTCGCCTTCTATAACACCCACGGAAAGGGATGGGTGCCCAATTCTACTCCACCGAAAACTAACACGGCAACGGCACGAAAGTTTTCACTTCAAAAATATTAAAAATTGAAAAGTATTTTCAATTCAATCTCTTCTATACCAAAGTTGGCAAAACCTGTCACTGATGTCAATCCACATGGAATACCATTCAGGGATTTAATACTTGATATTTTACTTAAAATACTTATTCCATTTTGTGAGTGAAAAATAAATTGATTTCGTTTCAAAAGTCTAGGAAGAAATCGTACTGTCACATCGAGATTTTATGCTCTGTTGGTTGGCTTGTACCGACTGAGTAGAGAGGAAAAAGAAAATACGTATTTAGTAATTACTTACTTCCAAGAAATTTCTTCTAATTTGTTTCACTACTTTTTAATTTATCTATATGTATCTAAGTGAGTCTTAATAATACTAATATTACCATGACACACACCAATGACATTTCGATGCTTTTCGAAGTTATGTGTGTATTTATCGCAGGTTTATTAGTGCCCGGTTAGTGGCAATAGGCTCGCCATCTATTACATTGGGACCTAAACGTAAACTGGCGAAATGTGGGTGCTAGCAGCTCTGTCTACCCCTTCGGGGATATAGGCGTGAGTTTATGTTATGTTATGACTACTTATGCATGTATATATTCTCTGAAATGTATCCTTACTATTTGTGAAGGTTATATAGTTGTGAGTTTAGTCTAATGTTGTATATTCTTCAAGTCATCTTAGCGCTAACATTGCTATGCACCAGTGACTACAATATGCCCCAGTTCCCAACTCCAGAGTCTCTCTGATATCTCTTTCATTTGTATGCGGAACCCGCTCTTGAGTGATAAATTACACGGCTTGGCACGTGAGCTCTATGATGCATTCATATCGGGTTTTTAGAGTTCCGTAGATAGTTTAGGTGACAGAATTTATTGTTAGTCTTTGTTTACGGCTGATCTTTACTTATAATAATGCTTTTATAGGAAATGCTGAAAATTTTGTTTGATTGAACGAGTTAGGTCATCTTTTTTTTTATAAAACTTAGGTGGCAGACAAACAAACGGCCCACCTGATGGAAAGTGGTTACGTGACCTATGAACGTGTCTAACACCAGTGGAGTCACATCCGTGGTGCCGACCCTGTAAGAACAGAGATTTTATGTGCCCTCAGTGCAGAACACAAAATCTGGACAAGCCTTTGGTCTTCCCACAGACAGCACAAAAACTCTTCAGTGAGCTCTGGCTACCCTACTCGCCACCGGGAACGCAACACGAGGTTATTATAGCCGTGGTATTCTGTAGGGTGGAGGTACTTCCCCAGTCGGACTGCTCAATTCGGACGGGAATACCGTCGTGTCCTACCTCCTCTGGAAGTATACGTAATATAATAGGCTTTGTTAAGGAAAATAAGTTACTTCTTTAACAATACTTTGACTTTGACTTAGACTTAATTTCTTCATCTTCTGAGTCTTTTCACAACTTAGTATATATTTACTACCTTATTTACTAACTTAAGTTAATATTCTTAAATCCCTTCGTCAAAAGAAAGCTGAAATAAATAAAATTTTAATTGAAAAATATCTTCACTCAACCCAAAAGTGTCAAATAAAAAATTCACAATTATTTCAAATTGAAATCTAATTTATACGTCAATCTACCCTGACATTTTCTTTTTTCTTTTATTAAATATTATTTTAATATAACTTTTAGATTTCAATTTTTACAACGATCACGGTGAACCAAAGCTTCGAAATCACATCTCATTTTTTATTTATTGCAAATATAGTTAGAGGATTGGTACAAAGGTGTTTTCATTATTAAATATCACTACATTTGACCTTACAGCATGTAACAGTATCAGACATGCATTACATATAGTTAATATATAATTTTAATTAAATTTATCATTAATTATTATCATGTTCATATTGGGTTTCCCGGCGACGTAGTTCCCGGCAGAGTAGAATTTGGACCACCCCATCTATTCCCATGCGGTGTCGAACAAGGCGACTTAGGGATAGGGCTGTTTAAAATCAGTAGATATGTACAGCCCAGACTCAGCCTCAGATGCATGGCTCGAGTCAACAATAGTGCCCGAAATATGGCAAATGGCTCACCACCTATTACATGGGACTAAAAAATATATTGGTGAAATGTGGTTATTAGTTCAGCTCTGCCTAACCCTCCGGGGATAAAGGCGTGATTATATGTATATATGTATGTATAAATAATAGTCTAAATAAAATGTCGTTTCGGGTCAATCCCCACTGAAAGAACAGCGGCAATTACTACAAGCAATTTTGAATCTTGTTAAACTATAACTTAATTTGAGATTAAAGTTTTGAAATATGTAAATGCTAGACACGTTTATCTTATAAATTGTAGAGAACTTACACATATACGCACGTATGTTTGGAGCATTGCACTCCATGGATGTGAGGCGTGGATTATGACACAGAGGGTTAGATACAGGCTGGTTCATAGATGTGTGACGTAGATAATGACAGAGGGACAGAGATAGGCTGGAAAGTGGGAATAAATAAATAAATATTGAAGGTCTAAACAGCGCAATCTATATCAAAAGTAAGCATAGCTTATTATACATCGAAACACTCAGAAATTCATATTCATATATACAAGTATTTACTATGAGCAGCAATCGAACCCGCGTCCCAGCGTAGCAGTCGAACGTTTTTCCGCTACGCCACAGAGACTCACGGACACTGAGCACCTTATAAGAAATAAGGTATATTTTCAAAATGTCGAGATGATACGAAGAAAAGAAGAAGATAGAGTGAAAAAGGTGGGCCAAGAAGAGCGAAGATTTTATTGGGAGCCTGATACGACTTTAAGTAATCCAACCTATCACTTCTTGATTACCTCCTACATAATATTAAATAAAATTAAATTAAAGAAAAGTCAAATATCATTAATTCTGCTTAGATCATTAAATCTGCACTTACAATACGTCTAAATACAAATGAATATGAAAGATTAGTTCAGTAAATGCACCACCGGTTCAGAATGCGAGACCGACGTGAGAAGACTCCGGCAAGAAACTCAGCGGGTCTATTTACAAACATTTACTTAGTCTACGTAGTCTAAATACAATAATTTTAATTGAGTAGCATTGCGCTCAATTATTTTTGTACCACCACAGTAAATTATATTAACAGCTCATATCCATGCTTGTATAATCTAAATATAAACATACATATAATCACGCCTTTATCCCCGGAGGGTTAGGCAGAGGTGAATTAACATCCACATTTCACCAACCATTAAATTCAGTCCCACGTAATAGAGGGTGAGATTAATGCCGCCTTCCGGACACTATTGTTGACTGGAGCCATGCATGTGAGCTGAGTATCGGCTTTACATATCTGTCTGATGTTAAACAGTCCTATCCCTTAGTTGCCTTGTACGACACCGCATGGGAAGAGATGGGGTGGCCTAAATTCTACTCTGCCGGGAACCGATGCAGTGTGATCGGTACAGTGCGATCATAACTACTCATAGTAGTATTACTACTAGTAAATATCCCGGTGAGTTTTACACTAGTAATGTATTGTGACACTACAGTTAGAATATCTATTTCTTTAAACTTTTCTTGCAGGGCAACTGTTGGGCCCAAATTATAAATAGCCCGTTTTTTTAACACAAATATTGTGTTTAAATCCACAGAATAATGTTCTCCAAAGTAGAATTCTGTAGCTCAAAATACTATGAAAAGATCTGATATAAACTACTCTAGGTAGGCAGAGGGGTTTATTATTATAATATTATATTATTAGCACCAACGATAATTTTCGGACATATGTAATAAAAGGCGAACTTATATTACTGATTGACAATCCCATGCTCACAGGTAGAGTGGAACCTCTTAGCCTTAGGATGGATTTTGCCTCACTGTGTGTATTCTACCGCCTATACAATGGTTTGTGCTCAGATGAATTGTTTGACATGATGCCCGTAGCTACATTCTATCATCGCACCGCTCGCCATAGGCAGGGAATTCACCCTCACACATTGCGACCTGAGACGGTGCGCACTGTGCGGTATGAAAGAAACTTCATCGCACGCACACTCAAACTATGGTATGACATCCCTGCTGCAGTTTTCCCAAGCGCCTACAATGTGGGGTTCTTCAAGAGGGGCATCAGAAGGTTTCTTCATGGTCGCAGCGCGAGTGTGCATACGTCCATAGGCCACGGTAACCCCTTCCCATCAAGTGGGCCGTGTGCTTGTCTGCCAACTAAGTGGTATAAAAAGAAAAAAATATTACTGTCAAACGAGTACTTCACTTCGTTCATATAAAAATAACATATTTATATACATACGGAACTCTCAGAATACAACTAGTGCTTGGCCAGAGGAATGAACACGTGTCTTGCACATCTCATGCATAGAATGAGCCGACAATTTGAGTCTAATGTGGTAGCATATTGCAGATCATATTGTAGCTGAAGCTTAAAATCCACATTTTGTTTGGTAAACCGTTTGATTCCCGCTCAGTGCAAATATTTGTATGTATGTCTATTTGCATCTGGATGCTGCTATCGTTTTTTTTTTTATACCACTTAGTTGGCAGACAAGCACACGGCCCACCTGATGGGAAGCGGTTACCGTGGCCTATGGACGTATGCAACACCAGGGGTGTCACACTCGCGCTGCCGACCATGAAGAAACCTTCTGATGCCCCTCTTGAATTTTTAATATGTAAAATAATATTTTTGGTAGGGGGTAGGACACGGTGATACTTCCGCTCAATTGAGCAGTCCGACTGGGGAAGTACTTCTGTCCTACAGAATACCGTGACCACTTGACCACGACACTTTGCATTGTATTCTGAGTGAGGAAAATACAAATTCAGTGTAGAAGATAAAGCAGGACAAGCCTGTACAATGTACACTGACGGCACAGAGACTCTGTGCTTACAGGGGCGGTAGCGCGAGTGTGGCTCCTCTGGTGCTACACACGTCCGTAGTCCACGGTAACCACTTTCTATCAGGTGGGCCATGTGCTTGTCTGCCGCCTAAGTGGTATATAAAGAATATATATATAAAAAAAGCTCACGAGTTTGTTTGTTTGTTTGAAAGCGCTTATCGCAGGAACCACTGGTTCGAATTAAAAACAATTTTTGTGTTAAATAGCCCGTTAATCGACAAAAAAAAATAGAGTAGAGAAAAAAAGAGAGACAAAAAGAGAGCTTACAGGGTCGGCATCACGGATGTGACTCCATTGGTGTTACATACGTTCATAGACCACGATAACTACTTTCCATCAGGTGGGCCGTGTGCTTGTCTGCCACCTAAGTTGGATAAAAAAAAATGTATTTCTTTTCATCCTTGCGTTAATGGTGGTTGCATCCGAAGTTTCCCCCTCGTAGTCTAGGATCCACTTTTTCCACTCTAACTCCGCCAAGGATATAATTATCTGTTCCATGTAATAGGGGGTGATACTATTGCCGGCAAGTGGGCACTATTCCATGGGATGTATATTTACTGTCGGATGGAGAGCACCCCTATTCTTTAATCGCATTCTACAAGCTAAAAATAAATTTAATTATAAGTTACGTACTGCAAATTCCTTGGATGAAACTGCAATAAATAAGATAGCAGTACAAATGGTCTTGTTCTTGCAGATTAGCGAGCTGGAAATAATTAAGACCAGAATTTGATTTAAAGAAGGAAATTAAAATGAGAATAATACTTTCTTGGATATTTTTAACATAACATAACATAAACTCACACTTTTATACCCGAAGGCGTAGGCAGAAGTACTAGCACCCACATTTCGCCAGATTATGTTTGGTCCCAATGTGCGAGCCTATTGCCATAAAATGGGCACTTATAAACCTGCGATAAATACACACATAACTTCGAAAAGTATCGAAAAGTCATTGGTGTGTGCCTCCTGGGATCGAAACCGAGACCTCGTCTCAGCAGTCCCTATACCACTCGGCTACCGCGGTACTTTTAAGAATATCTAATATGCCCCATAACTTCTCCAGTTAGACATCGCCTTGCCCGATGGTGAGCTGAAGGCAAAGTCTCAGAAAAGAGGGTCACCATTACTTACACATACCATGTGACAATGGTGACACTCAGCTTGACGGCCTCATCATATGCTTTTTCACGCCCCGCTTAAAGGACCCGGGACTATAGGAAAAAGGAAACACGCGTCAATTCCAGGCCTTAATGGTGCGATAGAGGACTCAGTAGGAGCAGGTTGACGTCGGTAGTTGCCAGGTTTCTAACCCGGTACCTATTGATCGCAAGGTCGACTTCTTGACCACTAAGCTACTGACGTTTAAAAGCATGACTAACATTTAAATTTAATTAGTCATTATAAACATCTCATTGAGGTTCCTGGTTACGTAGAAGGTTTCACCTCGGAGCCCACAATCCACTTACCTCTTCTCCATAAGATTTGACTTATGTACCTTTTATGGTAGTGGCAACCAGAAATGATGCCCAATGTGGGGTATAAAAGAAACTTCATCCCACGCCCGCTCAAGCTGTGGAATTCAATTTGCTGCGGTTTTCATATGCGACTATAATATAGGGTTCTTCAAGAAGGGCATTAGAAGCTGTCTTCAGAGTCGATAATTCGAGCGTAACGCACCTAGTGTTACATACATTCATAGGCCACGGTAACCATTAGATGCGCCGTGAGCTTACCTGCCACCTAAATGGTATAAAAAGTGAAACTAATGCTACCTGAACCCATTGGTGATATCGCTTCGATAGATAGATTGTGGTTGAACCAGGCTCCAACTATCCGTCGGCGTGCACGCGCTCTTGCGCCTCATGCCGCCCTAGTGTGGCAGCGGGTTGATGGGTCGGGGTTAGACCTCCACCCGCTGTGGAGCCTTCATGAAGCGGTTAATGTCCTGGTGTGTCTGGATATCGCCCAATCAGAAGACGGGCCTGCACCACATCTTGCGGATTAGGTGATCCGTCAACGAGTGCGTAGTTGAATCCTGCCTGAACCGATTATTTATTTTCTATTTCTTAGTTAGCATACTAAATGCTTTAAAATTTCATTCAAGAGTGCGTAGTATTTCCAACGGTTCTCTCACTAAGTCGCTGCGTTTGGCACACGGTAGGTTGTTTTAGTGCGGTGAGAGCCCCACATACCTGTGCATCTTCCCAGAGCCCGCGAAATGCGGAAGGTACATTTTTCCTGCCTAAACAAAAAAGATGCATAGATGTTCTTATGGCAACAGTGATCAACACATTTACATGCTCTCTGAGGCACAACCAAACCTATATTTACGCATACAAATATTGGCATTAAATGGGAATCCCACGCCACAGATATACACAGTACAGTTGTTGTATACAGCAATATTTCAGAAAGTCTTTACACAATTTGCCAAACGTCTTAAAGTGGGTGCACGCCATTAAGTTTTTACGAGCGTTAAAACTCTGGATGTAACTTTTAAACAGTAAATTGGGTGCACACAATTTGAGCTCACACGTGCTTGAACTGAAGTGTTACTTAGTTTATCAACTGCATCTGTTTCTGGATGAGTAGATAGATAGATAACTCTTCATTATATACCAACATCTATCTATATATACTATTTTATAATTTTAAAGCCACTCCCAGCAGAGTAAAATTTAAATAAAGGCGGTTGACGGGTTTGGATGCGGTATTTTGTAAGAAAGGTGTTGGTTAGACCTAAAATCTCTTGTAAGTTTAATCGCAATCGGTGGAGTAGATATTTAACATTGGTACTAATCTTATATCTCTAGAATCACATATGCCACGTAAAAAAAATTTACACTAGAAGTTTTCTGTTGCTTTAAAATACCTAATTTATGTAGGTACCCCCAGCTGTGGCCAGCAAAACCACAGCCGTAATCCAGTCTTATCGAGGTCAATGTTCCACTAGGGTCGCCCCAACACAGAGGTATTCAGAATTAAATAAATCGAAACCGTTCCGAACTAACAGACCAGCTCAGATATTCATAGGAGCAGATTCGTATATAGTCGCAACACCCACAGAATATATTAGTTCTAATAACAGGCATATAAACAATTTGAACCGTAACACTAAGATTTTAAGGTCTATAGTTGTGTATTGTATCTAAATGTTTAGAAAAAATACATTTTTGAGGTATTGAGATTTGTTCCAGTCTTGTTATTTGATGTACAATAGGATTGTAAATGAGATTTACTTGACAATAGATAGAATGGAATTAAGTTTGTCTGAAGGGAATCGATTTTGTATTTCATTTGAAGTCAATGTCAGCTATAATATTTTATTTTATTAAATTAGCATATGAGAGAAAGGTTTAGAAGGTTTCTTCAGGGTTGGCAGCACGATTGTAACGTACCTTGTTTTGTACACGTCCATAGGCCGCGGTAACCACTTCCCATCACATGGGCCGTGTGCTTGTCTGCCACCTAAGTGGTATTATAAAAAGAAAGCAATAAAAATACGAGTAATGTAAAAAGTTAAGCTAGAGCAGTTTTAAATTTATTAGTAGTTAAAGTAAATAATTATTTAAAATCACGCCTCTTTCGCATTAGACATTAAGTCGAAGATGGGTAGATTTTTGTTACTTTTTCACACAAAAACTGCCGAACGGTTTTGGATGAAATTCACAGAGATAGATAGATTATAGTCTGAATAAAAGGTGTTTTTTATCTCGGGAATAGGACCTTATGAGTCGTAATAATGCCGATATAAAAGCATTAAGAATTTTTGTATTGTTAACAATTTTAATATCAACGTCACTGTTCTATTCTTGAACAAAATGTGACATTGTAAAGACTAAATAATATTTTGCAAAAAGTGGAAAAATGATTCTAAATGTTATCATCATTTTGATTTTGTCACCTTAGAACGGAAACTTTTTGTGAAATTCGTGTAATTAAAAAAAAAGTGATCACGGGATCGGTATTTCTGTGACACATTTTGCATAAAGTACCAGAGTCACAGAAACTTCAAAGAACTTTTACGAACAATCTGGGTAGAGGGAATCATTAATCTACGCGAGCAGAGCAGCTTGTAATCCATACAATATTGAGTTTTCATTCAAGACACATAAAAAAAATCTGAAGTATCGTCCATTGAAACCAATATGTAGGCCATTCGTAATGGCTCCCAATAGCCCTATATCGTTGAATCTGTACAAGTATTGCCCTGACAGTCACGTTCCGTATCATTGACTCGCCTATTTGAGGTTATTCTCGAGGGCATGACACGCCATATTATATGTATAGAGTTTTTTGAGCTAACACACACAATAATGTTTAGGAGAATTAACGTACAATAATGTTCATGGTATAGGTACATATACATACCTTTGGTTTGCCTGATGTTTCAACCAGGTTACACCAGCCGTGGTCACAGGCTGACTGGCTTAGTAGTGCACGCCTGCCGTCTTCGAGTCCGTGATGTAGTAGGGTAGAGTAGGGTAGGAATAGGGTAGGTTCATCTACCCGCACATTCTCGATATTTTTAATATTTTCGTTTCGCCATGTACCGTCACATACCACACTCGCAGTGCCCCTTTGCTGTAAAATAACTGTCCGATGTCTATCCGACTGCGCAGAAAAGTGGCACTGGCTTCCATGTTGCAGCTAACTTCAACATCAGACAAATCAAAAGTCTTTATTTACCTATATCTTGATCGCATTAATTCCCGTAAACATTATTGTCTAAGTCAATCAATCAATCAACCAGCCCACTGCAGTCCACTGCTGGACATAGGCCTCTCCCAATGTGCGCCATTTTCTCCGATCCTCCGCCTTCCGCATCCAGTCTGTCCCAGCCACCTTTTTCAGGTCGTCCGTCCATCTGGCTAGAGGGCGTCCTACCTTTCGTTTACCTTCTCGCGGTCTCCACTCTAGGACTCGTTTGCTCCAACGGCCATCGGTCCTTCGGCAAACGTGACCGTAAACGTAACCTTGTAAACTTTCCTGTGTTTCTGATACAAAATATTAAAATCTGACACTGCGGTGAAGTATTAACACAGCCTCTGTGGCGTGGCGGCAGTAAATACGACAGCTGCGCAGGGTGCGCTATTTCAATTCCTGCTAAGTGCAAAAATTTTTATTCAATTCAAACGCTTTATTGTGAAATTTTTAAAGGGTGAATATGGCTATTTGCATTGATCTGGTCGTGCCTCGGCCGTCGGTGGCAGTTGCCATATAAACATCTAGTACAGTTATTACGCATATTTGGAGTCCTAATAAGCCCAACAACTGCTCCAATACACGGACCATTTGGGGCCAGGTTTCACTCCCTAATGACTCAAAAACTATAGAACATAGTCATTTCAAATTACGCAAAGCAGATGAAAATGTGCTCCAAATTTCACTCACAACTTAAGCAGTTATTGAAAAATTAAGTTCCAATAATAGTTATTTTAATCATCGACCTATAAATCAAAACTAATTATATAAGCCTAATTATTAGTTTTATAATTAGGCTAATTATAAGGTTTATAAGTGCCCGGTTAATGGCAATAGGCTCGCCACCTATTACATTGAGACCTGAACATAAACTGGCGAAATGTGGGTGCTAGCCGCCCACCCCTTCGGGGATATAGGCGTGAGTTTATGTTATGTTTATGTAATTATACAACAAAAGTACTCAAACTCCAACTCCCACTCAAAACCAATCTGCCAGCACATTGAAACGACTCCCCGGTGTGCGATTCCCACACACCACTAAATCAGAGCTCACGTCATTGTATCGGATGTTCCGAGTCGTTGCCTCCGTCAATTGTCAGGGGAGCGTGACGTCACGAGTGAGTGTGACGTCACCAGCACGTGCGTGTCTTTGTGTTCGACTGAATGTTACAATTTAATTACAAGATTTAGGCCCATATTCTAGATTGGTACTCAGTTCTAAAGTACTCATTGGATATCAGATATCAGCATTGGGTTGTGGAGGTCAGATGGCACTCGCTTCACTGAAAATTTCGAAGTTTAGCCTATTCCGCAGTTAGACTAGTAAAGTAGACACCAGATTCTGAGGTGAAAGCTTCGGATACGACTGGGACTAACCCTAAGAAGAAGAGGCAGAGCTATTAAACGTCGTACTCCAATATACTAGACCAATAGACTATGCAGTTGGCGCGGGTTCGATTCCCGCTCAGTGCAAATACTTGTATGCATGAATATGTATATTTGCATTGATCTAGGTGTTTCCATGTATAATATGTAAGTATTTACAAAAAAAAGTATCTAAGTATGTTTATCCGGATTCTAGATCCCATAACGCAAGCTAATTAAGCTTTGCTTACCATGGGTCTAGATAGCGTTGTGTCAAATGTCGTGGAATATTTATTTATTTTTGGAATATTATTTATATACCTCTGGTACATGTCTGGCTACCGGACTGTTCCACCTATAGAAAAATAAATACACCTTACAGTGTTCTATTCTAACATTACTTAGTGTCTTTAATGGTGACCCTCTTTCCTGAGACTTTGCCTTTAGCTTACTGACTAGATATGTAATAATGACTGATCAGAATTTTTTTTTATATAAAACACGTCAAGTAGACTTCACTTGTCAGAACTAAAAAAAATGAGAAAGCTTTTTCCTAGAATGTATTGTTTAGTTACAGTAAGTGGCATAGGACCACGGCCATAATTGATCTATGATTTTTTTTCTTTATTAATACATTCTAGAGTATGATTTTGCCGATTTTAGTTTTTATACAAAGTCGATATAAAAAAAAACCCTCCCATAATAAAAGTATAAAACTTATTCACTATTATTATCATCTGTAATTTAAATGTGTGTACACACATTTGTTTCTGTTATCTCTGAACATTAAAGGCTTATTTATCGGCCAAAACCATCTTGTATTTTTACTAATTGAAATGTACTGAATGTGTTACGACTGTGAATAGTTACCTTTCCTTAGAGAATAACGTACCAGGTGTGTTCTCGTACTTACCTCATTGCGTATTCCTATCGTGGCCTGCCTATTTCAATGAAATATCTCTTTTCTCTGTCATCGATGGGATATGTAGGAAATTGTAGTTTAGGGAAGGAAATTGAGCATTTAATTTACGTAGAGGGGAAGTCCCATAGCAAGTTTTTTTTTAATACTTCTTTAGGAGGGTTGAACACTTTTTGTTGAGAACTTTTTGGGTGACAAAAATTGGAACTTGCGCCATCGTCCGTCACGTCACAACGATACAACTCTTTAGGTGAAAGCCTCCGATGTAACTAGAAACAGCGTTTATAGGATGAAAAATCTATCTAAAGATAAAATTATATTCACATTGATGCCACCCGTGATGAAGTAACACATACTCATTACAATTATTATTTTTTACCACTTAGTTGACAGACAAGCGCACAGTCCACCTGATGGAAAGTGGTTACGGTGGCCTATGGACGCGTGCAACACCAAGAGAGTTACACTCACGCTGCCGACCGAAATACCGTCGTATCCTACCTCCTATTTTCACGCCTATAAGTCCCCGAAGCTTTGAGCAGACGTTAATTAACACCCATATTTAGCCAACTATAATTTATTAATCCTACGTTAGCAAAGCGTTCAAGTGGGTGCTTTGTCATGGACTTGATAGTGAACAGCCCTCAGTCGCCTTCTGCGATACCCATAGGAAGAGATGAAGTAGCCCTATTCAACTCCACTGGGAGCCAACACGGCATCAATCCATCCATTATAAACTTTCGCATTCAAATAACAGTTAAGTTTCAAACGAATCATTTTTCAATATTGGAATGATGGATCGTACGTCTAGTCCGTATGCACTCCTCGAAGAAAATAGCAATTCGAATCCGTTTGTTACTAGAAATCTTTTGTAGTCAAAAGAGCATTTTACTTAGATGTTGAAAATAAATATTGCGATGCCTAGGTAGGGTAACCTCAAGAGCTAGAATATCTGTGTGTCTTTAAAAAGGGCATTAAAAAAATTCTACTGGGTCTGCTGCATGAGTGTAAAGCCCTTGGTGTTGCACACGTCCATAGGCCACGGTAACCACTTTCCATTAGGTAGAATTTTCTCCTCCCGTCCCGCATAGTCCACAATACACAGAGGTGACTCAGACGTCACAGGTGCTCGACCGATCTCTGTCCTCAATGAGCGCGGACCTGGGGGTTGGAGATTACACCTGTCACTCTAGCAGAAGTAAGCCGAGACGGTGGCGCTTAGCATCCCTCCCCCTTTTCTGGTGAAAGATGGGAATGCCGTAGTCCTTACATCCAAGGGACTTTCTATGGGCCTGAATCAATGAGGAGGGGGGCGAGGAATATACCAGAGACTACCTCAGCCCCGGCAACTAATGGCCCAAGATAGCTGTGTGGTTTTAGTTGGTCCGAGTCTGACATAACCACCGCACGTTAAAAAAAAAGGTGGGTTTGTCTTCCACCTAAGTGGTATAAACAATCCAGAATAAAGCTGAAGAATTTGTTAGTTTGATGAAACGTGAGTGTGAATACACCTCTGTCTATATCCCCAAATAGGGATTTACAGGCGTGAAAGTATATATTAACGTACCGCGCAAAACAAACCATTTCTTATTTGACTTGAACGAAATAGGTCTTGATAATAAACAAATCAAAAAATCTGTGGGACTGAAAGTAGGAAAGCCTACTGCTTGGTTACCCTAACGCTAAGTGAGCTGTCAAAGAGGATCAGCAGCACTATTTCTCACTGTCGAACGAACAGACGGTCAAGACGCAGACATTAAACAAAGATCTTTCAAAGTCTCAAGCTAAAGGAAAAGAAAGAAAAGATAAGTATTTTTATTCTATATTCCGAGTCTTTGGAAGTTTGATAAATTCAAATTCACGATATATTTGGCTAGATAAACAGGCCTTTTATAACCTCAAAAGGAAAATAGGTTATCCTTTACAGGATTTTGATATAAAATGAGGTAATTTTGTCTACTTTTGTCTAAATTTCACGCATTGAAATCCGCAGACAAAAACTAGTTAAATATGAAACAATATTATAAAATAATCCTTACACAAAAAGTTAAGGACACACTTATTCCCACACCTGCTTACGCTATTTATGTTCCGCAGAGCAGGAACGCAATGATTGCTAACGTTGTTCCATTGTAATGTTCCGGGGGTCGAGCTGCAACTACCGATAGTATCCGCCACTAATACTTTCCTGAAACTTTGGGATGCCTTCCCGAAGTTCCCGTTGCACTTAAAGGCTTCTATTTCGAGCTTCGAGATAGGTTTCCTTTGTTCCTTGTCGTGAGGTTTTCGATTTAATTCTTTATTAGTGATGTTGTTTTCGCATTGTTCAAAAATAAACAGTATGTCACCGGGCTTTTCTCTACTTATTTTAAAATCAATTATCGGAACACTAATTACGTAATTAATTAATTCTAATTACTTTTTTAAATATTAAGTGGTCACGAAGAATGTACATAAAAGTAAGTACTAGCTAATGCTGAGATTTTGATCCCGTTCCCGACACTCAATGGATTCCTGGGGTAAAAAGTAGCCTGTGTGTTATTTCGGTTATCTATCTCTGTGCCGTGGCAGTGAACGCGGCCGCTATGTAGGAGGAGCGGATTCGATTCCCACTCAGTGAAAATATTTGTATGTATGAATACAGATATTTGTATTGGATATACATCGAAGATCACGAACACCTATGGCAGGCATTGCCGGTAGTTGGAGCCCACAAAAGCTAAGAACTTCGATATCGCCAATTGGTCACGAAGGTCAGATGGCAGTTGCTTCACGAAAAATTCAAATCACGAAAAATAAAATAAAATATCGTATTTCAGCAGCCCACGTAACATTGACCTTCATTTGTTTACTGAATGGAAAATATATTTTAGTAAATAAAATGTGTTGCTGAATACATATCAATAGGGTTGCCCAAAAAAAATATTATTTAAAAACTTGTTTTTTTTTCCAATTTCACTGACTTGTCTGCCAAAAACTGAACCTTCAGTGAATAGTATACAATGATTTTTTTTTTATTTAGGGCATGCCAATTTGACTTAACTGAAGCCTGACGGTAAGCTAAAGGCAAGCTACACACTAAAGCTAACGAATACAACACTTACGTTTTTTAAAATTATACGCATGGGGCTCTACAAACCCAGTACAAACCCTAGAAATATAAAAGTCGATCTATTTTCGATCATCTAAGGTAGCACTAGTTATAATCTAATTAATTGGTATAAAAAATAAAGTAAATACAAAGCCAAATACATTTTAGTACAAGCTTTTAACATACAATATTCAAAGGCTACGACAGCGTAGCACTTACACAATAACGCTACGTTCGTAGACATATTGTAGACCTTCGTAGCTCTATATTTGCCAAGTGTGTACGCTATACAATGTACATACATAAAGATAGAACATTACATTTCGCTACAGTCAAAGGTGAAAATGAACCAAAAATATATTTGCCAAAATCAAATATGTCGTCATGAAAAGAGAATAAATAAAATATGACTGAAAACAGACGCTCGGTACCGAAAAGTAACGAAAACAAATATCGTTACGGTTGATATTGAAAAACGATAAAAACAGGCGTCGAGGTGGAAAATTTAGGGACAGAAAAATTGTTTCTGGCTTGGCGTTACAGTTGCCAGACTAAAAAAAGTTGGACAGTCGGGAAAATTATATTTTTAGTTGTCAACTCCAGTTGGGTTGGAATTTGTTATCTATGACGACACTATGATAATTGAAGACAACTTTGCAGACCGTCGGACACAAAAAAATCCTAAAAATGGTGACTTTTTTGTAGTACTATGGTAGGAAACAATTACAATGTTCTCTCTTCGTTTAAACGCCAATCTCGGTTGCACTGGGTATGCTTTCTTAGTTTTTCACCTTTATAGGAGTGATAACAAGTTTTATGGTTGACTGGGGCAGTCCGACTAGGGAATTATCTCCGCCCTACAGAATACCGCGGCCATAATATGCTCGTGTTGTATTTCCGGCGGTGAGTAGGGTAGCCAGAGCTCACTGGAGGGTTTTTGTGCTGTCAATGGAAAGGCCAAAACCTTATCCTGCTTTTACACTGACGGAACAGAAACTCTCAATCCTTGCAGGGTTGGCAGCGTGAGTTTGACTCTTTTGGTTTTGCACGCCTCCATAGGCCACAGTGTTCACTTTCCATTAGGTGGGCCGTGATGTCTGCCACCTAAGCGGTATAAAAAAAAATATGGAGAACTTATACTTGACGAAAAAATTAAGTATGCCAATTGCTTTTTTGCAAGATAGGACTAACGGTTCTTATGACAGTTTTCTGAATTCATTATGGTTTTAAATCTTCCCGTTCTGTCCCAGTAAAGGCATACGAAATTTTACTACACAGATACATACATACATATAATCATGCCTTTATTCCCGGAGGGTTAGGCAGAGGTGACTTAACACTCACATTTCACCAATGATTGTATTCGGCCCCACGTAATAGGGGGTGAACCTATTACCATCTTCCGGACACAATTGTTGACTCAAGCCATTAAACTGAGGCTGAGTCTAGGCTGTATATATCTGTTTGGTCTACTCACAAGCAGACACATAAAGATAGAGAGGGGTTCCGTTTCTGCTCAGTACTATATCTATTTGCATTGCTTTGGGTGTTGTCGTGCCGTGGAGATCACATTATTTTTTACTACTTTAGTAGCAGACAAGCACACAGCCCACCTGATGGGAAGTGATAACTCTTTTGAAGGTTACCCGCATTCGATCACCCAATTCCTGACTAGCAAGATCAAACAATTTACTTTGAACATGTTAATCGAAACAAAAGAATGACAATCCAATCAAAATTTATCAGCAATTGGCTTAAACGTGTACAATATTATCTTTTTACTTTGTGTTAACAATGGATTGAATTTTATACCTTGTCATGTGTACATTTTTTTTATTTTGTGTTCTAAAATTCATATTCAAAACATATCGATTGTCAAAAAAAACGTTTTTTGATCCAGCGACAGACTAGATTCAACATGCTCGATTGTGTTATACGGAAAGCAGTGGCTCTCAAAGATTTCAAGGATTGTTTATGATTTTATGATACCTCATGTTCATTACTAAACGAATGAAAGTTAACAAAAGTGGCGAAATGGGTGGCTTTGCTATCTAATGTCATTTTAATTTTAATTAAACAAAAATATGTGTCTGTTATTTTAGTTATAAAAAAAAGCATGAACGTACTAGTGTTTTTTTATACTCGAACTGATAGATAATTTAGTGCAGATTTTTTTTTAGTTTTTAGTTGATTACTCATACCACTAGGCTACCGCAGCCTAGTGGTATGGGTAATCAACTGCTGAGACGAGGTCTCGGAGTCGATCCCAGGTTTTACCATGCACACACCAATGACTTTTCGATGCTTTTCGAAGTAATGTGTGTATTTATCGCAGGCTTATAAGTACCCGGTTAATGGCAATAGGCTCGCTACCTATTTACATTGGGACCTAAACATAAACTGGCGAAATGTGGTGCTAGCACCTCTGCCTACCCCTTCGGGGATATAAGCGTGAGTTTATGTTATGTTATTTTTACTAAAATTAAATATAAAAATTTGAAATTCTCTACAAATCCAAAAAAAAATCAATTTGAAACACCTAATGATTCAATTTTGATTCAAGTGTCATCGTACCTATTTACTATCGGAAGGTCAGTTTTCATAATGTGAATCTGTTCAGAATTCCGATTCGATCTAATATCTTGTGTTCCTTTAATGTCAAAAATTATATTCTTGTAAAACAATCTACATAGAAATCATTTATACCATTTAGGTGGCAGACAAGCACACGGCCCACCTGATGGAAAGTCGTTACCGTAGCCTATGTACGTTTGTAACACCAGAGGAGCCACACTCGCGTTGCCAACCCTGTAAACACAGAGTTTCTGCGCCGTCAGTGTAGAAGACAAAGCAGGACAAGCCTTTAGTCTTCCCACTGACAGCACAAATTCTCCCTTTTCAACACTTGAGAGATTGAGATTAGATGGAGGCTGAAATATGAACAGACTTTTATTAATAAAATTAAAAATATAATTCTCATAAAATTAAATTTTTACTCAGAAGACGGATGGTTAAAAAATTTCGAAATATTTTAAAAAGTTTAAGCACCTTTGCAATCACTAACTTACGGCCCATGATCCATGTGATATTAATAGACAGGTCTAAATTTAAAAAATAATTTACGTAGAATTCAAAGGACTAGCGGTGGTTAAAAATATAGAAATATTTAAAAAAGTTTGAGCACCTTTGCACGCACCAATCAACGGCCTATGAACCATGTGATATGGATAGACAGGTAGCGTATCGTTAACCAATCGGGTGACAGCATCGGCCGATTTCATTCCCTTTTTTTTATAATTTTCATTCTTTTTTTGGAGTTCCAAATCCAACGGCAGATTACAAAAGTTTTTTTTTTTCATCGAAGTATGGCGAAAACTTTGACGTGTTATGTGGGTTTTTGATACGATACGTAAAAATAATGTTTGTTTCTATGGACAAGTGACAAGAATAATATGGAGATGGATTTTGTTTTTTAGTTTTTATTCTATTACATATTCATCTATGTCTGTTATTGAAGAGGATATGGGCTCGAGATCCGCTTCCCTTCTTTTTCTCTTGATTTAGCTTATTTTGGTTTTACCCGAAAAGGAAAACCTTATCACTCAATCAACCTGCGGGTTATCCGACTTACTAGTACTAGATTGGCTTGGCCCCTAAAGGTGCGAACGAGACAAAAGGCGTGTGTAAAAAATCGCTACATTTTTTTTTACTCTCCTCTGTGTAACAACGGTCTAAATATTACACTTAACATTTTAATAATACTAAAATGATTGTAACAATTAATTTACGTAAATCATAAAACACCCTCAACAATCTATTAACTTAACCACTTAATTTCAAACTCTCTACACGCCGTAAAACTCCCATCAATTTGGGAGAAAAAGTTGTTCATGCAAACATGGATTATAAACAGGTAAATTATTAAATTTAATTGACTTTGACCGACGGTGGGTAGTCGCGAATTTCTCCTATCTAACAACAAAACTAAAAGTGTTAGCTCGGGGGTAAAATTAATTAAAATTTCTAAATTAAAGCGCCAATGGTTTATAACACTTATATTGTGGGCACAATGTTTGAAAGACTATCAAGGCGAAGGTCTTTGTTTGCTATGACTGTAGGCTATTTTTAGTTTAACATTTAGCTGGTCTATAAGAGTTGTACCTGAAATTTATTTGATTGGTTTTTTAGGATTACTCACCTCAGAATGTTAAAGAAAAGAGCCGGGAAAAGATATGATAGGATTAAAATTAATATGAAATGACTAAAACTCAATATTTTTTTATACTAAGACAAAAGATTACAGGTCTTGTTTATCATTCATTCATCCCCGCCAGTACAGTGGCATAGCACTCACACACCGCACCATCTTGGGGTTCGATAGGTACCTACCATACTTTGGGGCCACCTTCAAATCGTTGATAGCCCAGAGTCAGCTTGGGTGCGAGGAATATACTCTACTAAACTTTACACTTTGGCATTATCTACACGAGAAAGTATACGGTTTTAGTGTTTCCGAGTTTGACGTAAGACCCTCCTATGGCCAACGAGGTTGGTAGGTATCCGAAGAGATTTCCACAAGATTCATAAAAAAAAAAGTTTAAAACTAAAACCTGAACACTGAAAAATCACGCTTTCAAAAGTATTAAACAAGAAAATATCAAGGATAGCCGTGGACGTATGCTACTTTTTCCTAGAATGTTTTGTTTTGTTAAACTGATTTAAACTTTATTTTTTATTTATATTATTTAAGGGCAAGCAACGGCTATAATATATACATATTTGTAATGTGCTGATAAAGCCCCTTCAGATAATACCAATCATAGTATATTTATCTCAAGTTTATTTTCAATACAGTTCTTTATGACCGCTAGAGGGCGCTACATTAGATTCAGTAATACTTCGTATAGCCTATAACCAGCGGACTAAGACTTCTAATGATATCTCATTTGTCTAGTTCTAGTAAGTAATTCGGGAGCTATGAAGGAACAAATGATCCTACGTACATACATACATACATACATACATACATACATACATACATACATACATACATACATACATACATACATACATACATACATACATACATACATACATACATACATACATACATACATACATACATACATACATACATACATACATACATACATACATACATACATACATACATACATACATACATACATACATACATACATACATACATACATACATACATACATACATACATACATACATACATACATACATACATACATACATACATACATACATACATACATACATACATACATACATACATACATACATACATACATACATACATACATACATACATACATACATACATACATACATACATACATACATACATACATACATACATACATACATACATACATACATACATACATACATACATACATACATACATACATACATACATACATACATACATACATACATACATACATACATACATACATACATACATACATACATACATACATACATACATACATACATACATACATACATACATACATACATACATACATACATACATACATACATACATACATACATACATACATACATACATACATACATACATACATACATACATACATACATACATACATACATACATACATACATACATACATACATACATACATACATACATACATACATACATACATACATACATACATACATACATACATACATACATACATACATACATACATACATACATACATACATACATACATACATACATACATACATACATACATACATACATACATACATACATACATACATACATACATACATACATACATACATACATACATACATACATACATACATACATACATACATACATACATACATACATACATACATACATACATACATACATACATACATACATACATACATACATACATACATACATACATACATACATACATACATACATACATACATACATACATACATACATACATACATACATACATACATACATACATACATACATACATACATACATACATACATACATACATACATACATACATACATACATACATACATACATACATACATACATACATACATACATACATACATACATACATACATACATACATACATACATACATACATACATACATACATACATACATACATACATACATACATACATACATACATACATACATACATACATACATACATACATACATACATACATACATACATACATACATACATACATACATACATACATACATACATACATACATACATACATACATACATACATACATACATACATACATACATACATACATACATACATACATACATACATACATACATACATACATACATACATACATACATACATACATACATACATACATACATACATACATACATACATACATACATACATACATACATACATACATACATACATACATACATACATACATACATACATACATACATACATACATACATACATACATACATACATACATACATACATACATACATACATACATACATACATACATACATACATACATACATACATACATACATACATACATACATACATACATACATACATACATACATACATACATACATACATACATACATACATACATACATACATACATACATACATACATACATACATACATACATACATACATACATACATACATACATACATACATACATACATACATACATACATACATACATACATACATACATACATACATACATACATACATACATACATACATACATACATACATACATACATACATACATACATACATACATACATACATACATACATACATACATACATACATACATACATACATACATACATACATACATACATACATACATACATACATACATACATACATACATACATACATACATACATACATACATACATACATACATACATACATACATACATACATACATACATACATACATACATACATACATACATACATACATACATACATACATACATACATACATACATACATACATACATACATACATACATACATACATACATACATACATACATACATACATACATACATACATACGTAACCTGTCAAAATCATAACCCTCCTTTGGCTTCGTCGTAGTCGGTTAAAAAAAGCACACACCTAGCTCTAATACAAGAAAATCTTTCGAAAATTTACACGAAAGCTACCTAAAATCTACACTCACCGACAAAAAGAACAAATTCCAAATAAAATTAGCATAGCTTATATTTTAGTTGCAGCTTATAAAACGCGAACGGAGCGCCATCTACCGAGAACTTTCCACAATTATCTACTAATTAAAACTGCGTCTCCTGAGCTAAGATATGGCAGTTAAACTTGGTAGAACTTGGGTTATTCTACAATTATAAGTACAGTCAGCGGCAAAACTATCTCGAGTACAAAGTCTCAAAATGAGTAGGGTAGCCAGAGCTCACTGGAGAATTTGTGCTGTCAGTGGGAAGACTAAAGGCTTGTCCTGCTTTGTCTTCTACTGACGGCACAGAAACTCTGTACTTACAGGGTTGGCAGCGCGACTGTGACTCCTCTGGTGTTACAGACGTCCATAGGTCACGGTAACCACTTTCCATCAGGTGGGCCGTGTGTTTGTCTGCCAACTAAGTGGTATAAAAAAAAAAATACCAGGGTATTAAGAGTAAATCAAACTGTTTTATTGATTGATACTGAAATGTCTTTCAGGTCACATTATGTGCACATCTGTAGCAAATCTGCTAGCATGCTTTCATTTGTGCTACGTAATGCAAAACCTTTCAAGTATGCTGAGTCCTTAATCACCAGTATCGACAGCACGGGTGTGACTCCCTGGAGTTACACACGTTCATAGGTCACGGTAACCACTTTCAATCAGGTGGGTCGGGTGCTTGTCTGCCACCTAAGTTGTATAAAAAAAACCTTAGTAAGGAGTATTATTGTTTACTGCGCTTCCGATTGGGCTTCAATATACACAGTACATATTAATAAGATTGAAGCAATCTAAAAACGCTTCGTAAGGGTTCTGTGTATAAAATATGGCCTTAGACGTAAAATATCCGAATATGAAGACAGGTTTAAAACCTTTGAGATTATAAGTTCGGAGGAGAGGAGGAGAATGGGCGACCGGTGTACTCTATACAGGATCGTGAATGACTTGCTGAATTGTAATCTTGTCACTTACATAAGCTTTACAGTACCTACTCGATCTGTACGCATTCCGCAACTATTTACTATCCCGCTGTCCAAAACAATTTTTTACAGAATAACCCGCTCTATAGAATGTGTAGTCAATATAAAAAGGTTTGTACTCAACTGGACATTTTCTTTGATAGCTTCAGTACTTTTAAAAAATATATTTAGTGATCGACTTAAATAGTAAGCATACTAAATGCTTTAAAATGTTATCCAATAGTTTGAGCGGAGTCATCATAGATCAATGTTTAAAAATGGTTGCAACATTCATTGAATCCGATAGTTCGTACGAATTTTTTACTACTTAGGTGGCAGACAAGCGCACGGCCCACCTGATGGAAAGTGGTTACCGTGGCCTATGGACGTGTGAAACACCAGAGGAGCCACACTCGCGCTGCCGACCCTGTATGCACGGAGTTTTTGTGCCGTCAGTGTAGAGGACAAAGCAGGACAAGTCATTACTCATCCCACTGACAGCACAAATTCTTCAGTGAGCTCTGGCTACCCTACTCACCGCTGGGAACACAACACGAAGTTATTATAACCGCGGTATTCTGTAGGGTGGAGGTACTTCCCCAGTCGGACTGCTCAATTGGGCGGATATACCGCCCTGTCCTACCTCCTAAATAATATCGGTATGTCGGTAGATGGCTCCCATCGTCGCCGTAAGACGAATATATGTATAGAAGAATTTAGATGGTTTCATTAGAAGGTTTGGTGGTTCAATGGTCAGAGCGTTCCCCCTGTAAGGGAAATATCGCAGGTTCGAATCCGGCCTGGACATTTAAATTTTTTCTATCATAGTCGATTACAATAGTTAGCATACTATCAATCAATCAATCAGCCCACTGCAGTCCACTGCTGGACATAGGCCTCTCCCAATGTGCGCCATTTTCTCCGAACCTCCACCTTCCGCATCCAGTCTGTCCCAGCCACCTTTTTCAGGTCGTCCGTCCATCTAGCTAGGGGGCGTCCTACCTTTCGTTTACCTTCCTCATACTAAATGTTTTAAAATTTCATTCAACTCTAGTCACCTTCTACTACACCCTCAGGAATGAGGCCTATTCTACTCCACAAGGAACTAACACGACTCTGACTGAACGAACTAATTTAGTTCAAACCGGCGGCCATTTTATATCTAAACCGCATTGCTATATTTCTGTTCAAATTCGTATGCATAATAGTTTTAATTAAACAACCGGCTATGATTTCCCTAGCGCAGTCCAGTCCTGAGGCATAGTATTTATATTTTGATATTATAAATACATATAATCACGCCTGTAAGCTCCTCTTAATGGATATGCAGAAGTGTTTCAAAAAGGAGCCGTGTTGGGAAATGCTCATCATCATCTTTGCTTCGGAATGTGGGACAAACAGTTGCATCCGAAGCCTTGAAAGTTCGGAGTCCGTTTAAATGTATGTTAATTCGTATTCTAGTACCCTTATAACAACACAGAAATTATAGATGGCGCTGTGTAATGTTTATTAATTAAGTTTAATTCTAATCTAAATTAAAATATAAAAACATTACAGAATATACCTATACTAACGTGCAGGTTCAGTCGTCAAAGAATTCCTCCCCATCGATGTCAACCGGGAGGGTGGCCAGAAGGTTGGCGGCATTACCGCGTTGAATGGCAATACCAATCCTTCGCGCAAGGAATAAACCAGCGCTCTGGTAACGGGTAGCGTCTATTAAACGTTTAGAAATGTCTCTAAACAAAAGACGGGCACTTGGATCCCATGATCCCAGCGTCTCGAGACTGTGTACTTATATTTAAATGACTATTGTAATGCCACCCATCGTTTTTCAGACCTTGGCCCTTTAACCTGAATGGCGACGGAATGCATTCGAATTAATTCTACGAAACGTTTCAACTCCACCGGGGAAATCACTGCCCACTGTTTAATTAAAGTAATTAAAATTCTTAATTAAACCCTGCAATGCTTCTGAATACTTTCCAAACTATTTCATTCTCGTGCTTTGTCCCTTTCCCACTCATGGATACAGCTTATCACCTACCCACTCCGAATTCCACGGTACCAATATCGTGTTCTTTCTTTTTCGTATAGGTATGTGTGTTGTTGTCTCGCTCTGTACATTATATTTCAATTTCATTCGGTTTCTGTATCTCAGGTAATTAGGTTCGTATCGTAGAGTAGTCTCAGTTTTGAATCTCTATTTCTGTGAGGAGAGATTGTATAGGCAATCTGTTAAATTGTCAATCTGTGTGCACAATCTGCCCTCTGATAAGTCGAGATTCACAAATGATTGTCTGTGACTTTTTGTTAAGATTCATTTCTCATGTCTTTATCACACAAAACAGAACTGTTTCCTTCTTTATGAGATACCAGATTGAGAGGCGCTGCGGTGTCTGTCACTCTTATATGTGTCCTTATCGTGTGTCTTCTTCTTTTTTATCATCTTTGCATTGGCGGATTTGACATCCTACTCGTATCTTAAAAATTTAATATTGATTTTAATAAATAAATTACAAATTTGACAGAATAGTTTAGACTTTTACTGTGTGACATTACTTCTATTCCTCTATTTTGACATTAAATAATATCATAAATGACAAACAAAGACAATGCAAATTTTTTACTAACATATTTTTAAGTGGTTATATTGTTACTAACAAGATATGGATTCGTTGTTGTCCGAAATAAATTATTTTTATTTGATTTTTATTTTATTTATTTTATTTTATTAATGCTAGTCGCATCCGAAGTTTTCACCACGGAGTCTGGGGTTAACTTTACTAGTCAAAGTAATTTGATATTATTCTCTGAAGCGACTGTCATTTGTCCTCCACAGCCCAAAGGCAATATCGAAGCATTACAGTTAGACCACTAGTTTGTTTTTTAGGGCTCCAACTGCCAGTAATAACTGCCGCAGATGTTCGTATGGCAACAGGGACCCACGGCTTAATGTGCTCCCCGAGGCACGTCCAGACCAATGTAAATACCCATATTCATGCATATAAATATTTGTACTGAGCGGCCATCGAACCCGCTACGCTGGAGCACCTCCCCTGCGTACACTGCCGCCACGCCACAGAGGTCAAATATTTAATGTAATAGACACTATCGATAATCAGACACTACATTGAAGCATTTAAACTATCATGGTCACTCACATCAGTATCAGAATAAACGGGATATTTACCATGCGCAAGGATGACACGCAAAATCGTGAAGCGTTCCACATTTTTGGAAACTCAAAACAATGAAACATGGTAAATATCCCGTTTATTCTGATAGATAGATAGATAGATAATTCTTTATTGTACACCAACAGATT
Source organism: Eilema griseolum (assembly GCA_963662185.1). Taxonomy (NCBI): domain Eukaryota; kingdom Metazoa; phylum Arthropoda; class Insecta; order Lepidoptera; family Erebidae; genus Eilema; species Eilema griseolum. Next base: position 4,743,587 of record OY759255.1, read on the forward strand.
TACAGTAGGACAAGTAGGTAGCATCTATACAGTTATATACTGACTACATTGAAGGTTTGGATTCGATCCAGGAACCTCATAGTCTTAGGGTTGGCTCCTAAGCTAACTACTAAACTATTTACTACACTTACAGCTACTAAAACACTCCTTAGTAACAATGGCACAAATAGTTTTCTAGAACTTCCCTCCTAAAGAGATTTAATTATTTTTGTGACCTTGATTACACTGGTCATTATTATGAAATAAAACTACCTAAGATGTACGGTTCCCGGTAGAGTAGAATTTGGTCCACCCCATCCCTTCTCATACGGTGTCGTACAAGGCGACAAAGGGATAGAGTTGTTCAACATTTGACAGATATATATAGCCTAGACTCAGCTTCAGATGGATGTTCGAGTCAACAATAGCGTCCGGGATACGCCAATAGGCTCACTCCTATTACGTGGGACCGATTTCAATTATGATGAAATGTGGGTGTTAATTCACCCCTGCCTAACCTTCCGGGGATAAAGGCGTGATTATATGTATGTTTGTATGTAAGATGCTTGCTCAAATTTTCCGTCAATTATATTTTTCTTCAGAATTATATTCTTTGTGAGAGATATTGTAGTTCAGAAACAAAAATGTATGGGTCTTCTGGTACCCAGTCCAATCAAGATATATGTCACACATCGTTGTCTACTACCTCCAACTACTTCCGCTTGAATTAAATCAAGGTATCTTTCCTTATGCTGGTTCATTCTCATAAATACATCGACAGTTTAATATATTTATAGAGTAATTATAACCATTTGGTTTTATAAAAAATAATACTATTACTCCGGTTTTGACTACTCTATATACATATTTAGGGTAGAGGAGTATGTTCATCGTTAGACCAATAATAACTATGACTAAACAAACGCCGACTAAGTTTACTCCGAGTTGACTTAAATCTAGGGAAGTTGTCAAGTGGTGGTGTGGGACAAAGTATAGGAGACAGCGTTAAAAGGATATAATATAAGATTACTATTTATTGTACACCGATCCGATGGGGACGGACAAAGAATACAAGTATCACCACTACATCTCATTCGACGGATGACGGATGACGTAAGAGGCGACTAAAGGAATAATACGCAGACGATATGATTGCGCGAGAAGGAAAACTCGAAAAAAATTGTCACCTTGTAAACAATAGACCAAAGCCTCCCAACATTGGGAGAGGCCTATTTGAGATTTGAGACTGCGAGGGGCTAATTGATGCACACCGGACATACGATACATACAGAAAACAGTAAATCAAATCAAATCATGTTTATTTGCATAAGACAGGTACATAGGGTTGGTCAGTAGTTTATATAATATGTGCAGTGCTCTGCTTATTACCTTTGATAGGTGTGAAAATTTTAATAAGTTAAATTACCATACAATATTAGAATGTCAAAAAAAAAAAAATTAAATATTACAGTAAAACAATAATAAGTATAGCATAATTAATAATGTCAATTATAACAATTAATGTCAAAATATATGATTGATAAGTATGTCAACAATTAATACCTACGAATAAATATTATAAATTTGACTAAAAAAACCACTATATTTCGCTACATTTATCCTCTAAATATTCATGCAATGAATAATAACATTTATGGACCAGGAACTGATGCAACCTTCTTTTAAAGAGATTTATATTCGGCAGATCTTTTAGCTCTTTAGGTAATTTATTGTAAATATGAGGAGCGATACAAAAAAAAACTCCTGTGCATTAAAGCCGTTTGACAAGGTACGGCACATAGCTTTTCAGCATGGCGAATCCTTGTTCTTCTCTCAAATAGTTCCAGACGTTTTTTTGTAAATATGGCACATTCCAATATATAAATACAGGGCAGAGTCAACAGATTATAATTTTGGAAGTATGGCATACACGAATCTGTACATATACGTATATATAACCACGCCTTTATCCCCGGAGGGTTAGCCAAAGGTGAATTAACACTCACAATTAATCAAATATTGTATTCGGTCCCGCGTAATAGGGTGTGAGCCTATTCCCATTTTCCGGGTAATATTATTGTTGACTCGAACCATGCATCTGCGGCGGAGTCGGGGCTGTATATACATGGCTTATGTTAAACAGTCCTATCCCTTCGTCTCCTTGTACGACACCGCATGGAAAATTCTACCCTGTCGGAAACCATGCTGCTACCACATTGGAAGCCAGAACCGTTACCGTGGGCTATGAACCTGCGCAACGCCAAGGGAGTCACACTCACGCTGCCAACCCTGTAAACACAAGAGTTTCTGTGCCGTCAGTGTAAAAGACAAAGCAAGACAAGCTTTTCCACTGACAGTACAAAATCTCTCCAGTGAGCTCTGGCTACCCTACCCTATAGTCTTGAGTTTCATGTTTTAAAAAAGCGATATTAAATCGCTATATCTTATGCTTTATGCCGCTCCCAAAAACCATATTACCGCAGGAATCTGGCGACAAAGCTGCCGGAGACCAACTCAATTACACGCTAAGTGCTGACGCTAAAGCACTATTTATGTTTGCCCATCTTTGTACCGAATCAATATTATTTAATAATATAGAACTATTGGCGCTTTATAATAATAGAGTACTAGAATAGAAATTGGAAATGAAATCCAAAGAACAGCCAGCGTCAGAACGATCTTGGCTACAAAGTATCAAAATGATCTACCATTACCCATCTTTTTTTTTTTACGTGCGCAAAATCCCCACGGATACCTCCCCACCGGAGCCGGTGGGAGAGGTTATGTCGGACTCGAACCGATTAAACGCACGCCGCCTGTGGGTCGTTTTGATTGCCGAAGGTGAGGTTGACATGCATATCCCTCACACCCCGGCCGACGCCCGACTTGCCTTCGTATGCGGGCAGCTTGGCTTGCGATCCTTCGTCGCTCCCACTGCCGCTCCCACCCCGCCTCCTCCTTCACGAGCATTACTTGCTCGCAGAAGGAGGCGCCGGCCACCAATGCATCCGCGCAGCGGACCATCGCTACGAGCAAGGTGGAGAGCGTGAGAACCCTCACTCCCAGGACCGCCACAAGCTCCCGCCTCGGCGTCTCCCACGCCGGACACTCGGTGAGCGTGTGCGGCCCCGAGTCCTCGCTCGCGTCGCAGTGATGGCACTCGGACGTTGGCTCTTTCTCCATCCGACGCAGATACTTTCCGAAGCACCCGTGCTCGGTGATCATCTGCGTCAGACGGTTCGAGAGGCTGCCGTGTGGCCTCTCTAGCCACTCCCCCATGATGGGTCTTACCGCCGCTACTACGGTGCGCCCTGCGCCTGGTCGCCTAAGTCGTAGCTCCACCATTACCCATCTTAGTATTAAGAGCAAATCAAACTGTTTTATTGATATAAATGATAATATTGTCTAAACTAAAGGTTTGTCCACCAACCACCACCACAACCAGCCTCAGATCTATCGAACAAAGTACTCCAAATGATATTAATTCCTCGGTATTCCCCCCTTCCTGTTGACTAAATTGTTCTGATATTTGGCACACACAGTATTATCGTCCAAACTGAAGGTTTGGACGATAATACTATTTAAATCAAAAATCAGTTCCGTGAGATTGTGAAGAGTATGGTTGACTCTTCTCGTGACCAGAAGGCTGGCCTCTTTTTAGGTCAGAGAATAAGCATTGCCATACAACATGGCAATGCTGCCAGTCTTCTGGGAACACTACCACACTTCCACGAAGCATTTTAAATATTTTTAGCTATAGGTAAGTGTATATAATAGTACTTTTATTTTTGTTTTAATAATTACATTATAAACACTATTATTATGAGTAATATAAAACAGTTTGACTTACTCTTAATACTATGGTATTAAAATCATTTTGAAATATTAGTCAAGATTGTCCCGACACTGACTGTAATACCATAAAATGTTAAAAAACTATAATTCTACAAGAAATACTTTATAGAGAAAATTAGAATTCAAACATTCGAATCTCCAACATTCTCAATTTCACGTCGATTGCACTCACGCCAAAGAACTTCGTGCAAACGCTTCACCACCCAAGAATAAACGTGCAAGTCGCAGAAAATAAGAGAAAAATCAATCACAATAAGTTGGAAACTTGCTACTTAAAGGCCTGAGTCAGTTTAAATGCTGAGAAAAGGTCCGTACGGTCTCGAGACTTTTTGTTCGGCAAAAAACGGAACGCGAAAGGGGAGCATTGGACAGAAAATTTCTTGGTAAAATATAAGTTGTTTTTACGTGCTATATAAGAGTTGTTGACTTTATTTTCACGCTTAGATAAGCTCTTTGCGTGATGTAGCTTCTAAAGTATCGTATATTAAACAGAAAACCGATTATAAAGAAAAAATATTATGAGAAATAATACGAAGTAGGTAATACGAGACATAATAATATGTATCATTCCTAAACTTCTATTTGTTATTCGATTACGGCGAAGCAAAAGGTGGGTTATGATTTTGATAGGCTATGTATGTAGGTTCATCTGTTTCCTCATAACTCCTCAACTACTTATTAGAACTGGACAAATGAGGTATCGTTAAAAGTATCTTTGACATCCGGTGGTTATAGGCTATATAACGTATCACTAAATCCAATGTGGTGCCTTCTAGCGGTTTTAAAGGATTGTGAATAAAAATAATTTTGAAATAAATATGTAGTGTTTGGTATCAACTGAAAGGGGTTAGTTGCCGCATTTTAAATATGTTTAAATATTGTCCACATTTTTGTACAGTCAGAGTGACAGTCTAATCTATTAACCCGCCCCTCATACCTGGTGCAAAGGTACCCATGACACTGGCGGCATTGCCCCGTTGAACAGCTATGGCCAACCGTTGCCCCAGGTACGAGCCGGAGCGGGAGTCACCGGTTTTGTCCCTCAACCTGCGCCCTAATTCGCTCACCAGATTCTTGGCGTCGGTACCCCAACTACCCATTGTCTCGACCGCAAAGGGAGCGAACATATATTATAATTATATTATATTTTATTATATTATATTATAATTATATAATTATATTATAATTATATAGTTGTATACCACGTAGTCTAACATAACAATACATTCTAGGGAAAAGTGGCATACTACCACGGTTATCCTTGATATTTTCTTATTTAATACTTTTTAGATCGTGATTTTCCGGGTTTTCGTTTTACAATGTTTTTTTCTTTTCTTTAAAAGCACTGGCTTCCCTACTCACTGCCGGGAACACAACACGAGGTTATAATGCTCGCGGTATTTTGTAGGGCACATGGTTCATAGTTCCCAGAGAGAGACAGACAGTTCAGAGATGACACCTTAAATGCAAACAACTCTCATATTAGAGTTGATGATGATTTTTAATAAAAATAAGCCGGTCAAGTGTGAACTAGGGATTCGTACGAAATTGTATCCAGGGACAAATTCATACCACAATAACTGCAATATATTTTGATTCTGATGATTGAAAATGGTCTTGATAGACAGAGTGACAACAAAGGGATTCTATAAGGGTTTCATTTTTGTTCCATTTGAGGTGCGGAACCCTTAAAAGTAAAAAAGAAAAAGAAATAATAAATAACTCAAGGTCATCTCAAGGAATACTCAGCTCCTTAGGACTATATAACGTTTATTAGATTTTCATAATTTATTGGCCTATAAAAATGGTAATTCTTGGAAAAAAATCAAATTAAACGAAGAAGATTATACATCTTGACGCGCAATTTGATATATTACACCAATTTTGTTTATGCTTTGAGGAAAGTACTTGATATTTTTATTTTGAGGAAATTAAACCGATAACATTATTTCAATTATAACAATATTGGCTAAAGCCCGCGGTGCTACCCATGCAGAATTTGGGTTCCGTAAGAAACCTATGACGTCAGCTGTTTGAGCGTAATAAATGAACAATTATTTTTTTTTTGTTAAAATCACATAATGTAGGAAAATAATTGAATGTGTTCAGACTGGATTCGAACCTTCTTTCCCTTACAGAGAGAATGCGTCGTCCAAATCTTCGTATATATATCCGTATTACGGCGTTGTGTATAGTTAGCATACTATATGCTTTAAAATTTCAATCAATAGTTTTGGCGGAGTCATCAAAAATCAATGTTTAAAAATGATTGTAGTATCATTCTATGGTGCCGATAGTTCGTACGAATATCGGCAGATGGCTCCCACAGTCGTCGTTAGACGGATGTATATATAGGGAGCTTTAAATTATTTCAGGGATTAGATGGTTTAGTGGTCAGAGCATTTCCCATGTAAGGTAATGTTCGTGGTATACGCCCATAGGTCACGGTAATCACTTTCTATTAAGTGGACCGCGTGCTTGTCTACCACAAAAGTTGTATAAAAAAGGCCATTTGAATAGTTAGCATACTGTGGAGGAACGAGGTGATATGTTCCTCCAACACAAAGGGAGGTTCCTCCGACCAGGCAAGGTGATCACGCCTGCCGGGCCGCGGCCTAATGATTGTCGTTGGGTTGATGTATACATGTTGTCCCAGTGCGAGAACTTCACTTGCGCGATGTAGGATTCGTAGTTACGTAATAGTTCTGCATGATGTCCCTAGATGGCGCTGGGTACATGTGATCGCCTAAATGCTTTAATATTTCATTCAAAAGTCTCATAATGGTTTCTCTCGCTCATCATATTACTCACATATAGCGAATCGATAGCCACAAAGATGAGAGCCTCTATGACGTGGCGCAAATATTTGTATGCAATAATGTGGTTATTTTTATAATAATAATACACGTCTTTATTGTACACCAATAACATATTACATTATAATTTGAGATACAAGTTTTGTGACACGTGCAGATGGTAACCTTATCGCTCTGCTGCAATTTCTTACAGGCAAGCATTGGATGTAGAGAAAAAATTGGAGAAGAATATTTCAGGGCAGTTAGGTGTACATAGAGAATATAATATGTTCCGTATTGGTTCTCGATGGAGTAGAAGCAGAAGGGCCACACCATATCTGCCATAGGTGTCGTTGAAGGCGACTCGGGAATAAGGCTGTTCTTCAGCCGACAGCAAACATACATTCCAGGACTAAGTGCCCGCTTAGTGGCAATATACTCGCTCCTGCGACCGAAAATATTAATTGATAAAATGTGGGTGTTAATTCACATCTGCCTACCGCTTCGGGGATTTACAGGCTTGGGACATGGATGTAGTTATTTGCATTGGTCTAAATACGCCTCTAAGAGGACTTCAAAGCATCGATCCTGATTGTCATAATAATATCTGCGGTAGTTGGTATGGGTAGTTGGAACCCCTCAAAATTCGACAACAGGTCTTCCTGCAATACTTCGATTGCGCCAAATGGTTGTAGAGGTCAAATGGCAGTTTCTTCATGGAAAATATCAAAGTTCTGCCAAATTCCGCGGACCCCAGACTCCGAAGGTGAAAGCTTCGAATGCGACTGGGATTGACGCTAGTATAAAGAAGATGATGCTGAGTGCGAGGTGCATGGACTGCCACCGACTTCTTCTGCGTTTGCAGATTTTCTTCTGTTACACCAGAATAATTTGCTAGTCATCATCATATAGGACCGCGGTAGCCTTGTGGTATGGGTAATAGACTGCTGAGACGAGGTCTCGAGTTCGATCCCAGGTTTTACCATGGCACACATCAATGACTTTTCGATGCTTTTCGAAGTTATGTGTGTATTTATCGCAGGTTTAAAAGTGTTCGGTTAATGGCAGTAGGCTCGCCACCTATTACATCGGGACCTAAACATAATGTGGCGAAATGTGGGTGCTAGCATCTCTGCCTACCCCTTTGGGGATATAGGCGTGAGTTTATGTTATGTTATGTCATCATCATATCAGCTACACACTGTCAACTGCTGAACATAGGTCTCTCCCATAGACTTCCAGCATGACCGATCTAAAGCAGCCCGCATCCAGAGCTTCCTGGCGACCTTGATGAAGTCGTCCTTCCTTCTGGCCGTTGGGCGTCCCACGCTACGTTAGCCCGTACGTGGTAATTTGCTAGTATATCACAGCTATTATAAAACTATCAACCTCAGCACGATAGTATAAAAGACACCATAAGTAAATCACATACAAAAAACAACAGTGATCGTCCTCAACCAACCCTATATAATTCCAATTTTCCCCTGAAAAACACTAGCAATAAAACGAAAAAAAAAAGCCCCGAAACTTCGATAGTGGGGTAACTAGAATTTATAGTAGCCACCCAAATTAATAGACGCTTTCGAGACTCACGTAATTGAGACTTGTGTTCGACGCGTGGGTAATGTAACGTTCGATAGAGTGATAGACTGTTTGTTTTGGGGTTGCCAGTGTTACGACTTTGAAACTAATAGCGATATATAACGATGTGGGTGGGGCAAAAACTTGTTCATGATTTTATTGCCATATTACTGTAATATTTTTAGAATGATATCATCATTCATCTTTTCCCAATTCACTTGGAATGATTTATTTTTGAATTGAATTTAAATAACATGTAAACTAAAGTAATAAGATATAAACTAATATTTACAAGAATATAAAATAGGATACAAAAGGATCAAATTAAGCATCGAAGAATTCCTCCCCATCGATGTCGACTGGTAATGTGCCCAAAAGGCTGGCGGCATTGCCCCGTTGGATGGCAATGCCAATCCGTTGAGCGAAAAAGAGGCCAGCCCTTTGGTCACGCGAAGCGTCGACCAGTCGTTTTGCTATTTCAAACTACTACTTGGAATTGGTTTTCCAGTATAATAGCGGAGCGGCTCAATTTCGATATTTTTCGAGAAGCGACTGCCGTCTGCCCTCCACAATTCAATGGCAATATCGAAGTTCTATATGTTCGTATGGCAACGTGTTCTCTGAGTCATGGAAGGGTTTCAATGACTTAGAAATGGTCTCCCATCCAAAGGTTGACCTGACTAGTGTCGCTTATCTTTGCAATGTTAACCCACTCGGATATCACTTGGCCTGGTATCTTAATAAATATACACACTCCTGTGTTCAGGGGGAGACAGGGATTCTCTTTCTCATTTCTATTCTTCGTTCAAAACTTATACTTTGTAGTACAAGTCCACTCATTTACTCTTTCTCATGATTCGGTTTATTTTTACTTTTACGAGATATACTGCCGTCTGAACCACCAACTAGCCTACCTGTTTTCACTAGAGCCTCGTCTTTTAATCAGCAGGCAGCTTGCAAGTGAGGATGTCTTGGGTACCGAAGATATTGGCATACTATTTGAAAATCCGAACTATACTTAACATAAAATACCTGACAATTTTATAAAGAATAATGCATACAAACATATAAGACAACATAGGACAACACGTGCAGGGCTTAGATCTCACCCTCACACTGTGCAGAATATACGAACAAGAACCAAGCGGTACACCACCAAGACCAAGACGGAATTCATTGCCTGCTTACGTGTTTCCTTCTTCCTACAGTCCCGGGTCCTTTAGGCGGGGCGTGAAAAAGCATCTGATGAGGCCGCTAAGCTGAGTGCCACCATTGTAACATTACTTAGTGTCTGTAATAGTGACTCTCTTTCCTGAAACTTTGCCTTTAGCCTACCATCAGGCGAGTTGAAGTCAAGTTGGCGTGTCCAAAAAAAGATACACGCGAGAAACGCGAAACTTGATAGTAGGGTAAAAAATACAGTTCGTAAAACATTCTATAGAATAGACCGTATTTTACGGTTGAATTATGTTTTAATAAAATCGTAGTTTTACAGAAGAGTGAATAACCGAAATCTCCAAGAAATGGGCCTTCTCGCAGGCTATAAGTATATCTACAAGACGAGATTTAGTACGATTCATTAGTGACCACTCGAGCACATGATTTTAGGGAGTACCCTAGAGTTACCCTTTTCGGTTTCGTGAATAAAGATTGTATAGATTTATTGAATAGACCTCTGATAATCATGAACGACATTTTAAATGAAAATAAATAAGGAAAGATTTTGTTACAAGAATCCCAATTTTCTCCTGAAAAACACTAGCAATAAAACGAAAAAATGCCCTGAAACTACAATAGTAGGATAACTAGGATTTATAGTAGCCACCCAAATTATACTACTATAAGAAAACATTTTGCTGTGAATAATAAATTAATATAACACATTGCAAAGTTAAGCAACACGAGTCAAGTTGATCTTAGGATGGGTGACCATTCTTAAGATATTGAGACACTTACTTTCCTCGGAGGAGGCAGTCTTTACAGGTAGCTGGAGCCCTAACTAATCCTATAGCTGGCAATTTGTTAGTAAAACAGAATAGGATAGATAATTATACAGCGATTCGGAACTTTTCGCGATTAAATCATGGAACTTACTATTTCTGCCGACGTTTCGGATGCGTAGCCGCGTGGTTCCCGGCAGAGTAGAGTTTGGGCCACCCCGTCACTTCCCATGCGGTGCGGCTTTAGATGCATTGCTCGAGTTAGCAATAGTGCCCGGCAGTCGGTATTAGGCTCACTCCCTATTACGTGGGACTGAATTCAATGCTTGGAGAAATGTGGGTGTTAATTCGCCTCTGCCTAGCCCTCCGGGGACAAAGGCGTGATTATATGTATGTATGTATGTATGTGCAGCACCCGTGGTCACGACTGACTGGCTTGCAAGAATGGAGAGGTATGCGGAGAACATTATTTGAGAGCCTACTCACTATTATATTTATAATGAACAGTAAGGCTGGCGACACACTTCACTCACTATGCCAGTTTTTAACAGCACTGTGTTTCCCACCCACCATCCATTTAAAACATAAATTTGAAATGAGAGAAGCCTTGCAGCAATGCTTTAGTTATTGACTTCATCGACAAAAGAAAAGAATAAAGATATAAACGAGTGGACAAGGTCAAAGGTCAGTATTGAACTTTAAACACGACATAAAATATTGTATATCAACTTAAAATATCCAATAGTGTTTACGGGAATTAACGCGATCATAGTATAGGTATGTACCTATACCATGAGACAATGTATGTACATACCTTTGATTTGCCTGACGTTTTGACCATATTGCACCGAACGTGGTCACAGGCTGATTATCTAATTTATTTTATGAATTTCTACCTACTAAAACAATCGTGGAAGAATCTTTCGATGGCTTGTCTCTACCAGTAAGTCAAAGTGGTTGAAAGAATTAAGTAAGAACTTACAGCTTGAGATCTTGCTGACTTTGAGCCGAGCCAAAACTTAGGCACTGATTGATTCTTCTAAGTTATTAGAAGAACTGATATTTTTTGTATTTACATTAATTTACATTGTACCTATAGTTATATATACCTATACCTATAGTTGCATATTTTGATTTTGAATTCTTATTTTTTTTTTTCTTGTGTCTATTTTTATTGCTATATTCGTTATCATAATTCTGTTACGCACCTACTAAGTGATAAACAATATAGATAAATAAATCTTGTGGGCGGAGGCGCTGTCTGCTGAAACACAGGCTACAAGCCTAGCTCAGCAGCAGATGCTACAAATAATTGGCATAAAAAAGGAACCAATATATTTATTTGTTTTCTTGTAACACCAATGTAACACATCATGTTTCGAGCAATAAATTATTATTATTATGTGCTGTCTTTATTCTCGAAGTGTTTAAGACACTTCGGTAAATTTAATGAAATCACGGGCCTAAACCAAGTGACTTTCATGTTCTGGTAGTACGGGTTGGTTGTTTAAATCTTCTTGGAGAAATTTGCAAACTATGCGGCATGTATTTAATATGGCAGCCTTTTGCATCGTCATATATGTACTTTCGGCTATGTCTATTGATTTGAGGGCTTGTATTAAATGTTTGGGTATCACTCCCGTACCAGAGAGCACCAGAGGCACTATGTAGACTCTATTCATTTTCCAAATTCTAATTAATTCTTCTTTCAGTTCTGTATACTTGTTTATTTTTTCAGTTATGGTTTTATTGAGATTGTGGGTGTTGGGAACTGCAATGTCAATAAGAAATACTGTTTTATTTTGTTTGTCCATTAAAGTGATGTCGGGTCTATTGTTGGGAATGGTTTTATCTGTTAATATTGCTCTATCAAAGTATAGTTTATGGTTGGTGCTCTCTAGTACAGGTTTTGGATTGTATTGGTAGTATGGCGTAGGTTTGTTGGATATGAGTTTATGATTGATGGCAAGTTTCTGATGAATGATTTGTGCTATTTGATTGTGTCGGTGTGTGTAATCTGACTGAGCTAAGCTAGGGCAGGCTCCAGTAATGTGTTGAATTGTTTCAGAGTGACGGTGTATTTACTATCTGATCTTGAATACTTATCATGAAACCCTCAGTTTCGGGAAATACTATTATTATTATTATTATTTCTCAGTTCCATGACTCTCGGGACTATGGAGTCCCGGGCCTTTGGAAGGCGTGCGTCGGGCCGAAGCCAAGACGTAGAGGCCCTTTTATGAGAATTTAATATGCTAGGAATACACACACATGGCGGATATCATCCCCGAGCGCACAATATGATACACCGGGAGATGGTCTCCGCCAGGTGCAGAGACTATTGCTGTGCGGTGCTGTAGCCGCGATGGAAACTAAATTATGGGCTATGGGATTGAGAATTGGATAGACTGGTGAATGGGCTATAGGGGGAGACTAACGGACGCCTGCCGTGACAATAAGTCTCAAACTTGTAAAAAGGCAGGCGGTGACTTGCCAACTCATTGCATGGGCCCCATTAAAATAGCCACATATAGTGCGACCATGGAGCAACATCCGTTGAGCGGCTAAGGTTGTCGAGAGGTGAGTCTGCGGGGCGCAAGTTCCCGGTATACCAGTCAGCGTGCCCCCGGCGTTATGACATTTTACACTTCCAACCTGGAGCATAGGTTCTGCTCTTGCAACTCCACTCATGGCCAGCCAATAAAGGCAAGCACAAAAGGTGAGGGGGAATAAATCCTAATCCTCGGGAGAATCGGGGTACGTGGTGTCGCCACGCACCAACAGCTCGCCACAAGCTGCCCCTGCGGGGTTATTATTATTATTATTATTATGATTATTATTATATAAGTATATAAAAAGTAAACGCCACCTTCAAAATTTTCTCATAACAGCGCCAAAAGTTAACTAACGTACACATACATATTTCATGAGATCCCTTCGAACAGATGGCGAATTTACACTTCATTCGCTCTGATTTTGCTTCGGCTCCTCACCTGCAGGACTCCCACGGTTCACTTGCTCTTATAAAAACAAGATCTCCTTTGTGTGCTCGTTGAAGCTGAACTTTGTAATGTATGTTATTTTATACAGATGAAGACATATTTTTTATACCACTTAGGTGGCAGACAAGCACACCAGACTTGGACTTATGCAACACAGGGGTGTTACACTCGCGCTGCCGACCATGAAGAAACCTTCTGATGCCGTCTTGAAGAACCCCATATTGTAGGTGCTTGGGAAAACCGCAGCAGGGAGGTCATTCCACAGCTTAAGTGTGCGTGGGATAAAATTTCTTTCATACTGCACAGTGCGCACCATCTCAGTTTTTACCTAACAATGTAGACCTGCGAGAAAACGGCAAACATAGGCTTCTTTCTCGCTCAAGAAACCGAATCATCGCGTGTCTTCTTCATCGTAGCGTTTATCCCGATCGGATTCAAAGCTCACCTCGAAGTCCGGAGTCCGCTTTTTCCAGTCTAACGATATTTTTCATGAAATGACTGCCAACTGACCTCTACAACCCATTGGCAATTTCGAAGCTTATCAGTTAGACCAGCTATTGGACTTTTTAGGACTCCAGCTACAAGTAACAACTGCCATAGATGTACGTATGGTAATTGGGAGCAACGGAAATCTAACTTGACTAGCAAAGTAGTTAAAATTAAAGGTGTGTCGCAACAGTCAGTCAATAGGTATGGGGAAATATATATAGATATGGTGTATTAAGATCATTTTGAGTTTTTGTACAGTCAGTTAGGAAGACCAAAAGCTTGACCTGCTTTGTCTTTTATACTGACGGCACAGAAACTTTTTTGCATACAAGGTTGGCAGCGCGAGTGTCACTCCCTTTTTTTTTACGTGCGCAAAATCCCCACGGATACCTCGCGAGCAAGGTGAAGAGGGTGAGAACTCTCACTCCCAGGGCCGCCACAAGCTCCCGTCTCGGCGTCTCCCACGCCGGACACTCGGTGAGCGTGTGCGTTCCTGAGTCCTCGCTCGCGTCGCAGTGATGAGTGTGACTCCCTTGGTGTTGCACACGTCCATAGGCCACGATAACCACTTTCTATCAGGTGGGCCGTGTGCTTGTTTCCCAACCAAGTGGTTTAAAAAAAGATCGATAAGATGCTAACTGTGTACATAATAAGTAAAAGAAAACATTACTTAAAACTTTTTTACCAGTTTCAAATCAGTATTCAATCACTGCTATTTATTCTTGTAAATTTGATGAAAATTGAGAGTACTCGTATATTTACTTTTAATTTGGTTCGACCCTCCACTATTTTGATAAGGACGGTCGGCTCACTTGATTTACATGAGTGTATTCATTTAGATAAATTGTTATTGAACTTTAAAGGTTTTACAAATCTAATGGGTTTGTGTATATAAGGCTTATTTAGTAGCAATGAAAGGAGGTAGGACATGACGGTATTTCCGTCCAATTGAGCAGTCCGACTGGGTAAGCCCTATAGAATATCGCGGCCATGATAACCTTGTTTGCATTCCCAGCGGTGACTAGGGTAGCCAGAGCTCATTAGATAGTTTTTGTGCTGTAAATGGGAAGACCAAGTCTTGTCCTGCTTTGTCTTTTACACTGACAGCAGGTCTGTGCTTACAGGTGAGTGTGACTCCCTTGGTTTTGCGCACGTCCATAGGCCACGGTAACCACTTTTCATCAGGTGGGCCGTGTGCTTGTCTGCCACCTAAGAGGTATAAAAAAGTTCGTATATCAATCCAGAATTCTCATAATTTCAAATAGAAAAAGTAATGCCACTATTTGAATAGATGAAACTCGAAGGAACATGGTCTTATGATAATTGAAAGATATCTAGAATTACTAAAACTAGTATAGTAGTAGTTATAAGAAAAACATGTATAGAAATATGTCTTTCTTATAAATTTATATCTTATATAGTTATTATGTGTATATTATGTGTATAGTTTATATTATATATATATGTACATACATACATACATAAAATCACGCCTGTCTTCCATAGGGGTAGGCAGAAATCGCGGATCTCCATTTGCTACGATCGTGACATACTACTCTCGCTTCATTCACTCTCATTACATTCTTCATGCATGCTCGTCGGTTTAGAGTACTCCTGACCTGCCCCTTTTCTAAAACTTCCCCGATTTGGTCCAGGTATGTGCGCCTAGGTCTTCCCCTTCCGACGGTACCATCCACACTCGCCTCATACACCTGTTTCGTTAGTCTTCTTTCATTCATTCTCTCAACATGACCAAACCATCTCAACATTCCTCTCTCATATATGTATATGTATTTATAAATATCTGTCCGTTCACAAGCTGAGTTAAACTGTGTTATAGTAAAAGAAAACCTGTTATTAGCCTTACTTTTAGTTTATAATGTATATATTTACTTACTGTATCGCTGTTGGTTATTGAAATAAATAAGTAAATAAATAAATATTGAAAAATTTGAATTTTATAAAGCCTCGCGTAAACCCGGAGTCAAGAACATAGTGAGACGTTTATTTCACGTCAGAGCAGCGGTGTCTTCTGTACAAGATATAAATTCGCTTGCTTTAGCTTACCATCAGGCGAGGCCAAGTCTAATTGACGTGTCCTGTATAAAAAAAACTTTGTATGCTTTAATAGTTCAAAAAATTACTTTTGTTTGTAACCATTTTTTAACTGATTCTATCGTGATTTACACCGATTTCAACTTAATCTCTATTCTTTCGTCCAACTTCCGACAATATCATACCACGTATGTTCTCTCTTTCCTATTTCTCTCAAGAATAGGCAGAAACCCGTCTCTCTGCTTGTATCCTTACATAATTGACGAACTTATTTTTGTAATGCTTCGATTAGTATATCAACTCATCGATTAGTATATCAACTCACAACTTTGGAATGATGATGAGAAAGGAACTGTATAACTGGAACTTTTGCCGATTCATATCAATCGGAATTAACAAATTAACCTATTGAACACTGTTGGACATAGGCCTCTCCCAGTAAAAAAATAATAATAAATAAATGTTGCACAAAATTCTACACAACACTATCTACACCCATGGTAAGCATAGCATAACCAGCTTGTGTTTGGAAATCTAGAATGCGGATAAACAAACTTAGATACTTTTTTTGTTGTAAATACATACATATCATACATAGAAACACCCAGACCAATCCAAATATACATACTTATGCATACAAATCTTTGCACTGAGCGGTAATCGAACCCGCACCTCCTGCGTAGCAGTCGAACGCTCTATACCGCTACGCCACAAAAGCCGTCAATGTTGGAAAGCTTCGGCCTACGGTTCCCATGCTGACCAATCGGGTTTATTTCGGGTTTTCCTTCTTTCGCAGTGATATTGTCTGCATATCTTTCCTTTAGTCACCTCTACACCTCCCTTCAGATGAAATGGGATGGTGATACTTATATTCTTTTCGTCATCACACGGATAATTATCCGATTCAAAATTATTCATAAAAATTGTTAGCAAGCACTACATCTGAATTACCTAAACATAAAAATAAGCTTCGTTTATCCACGAGATACGTTTACGTCATTTTGATAGATACCAGTCGTATTTTAACCCTATATTGATATGGGTACAAAGGGCCCCGTTTATCACACGAAATGGGAAGGTATTTGCGAAGCAACGGGGGGGTTGGAATCGGAGTATGAAACGTGATTCCCGCTCCGAAAATATCCTGTGATTGTGTGTTATAAGAATGTCTAATAAAAAAATATGGGAGATTCAGTTTTTTCTTTTCTTGTGGAGAGTAAATTTTTTTTTTTTTTTTTTTTTTTTTTTTATATAGGACACGTCAATTGGACTTCGCCTTGCCTGATGGTAAGCTGAAGGCAAAATCCCAGAAAAGAGGGTCACCATTACTTACACATACCGTGTGACAATGGTGACACTCAGCTTGACGGCCTTATCATATGCTTTTTCACGCCCCGCTTAAAGGACCCGGGACTGTAGGAAGAAGGAAACACGTGAGCTGGTAATGAATTCCAGGCCTTAATGGTGCGACAGAGGAAAGAGTCTCCGAACCGCTTGGTTCTTGATCGGATGTTTTGCACCGTGTGCGGATGACATCTAAGACCTGCACGCGTTGTCCTGTGTAGGAAAGGGGAGGGTGGGACTAATTGGAAGAGCTCATCAGAACACTCCCCATGGTACAGACGGTAAAATACAGCCATGGACGCAACATCTCTACGCAGCTGTAAAGGTTCTAGGGTGTTCGTGATCTCGGGATTCCCAATGATGCGGATCGCACGTCGCTGCAACCTGTCGAGAGCATCTAGTAAGTACTTTGCTGAACCATCCCAGAGATGCGAGCAGTACTCCACACAGGAGCGAATTTGTGTCTTGTATAGAAGACACCGCTGCTCCGGCGTGAAAAATCGTCTCACTCTGTTCAGGACTCCGAGTTTTCGTGAGGCTGTTTTGATGATGCTTTCGATGTAGTTTTTGTTATTCAGGTTGCAGCGAACATCCATACCTAGGATATTGAGATTGTCCTGCAGCGGCAGTGGCGTGCTCTGAAGAGTGGGGAGGGGAAGGAAAGAAGATACTTTTGCTGTAAACGCACATGCCTGCGTCTTCTTGGCATTGAACTCAACCAGGTTCTCAGAGCCCCATTGAGAAATGTGATTCAGGACCCCGTCAAGCTCAGTGACAAGAAGCTGCCTTTTCTCTGCGATATCTGACTGCTTGGCCGCTAAGTAAATACCTTGAAAAGGATTGATGATAGTAGCGTAGGTTGTTTCATGGTTAGGAAATTTATACATTCATACATTCATATAATCTTTATCCCTGGAGTGTTAGGCAGAGGTGAACTAACACCCACATTTCATCAATCATTGAATTCAGTCCCACGTTATAGGGGGTGAGCGTATTGCCGTCTTCCGGGCACTATTATTGTTGACTCGAGCAATGCATCTAAAGCTGAGTCTGGACTGTATATATCTGTCTGGTGCTAAACACGCCTTAGTCGCCTTGTACGACACCGCATGGGCAGTGATGGGGTGGCCCAAATTCTACTCTGCCGGGAACAATGCAGCGTTTATATACGGATAATTTATAGACATTTGAAATCGAAACGAGGTTACTTTGAATAAATAAAAATACTGCCTGAGATAGTCAAATTATTCTACTAAGGCCCAATATGATAAACACACGTCCTTTGCGTCAGTCCTAACCACATCAATCTCTCATACTCAAACCTTTTCCCAACTTCGTTAGAGAAACAGCTTTCAAGTCTAAACTGTGATACCAGCTGAAATTCAATATCTTTCGTAAAGCGATTACCACATGACCTTCACAACTAATTAGGGTCGAAATTGAATGTCGAGATGTCAATCAATCAATTAATCAGCCCACTGCAGTCCACTGCTGGACATAGGCCTCTCCCAATGTGCGCCATTTTCTCCGATCCTCCGCCTTCCGCATCCAGTCTGTCCCAGCCACCTTTTTCAGGTCGTCCGTCCATCTGGCTAGGGGGCGTCCTACCTTTCGTTTACCTTCTCGCGGTCTCCACTCTAGGACTCGTTTGCTCCAACGGCCATCGGTCCTTCGGCAAACGTGGCCAGCCCACTGCCACTTCAACTTGCTTATTCTGTGTCCTATGTCGGTAACTTTGGTTCTCTGTCGGATAACCTCGTTCCGAATTTTATCCTTCAGAGAAACTCCAAGCATAGCTCGCTCCATAGCCCGCTGCGTGACTTTTAAGCTATGGACCAGCCCCACTGTAAGTGTCCACACAGAGATGAATGGAAGAATATCTAATATGTTAAATTATAATGTTAATTTTTATCACGATTTCTGGTTCCAAAAAATACGTATACGAATAAATAAAATATGAAGATTATTTTCAATAATTATAGTACCATATCTTTTGTTTTTATAACTTTACTATCCATCTCAAGGTTGCCTGGAAGAAATCGCTTAAGCGATAAGGCCGTCCATTGTACATTGAACTGTATACACGCTACCTACATGTCCTACTGTAAATCTGTTGGTGTCAACTCACCTAGACAAGTGGCAGTTGTCAGCGGACGTATTGTGAAATAGAATGATGATTGTGATACGATAAAATGATTTACTTTATATATACTTCTCCCTCCCACTTTCTTTTCGATTTTAATAAAATAAAATAAATAAAGTAAAATAAATTTTATTGTATCATGATGTTACATAGGTACATACAGTCTCTGGCTCTTGAACTAGGTCCTCAACCTGTATCTCAGGAGACAGTTCCTTCCACTATACGTGTTTCATACTGTGGAATCAATTACGTGGTTTCATAAAATAAAAATAAAGAAAAGAAATTTTGGTACAAAAACACACCTTGTAAACCTATCCGATAACTACACCATATTTTTTTCTTTTTATCAATCCCAAGGTTACCTGAAAGAACTAGCTTCAGTGATAAGGTCGCCCATTATACATTAAACTGTATGTAAATCTTTTTTTTTTAATTATCGCGGTGTGAATTCATAATTATACAACGAATAGTTCGGGACTTTTGACGATCAAAGCATGGAATTTACTATTTCTATTTCTGTTAACGTTTGGTTCTATTGGGCGGAAATACAGCCGTGTGCGATTCTAGCGAGTATATCAAGTTCCGAGTTATTTTTTGCCAAATCATTATACTGACGGGCTATCCTGACCAGGTGGCTATAGAACGATATGTTGTATTTATAAACCTGTAAGGCAAAAAGATTCGTATGATGAAGTTTGTGACCGTGTGACGGCAAAATACGTGTTAATCTCATCTATTCATCACTAGCCGTTGCTGTGGATATTGGTTATCGCGATCAATCAAATGCCCTTTCTCAATGTCTAATCTACCTGTATATCAATTTTCGTCAAAATCGGTTCAGCTGTTTATCCGTGAAACATACAAACATTATAGAATTACTTTCGCATTTATAATATTAGTAAGAATTCTATTCTATAATACGGTTAGTGAATTGCACTTGTCTGAGGGGCTGTTTTCTTCTTTAATTAACTCTCTCAATGAGTTGCTTATTAAAACAAAAACGCAAGGTAACACTGCCCACTAAGTAAATTAGTTAATAACTCAGATAATCTCTAATGATTTGCACACCAATAACGCTGATCCTTGCAAAGCTGATTCCAAAATGCTGACGTAATAAAGTTTCAAGACTTTAGTGGCAAATATTTGTTGAAAACAATATCTTTATAATAGATTTGTGAACAAAAGAATATTTAAATTTGAGTTGGAATAGTTAAACCTAGTAAATTTAGGCATTATAAGTCTAGAAAAGGGCATGAAAAGGCTCTTACAGAGTCGGCGGCACTAGTGTGACGTTGCTAGTATTACACACGTCCATAGGATACGGTAACCACTTTCCATCAGATGGGTCGTATGATTAATTGCCACCTAAATGGCATAAATAATAACACCAATAAATATTCTACATTCTACACAACGCTATTTAGACTCATAGTAAGTATAGCTTAACTAGCTTGTTTTATGGAATCTAGAATGCTAATAAACATACTTAAATACTTTTTTTTGTAAATACATACATATTATACATAGAAACAACCAGACCAATGCAAATACCATGCATATAAATATTTGCACTGAGCGGGGATCGAACCCGCGCCTCCTGTGTAGCGGTTACGTTCACTGTATGTATGTTCAATGTAGATTTTTTTGAACTCACTTTTATGTAATCCTACCTGTCGCTAAACTCAATAAAATCTAATCGTAACGTTTACTAAAATTACCATATATCATAGCTAAGATGTTCTATTAGAAAGAATCAGATGACCTTTTCAAACAGCCTATTCAACTCTTAATAGGTCAAAGTAATGTACTATTCAATTGTCACTATAAGTTTCAAATCGATATGACAATTTGAAGTTCAATAAATTCTACTTCCAAAGTGCTATCAATTGTTAATTTACAGCATATATAAGGCTTAAACGGTGAATGCATAATGACGTATTTTTTCGTAATATCGTCTGTCACTCTGCTCGCTTTTGACGCGAGTGACGCGATACCAACGCAAGCCGTCACAATACAATCCATTAGAGAAATGTGAACGCAAACATAATATGATGCATCACGACACGACCAATCAATCAATTACCCTATCGCAGTCCAGTGCTGGACATAGGCCTCTCCCAATGTTGGGAGGCTTTGGCCTACTGTCCACACTGGCCAGACGGGTTGGGACAGGGTTTTATTTCAAGTTTTCCTTCTCTCACAGTGAAATCGTCTCGTCGATCTTGTCGCTTTTCGGATGAGATGGAGTATTGAAATGACTTTGGTCACGACACGAAATATCAGACAAATATATACGCGAGACTTGGTTGGCTCCAAAACAACTCACTTTTATTACCCGACTACGACGACGCAAAAGAAGGGTTATGAATTTGACAGGCTATACATGTATGTATATATGTAGGTTCATTTGTGCCCTAATCACTAATGAGAACTGGACAAATGAGATATCGTTAGAAGCGTCTTAGTTGTCCGCTAGTTATAGACTATATAATATATAATATATAGAATCTAATGTGGCGCCCTCTAGCTGTCATAAAGAACTATGTTAAAAAATAAATTCGAGATTAATATATCGTGTTTGGTATCAACTGAAAAGGTTTAATTAGCACATTTCAAATATATATAAATTTTACCTATTGCTTGCCCCAAAATAATATAAATTAAAAATAAGTCAAAAAATCAAGTCGGGTTATATTTTTACTGCAGTTTCACTTCACGTTAGTTCAACATAATCCTCCCAATAGACGTTTATAACGAACGACGAACCAATACATCGCTTCAAAAAGCAACTTTAAAAAAATACAGATATTTTTGCCGCGGTATCGCATGCAACAGCCCACTGTGTGATCGAGGTGGACAAGCCCATAAATCTTTGCACAGTGGTCCAGTTGGTCCACATTCATTTTATTTTTACAACTATGTACCTTCCATTTTATTGGCGTTTTAATCACTCGAAATTTTGTATTCTCGTTTACGATGGAACAATTTGTATTGATTAAAGCTTTTCTGTTTGGATTCGTATGTTATTGGAAATTAATATTTGTGCTTTATTTTTGTAATGTATTTTAACAGACAAGTGTAATTAATAAGACCTTTATTAATTCAAGTCTGGCAGTGGGCTTATTCGTTATATGTTTTTAATACATATAAAGTAGAATTTAGTGAACTCTAATCCTATTTTAAATGAATAATAGAATAAGCATTAATGTGGGATTGTAACTAATAAAAGATTAATATGACTGAAATGAAGATGCCCTAGAAATAGAACTGATTTTAACGAATTCTTTTGCAATTTATTTGTATGTCAGAGTCTTCTGAAGTAGGGTGTTTCAAGTTGGTGCAAATGGAACACTATTCATTTGCTAAACAAGTCTTACGTTTCATAAGTGCCGTTATTAAATTCTAAACCTAACATAAACTCACGCCCATATTCCCGAAGGGGTAGGCAGAGGTACTAGCACCCACATTTCGCTAGTTTATGTTTAGGTGCCAATGTAATAGGTGGCGAGCTTATTGCCATTAACCGGGCACTTATAACACACATAACTTCGAAAAGCATCGAAAAGTCATTGGTGTGTGCCATGGTAAAACCTGGGAACGAACCCGAGACCTCGTCTCAGCAGTCCATTACCACTCAGCAGTACATTCCACTAGGCTACCGCGGTTATAACTTTGAAATTCTTTACTAGATACTCAAAGATCTGAAATCTTCGAAATCCCAAGTGACTTAATTTCAACTCTAAATTAACTCAAACTTTCTCTTCTTCCAGGTGAAATTATAACTCCAGATAACATCACTATAACAAGAATGCTGCTCCTCACGGTAACTAGAGAGGAGTTGGGCGGAGAACTCGCGTGCGTGATATCTTCGGCTGCGCTGGATGCTGATATTGTGAAGAAGATCAAACTCGACGTTAGAGGTGAGTCAGTCAGTCGTTATTAAAGGTGTTTCGGAATTCCGAAGGCGACTGCATAAGACAATGGCAGACGCGGAGCATAGGTACCGTGAACTACTCTTGAATATGATAATTTTATCATTGTTTTAATTCATTGCGGCTTCTCAATGATACCATTTATCCGTATCAAAGTTTAAGGAGTAATGTATGTGAAAATGTGTACATGTTTATTTATAGACAAATGGGCGGATTGCGGAACTGATTTTCTTTTATTTCAATGGAATATTTTTGTACGGTTGGGTGATATGTCGTCTCTTCACATACATTACTTGTTAAACTTTAATGCAGATAAATAGCACTATTGAGAAGCCGCAATGGATTAAAACCACGAAAAAGCCATATCATATTCATATGTATTTCCGCGTCTGCAGTTAAATAATGCGGTTGATTTAAATACCTACCGGTTAGACTACAAGAATCACGTTGATGGAACGCATAGAACTCGAGTGTGTAATCGCATTTCCCTTTCTTTGAAATGGTATTTTAATAATATTTTTCGCAGCTTCATACGATTGGCTAGCACCTCTAGACTTGCCAATTCGTTGGCCAGCGTATTGTAGAATATAATGACAAATATATGGAATATGATGTATATGACAGTCGTCAACGTATGTAGTAGAAATGCGTGCGGTGCGAAGTATGTATGGCTTGACCTTGAGAGGTAGAGTGAGAAATAGCGTGATAAGAGAACAATGTAGAGTGATAGAAGATGTAGTGATGACAATTGAGTGAGGAATGTTGAGATGGTTTGCTCATGTTGAGAGAATGAATGAAAGAAGACTAACGAAACAGGTGCATGAGGCGAGTGTAGATGGTATCGTCGGAAGGAGAAGACCTAGGCGCACATACCTGGACCAAATCGGGGAAGTTTTAGATAAGGGTCAGGTCAGGAGTACTCTAAACCGACGAGCATGCATGAAGAATGCAATGAGAGTGAATGACGCGAGAGTAGTATGTCAGGATCGTAGCAAATGGAGATCTGTGACCTCTGCCTACCCCTATGGGAAACAGGCGTGATTTTATGTATGTATATCAACATATGTCATAAGCGTCAAATTCCATACATTCGTAATTCTATTCTACAAAACGCTGGTCAATGAATTGCCACTCATCTAGAGGGGTAGGATTCAAACTCATTGATTTATACATACATACATACGCCTTTTTCCCCGAAGGGTTTGGCAGAAGGGAATTAACACCCACATTTCACCAAACAATAAATTCGGTCCAACGTAACAGGGAGTGAGCTTATTGCCGTCTTCCGGGCATTATTGTTAACTCAAGCCATGCATTTGAGGCTGAGTCTGAGACCGTATATATCTGACTGATGTTAAATAGCCCTATCCCTTAGTCGCCTTGTACGACACCCTATGGGAAGAGATAGGGTGGTCCAAATTCTACTCTGCCAGAAACCTCGCGGTTTATATAATTACGAAAACATCACAACAAGTGTACCAGAAAATTTTATTGCCATAAATTTATCAAATGAAACTGACTATTCATTTAAAAAATTTCAAAGAATTCCAATAGACTTGTTCGTATAATTGAGATCATTAATAAAATGGTATCAGCAGACTTAATGAAAATTTATTCGGTCACAAAATTAAACATGAAAAAGTCACCGAAATTTAACGGGTGAGATTAGGGTTGGGGGCAGAAAGTTTTCTATTAAGGCGAGTGTAGGCTGTAACCAAACAGGTTAGTAATAATACCGATGCTTTTGGTTCTGAAAGAAAGAAAGAAAGAAATTGTTTTTATTGCGGATCATACATCTAATAAAATTTATTATTGAAAAATGAAATAAACCCGACTGCTGTCTAAAATATCGAAACTAATTTTATAGCAGGCGGTACCCATTTACCAAACATAAACCGAAAGAAAATTAATGGATACCGCCTGCTATCAAACTATTTCGATCTTTCAGACAACAGTCGGGGTTTTTAATTTTTAATAAAAAAAAATTATACCACCTTGGTGGCAGACAAGCACACGGCCCACCTGATGGAAAGTGGTTACCGTGGCCTATAGACGTGTGTAACACCAGAAGAGCCACACTCGCGCCGCCGACCCTGCAAACACATACCCTCTGTGCCGTCAGTTCAGAAGACAAAGCAGGACAAGCCCTTAGTCCTCCCAATGACAGCACGAATTTTATTGTAAACGTCTTATTTATGATATGATATACAAATATTTTTTTAATCTTCAAATTTCCCTTATTTTGATACCCTACTCGATAAATTTCAATGATATTTTTTTTGACAACCCACATTTTAGAACCAAAAATCTACCGTATAGTTTTTGTTGATATTTTATGTACTCTATGACGCTTGGGAGATGAATACCTTTCATTTGAGACCCCATTCATCGAAATTCGTCCAGCCGTTAAACCTGTAGAAGGGAACAAACAAAACTACATACATACATACGCGTGTAGCACATAACCCTCTCTGGCGCAGTCGGGTAAAAAAATGGGAATACGAAATAAATAAAAATTAACAATAATAGCAATGGTGGATATTTAAAATGCCATAAAATATCATCATCACCATCAGTAGACCTGCAGCTATTGTTACTCAGACAACCTTGCTTCTATAAAATAGGGCCACCATATTTCATCCCGTGGATGTCTTTCTTCATTTCTCCAGGTGACAGCCTCTATGGCGTGGCACAAATATTTGTTATGTGGTTATTGTTCCGTATTGGTTCACGATGGAGTAGAAGCAGAAGGGCCACACCATCTCTTCCATGGGTACTGTAGAAAGCGAGTAAGGGATAGGGCTGTCCTCCGTCCGTCAGTAGACATACAGCCCAAGACAAAATACCCGCTTGATGGCAACAGGCTCGCACCTCGCACCCAATTACGTGGAACTAAAAGTCATAATTGGCGAAATATGGCTGTTATACACCTCTAGTCCTCAGGAACGTGAAAGTACTAACTTATTCCAACCAACATTTATCCAACTGATAGAAAATGGGTGATTTCTGTTGATACTTTTCACCAAGATCAGGCCCAGAACTTCGAAACTCCTTTGACAATTTTTCGCTATTCCTAATAGCTTCGGGTTGAAAAACGACCACGACCAATTAAAAACTTTATTCTATAAAAATGGTAGTATTCATTATATAGACTTCACTTACCTTTTTTAAGCCACTTACGTGGTAGATTAGCACACGGCCCACCTGATGAGAAGTGGTTACCGTGGCCTATGGACCTATGCAACACTAGGTTGTAATACTCGTGCTGCCGACCCTGAAAAAACCTTGTAAAACCCCTCTTGAAGAACACCATATTGTAGGCGCTTGGAAAATGTGAAGCGTTTTACCATCTATCATCTACCTGAGTGAAATTATACTGACATGGCCAACATAAAAAAAAATCTCAGCTCAATCGTCTGACCGAAAACAAACCAAAAATAATAATAATTATGTGTATTGTTAATACATCTCTACCCACCGCTTGGGGGTATGCATGCATAAATATAAGTACTTTACAATTTATTTTTACTACGGCAAACTACAAAATTTTCTAAATTTAACAGCAGTGTGTAGCTGCCCTTATAAGAGAGGGATAGAAGATTCCTCTTAAGGGACCTCGTCTGCTAAAGGCAGATACGTTTGGGAAACTTGAATTAGTTAAATGTATGCTTTAATCAATTTAGGGTTGTTTTGAAATATTAGGTAATTAATTAAGACCTTTTAGGTAAATAACGGAGGAAGGGGAGGTAATGGCGCTCTTTGGAAACGGCCTATGTCCAGCAATGGGCTAATAATAAATAAATAAATATTCCACGACAATATACATATTCATGCATACAAATTTTTGCACTGAACGGGCATCAAACTCGCGCCCCCTGCATAGCAGTCAAATGCTCTACCGCTACGCCACCGAGGTCGTCAATAAACGATGGGTAAAGTAATCGATGGGTCAATGTAAAAGACAAAGCAGGATAAACTTTTGGTCTTCCCACTGGCAGCACAAAAACTCTCCAGTGAGCTCTTTCTGCACTACTAACCGCCGGGAACACAACACGAGGTTATTATAGCCGCGATATTCTGTAGGGTGGAGGTACTTCCACAGTCGGACTGGTCAATTGGACGGAAATACCGTCGTGTCATACCTATTATAGCTTTTCGTGCTCGGGATACTGGTCAGTCCAACGAATGGGTGACCTTCCGCGTGTGCTAGTGCCTTCACCTTCCTATGGATGACAAGGCGTTCTATGGAACAGTTGATGAATGTTATTTAACGTCCTAGAAATAGTGCTATTATCGACAAACTTTAGTATATACTATGTTCTCCGATTGCCGCGCGGTTTCCGGCAGAGTAGAATTAGGGCCACCCCATCTCTTCCCATGCGGTGTCATACAAGGCGACTAAGGGATAGGGCTGTTTAACATAAGACAGACATATATAGCCCAGTATCAGCCTCAGATGCATGGCTCGAGTCAACAATAGTGCCCGGAATACGACAATAGGTTCATCCCCTATTACGTGGGACCGAAAACAATTATTGGTGAAATGTGGGTGTTAATTCATCTTTGCCTAACCCTCCAGGGATAAAGGCGTGATAATATGTATGTATGTTCTCCAAATACTAAAATGACAGAGTGCTACCAAATATGAACAGTGTGAAATCGTGAGGTTATTTTATGTAATTACTTGTTAAATCGACCAACTAGTATTGACTAGTTACTAGTTTTAGAACTGTAACAAGTTTCACATGTTACGTTCTATAGCTATTACGAACAACCCTAAAATCGAACGATATTGAACCCAAACTGAATTCAACTGTCCAATGGTTGAAGTTTAGTCCAGGCTAGGGTTGTCACCACTGTAACCACAAACAACCTTTTTACGTACAGAAACCTCCAAGGGCCTTACCTTACCGTGTCGTGAAGTAGTGGCAGAGAAAGAATACAATTTTTTTTTTTATTTAGGACACGCCAACTTGACTTCAACTCGCCTGATGGTAGGCTAAATTCAAAGTTTCAGGAAAGAGAGTCACTATTACAGACACTAAGTAATGTTACAATGGTGGCACTCAGCTTGGCGGCCTCATCAGATGCTTTTTCACGCCCCACTTAAAGGATCCAGGACTGTAGGTAGAAGGAAATACGTGAGCTGGTAATGAATTCCATTTCTTGATGGTGCAGCAAAGAAAAGAGTCTCCGAATCGCTTGGTTCTTGCTCGTACATTCTGTACAGTATGAGGGTGACATATAAGCCCTGCACGTGTTGTCTTGTGTAGGAAAGGAGATGGTGGCATTAGTTGGAAGAGCTCATCAGAACAGGCACCATGAGAGAAAACCTTGTACCAACCCGTCTGGGCAGCGTGGAAACAGTAGGCCAAAGCCTCCCAGTACTGGGAGAGACCTATATCCAATAGTGGACTGCGATAGAGTAATTGATTGGATATTTTTAACGAGAACCTACTATATGGCCACCCCATATCTTTTTTTATACAACTTAGGTGGCAGACAAGCACACATCCCACTTGATGGAAAATGATTACCGTGACCTATGAACGTGTGAACCTGCGGAGTCACACCCGTGCTGCCGACTCTGTAACAACAGAGATTTTCCGTGCCGTGAGTGCAGAACACAAAACCAGGACAAGCCTTTGACAGCACCGAAACTCTTGCGTGTTATAGAAGATGACTATGGGATAAGGATGATCACCATCCAACAGATAACTTACAATCTTAATAAACCGCACATCATAGTCGGTGAAATGTGGCTGTTAATACACCCCTGCCTACTCCTCAGGGATTTATGGACGTGCTAATATGTCTTCTTCTTCATCCAATCATTAATCCTAGTTCCATTTGAAGCTTTCACCTCGAACTCTAGGGTTCGCTTTTTCCAGTATAACTGCGGGATCTTCGATATTTGTCGTGAAGCGACTGTCATCTGACCTTCACAACCAAACGTCCTCTGTGTACGCAAAAATATCCCGCAATAATAATAATATTATTGATAGAAGACTATAACAAATTCTAAAAATTAATACGGCACGGAAAACCGCGGTAGCCTAGTGGTATGGGTCATATTACCCATACCACTAGTAGCAGATGACTGCTGAGACGAGGTCTCGGGCTCGATCCCAGATTTTACCACGGCACACGCCAATGACTTTTCGATGCTTTTCGAAGTTATGTGTGTATTTATTGCAGGTTTATAAGTGCCCGGCTTATGGCAATAGGCTCGCCACATTGGGACCTAAACATAAACTGGCGAAATGTGGGTGCTAGCACCCACGCCTACCCCTTCGGGGATATAGGCGTGAGTTTATGTTATGTTCTGTTACTGTATTATTTCTTCATGCCAGTCAGTAAGTAGGAAGAGTAGGTGTTTACGCCATATTTGTAAGCCATCATGTTCCGTATGGCGTGTCTATATAATTAGTAATACGTCATTGGTACTTACCCACTCAGCTACCACTTAACTTACGACCACTCGAAAATTGATTGGAAGTTTGACAACCCTACACAATTTGAAACTTGTATATTAATTGTCAATTTATTGGCTAATACACTGTTATTGGATAGGAAAGGGATGCCACCCCAGGTCGTGTTGGGCTAGTTTGAAAACTTACTTGGGTTTTGTCTTTATTGGTGAAAGTTTATAGCTTGATACAAGATCTAAAGGCAAGTAAATTCTGAACTGTATTGAAACTAAGTTTCGTTGAGGACTCACTGACGATGAAAATTTCGATAGAAGCACTATCGAAATTTTGTACTATGTTGATTGTTTGTAAAAGTTGGGAGTTAATTATTGATTTTTAAGATTCTGTACTCAAGGAGTACGTTCACTCCGACATAACTTCCCCCACCGGCTCCGGTGAGGACGATATCCGTTGGGAATTTTCGTACAATAAAAAAGGGGGTACGTTTACTGTCTGTCTGTTTGTCACCAGACTGTATCTCGTGAGCCACCATAGCTAGACGTTAGAAATTTTCAGAGATGATGTATTTCTGTTGCTCTATAACAAAAAATACTAAAAACATAATAATGGTGCGGAACCTTTCGTGAGCAAGTTCAATTTACACATAGCATACTAGGAGGTAGGACACGGCGGTATTTCCGCCCGATTGAGCAGTCCGACTGGGGAAGTACCTCCGCCCTACAGAATACCGCGGCTATAATAACTTCTTGTTGTGTTCCCAGCGGTGAGTAGGGTAGCCAGAGCTCACTGGAGAATTTGTGCTGTCAGTTGGAAGACTAAAGGCTTGTCCTGCTTTGTCTTCTACTGACGGCACAGAAACTCTGTACTTACAGGGTTGGCAGCACGACTGTGACTCCTCTGGTGTTACAGACGTCCATAAGTCACGGTAACCACTCATCAATCAGGTGGGCCGTGTGCTTGTCTGCTAACTAAGTGGTATAAAAAAAATTGCCGCTTTTTACCCGACTGCATTAGCGGAGGTAATTAATGTGTTTCTGTATGTATGTAGTTTGCTTTGTTCCCCTCTACAGACCTAACATAATAATAAATATTTTAGATAAATATTGTCAAATATTGTCAATATTTGACAATATTTTAAATTTTGTTAGTATAATTTATTTATAAGTAATGTAGTTATTCAACTGTTATTTGTTGCAGTAAATTAAAAAATAAAAACATTTCTTTCTTTCTTATAACTACATAACACTGTTAATAATATTCACACTTTTCTGTACAAATTGCGTTTATTCGTACACGGTGTGCTTGTCTCTCACCTAAGTGGGATAAAAAAACACACACACTTTACAACCTTTCTCTACCGCTATTAAGCCTTTCAGGCAAGCCGGTTTCAGGTGATTCGTACCTGCAATATTTTTAATACATTATCAATCAACCCCAGCTACCTATTTATCTAATACCGTGATGATATATAGCCTCAAACTTTCGTTGATAAATAAACTATTCAATACAAAAAGATTGTTCCAATTCGAACCAGTAGTCCCTGAGATTAGCGCGTTCTATATACATACATACATACATACATACATATTATCACGACTTTATCCCCGGAGGGTTAGGCAGAGGTGAATTAACACCCACATTTCACCGTCATTGTATTCGGTCCCACGTAATAGGGGGTGAGCCTATCGCCGCTTTCCGGGCACTATTGGTGCCGCGAGCCATCTTTACGCGTTCTACAAAACCAACAAACTCTTCAACTTTATAATATTAGTAAATATATGTTCTAAAAATCCATGATGGCAATTAAGACAGTAAAATATTATATTAGTAACACTTCGGTAGCACACCTCTATATTTTACTCATAGGAGTATATTGAGGCAATGTGTAAAGTAATCGGGTACTACACTAGCGACCAATTTTCATAGCCCACCCGATAAATTGCTATTCGATATAGTTAATAAGTGGCAAGTTACTGTAGTATAGGGATGTGACAAAGAATACATCGATATTTTTTTAATATCGTATGTTTTTAATTTTGAAATTTAGCGGTTGATATTACAGCACACTATTCGTAAAATATATTTATAAATTAGAGTAAACTTTGATGGGTTGACTTTTCCAAGAGTAACCTCCTAACCTTGTGAGGAACGACTGCACCTGAGTCTAGTCCATTGTTTAGCACCGACTATTTCCAGGTGAGGTTGATGTTAGTGGGACCCTACGAGTATACAATAACCCTTCTTGGCAACCAAAACATTGCGTTCTGAGTACTCAATACATTACATTCCCGTAACCGGCAAGTACCCGAAACCGGCGAACATGTATAAAAGAATTATGAAAGTAGAAGAAGCGAAAGAGATATGCCAGGATCGTGGCAAGTGGGAAACTCTAGTCTCTACCTACCCCACTGGGAAAAAATGAAGTATGTATGTACATTCCATAATGTGATATCAAATTAAAATCCAAGTCATTAAATTTTATCAAAATCGGTTGAGTGGTTTAGGCGTGAAAGTGTAACAGACTAACAGACAGAGTTACTTTCACATCCTCTTTTCTGAAAGAGCCCTCATCTTACCACCAGTCGAGACGAAGTCTAAATTACGTGTCCTATAGAAAAAAATAGAATATTAATATGGATAACGTGTTATTGCACTATAGTTGTCATGTAACTATGAACAAGCAACAACATTGTGCCATGTCACGATATAACATCGCATCATTTTTATTCAGTTCCATTCCCACACTTCCCGCACTTCCCACACCGTACCTAGCCGCAACCCCGACACCTTTATCCTCCTTTTACACACACTATTGTGAGGCCCTTATCAGGTGTCTGACAGTAGGGTGCGACTAGAGGTAGAGACAATAAATGGATCAAGGTTCAAAACTTAAAGGGCACTTCATTATTAAGGGGTTTTCCGCGGTCTTGTGTGTGATTCTTTATATTTTTCCTTTATTTTAATTTTTTCTGCCGCTATATAAGTCCCTGTTGGTAAGGTGATTTTAGAAGTTAGTCTTTAAAACAGAACCGGGTCGTTCTGTTTTAGACAGTAGAATTAGTCGAGAATGTAATAACGCTGTTCAATTTGAATTGATCTGGGTTTGTATCACTGATGAAATCAGTTCTAAGAATGTTTGAAAATCTGATTTTGCACAATATTTAACGTTTACAAGTAATGACGCGATATTGATTAGATTGACATTTTAACCCCCGACGAAAAAACGACTCGGTATTATAAGTTTAACATGTCTGTCTGTCTATGGCACCGTAGCACGCAAACAGATTAACCGATTTTGATTTAATTTCTTTTTTGATTTTTGAAAGGTAAATTATTCGCGAGCGTTCTTAGCTATGCAGATGCTGGATTAAAATCGGTCCAAGATGGCCGCCGTTACAAAATGGCGGATTACATATTTTTAAATACTACCGTCATTTAAGACATTTCTTTTTATCAACAAGCCGAATTGTAACTAACCAATGAACGAGGACTTTTCTATCTCAGGATTGGGAAGTCAGATGACAGTCGCTATCAGAAAATCGATATGCCATTCAAAAACATACTAAACTTGGGCACTAAATTACTGAGAAATCGTTACCAGGCTAAGGATGAATCGTTTATTTCATTAATTCACAGTTTATATTTAATTTTTTGATCTAGAACAATCTAGAAGGTAATTATTAACCTCCAAAAGCAGTGTCCAAGTCAAAACAGATTCGTATCTAATAAAATAATTAGGTTAAGTAACATTCCTTGATCCATCAGGCCACAACTTGACGTCGAAGATCCTTCCTGTCACCCCTCGTCAGCCGCCATCTTGAGCAGCGGTGGGATTATTGGATTTTAACACTATTTGTCATTACCTTAAAAGATTTATGCTCTTAGAACTTACAACTATTGTGTTAACAATGTTTTAAGTGTTACAAATATGTGGCATAATACGCGCTTCCCCGTATCCGGGGGTTGGATGAGGACACCGTAGTCCTCACACACTTGAAGAGGGCCAGCTAGAAAGAAAAGGCCCTGGGTCGGATGGGGTGCGCGAGATTATGTCTCTGGCAATCTCACCCCGTTTCGTGCCTCAGAGTTTCGTGCCTCAGAGTATCGTGCCTCGGAGAGCTCGTTAAGCCTTTGGTCCTGGTTGCCATACTAATACCTATGGCAGTCGTTACGGGTAGTTGGGGCCCTAAAAAGTCCAGCAATTGGTCTAACTGCAATGCTTCTGCCATGCCTTAAGGTTGTGGAGGTCAGGTGGCAGTCGCTTCACGGTAAATATCGAAGTTTATTCAAATCCGCAGTTAGACTGGTAAAGCGAAGAACGCTAAGACGAAGAAGAAGAAGTAGGGTAGAAAAAAATTTTGTGCTGTCAGTGAGAAGACCATAGACTTGTCCTGCTTCTGCTGTATTCTGCACTGACGGCACAGGAACTTTCAGTTCATACAGGGTAGGCATCACGAGTGTGACTCCACTGGTCTTGCACACGTCCATAGGACACGGTAACCACTTCCATCAGATTGGTCATGAGCTTATCTGCCACTCGAGTGGTATAAAAATAAAAGCAATCACTGAAAATCGGTGACGGGCCCGTGACACCAAACAAAGACACTACTGGTAGTATCAAGGGTATTGCTATATCCCCATGACACCACCGGTAGTGTTAAGGGTATAAACTAAGTCTCTATGACTCCATCGGTAGTGTCAACGGTAGAAATTAAGTCCCTATGACTCCACCGGTAGTTTCAAGGGTACAAATTACGTTCCAATGACTCAACCAATATTGTCAACGGTAGAAATTAAGTCCCCATTACTCCGCCGGTAGTTTTAAGGGTATACATTAAGTTTCCATGAGTCCACCGGTAGGAATTAAGTCCCCATAACTCCACCGGTAGTTTCATGGGTATAAATTAAGTCCCAATGACTCCTCCGGTCGTTTTGTGGGTATTTTTCGTAGTTACATAGTGGGTTATCACAAATCTTAAGTAATACCAACATAATAAAGTTTAATTCCCGTCAGGTTTTCTGGTAAATATTTTTTTCTCATCTCAGCTATCGACACCTACCCATCACTATGGGTAATGGGGTCGAAAATTTTACCACCTTGCAATATTGGGGGTCGATAACATCTTAGGGGCGCATGTCGGACACTACAGGGTGTGTGCTTGTGTGTATGTTGCGGTTAGATACGAAAACTGGTATTTTGGTGAACTGACTGAATCATTGACGAAAAGATGTGAAATTTTAATGATAATGTTGAAAAATTAAAATTTAACTAATAGTTAGTTGGGGATTTGATAAAAATTTAAAGTTATTAATAGATATGGTAACTATAATATGATGAGGCCGTCAAGCTGAGTGTCACCATTGTCACACGGTATGTGTAAGTAATGGCGACCCTCTTTTCTGGGACTTTGCCTTCAGCTTACCATCAGGGTAGGCGAAGTCCAATTGACGTGTCCTATATAAAAAAAAAGAAAAAAAAAAGTATGCTAATTGCTAAAAGTGAAATGGTCAGATGGAAATTGAACTCAACGTCACCTCAAGATGGTATTATGGGAGAATTTGGACTACTCAAAACGTGACTCGGCAGCTCAGTAGTCATTCCCTCTATAAGGGACTGGTCGTGGGTTCAATTCCCGTATGAACTTTTCACTTTTTCTCACCTTAATAGACTCAATACTTACGGTTTTTTTTATACCTTAGGTGGCAGACAAGCACACGACCCACCTGATTGAAAGTGGTTACCGTGGCTTATGGACGTTTGTAACACCAGTGGAGTCACAGTCGCGCTGCCAACCCTGTAAATATATATAGAGTTTCTGTGCCGTCAATGTAGTATACAAAGCAGGACAAGTCTTTCTTCCCAGTGACAGCACAAATTCTCCAGTGAGCTCTGGCTACCCTACTCACCACTGGGAACACAACACGAAGTTATTATATATATTCTGTAAGACGGAGGTACTTCCCCAGTCGGACTGCTCAATTGGGCGGAAAAACCGCCGTGTCCTACCTACTTAGCTAAGGCATTTCATTACCACTATTATAAAAATCAACGGGATATTTACCATGTTTATTTGAGTTGAAAACATGTGTGCTTGCATGTGCTCCTGTGTGTTAGTGAGTGACAGTGAATGTATGTTCATACATACACTAATAAATAGTAGGAAGTTAAACCAAAGTCTTACCCTGTTTAGTCTTTTGCACTGACGGCACAGAAACTCTGTTCTTACATGGTCGACAGCACGGGTGTGACTCCCCTGGGCCCTGATTCTGATAATTTTGTCATAACAAAATCAATGTTATACTCGTACCACTGATACTGCAATAAACGACATAAAATTTTAAACTTTATTCATATGGTTTTAAAGTCCAACATACATATGAGGTAGGGTTACGCAGTGATGTATTAACACCCACATTTCATCAATCGTTAAATTCGGTCCCATGTAATAGGGTTTTTTTTATACAACTTAGGTGGCAGACAAGCACACGGCCCACCTGATGAAAAGTGGTTACCGTGACCTATGAACGTGTGTAACACCAGTGGAGTCACATCCGTACTGCCGACCCTGTAAGAACAGTGTGCCCTCAGTGCAGAACACAAAATCAGGACAAGCCTTTGGTCTTCCCACAGACAGCACAAAAACTGTCCAGTGAGCTCTGGCCTATTACCGTCTTCCGGGCATGATTCAATGCAATTCATTTATTTGTTTACTTGTAATGTGGTACAATAAAATATAGAAATTAAAAAACTGTGATCAAGCATATTTCTCCTTAAAGTTGAACTCAAGCTATGCATCTGAGGCTGAGTCTGGGCTGTATATATCTGTCTGAAATTAAACAGCTCTATCCGTTAGTCGCCTTGTACGTCACCGCATGAGAAGAAATGTGGTGGTCCAAATTCTACTCTGCCGGGAACCAAGCGGTTCCGGCGGTCTTTTCATTCAGATTACGAGATGTCATTTAATTTAAAACTTTTACGTATAACTATACAGTCTAAAATATATATTGTATGCAGTGTCAGTAGTATGACAATTGTTTTTTAATATGACATAAAAAAAGTAGAACCGGGGCCCTGGTATTTCATACGTCCATAGGCACCGGTTACCACATTCCATCAGGCGGGCCGTGTGCTCATCTGCCACCATAGTGGTATAAATAAATCCGGCCTAAATACTTTTACTTAAATTGCTGCCAATACTTTTTTAAGAACTGCATCGATTTTACTCCGACTTTTGAATGAGACGAATCTTTCTTTAGGCGAGTTTACAATATCCCGTTTAATCTAACTGCGACATAATATGGGAAGTTGAAAGGATAAATGAATTAAAGGCCTTCATATACACCAATTTGTCGTCTAACTAATTCATTTGACCGTCTCGTTATTTTTAATTTTAATAAAATTAATAGGTACTTTCATTACAAGCTCAGTAGGTATACTTATTATTTTCTGCTGCAATGACAATGTTATAGACTGTAGTAGTAAAAAAATTTGGTTTCGATTTGTTTATCATATTCCTCGCACCTTGGCTGACCTAGGGCAGAGATTGCCTATTACAAACAGACATGCCAAAATATTTAAAATGTTACTCAATACTCAATACCTTTATTGCATTCCATAATGTGATACAGATGTCAGATTAAGATTAAGTTACAATTATGGACCCTGTCGGGCACAGCACAATGTTTGGAGAGAGGGATAATTTGCTATTATACAGTTCCATTACAATTTTAATTTTAGCTATGATATTAAGCTTTTATACCTTGTCATTTGAAGAGTGATGATATGATAATGATAATGACCTGAGCAGAAGTTTTAATCACTGTTTAAGAGTAGGTATATAGACATTCAATAATGGAATTTAAATATAGGCAATATTAACTGATATTAATAAATTTTAGTTCTATGTTGTACAAACTTTTTTGCTTTTAGAGTTTCATTAAATATATATATATGTTTTTGTTTGTTTATGTTTTTTTGTTGTAGATAATGTTTGAACATTCATTAATGTTATTATTTTTTAGCATTACTTTTACGTCACCATTATCTAAATGTCTTACTAAAAAAAATTACAGAGAGTATATACAGGTATTATAACCAATTTTTGTACAGAAATTTTGACATAACAGCTGTTTATACCCAGTGTATTTTTATATGTAAAAGCCTTAGTATTTAAACAGTAAATAGGAGTTTTCAATTTATATGTGTCATGCGAGTTTTATTGCTGACCGTACACCGGAAACATTATGTCCAATTTCTGTAATAGATATTGAACAGTAATAGGGTAGGCGCTTCCATTATCGGCCCACTGATTGACTGCGATCGCCAATATTAGGACGTGACATAATATGCTGTAATTGAACGAAAAAATCACCTTTGACTGGACGTGAAAGCCTCTGTAATTAATACCTAATTAGGGAAGAAAGGGAGGTAGGGGGGTTACTTTCGGTCCGTCTAATTTTTCCTGTTAATAAGGAACTGGGGAACGTTGAATTTGGGTTAATGGGACGGGTACAGGTTTGTTTCCTTGTTATTTTTTGAGGTTAGATGCATTATTTTAGTTCAATATACGCGATGCGCATCTCCCCAATTTTGGGGACGAGTTGGGGACTCTGGCGAGATAGAGAGAGATGGCCCTGCGTCGGCCGGGGTGCGAGTATGCCTATCAACCTCACCTTCGTCAGCTAAAAATGACCCACAAACGCCGTATTTTTTTAAAAATGCAACTTAGGTAGCAGACAAGCACACGGCCCACCTGATGGAAAGTGGTTACCGTGACCTATGAACGTGTGTAACACCAGTGGAGTCACATTCGTGCTGTCGACCGTGTAAGAACAGAGATTGAATAGTGCATTCAGTGCATAACACAAAATCAGGACAAGCCTTTGGTCTTCCCACTGACAGTGCAAAAACTTTCCAGTGAGCTCTGGCCCTACTCACCGCCGGGAACACAAGACGAGGTTATTATAGCTGTGGTATTCTGTAGGGTGGTGGAACTTCCCCAGTCGGACTGCTCAATTCAGACGGGAATACCGTCGTACCTCCTACCTCCTCCGTGCTTTTTGGTCGGTTCGAGTTCGACATAACCTGTCCTACCGGTTCCAGTGTCCGTGGGGATTTCTCGCACGTAAAAATAAGTGTAATATTTTTACAAACAAACCTACACGTAGATACTTACTCTTTTTCTATAATGTACCAATATGTTTTTATGTTTTTTTTCTCTTACGTGCGCAAAATCCCCACGGATACCTCCCCACCGGAGCCGGTGGGAGAGGTTACGTCGGACTCGAACCGACTAAAACGCACGCCGCCTGTGGGTCGTCTTGGTTGCCGAAGGTGAGGTTGACAGGCATATCCCTCGCACCCCGGCCGACCCAGGGCCATCTCTCACGATCTGGCCCTATCCTCGGGTGTGTGGAGACTACAGAGTCCCCGGAAAACGGGGAGGCGCGCCAGGCGCAATATGTTTTTGTGTTATGTTACATACATACATAAAACACAATCATTAAACTCGCGGTTTGATCTCAAATCTCGTATACCGATGGTTTTGTATTGTCATCGATCATTGATGTACAACTTAGGTGGCAGACAAGTACACAGCCCACCTGATGTAAAGTGATTTCCGTGGCCTATGGACGTGTATAACACCAGGGCAGTCACACACGTGCTGCCGGCCCTCTGAGGATAGAAAGTTTTTGTTCCGTCAATGTAGAAGACAAGCTTTTTGTCTTTCCACTGATAGCAAAAAAACTCTCCAGTCAACTCTGGCTACCCTACTCACCGCAGGGAATACAACACGAGGTTATCATCGCTGTGGTATTCTTCAGAGAGACTGCTCACTTTAACAAAAAGAAGCAAGATTGTTAATGAGCTTGAGATTAGAAAATAGAATGAATAATAAGATAAGGAGGTTAAGGGATAGTTAAAAAGGTAGGTCACGGCGGTATTTCCGCCCAATTGAGAAGTCCGACTGGGGAAGTACCTCCACCCTACAGAATACAGCGGCTATAATAACTGCGTGTTGTTTTCCCAGCGGTGAGTAGGGTAGCTAGAGCTCACTGGAGAATTTGTGTTGTCAGTGGGAAGACTAAAGGCTTGTCCTGATTTGTCTTCTACACTGACGGCACAGAAACTCTGTACTTACAGGGTTGGCAGCGCGACTGTGACTCCTCTGGTGCACAAACGTCCATAGGCTACAGTAACCACTTTCCATCAGGTTGGCCCTGTGCTTGTCTGCTGACTAAGTGGTATAAAAAAAAAAGATATTTGTTTACTGTTCGATTAATATTAGAGAAGTTTTAATTCGTGTGGCTGATCTATGATATGTTCAACGCAACATATCAGATCTCTAGTTTCATATTAACAAAAAATATTTTGTTCCAGTACCTCCAAACAAGACGTTTATATCTGGTGTCGGAGAGCACGCAGTCCAAGGCACTCTTCTGACACTCATGTGCAAGGTATCGGGTGCCAGGCCAGCAGCCCACATCCAGTGGTTCAACGGCACTACGAGGATCAACGATGGCGACCAGAATATAAGTGTAAGTGGATATATAATCATTTATTTATTTAATCTTCATGCACATATGTACACAGGCGGACTTAATGCCATTCTCTATACATATAAATAAAATATACATACACGTTATAATATCTATACATACTAATATAATTACAATGAAGTTTCTTCCAACTTATCCAGCACGGTCTTCCGAACTCCGATTTTAAAGGTATAACGGCTTGTGACCCTCCTGGCCCTGAGAGGTAGCTCGTACCAAAGAAATATATATTGTACAGGAAAGTAAGAGTTTATGAAATCCGAACGATGAGTAGGATAGCGCAAGACGAGGTTGTCTGTTGAGCTCAAATTTCTTTCGTGATTGGAGCCAAGATATTAGAAATAGGGGGATAGGTAAGAGGAAGTATCTTTATATTTCTAAGATGAACTGCAAGTGGGAAATTATTCTGCTACTCTTAACTACTTATTCATACTAAAATTCAGTTTATTCAAGAAACCTCACTTTCGGGGTAGCCAGAGCTCACTGGAGAATTTGTGCTGTCAGTGGGAAGACTAAAGGCTTGTCCTGCTTTGTCTTTTGCTGACGGCACAGAAACTCTGTACTTACAGGGTTGGCAGCGCGACTGTGACTCCTCTGGTGTTACAGACGTCCATAGGTCACGGTAACCACTTTCCATCAGGTGGGCCGTGTGCTTGTCTGCCAACTAAGTGGTATTAAAAAAAAAAAAAAAAAAAACTTTGATACACTTCCATCCTCAAAGTATGAACCCAAATAAGGTTTGTGGGGCGAAAATACAGAAGTGTTCACTCAAATCGGAATAGAACTTCACATTCCCGTAGTTCCTTCGAAAACTTTCACTCAAACGGAAAATAAAATTGAGCACGCCTGAGAGAAACAGAGTGCTTAGATTGAGCACACATATACACATTTATATGGCAATCCTGTTTGCACCGGATTGGCCACTTACGGCAAAGGTATTCTGTATTATTTTTAGGTAAGGTAGGTAAGTTCTTGTTCAGCATTATTTTCGTACGTCAATCCCTATCTATGCCGCCCCTATAGGCCATCCAGGGGGTTCATATCAGACTAGGGTTAACTAATACCGCACGCCTTAAAGTTACTCAATGAGGCATTTCGAGACGATGCATTTTAAGATGGCTTCCTTGGGTACAGGACAGTAAAAATAACGGAATTATTCAAATTTCGATCCTGATTCCAGCAAAGAGATCGATATCTAATCGAAATCCAAACTTTTCGATGTCGGGGCAGTAAAGTAGGCATTCACATAACTTTTTATTGAAACATTATATTTTAATGCATGTTAGATTTTGCTGCCCAAATGTGTACCCGATTCATAGTTTGAAATAGCTCGGGGCGAGATAGGTCAAGTCACTGTGGGCCTCTCGTTTTTAGCTCAAAGAACATCATTACAGTATATGAATTCTATTCTATCCTACTCTTAATTTGACTTATTATCTTGGTTTTACGGGACTGCTATCTGACCTACCAAATGCGATAAGAAGGCTTGCAACTAATATAACTAAAAGGGAGATAGATAAGATAAGATAAGATAAGATTTATTTCAGATAAAATCATCCATAATTCATTAGTATGTTGGCCTATAACTATGTTAGTATGTAATTATAAAATAATATTAACAATTCTTTTTTCTTTTTTATCCTTATTAATTATGAGTTATATAGGCGCCGATGTCATGTCTACAAATAAAACAATTGATCATAAATAACATGAAATTTGTTAATATTAATATATATTATATGAAAACTATTAGTTGACTAAATAATACTTAATAAATAATATTCAAATGAATTCCATTAATTAAATAAATTAAAATAAATAATAAATTAATAATGTCCTATTTGCACCTGACTACCGACTCGTTAGTCAGTGCATGAACCATACATAAGTGGTTCATATACTGACAGTCAAACCTATTTGCAAAGACACTTAGTATGCTGATAGTGCTACCCCGTACCCTATGATAAAGGGACGTGCACCGTTTGCGTATAGTCGTGTAAAAACAGTCTACACGCAACTCAGCGAACATCCCCGAAGCGCTGCAGTGTCGGGGCAGACCCAACAGCAACCTAAGTGCATTATTGTACTGGATGCGAAGGGCGCTAAATTGTTTCTGCGTGTATGAGACCCACAGGCTGCCAGTGTAAAGTGATGTACAGTATGCTCTAAAGAGCGTCAATTTGACACTCTCCGAACAACGAGCAAACCGGCGGGCAATCATGTTGGCCCTTACAGATAACGCCCTTCGCTCACGCGCTATGTCTGCATCGTCTGTCAGGTCTCATCTCTTCCACTCTGTTTAACTTAGGACACGACGGTATATCCGTCCCAATTCCAGTGCCCGAGTTCCAGTACCAGCCATAATAACCTCGTAGGAGCCTGCCGTTTTGCCGACAAAATTTGCCAAAATTTCACTACCTGAACAGGTTTTGGCAAACTTTTTTATACTGACCTTTATGCATCCGTTTTTTTGAGTGCAGAAATCCCTCGCATAATTTTGAGTCTGCCAATGCTGGGGTGTAAGATTTCCTAAAATATATCTTTTGTAACCCGGCTGACATAAAGCATAAAAATCCGCGGTAGCCTAGCCTATGGGTAATGGACTGCTGAGACGAGCTCTCGGGTTTTTTTTTAATTTATTTTTTTAAACTTTTTGCATAAACAGACAAAGATTGTACAAAGGCGGACTTAATGCCACAGGCATTTTCTACCAGTCGACCTTAAGGTGATGCAGAGATATTTATATTAAAAGTAAGTGCACACACCAATGAC
The DNA here is from genome assembly GCA_963662185.1 of Eilema griseolum. Taxonomy (NCBI): domain Eukaryota; kingdom Metazoa; phylum Arthropoda; class Insecta; order Lepidoptera; family Erebidae; genus Eilema; species Eilema griseolum. The sequence goes on from OY759255.1 coordinate 4,786,462, forward strand.
TTTTCGATGCTTTTCGAAGTTATGTGTGTATTTATCGCAGGTTTATAAGTGCCCGGTAAATGCAATAGGCTCGCCACCTATTACATTGGGACCTAAACATAAACTGGCAAAATGTGGGTGTAAGGACCTCTGCCTACCCCTTCGGGGATATAGGCGTGAGTTTGAGTTTATGTTATGACATAAAGCTGTCTCCAGTTTCTAGAACGCCTTCTCGGATGTAGAGAAACCCGTTTAGAAACCGAGACAGCTTTATGTCAGCCGGGTACAAGATGAGAACACCTTGGTTCCTACAATAAGTCTTCCGAAGCACCTAAATAAATAAGCACATCAGGGCACGTGTATAGTTCATCAGTCTCCCAAGTGACTGATACGTATTACTCCCGAAAAGCGCTCCAATACAACCAACAGTCACCTGGAGTCTAATACACCGATAGTCATTTATCTTGTTCCAGTTCACCACATCCTTCCAACTACAAAGTGCGATGCTATATATCTTCGTTTCTATATGTCTTTTGTTGTAATTTCAAATGGGTGAGGAGCAAAATTCTTGTGCTGACTGCCCACCTGCCACCGGTGTTCGGCTTCGAACAGAGATTGAATTGAGTAGCGTTATACTTTTACAATTATGATTTAGGACAGCGTATATATTTTTTGTATAAAATACATCAACTTGACTTCAACTTACCTGATGGTGTGCTAGGTAAAGTCTCTGGAAAGAGGGTCACCGTTTCAAACATATACTCTCATGGCACTCACTCTTGATTTCAGATGAGATTCATGGCTGAGTCCGAGAAAAGAAGACAATTTCTCCCTTCCCAATACGAAACGTAAAATAAAACGCAACGTGACAGTTTTAATAATTAATCAAGGGGTGCCCTTCACCTCTCTGACCTAATTTTTTACAAAGACTCGTGACAATACAAAGAAAAATGCAAATTGATTTGTGTTTAAGATTTTCTGGTCAGAAAATAAAGGACTATTCAGCACATTAAATAGTATAAACATGTAATATAAAAAAATATATATATTATGAGGTACGGGGTCATCACAGTAAAAGAAACATGAGAAATCTTTGAGGTATCATTATTTTAATCTTACACAAGTAGGTTTGAAGGCGAGTCCACGTACCAACTGACTCGTATAGCTTACGAGTAGCGAGTGACAGAAGCGCGGGCGCGGCGCGGTAAGACGCAAACTTATTCGGGAGGAGTCGTATATCCTCGGCAAGGATCGTTGCTGTGCGAGAGAGCTAGCATGCTACCGTATAGATAACATAACATAGGCAGAAGTGCTAGCACCCACATTTTGCCAGTTTATATTTAGGTCCAAATGTAATAGGTCGCGAGCCTATTGCCATTAACCGGGCACTTATTAACCTGCGATAAATATACATATAACTTCGAAAAGCATCGAAAAGTCATTGGTGTGTGCAATGGTAAAACCTGGGATCGAACCTGAGACCTCGTCTCAGCAGTCCATTACCCATACCACTAGGCTACTGTATAGACACATAATTATAATAGTTCTTCTTATTTGAAGAATAGATATACAATCGCGAGAGGTTTGCTGAGGCAATATTCTATCGCGGTTTACTGTATTATCTTTTAGTTTGTGACAGTCAGCCACAAGATTCGTCATTCATTCAATGAAGTTAAGGATTTACCTGTTAATAAATTTAAAAGTCTAAATAAATATAAATTTTTTCAATAAGGCTACAACTTTGCGAATTTTTTTTTCTATACATAGTACACGTCAATTAGACTTCGCCTTGCCTGATGGTAAACTGAAGGCAAAGTCTCAGAAAAGAGGGTCACCATTACCTACACATACCGTGTGACAATGGTGACACTCAGCTTGACGGTCTCATCATATGCTTTTTCACGCCCCGCTTAAAGGACCCGGGACTGTAGGAAGAGGGAAACACGTGAGCTGGTAATGAATTCCAGGCCTTAATGGTGCGACAGAGGAAAGAGTCACCGAACGACTTGATTCTTGATCGGATGTTCTGCACCGTGTGCGGGTGACATCTAAGACCTGCACGTGTTGTCCTGTATAGGAAAGGGGAGGGTGGGAATTTGCGACAATCATCAAACTCTAAGCATTTTCCCAACTTCGTTGGATTCGGCTTTCTAATCTGACTATGATGATGTTGAACCTCAATATTTTCTGTGAATGCCAACGTTTTCAGTTTTCACAACCAATTGGTGAAATCAAAGTTCTGTAGTTAGACTAGTCAGACTTTTTAGAGCTTTAACTACATGCCGAGTGTTTTCTGACAGAGTAGAATTAGGGCCACCCCATCTCTTCCCATACTGTGTCGTACAAGGCGACTAAGGGATAGGGCTGTTTAACATCAGACAGATATATACAGCCCAGACTCAGCCTCAGATGCATGGCTCGAGTCAACAATAGTGCCCGGAATACGACAATAGGCTCACCCCCTATTACGCGGGACCGAATACAATTATTGTTGAAATGTGGGTGTTAATTCACCTCTGCCTAACCCTCCAGAGATAAAGGCGTGATTATATGTATGTATGTATGCAATGATTGCCATTGACGTTTGTATGACAAATAGAACCGGCGGTTAGCGATAATGTAACTCAAAAAACAAAGACACGAATAGCGACTCTCTTCAATTCTGTGCTCTCGAAACCAAGAAGGCCACTCCAATAATTCAAATTCAATAATTCTCACAAATGAAACGCTCAGACGGTTCCCATTTTATATTTCCACTCTTAGTATAGCGCACACTTCAGTAACTAAGGTTCTCAAATGGAAAAATACTTCCAACTTTAGAATTTTCTTGCTAAAACTTTTTATGAAACTGTTAAGTAAGGGTTTTAACGTTTAATTTTGTTGCTGGCAACTTTGACCCTTTGAATTTTGTAATGAGTATGACGAGACATTTTTTTTATATTACAGTTTAAATCCATCAGTGGATGTTTGGCAACTTTGTTCTTTTTTGAAGTGAAAACTTTTTTGGTTATTTTTTGAGATGGTAAAATACCAATTGAACTTGCTACACTGCTACTGTTACCAACACCTCTGTTTATTAGTCAAGTTTTCATTACTGTTGGCACTGTCGGAATACCATTACATTTTTTACCTCCATAAACTAGTCCTAGTTAATGAAGCAGCTTATAACTATATTAACCTATATATTAACGAGAATTAACTTGATCATATACTATGATCACGTTACTTCGACAAAAGAAATACAGTTACAACTTTATATGAAAAAGTGTGACGGTATCTCCTTTGTCCGACTGTACATACATACCCTGTGAAGTTAGTGAAGCAGCTTATCTATTGTTGCAGATCATAATCCACCCCTAAACCAAATTTAAGCCAAATCCATACAGCTGTTTAAACATTTTGTATGAAATTTTAAAGCATTTATTATGCTAACTATTCAAAGCTATTAAGATAGAAAAAAAATTAAACGGTTCAGGCGGTATTTGAAACCGCGATCTTTCCCTTAAAATGGAAACGCTTTGAACACTGAGCCACTGAACATGTTTGAACATTTTTCTTCATCTTGAATATTATTGAATAATACTTGAGTGGTAGACAAGCACAAGGCCCATCTGATGGAAAGTGGTAACCGTAGCCTATAGACGTTTGCAACACCAGAAGACTGTGTGTGTGTGTGAAGCTGAGTGTCACCATTGTCACACGGTATGTGTAAGTAATGGTGACCCTCTTTTCTGGGACTTTGCCTTCAGCTTACCATCAGGCAAGGCGAAGTCCAATTGAATTGTCCTATGTAAAAAAAAAAAAATCACACTCACGCTGCCGACCCTGTAAATAGTCAAATATCTCCAAAAACTTTCACCTCTATAATATTAGATAAAATATAATGTAATATCAGATATAGAAAAAAATTAATAGATTCGGGCGGGATTCGAACCCACAATCTTTCCCATACAGGGTGAACGCTGTGACCACTAGGCCACAGCACCTTCGCCCGAAACCATCCAAATTCCTCTATACATATTTCTGTCTTATGGCGACGGATAGTACTATATTCAACCGCAGTAACTTCATTCCTAAGACCAAACATGCATTCAATATGGTCTGTCATTACAAACTCGCCACGAATGTTGCAACTTTGTCAAAGTAAACTGGTCGTAGGAGTTTCTATACCAATATCACTTTACAAACACATTCAGAAACTGCGCTGGACTCTTGATCAACTCTGCCCTGTGAGTTTACCTTCTGCAAGTTAAGATGAGGTACTCGATGACTTTCATGTAGGTACAGTCAGCATGAGATCAATCTTGACTAGCTAAGTATTCAAAATTCGGCCGGGGTGCGAGAGATATGCCTGTCAACTTCACTTTCGGCAACCAAAACGACCCACAGGCGGCGTGCGTTTTAGTCAGTTCGTGTCCGACATAACCTCTTCCACCGGCTCCGGTGGGGAGGTATCCGTGGGGATTTTGCGCACGTAAAAAAAAAAGTATTCAAAATAATTTTGGGATTCCCCCTTCCCTGTTGACAGAATTTTTAGTAATGTAATATCAAGTTGGGGTATTCGTGGTGTTTTTTGGAACAATAAAAAAGGTATTAATATCATTCAATTAGGTCAAGGTCAATTTTGGTGTCAAATTTGTCTTTCAAAATTATTGGTATACTGTAGTATAATACTCATCAGGAAATTGTCTATGTTAATTATTTGTTTCGAGTATCCAATACTTCAGCACACCGTGATCACGGCGCTAGTAACAGCACGCACCGAAAAATCGGTAACTCGAAACAAATATAAAAACACGGTAAATATCCCATTGAGTGGTTCATTACTAATGTGAATAACTATGCATTTTTTTTTATATAGGCCACGCCAACTTGACCTCACCTCGCCTGATGGTAAGCTAAAGGCAAAGTCTCAGGAAAGAGGGTCACCATTACAGACACTAAGTGCTACAATGGTGGCACTCAGCTTGGCGGCCTCACCAGATGCTTTTTCACGCCCCGCTTAAATGCAGTGCTGATTTGCAGTTGAGGTTTTCTTGATTGAACACTCCCATACACTTTTTGTGACCCCTCTCTTAAATGGTGCTTAAGGTCACAGTAAAACTCACAAAAAAATGTTTTCAAACATCTTAACTCCCTTTATCTTCACCAGCAGCCAACCTTCTAAGCATAAATCTTGTCAGCTTGCCAATTTCTGTAGAAAAAAAAAAGTTTAAAATTCAACTAACGGACTAAAAGTTCCTCAAATAAACGAAGGGAAGAAATTAATCCTGCAATTTCTCACTGTCAACCGTCGGTTTAGCGGAAAAAACTGTCTTTTGTAAGGACAAGCGTTCATGAAAACTGAGAAAATTGCTCGGTACTAGCTGTTGCTCGTGGCTCCGCCTGCGTTAATGTCATACCAAATATAATAAAAATTAGTGCAGTTTTTTACGCGTGAAAGTGTAACAGACAGACAGCCCACAGACCGCGTGGGTACAATAAACGATAGACTCAGCGGAGTCTCTGTCTAGGCTGCCACTGTCCTACGAAAGATGCCGAGTTACTGTCGATCTTAATTAGGTCACTGGTACTTGTTGAGTAAAAGAAAGTCAGAAGGATGATTAAATATTTACTGTTTTAAATTTGGTTATGATAAGGTTACACAACTGAGTTTAACTACAAAAGGTTATACAGGGTTACTAATGCTAATACTGAGAGTTGATGTGTTCAACCTACTGCCCGGATCGGTTGCGACTGGCGAACGCACCGGGAGCTCGATCGTATGACTTATAATTTTCGGCGTCAGCATTCCTGTCCCCACAAACTGATACATTTTTTAGGGTTCAATACCTCAAAAAATAATCCATATAAAATCACTTCGTTATCCGTCTATCTGTCTGTCAAGAACTTATCTCAGGAATGCGTGGAGGTATCCAGTTGATACCACATACTCAGGTCTATAGCATCTTGAAGCTATGCAAAAATCAAACTTCTAAGGCAACGACGTGAACCGACTCTTAACACAAGCAATTTAGCTTAGCTGGAGAGTAAGTATTAAAAAAACCTAGCTTTTTATACCACTTGGGTGGCAGCCAAGCTCACGGCCCACCTCACAGAAACTGTTTACCGTGGCCTAAGCACGTGTGCAACACCAGGGGAGATACATTTGCGCCACAAACAAACATGGACCGTCAAAATCATAACCCTTCTTTGGCTTCGATGTAGTCAGGTAAAAAGTAAAATACCACTCACTGATTAATCACTAAACTTCAGAAACTATAACAACTGGGTTACTTATAGGGCATAGACATCCGCCAAGAACGGTTTTTATGAAACTCCACCCCTAAGAGGGGGAAAACGGATCTACGCACCGGTGGCAGCTAGTTATTTAAATGAAAAATAAAGAACCGCAATCTAATACAGGAAATTTTCAAATGAAAAACACGCATCATCTAACAAACATTACCTTATCTTCGTAATAGGCATTTCCCTGTAATGTTGAAGCCTGGGGCCACAGCAAAAACTAAAATAAATTCAGGTGTAGTAACGACTCGCTGAAAAAGAGAGTATTTCTCTCGATTTAAGTACTAAAGGTTCATTTTGTGAGGGTTAAGATGAAGGAGATAGCGATTTGAGAGTTACAGTCAGCATCAGATAGAACATAAACTCACGCCTATATCCCCGAAGGGGTAGGCAGAAGTGCTAGCACCCACATTGCACCAGTTTATGCTTAGGTCCCAATGTAATAAGTGGCGAGCCTATTTCCATTGACAAACACTTATAAACCTGCGATAAATACACACATAACTTCGCAAAGCATCGAAAAGTCATTGGTGTGAGCCATGATAAAACCTGAGATCGAAGCCGAGACCACGTCTCATCAGTTTATTACCCATACCACTAGGCTACCGCGGTAATGTCTTGACGAACAAAGTACTCATAATGATCTTAATGCCTTGATTTTCCCCCCTTTCTGTTGTCTGATTGCTCTGATATTTGGCACACTTTTAATTCGGACGATAATACAATTTAAATCAAGATTATTATTCAAGATCGATTTGCTGCTGACTGTACCTACAATCCCCCTCAGAAGTTTCTGAATACTAACAATTTGACAAATGATCTTCACTTTGAAATAAATAAAAAATAAATAATATTGTTGTACTCTTGAAATGACAAATTTAAGTTTTTTTACCTTCAAGTTGGTACATCTATTGATAGATCTATTGAACTTAGGAGACGTAAGATACAAAGCAACCAAAACGACCCACAGGCGGCGTGCGTTTTAGTCGGTTCGAGTCCGACATAACCTCCTCCACCGGCTCCGGTGGGTAGGTATCCGGGGGACTTTGCGCACGTAAAAAAAAAAGCCCCTAGCTCCAAAATGGCAAATTAAAATTCATTTCCATATAAATAAATATCCCAAGAGGATACGCTTGACACCTGCTGAAAAGACCGATACGATAGAAGGCCTTATGGTCGAGTGGTTCTGGGTTTGAATCCTGGACATTACACTAGTACTACCGACGTGAACCTACTCCTAACGCAAACAATTTAGCTTAGCTAGAGGAGGTAGAGGACATATTAGTAATTTCGACTGCTAATACATACATACATACATATAATCACGTTTTTATCTCTGAAGGCTTAGGCAGAAGTGAATTAACACCCACATTTCACCAATCATTGAATTCGGTCCCACGTAATAGAGGGTGAGCTTGTTGCCGTCTTCCGGGCACTATTGTTGACTCAAGCCATGCATCTGAGGCTGAGTCTGGCCTGTATATATCTGTCTGATGTTAAACAGCCCTATCCCTAAGTCGCCTTGTACGACGCCGCATGGGAAGAGACGCGACAGCTAATATTCATAAAAAAGAGAATAATACTAGAATAGTACCAGAATATAAATTTTCTTTCGGCTTAAAATTTACACATGGATACCGCTCAAAATTCAATATTATTGTCAAACTTATATTCAGTTGACTACACGGGTGTGATTCCTCTGGTGTTGCGCAAAAAGTCATAAGCCACGGTAATCACTTCCCATCAGGTGGGCTGAGTGCTTGTCTGCCACTTAAGATTGTATAAAAAAAACTACATAGACATAAAACATTACCCCCACAATTACAACATTTTATGTTCACCAAAGTTAATACCCCATGTATGAAGGTATAAAATTTATAGCTGCCCGCTAAAAGTTTGCGCCATAAACCACACCATTAAATGGACGAGTAGAAAGTAAACGAAAGAATGAAATATGCGTCGCAGTTACAATGATGTCCACAGTTAAAATAATTGCACCGAAGTTTGCCCTGTAACTATTCACTAGTGATGGGAAACTATCGATTGAAATTCAAGGTCGAGTTAAATTACCCCCTGAGTTACCCTAGGATGAGAGAAGTGGCGGCCTCTGTGGCGTAGCGGTAGAACGTTCGACTGCTATGCAGGGGGCCCGGGTTTGATTCCTGCTCTGTGCAAATATTTGTATGCGTGAATATGTATATTTGCATTGGTCTGGGTGTTTTTATGTATAATATGTATGCATTTACAAACAAAAGGATCTAAGTATGTTTATGCGTATTCTAGATTACACAAGCTAGTTAAACTATGCTTACCATGGGTCTAGATAGCGATGAGTAGAATATTTTAAAATAAAAAATAAATTGTTGAAACTTTATATGAGAACTTTTGAAGCCATGAAATTAAACTTATAATTGAAAAAAAATCAGGTGATTTAGTGATTCTTTTGATAGTTTACATTTAGTGGTAGGTAGCTGAGGAGCTGTGGATATCCCTGGGTCAGCCAAAGTGTGAAGGAATTGCCTTAAAGGCCACCTTGCCATCTGGCGACCTGAGATAGCGTGCAGTTTTAGCCGGTTTGATTCAGATGTAGTCACCTCCGCTAGTTGGTGGGGAGTAATCTTGGGGATTACACACGGAATTTTCTTTAACCTGTACTGCCGTACAGTGCTGCAGTGTTCTACTAATTACTTCATTACTTTGTAATTTATTTTTGGTAGAATAGGCTTACGTGATTGATATTTACAAATGAACCCGGTATGATGAAATCGGATTTTAGGACATTTTTACGTTTTAATAACGTAGTCAAAGTGATATACATGTTATAAAATGCTCTGAGTCTAAAGCGACTCAGAGCATTGGACTGAAGACAAACTGAAGAAACATGTCTGCCTATAAATATTACATACAAACATACAGTCATGCTTTTATCCCAGTGGGGTAGGCAGAGACTACAGATAGCCATTTTCCACGATCCTGGCAGACATCCTTCGCTTCTTCTACTTTCATAATTGTTTTAATACATGCTCGACAGTTTCGGGTACTCTTGATATGTCCTATATTTAAAATGCCTTCGATCTGATTGATATATGCATATCTACATCGACCCCTACCGGTTTGTCCATTCACCCTCGCTTCATAAATTTTCGTCAGTTTTCTTTCGTCCATCCTCTCCGCATGTCCGAACCATCGAAGCATCCCTTTCTCTATCTTAGTCACTATATCCTCAAATACACTATTCCCTTATCACGCTGTTCCTTTCTCGATCCGTCATATATTTTATGTATATTATAACATATATTACATCCATAAAACGAACTAAAGTTCTATAGGTATATAAAATACTGTAATTTCAACACACAAAATATAAATACTCCAAGAACTCAACACCTAAAATAATACAATTCCTTAATCTATGAATCATTAAAGTGAAATCCTAAACAGTGTAATCATAATCTATGTACTTACATCCACATATACTTAATATTATAAATGGGACATTAACTCTGTCTGTATATCTATCTGTTACGCTTTTACACCTAAACCACTGAACCGATCTTAATAAAGTTTGGTATAAAGATGGACTAGGGCAAGGAAAAAGACATAGGCTACCTTTTATTGCAAGACGGTTTGTTTGAAAGTTCCTGATTTTTTAAGGCAATTTGATGAAAATTGATACTTAGATTAGAGTTTCGGGAAGAATATTGGCTTTGTTTCGTTGCGATAACCGAAATTCACGAGGGCAGAATCGCGTGTAAAAGCTATATATTTCAAACAACTATATAGCAATCTAAGAAGGTTAACAGCTGCAGAACTTCGCAGTTACAATTCCGCCTACCCCAACTTAGGAGGTGATTTTATCGATATTTTTATTACGTTATTAAGGCACCACCCTCAGGCTATAAAATGTTATTGCCAGTTTACTTTTTGTCAGGTCATATTTAATACAAAACCTTTATAAAGGGACGACCATAATCTTAGCTGGTTTTATTTGTGAAAGGCTCTGAAATTAGATCGGGACGAGTCTTTTGTGAAAATGTTTCAGCTCGGGAATCTCTCCAGGCTTTATACATATTATATTTTCTTGACCTTCTGTTTCACTACGGTTTAGTGTGGAATTTAAGCTTTGTTAAATGTTTTTGGCACTAAGTAGTTTTGTATTTGTCTCTTTGTAACGTTGAATTTCCTTTGCAGTCATTTCGGCTATTCAAATTTACTAAAAAGGCCATGTGACAGTATAGTTTATAAAACGTGTACATAAATACATCTGTACATTTGCCTAGTTCTAGGTATTTTCATGTACAATATTACGTTTACAAAGTGTCTTAGTATGGTTATTCGCATTCCAGAACCCACATTAAACGCGTTAGTCAGGTTTTAATAACCTCGTGTTGTGTTTCCAGCGGTGAGTCAGCCAGAGCTCACTGGAGAGATTTTGTGCTGTCATTGGGAAGACCAAAAGCTTGTCCTGCTTTGTTTTTTACACTGACAGCACAGAAACTCTTGCGTTTACAGGGTTGGTAGCTAGAGTTTGACTCCCGTTGGCGTTGCACATGTCCATAGGCTACGGTAACCACTTTTCATCAGGTGGGCCGTGTGCTTGTCTGCCAACCAAGGGATATAAAAAAAACACGGGTACTGAATTTTGTGCGGTGCTGGGAGTCAGATAATATGGTTGTAACTAGTCAACTACAAGCACCCAGACCTTATAAAAACTATGGAGAACTGTCTTCGTAGCCTCCCAGGCAAATGGATCTATCAATCCATAATTTGCATTCAGAATTTGTACGTTGGAGCACGGGTCTGCTTTCCTGCCTCGTGATCTGTTCCATCACGAGGCAGGAAAGGAACGAAAGGAAAGGAAGCAAAAGGCGTGAGTGTAGTTAGCTCTAACAGTCAATTCATGCCCTTATCCCAATATGAGTTTCTGCACGTAAGCGTGGCTTCAGTCAAAGTCAAAGTCAAAGTTCTTTATTTGTAGAATATGGTACAAAAAATGATGTTTAAATTATACACATAGTGTCGGATCACATATTCTGCCGGTTTTGGCGTACAAAATTTAACATATTTTTAAGTTCAATTAAGTTTCTAGGTACATATATTATCATGTCAGTTTATAGTAATAAATCATTCAAATTTGTGAATTCAGATACAAAATTTAATGTATGGTAATATTAAATGTCAATAAATTTATTCTAACAATAGTGTTAGAGTTAACAATAGTGCCCGGAATACGGCAATAGACTCACCCCTTATTACGTGGGACCGAATACAATGATTGGTGATATGAGGGCGATAATTCAATCTTTACATCAGCTTCTAGGTGAAGTTGTCTTAGCCCTAAAGATTTTGATGGTTACCCATACATCCAAATCAAAGTTAAAAGTAATATCGATAAAATATTTATAAAACGGCCATCACTATTTTTAATTTTAGCACGTTGCAAATCGGACAACAAAGTGTCCTCACTTTAACACTTATTTGACTCCAGTTTTTTGCTCATGAATAGTCGTATCTTTAACTTTCCTTTCTTTTCCTTTTCCTTTATTTTGCAAAGAAACTCCTCGATAAGAATACTGCAAAAATATAATGCTTTTTGTAAAGAAAATGTTTCAATTCTCTGTTTGTATAGGGATGTTATTTTACAAAATTGGTAAGACTGCTTGCTTTTTAGCCGGAAGTTTTATATTAGGTAAACGATTATTTTAATTAAATTAATATAATCGCATTTTAATATTGAACAGGAAGTAAGAAAGGTAAAGAGTGTATGTGTGTGTGAGAGACTATTCTTAATTATTTTAAATTGAATTTTACGAATTGAAGAAATATTTCTTTTTATTTTTGGTATATTTTTATATTTACAACGTTGTACAATGTTGTGGAATTCGTGGACATTTTTTTGACACATAAGACATCAGCACCTCCTATCTTTCAACATTCTTTGTTCGGCTCCAAACGGTATGAGCCTCTTCATCTTAACGTTAATCCCAGTCGCATCCGAAGCTATCACCTCGGAGTTTGGGGTCCGCTTTACCAGTGTAACTGCGGATTTGCCTGAACTTCGATATTTGCCGTGAAGCGACTGCCATCTGATTTCTGCACCGTAAAGGCGATATCGAAGAATTGCAGTTAGATCATTTTCATTTAACCTTTTTAGGGTTCCAACTAGCTGTAACGACTGTTGGTATGGCAACCGGGACTGACAGCTTAACGTGCTCTCCGAAGCACGACCAGACCAATGAAAATACCAGGTTAGGCAGAGGTGAATTAACACCCACATTTCATCAATCATTGTATTATATCCCACGTAATAGGGGGTGCACCTATTGCTGTTTTCCGGACACTATTGTTGACTCGAGCCATGAATCTGAGGCGGAGACTGGGCTGTATATGCCTGTCTGATGTTAAACTACCCTATCCCTTAGTCGCCTTGTACGACACCGTATGAGAAGAGATGGGGTGGTCCAAATTCTAGTCTGCCGGAAACCACGCGGCTACATATAAAAAATAGGATGAATAAAATTTGAGACTCGGCTTTAGATGCATTGTTCGAGTCAACAATAGTGCCCGGAAGACGACAATAGGCTCATCCCATACAGATAATACGCCTTTATCACTGGAGGGTTATGCAGAGGCGAATTAACACCCATATTTCACCAATATTTGTATTCGGTCCCAAGTAATTGGAGGTGAGCCTATTGCCGTATACCGGGCACTATTGTTGACTCGAGCCATACATCTGAGGCTGAGTCTGGACTGTATATATCTATATGATGTTAAACAGCCCTATCTCTAAGTCGCCTTATACGACACCGCATGGGAAGAGATGGGGTGGCCCTAATTCTACTCTGCCGGAAACCACGTCAGTGGGATTTCATGTAGAAAACTACACAAAAAGGGTCGTTGCTCCGTACCTGAGGTACGTAGGTACGTTTTAAGCAACAAAATTTAATATCATACGTATCACGCACATTAGGGCAAGACATCAATCGCGGGGATCTCGGTATCTCTAATTAAAACATCCCACGCGGGGGAAAATTCAATTTTGCAAGAATAAGGCCTACCTAGATTGAGTGGTCTCTAGATACGACTATTTGTCGTTCAAATACGCTCTGGGCCCAGACGCCTCCTCAAATTCATGGCTCGAGTCAACAACTATTACGGCGCCTTTGAGAAACCGCAATGAATTAAAATAATCAACAAAACTATCATATTCAAGTCTACTTTATGGTACGTGGTGCTGTGCAACACTGATGGCGCGCTGCAGAGTTCAGAATCATACCTTCCTACTGTAGTACAAGTTGACATTTAAACATACATCCCATGATAAGCACACATTGCCAGTTTAAAGAACAATATTGACCGCGGTAATAACTAACCGCGGTAGCCTAGTGGTATGGGTAATGGACGGCTGAGACGAGGTCTCGGGTTCGATCCCAGGTTGGCACACACCAATGGCTTTTCGATGCTTTTCGAAGTTATGTGTGTATTTATCGCAGGTTTATAAGTGCCCGGTTAATGGCAATAGGCTCGCCACCTATTGAGACACATTGAGACCTAAACATAAACTGGCGAAATGTGGGTTCTAGCACCTCTGGCTACGCCTTCGGGGTTATATTGACATTAGTTTACTCACACAGAACATATTTCACGGCTGTGTTTATACACTATATGGTTCAAATACCATATTTATAAAAGGATGGTATTTAAACGTATATCAAAAAGAGTACATTTTGTACGACAAAATAATCCAAATTCACATCAAAAATACTGATTGAGCACCAACAAACTACTGCAAGTAAGTAGTTAGTTAGCAACCAACCAACCAACCAATTATAAAAACTATTACCACAAAGACATAAGGCGCTCCGCTTCGCTTCGCTCCCGCCTTAGTCTTCTAACCTAACCTATCCATTTCGGGGTGGGTGGTGATCATTCTGAACTTAATTAGATGCACAATCAGTATTTTTACTGAACGCGAAAATATTATCTTTATAAATCCCCATACCAATTTCAATGTACAAAAATAAAGAAGTATTAGAATACTATGCAATAATTGAACGCTGCCGTTAGTAAACCCCCTATTACTCAATCACTAGGGCAAAACTAACTTCAAAGCTCCACTAATACCCCAGTTTAGCGTAATGGGATTGAAAATTACTACTTCCTTTGACGGTATATGGGAAATGTCACATACGTGAACGACAGCTCAATCAATAAATCAGAATTCCTGGTTTGTGCTTACTATGTACCTCGAAACCAATAGGAATATTTTGTACTTTGAAATAACAGTATTGCAATAAGTGACTCAAATTATGAGAGGGAAAACAAAAAGACTTGAAGTTGCCCGACAAAAAATAAATAAACTGACGTATTGGTGCCCGGTGAAGTAGAACAGGATACTACATCTCTTCTCGTGGTGATTGTAGAAGAACTTAAGTATAGCAATATTATTAATGCAGGTAAACATACAGCACATGATAAAGTGCCAGCTTGACAGCAATATGCTCGCCCTAACAACAAGAAAAAAACATACTCGAATGAAACCAGGATTCTGGAAATAAGAAAATGAGCAAAACACTCGAAATCCTTCTCGTACGATCAGGAAAAGAAGTATTGTACCGTTTAGTTTGAGACAGTAAGATTTGTAAGGATTACATATCCTGGGGGCTACCATAATACATCTAAAACTTCTGGCTCGCACGAGACACATCTCATTATTATAAAAGACCGTAATTCTAAAATTCTTCAACAACAGTCACTGCTACAAATTCTTGATCTATGTACGGCTAATGGTGAAGGAAATTAGGTTGGTTCATGCAATTTTTCATTCTGTCACCGCTCAGGTTCTTTCACACGCCGATATTTGTGGAGGCGATACCCTGCAAGGCACTCCAGGTGTTTATATATGAGATGTTGAAGATTTATATTAGTTAATGAATACTGCAGTAGTGAGGGTCGAAGGACGTTTAACTTTGAGTTTCTAATCTATAAATAGTAACAATAATAAGTTTAGCTCATAAATATAACTTAGAAGATAAAATAGAACCATAGTACAAATATTAATTAAAGAATGTCTTGAATAACGGAACTACAAAAATCTACTGGGATCGAGATATTATAACAGATAAAACGATTACAAACAATAGACTAGATATAACAATGACACTAAAAGCTGAAAAATAACATATTTAATAGATATTACTATTTCTAACTCTAATAACATGAGATCTCCTATGTTTGCAATATAAATGAATAAATAAATAAATATTCTCTTCGCCTGTTAATTATTTTAAATTATTCCAATTTTTTTTCGTGATCGATCTTTAACTACGAAAGGAATATAAAATCACTCGATATATTCATAAAGATAGACAGTGTAAAAGGTTTTGTATTTCCAATCTTAATTATAATTCTCTAAAATAATAACGAAAATACATATTTCAAACATATCCATCTTAATACTCTTTACGCATTACCAAATTAACTCTTAATTGTTACTTAAATAAACATGAAAGGCATTCATTAACAGCTTGTGTGTAACATGTTCAAAGCACTTGGTACATAAATAACACACAGCACCCGGGGCTTCTTGCTACCCTTCATGTGAAGGCAGTACCTGTACCTATGTGTTTCATTTCTCTGTACAATACCCACCAATGTTTTGGATATTTTTTTTAACAACCTGTAGCGCGAAGAACGTAGCTGCAATCGATTACTGTATTATGAAAATATTTTTGTGTATGTTAGACTCTGTAGCGTGGTGGTAGTGAACGCGACTGCTACGCAGGGGGGTAGGTTTGGTGCCCGCTCAGTGCAAATATTAGTAAGCATGAATATAGCTAAGCCACGTGGTTCCCGGTAGAGTAGAATTTGGACCACCCCATCTCTTTCCATGCGGTGTCGTTCAAGGCAACTAAAGGATAGGGCTGTTTAACATCAGACAGATATATACAGCCCAGACTCAGCCTAAGATGCATGGCTCGAGCCGACAATAATACCTGAAAGACAATAGGCTCACCCCCTATTACGTGGGACCGACACAATGATTGGTGAAATGCGGGTATGAAGGCAGAGGTGAATTATTTATTGGTCTGCTAGTGCCACGGAGAACACACTATGCCGTCGGTCCCAGTTGTTAAGCGAAAATCTATGGTAGGTTTTTTTATACCACTTAGATGGCAAACAAGCACACAGCCCACCTGATGGAAAGTGGTTACCGTAGCCTATGGACGTTTGTAACACCAGAGGAGTCACAGTCGCGCTGCCAATCCTGTAAGTACAGAGTTTCTGTGCCGTCAGTGTAAAAGACAAAGCAGGACAAGCCTTTAGTCTTACCACTGACAGCACATATTTTCCAGTGAGCTCTGGCTACCCTACTCACCGCTGGGAACACTACACGAAGTTATTATAGTCGCGGTATTCTGTAGGGCGGAGGTACTTCCCCAATCGGACTGCTCATTTGGGCGGAAATACTGCCGTGTCCTACCTCCTGTGAATAGTAATAGTGGTAGGTCATCGTTACGGGTAGTTGGGCTCTAAAAACTCCGTCAACTGAGGTCTAACTGAACTTCGATATGGAGATATCGAAGTTCGATAGTCAGATAGTAGTCGCTTCACAAAAAATGTAGTCGTGTGCAACACCAGGGGAGTCACACCCGTGCTGCCGACCATGTAAGAACAGAGTTTCTGTGCCGTCAGTGCAGAAGATCAAGAAGAACAGCCTTTGGTCTTCTCACAGACAAAACATAAATGCCGAGTCCGCTTTACCAGTCTAACTTTCACGTCTTGTGTATAAAAAACTGTTATTATTGTAATCTGTTTAAATATCTATGGCACTAATGCACGGAAAAACTCTAATGAGTTCATGTGGCATTTTTATGACGAAGGTATTAGTGTATACGTTTTGTTATTAAATAAAAAAAACTTCATGTAGTAATTGATACTAGATAACTTAAAAATCATAATAACACTATAATTGCGAGTTAAAACAGCACACTATATATATTTTGAACAGGGGCGTGTGTTCAGTAATCAATTATCGACAAACATCAATATTATAGACGAGAATACATCAATCAATATCGTCAATCTAATGATAGATTTATATTCTTGATCCATATGATACATCATATAATAGCACTAGCTGACAGTAAATCTTCAGTAGATTTAGCTGTCAAAATACAATCTCTGTTCGAATTCTAGTTAATGTAACGAATTAATCCGAAGGGATATTATGCTCGTTAATAAAATAGGCAACGGCCAAAAAAAAACACTTAACATAAGAATGCCAACTAATTAAATGCTTAGAGCGTAAAATGTTTGCGCGAAAAACGAAAGACAAAATACCATAATTCGCGCGCACTTAATTTTACTTTGTAAAACGTGGTTGAGAAAATACAAATAAGTAAAAAATAAACTTTCAATGGCGAAGTAAAGGTATTTGTTTTTTACAAATTTTAAACTGAATTACATATTTTAAATTAATAAATTGCTTGCACTGAAGATTTTTGACATTGAAACAAAAAAGAACTTACTTGTGTTTCTAAGTACAACGATTTCGCATTGCAAAAAAAAATTAACATGGCGGTTTCCCGCCCTTTTCGCGTATACCATTTATCGTCTGTGGCAAGCGCATTTATTTTGTATGCGAATACTTTCAACTCGCCATAAAAACTATATAATGCGACTGACATTTTATCTTTATGATTGAGTTGGTGAATTTTAACCACTGATTACAATTTTTTCTCTTTGTGTTATTCTTTCTTTTTGTTTGTTTACTTTATTACATTACTGTCCATCCCAAGGTTGCCTGGAAGAAATCGCTTCCAGCGATAATGCCGCCCATTGTACATTAAACTGTATGCATGCTAACTACAAGTTTTACTGTAATCTATTGGTGTACAATGAAGAATTATCTATCTATCTATCTATCTAATTTTAACGAGTGATTGATTTTTTTCTTTTTGTTAAATATTTGTGTTTTGAACTAAACGCTTAAGATTTTTGCATAGAATGTAGGTATATTCGTACAATATAATTAAAGTACAAACTGCAATACTTGTAATGAAAAATATATTGAATTAATTGATTGATAACAAATTAGACTCATCATTATCATCGAATTGAAGGAAATAAATTAATTTATTAGTAGGTCTATTAATGAATGCAGACTTGAATCAAGTTACATATGATTTATAAGAATTTCTGTAGATGGCGCCCTATTAACTACCTACTACTTAAAAAAATGCTAACTATTCAAATAGATCAAAACAAAATCCCATAACACAAGCTAGTTAAGCTCTGCTTACCATGGGTCTAGATAGCGTTGTGTAGAATGTCGTGGAATATTTATTTATTTATTCTTTTCACACCACACGTCCATGTTAACAAATTTCTGGGTCAAGAAAAAATTACCGTCGCCGCAAGATGAATATACATAGGAAAATTTGGATGACTTTAAGCGAGGTTCGGTAGCGTTCGGTAGCTCAGTGGTCAGAGTATTCCGCATGTAAGGGAACGATCGCGGAGTTGATTGAACTGATTACATTTTTTCTATCTAAATAAAACTAAAAAATTAGAATAGGCTGGATACGCAAGTCAGGCCTATCGGGCGCTATGGCGCACATTGAGAGAGATCACTGTCCAGCGGTGCACTGTGGGCTAATTGATTACTAAGACTTAAAGTATTGAGTCATATTCTTTCACTGTTTATTATTTGGAATCCCTATGAAGCTAAGTATAACTCCATGGTGGAAAAGATGCAAAATAAATTTACTAGGTATCTTTACCTCAAACAATATGGGGTATACCCGTTCTACCCACTTATGTATCCAACTACTTTCGTGTTGGGGATGGTTGGATACTATAAGCTGGAGGTAAGACGTAGCTTGGCTTTGGCCAAATACGTATTTCTGGTGTTTCGTGGCAAAATGACTAACCCGCAGGTGTTGGAAGCATTGAGGCTGCGTGTTCCTAACACCAGGCTGCGGCTGGCGCCAAGGGAGCAGACATTTGAGGTTCCGATACCCCGGACGAAGTTATTAAAGCATGCTCCTTACGTGCGAGCCCTGAATATTTTAAATAGCATAGCACAGAACGTAGATATATTTTGTTGTTCATTGGCGGAATTTGAGCGGGTGACACTCCAATGTTTATAGTCACGAAGTTATTAATGTTGCCTACTATAAGTTTTTATTTATTTTTATTTTATTTTATTTAGTTGGTACAGATACAGACATCAGATCACTGTTGGTAATTATATAAAATATAGGTAGAACATATTAAACCTGAAGTCCACTTACATCCGTACACAGCATTTTAGTTGACTTCAGTGCCAGTTTACTTAGTAACTACATATTTATCTAAAATTTAATGTATACAAAAAACAAAAATAAAAAAAGGAAATAAAAGGGAAAGCAAGGACGCTATTCCGGTTGGAAGTCCTCACTACGTAAAATTCTTTTGAAGTCTATAAAACCATTGTGGAAAATATCCACACGAGAGCACACAGAATTAAAATACCTGCACATTCGAGCAAGCGGATCATTCTGAGATACATTATTGTTACTTGCAGGTATTGTAAATAATTGTGGTATACGCACAGAACGCATCGGTATCTTGATGTTTAATTTGTTCAACAGATAACTGTCAAGTGAACCATTCGCTATTCTGTGCAGTGTGCACAGGTCACTCATCCACCTCCTTCTCTCAAGACTAACCATCTTAAAGTGATCGAGTCGCTGCTCATACATATATATTTTGCGTCTGAGACCATATTTTGAACACAAAGATCTGACAAACCGTCTTTGTATAGACTCTAATCTATCTGTATGTGTCTTGTATATCGGGGCCCATACGGCCGAGCAGTATTCGAGTATGGTTCTCACGAGGGAGTTATATAATATTATCAGGGACTCGGCTTGTCTGAATGGTCGAGAGATTCTGAGAATAAATGACAACATACGGTTAGCTCTACTACAGATATAGTCATAGTGTGATCTAAACGACATCTCAGAATCATATATTACTCCCAAATCACGGATCACCTTAACTCTATCCAGAACATCCCCTTGGATGTTATAATTATATTTGATAGGAGCCCTACTTTTAGTGAACGTAATAACCTGACACTTCTTAATGTTTAGGGACATGGAATTTTCATTACACCAATCAGAAATAGTATTGATATCAGATTGAAGGGCATAACAATCTTGTTCATCCGATATACGTCTGAATATTTTAATATCGTCAGCATATGCCAGACATTCACTTTTAATTTTGCACAGTAAATCATTCACAAACAATAAAAACAACAAAGGACCGAGATTTGAACCTTGGGGCACCCCCGATGTTGCTACAAATGGTACAGACTCATACCCACTAAGTGCGACGAGCTGTGTGCGGTTCATTAGGTAAGAGGTTAACCATCTGTGCAAGTTCCCATGTATTCCCACTTGCTGAGCCTTAATAAGTAATGCAAAATGATCCACTCGGTCGAAAGCCTTAGAAAAATCAGTATATACAGAGTCCACCTGCTTTTTATCATTGAATGCTGTACACAAATAAGTAGTATAGGATAAAAGATTGGAGTTTGTTGACCTTCCAGTTACGAATCCATGTTGGCGTGGGCTCAATATATGCCTGAGGTGGTTATACATATGGGTATAGACAAACCCTTCGAATATCTTTGCAAATAGGTTGAGAATACATATAGGTCTATAGTTCAAAACATCACCCTTGTCCCCAGACTTATACACAGGTGTGACTCTGGCTATTTTCCACAAGCTAGGAAATACGCCCTCATGTATAGACTTCTCGAATATGATTAATAGCGGCTTCACGAGAGCAGTAGCACAAAAACGAACAAAAATTGGCGGAATACCATCAAAGCCACCACTCTTAGCAATATCAACATTTTGTAATTTTTTTAATAATTCTTCTCTAGTTATTTGTAGGCTTCCAATGGAGTAGTTCGATGACGGAAAGTTAGGACAGTAATTGTTACCGGTACTAGAAGAGTAAATTGATGAAAAATGACTCGCAAACAGGTTTACAATATCTTCACCCTTAGTAACAATTTTGTTTTGATAACACATCTGACTAGGGATATTATTGGTGATACGTTTAGATTTAGTATAGCGCCAAAAAGCTTTTATATTGAGCTTAATATCATCTTCAATTCGCTCCATATATGCTCTAAAACAACGCTCAGTCACTTCCTTGGCTCTAGTTCTAAGCATAGAGAACTCATCGTAGTCCCGAGGGTTTTTAAACCGTTTAAATTTAGCATGAGCTTTGTTTTTAGACGAAAGTAATCTAATTAGATTATTGGAGAACCATATCGGGTATTTGTTCTTGGGCCCACTAGACCTCGGAGTGTATTTTTCTATTATTGAGTGTATATTGTTGTAAAATAATAAAACAAATTCCTCACATCCCATATTCAATGCATATTCTGCCCAATCTATCTTCAATATTTCATTTTTACAGCCTTCATAATCAGTCTTATGAAAGCATAGTTTTTTAAGCGAAGTATTGTGAATCAATGTAGGGGGAGCGGTTTGTAGAATAAGCTCAAGTGTCGGATGGTTATCATCTATGCGACTTATGGGTGGAGTTGGAGCAATAGTAAGTAGTTCAGGGCAGTCTACGACAATCAGATCTAGTAGTCGGTCTTTATAGTTCTTATTATAGTTTACTTGTCGCAGTGTAGTGTGATCAAACAGGTTATATAAAGCTTCAGATTTTTCACAATAATGATTAAGAGGACAGCCAGTTTCAGCTGACCAGAGTACATGAGGCAGATTAAAGTCACCCACTATGCACGTTCTGTGATTAGGGCTATTACCAACTATGTGACCGCATTTCTCAATAAAGTCACAAGCTGCCTGCACCGCTAAATATCCCGGGAGATAAACAACACATAGATTAATAGTAAGACTCCCATTCAGTGTGATTTGCACCCATAGATCTTCCACATTGTCTGACTGCCAGTCACCTCTCAACATAACTTTTAGTTTTTTAGAAAAAGCAATTAGTACACCACCTCCATGATCTTTTTTATATCGACGGAGAAATGTAAGATCGCGATCCCTACGTATTACACAATATCTGTCATCGAACAACTCAGAGGACAATACGCCTGCATCAAGCCAAGTCTCACATATACATATTATATCAAAGTTATTACACAAAATATTGTTATAAATATCTATAGTCTTGCTCTTCATACCTCCAATATTCTGATAGTAAATTGAAAGAGACATTTTAGCTATTAAATATTAGTACATCACAGTTACATATATTACCCGTTGTGGGTACCTAGGCAGGTATTAATGGCATTAACTTAATAGAGCAAGGCTATCACTATTCCTAATCAATATGAATTTTGAATCAATTGTTTTTCTTACGTAGATACGTCCGTTCTTTACCCAAGTGAATTTATACCCGAGTTCTTTCGCCTTCTTACGAGCTGCGGCATGTAGAGACCTGTTGTTAGGCGACAGATGTTCACTTATATACACCGGTTTTTTTTCTCCTGCAATTCCCAGTAGTCCTGTATTCAGTTTGTCATCGGGGTTCAACTTATTATATCTATGTACAGCGGAATAAAAGCTATCACGATCCTCCATACTTCTGAACCTAACAATTATTGTACGAGGTAGCTTGCTTTCTTTATTCAACTTGGCAACTCTAGTGCACTTAACTATTTCATCTTCTCTCAGATCATGTCCTATTACACGGGAACATTGTTTCAGAAGATTAGATAAATTTTCATTATGATACTCTGGTACACCTTGCATCTCCAAGTTGTTCTCCCGCATATGCTGCTCCATATTATTTAGGCGATCAGATAGTTCAGACACAGCGGCCTTGAGCTCGGCATTCTCTTTACAGATTATTGCATTATCTTTGGCTAATGTTTCCATCACAGACTTCATTTCGTCATGCATTGTGCTAAGGAAGTCAACAGACTGACGAAAATCCAACAAGTCGTTCTTAATAGACGACAGTTCTGTTTTCAAGATACTAGAAATCATCTGCGGTAGCTCAGTTTTAATAGCTTTAAGTACTTGATCACTTATAGCAGATATAAAGGCCTCCTTATCCTGTAAAGATCCAGTACAGCCAGAGATGGTCACAGGCATTTCACTTTCCGATTGCTTCTTTCTAATAGTGATATTTTCCACACTAGCATCATCATCAGAAGACTTTTGTGGCCCTGGTTCGTCCTCCCTAATACTTCTTACCGGTGTATTAGTGTTCCCCACCTTCGGTAATTTACTCCTGCACTCATGACATATCCATTTGGTTTTCTGGTCCTTGGTCATAGAAGAGAATATTTTTTTATCGGGTATATTTGCACATACATGACCATAAAACTTATGACACTTGTTACATTTTAAACATTCTCGACTATCTACGCCATCCAGGCGCCATCTGCGAATTCTCAGTTGTATCAAGCACTCTTCAATAACAGTCGTGCAACTGGTTCACCAGTTAAATAATAGATGTCACTATTATAAATATTACACCAAATCGGTGCAGATTGCAGACTATGATCCACTATTTGAGAGCGCACGGCCACTCACCTGGTGGCGTAACGGTTTACGCACCCGGTCACGTTTCGATGGTCGTGGGTTCAAATCCAAGCTTACCCAATGCACTTTTTCAAGTTTGTAATAAATTAAGTAGGCAAGAATTGCACGTCTCACCAGATTCAGCAGCCCACCACAGTGAAGTATCTTCAGGGGAGTATCTTGTATAATGTTATCTCGCTTCCTCCGCCCACTGGGAGGAGACAGCCGTAAAGACCTCACAGAAAGAAACGAGAGGCACCGAACTTTGCCAGTTGACCAATCACGAATTTAATTAAATGAATTTAGAAATTTCGGAAAAAAGCACTGACACACGTCCGCTCTCAACTAAGCTTGTTGTTGTTATTGTTAAGTTAATAAATATTACAAGTATTATATGTATGTAAGTAATAATATTATGTACTACATTGTCGTCTTGGATACAATCTGTAAAAACCATGTATTGTTATATTATATTAAATAAATACATAAATATTGAAGAAAATCTATGGTATTCATTCTTACAGGTAGACAAAAATAAAATCGTGGTGAAATAAAATGTTAAAGTATTTTTGTGAAGTTCTTTTTTTTTCTTTTATACAACTTAGGTGACAGACAAGCACACGGTCCACCTGATGGAAAGTGCTTACCGTGGACTATGAACGTGTGTATCACCAGTGGAGTCACATCCGTGCTGCCGGCCCTGTGAGAACAGAGATTTTATGTACCCTCAGTGCAGAACACAAAATCAGGACAAGCCTTTGGTCTTCCCACTGACAGCACAAAAACTCTCTAATGAGCTCTGGCTACCCTGCTCACCGCCGGGAGCACAACACGAGGTTATTATAGCCGTGGTATTCTTTAGGGTTGAGGTACTTTCCCAGTCGGACTGCTCAATTGGACGGGAATACCGTCGTGTCCTACCTCCTCCTTTACACATTGACTATGTTAAAATTTCATTTATATTAATAATATTATTAATGGACTAATGCACAATGAGCGCATGGAAACAACATTTTACAGTGATTTCATTATTTTAACAAGGTATTTTCTTAAATAATGTTGGCATATAAAACATGTTCACTCATTTAAAAATTTCCAAGCGTAAATAAAAGGTACAGTCGGCGGCGAAAATGTTTAAATACAAACCAAAAAGTTAATTCAATTTCGACCACTCAAAATTGAGTGAGCGGTAATTGCAAAATTGAACGAAGAACGTTAATTCACGATAACGTGGTAAAAAGTTAATGTTTTAATTTTATTTCTGTTATTTCTTTATTATTGTTAATAATTTAGAAGGATTCGGTGATGAACTGTCAGATTTATATTTTTGAGTTCGTTCTTGGCAATTCGGTTATCTAACCGAATTGCCAAGAACTATCGCGGTATGCTTTATGCGATAAATAAACTGTCAAAATTATATAACAAGCAATGCTTGGTCGCAAAAAAATACGTCATTAATAATTTTGTAACGATAATAACATTATTAATAACTAGTATAAGTAATAATATAGTTCATTTGATATAAATTAAAAATAATAATGATATATAACATA
This sequence comes from Eilema griseolum, assembly GCA_963662185.1. Classification (NCBI taxonomy): domain Eukaryota; kingdom Metazoa; phylum Arthropoda; class Insecta; order Lepidoptera; family Erebidae; genus Eilema; species Eilema griseolum. The sequence goes on from OY759255.1 coordinate 4,811,858, forward strand.
ATGATTATTCCTTCACATAAGTTATTTAAGTATATATCATACGAATATATATAAGTACCTAATATATTTAAATGTATGTGTGTGAATTTCTTATGTATTATAGTGTGTATGTATAATGTATGTATTATTATTGAGATCATAGATAATATGATAATAAATAGATTATTATTTTGCCTGCACCTACCTCAATGTGTCTCTGCATCACCCTAAGGTTGACTGTTGATAATGCCTTTGTCATTAAGTCTGCCTTTGGCAAAAATTACTGTGCATAAATATGAATAAATAAATAAAATAAATAAATAAAATAAATGAATAAGTAAATAGCTATAATTCTATTAAGTTAGTATAACGTATTGATTGCGCCATTTTTGAAAGCCGTGATTATAATACATCCATACCGTGACGGCCTCGAGAAAATGTCTATCTGTCATTTAAAGAACCCGTGATTGTGGAATATTTTTATCCAAAAACGTTCTTAAAGGATTAAATAGGATGTTGAAATTTCTTTTAATATAAATAATTTAATACATTTTGAAAGTAAAATAAAAATCCATTAGGCGTTATGCCATGAACATTTTAAAACCGATTCTCAAGTCTGCGAAACTCAGCAATGGCCTCCATTTTCTAAATGGATCTGCGTTTTACTTTTATTACTTGTTTTGTGGGTATCTTCGTAATCACTACACAAATTGAATCATTTTTGAAGCGTTTAAGGGTTAATATTTACATTTCATTGTTTGAAATCAGGCCGTAACTATTTAATTTGTCAATCAATTATTCAAATTTAATAGAATTTTAATAACAAAACATAACAAAAACTCACGCCTATATCCCCCAAGGGGTAGGCAGAGGTGCTAGCACCCACATTTTGCCAGTTTATGTTTAGGTCCCAATGTAATAGGTGGCGAGCCTATTGCCATTAACCGGGCACTTATAAACCTGCGATAAATACACACATAACTTCGAAAAGTCATTGGTGTGTGCCATGGTAAAACCTGGGATCGAACACGAGACCTCGTCTCAGCAGTTCATTACCCATACCACTTAATAGAACTCTTCTATCTATTCTGTAACTGTTCCGTACTACTAGGAAACCTTGAAAACCCTCTCACGGAACCTTGAAAAACCTGGGAATGACATCTAACAACACACTCGCTTAAGCGTGCGCTATATTCGTCCGGTACCTACAATCTGTACGCTCGACCCACAAAATTGTATACTTACATATTAGATAAACTTCAATACAGTCCATTCCTCAAGTTTCAATTCATAATTACACCAATAGCAAGACGACGCTACAGTGACCTTGCTCAAAAACTATTTATTAAAATTTTAAAATAGTCATCTGTTTTTGATGCTGATTGTACCTAGTTACTTACTCGATGCTGACAAAACTTTACCTGACTGCGCTAGCGTGGGTAATGTTTTACTTTATTTCCCTCTACAGGCGTAACGGTTAGACGAATTTTGATGAACGGGGTCTCAAATGAAAGGTATTCACCCGAGTTTCATAGAGTACATCCGCACGAAAAACATTACCCTCTCTGGCGCAGACCAGTAAAAATTAAAAAAAAACCCGTCTGCTGTCTTAAAGATCAAAACAAGTGTGATAGCACACGGTACCCATTAATTTCTTTCGGTATATGAATGGGTACCGCCTGCTATCAAAATTGTTTCAATCTTTCAGACAGCTGTAGAGTTATTTTTTTAAATACTTAATTTTATTCTGCAGTTCATCAACCGATGTTTATTTTAAAATTCTTTTACCATCTGCTGCTGTTATATGCTGCTGTTGTATGCGGTCCGTTACAAACATAGGTCATTATCATAAGTAAAATTTGTAGTGGCAAGACTTCATAGCCCACAGTGCCCACCTATCATCTGGTATGCTAGGTAGTCTTTTTACTACCTTAGTAATTTATCGAAGAGAAAACTAATTGATTTTCTATTGTTTCATGTATGGCCAAGCAGCAGAAGGATTTGGAATTGGTAAGTAGATCTTTTGTATTTAACATTAAATGAAATGAAAAATGTGGATATAAAACGACAGGAATCCAAAACAACCCATCAATTTATCAGTCCCTACAATAAAGAAACAGAGAGCAACGAAACACTTCCCTATTAAACAGAGACCTCTCCTAGTTCACTTCAACTAGGTCATTCGCCTAGCATTTCTTCTCCTAGGCAAATGACCTAGTCAAAGTTACGAGTTTCAACGCTACACTTTTCAGAACGTGTCGTCATTTTTTTTATCACTTAGGTGGCAGACAAGCACACCCACCTGATGGAAAGTGGTCATTGTAGCCTATAGAAATGTGCAAAACCAAAAGAGGCACACTTGCGCTGCCAACCCTGCTAACATTGAGAGTTTCTGTGCCGTCAGTGTAAAAGAGAAAGCAGGACAAGCTTTTGGTCTTACCACTGACAGCACAAAAACCCTCCAGTGAGCTCTGGCTACTCTACTCACCGACGTGAACCCACTCCTAACACAAGCAATTTAACTTAACTGGAGAGGTTAGAGGGAATATTAGTAATTTGGGTTCAAATATTCTTTAAAAAAAGGAAAAAAATAAAAAAAACAAAAACCTGAATCTGGCGCGCGCCGACAGTTTTGTAATAATCTATGCTTGGTGAATTTGAGCTGGACTTCTGGTAGTAGCACCCCATGCTATCCTCAAAATACACCCAAGAGACGTGTACTGAACGTCTTGAGCACATTCTAGGTCCAAGATATATATGTCCCAAGCAATAATCTTGGGTAATATTTAATATTTACTGGAGATATGAAGATAAAACATTACCTTGGAGAACACGATCATCCTCGACCGCGGTATATAACAACAGACTCTGGCGAATATGTTAAAGTTTCTTCGTGAGCAACGTTGAAACAAGGAGAATTGAAGACAGTGATACTTTTATGTGTTGTGAAAGATAATTATATTGTCAAAATAGAGTGACGAACTAACTATAAATAAGTAGTTATAGTATAGTATAGATAACCTCGTTCCATTAGGTGGGCCGTGTGCTTGGCAGCCAACCAAGTGGTATAAAAAAAGTTACCACCGGATATCTGGTTGTTGACGTACTCGAATGACGTTGTAATATCCTTTGCACCAATATACTCGATTTAGTTAAGTACTTAACTAAAGTTTAACAATCTTGATGTGTCTTTTTACACAGACAATATAATAAAACAAACTACTGCTTAAAGTAAAGGTTCGATATCGAATTTTAGTCGTATTTTATTTGAACATTTAGCTTTTAAACAAAAGTAAAAGGTTTCAAATACAAAATGTTAAGACTCATCAAAATTATTTACTTTTAGTTAACTAACTAACCAAACGAAGAATAGACATCATTTAAACTTCGAATCTCTCTACATCCTAGCGTTAATCCCGGTAGCATCCGAAGCTCGGAGTCCGGAGTCCGCTTTTGCCAGTCTAACTTAGTGTTTGAACTTCAAGCTACGAATGTTGCAACGCAATTAAGAAGTGGAAAATTCTCGTTCAAAAACTTTCAAATATTAATTACTTGATAACAAAAGGCACACACGACAATTACGCCTATTAACCAAAGCCTGCCCTGTTATTTTCTATGCATATCTAATTAATAAGCATTTACATTGCAAATGTTCTGCGGGATAATTCGTTGAGCTAGGCCTAATGGAACCGGCAACCACAATTTGCCTAAATTACGCTACACAGCTACTTCATCTAATAGTATCAGTTTCCCTGAAATGGTAAGAATTAAAGTTTGAATAGAATTGCTTAATTCATTTACTTAAAAGGAAGCCATAAATCTACAGAACGACCTCCGACCTTAGGGTCTGGGAGTGACGGGTGGAGTCCTAGCAGAAGCAGACCGGGGCACAGCAAGTCCCGCTTTGGAGCCCTGCACTTATGCAGCAATTGCTTGTTGACATCAACAAAGTTATGATAACAAACTAAGTTTTTAGAGTTTCGATAAATATTTAACGAGGGCTCTCACACAACAAAAACAATTTTAAGCTTCAAAAAACGGTTTTTAAGAGCATCAAATATTATTATCAGTATCCGTCATCTTGGTTATGAAATCTCATCAAAAGTGTAAAATCTATGGCCATTAAAATATCTATATAAAATTAAGTACTAATAGAATCACACACCTAAACGTTCTCAGCATCAATGTCTCTTCCATTCGCCCTAGAGTCGTGACAGAACTTTGTTCAAAGACGCCCTGGCAGTTTGAGATTGTTGCCCCGCGAGCTGTTCAGAATTAGAATTTTACTAACATTAACCTATTATATTACGTTATAGCTCTTTGTAAAGAAACTTAATTTTGGAGGAGCTGAATTGGTTATTTGACAAAATTCGGAAACCTATTTTAAAAGATGTTCAATATTTTCCAGTAAAACCTTATAAACATATTTCCACCTGTTTAACTTAAAAAGTGCGCGAAAAACGGTCATTAAATAATATCTATTGAGAGACTACTCTCAGTTTATTGTCTCAGTATTTAATGACGTGACCAACGAACACAAACAAAATATTTAAATTCTTTTTGTAAAGTCAATTTCGTATTTTTATTATTTACGTAGAAACTATCACATCTAGTATATTTCATATTTTTTGTAATTGTTGTCAATTACCTAATTGAGGATGTAAATAATAAAATAGATGAATTCCTTATATACAAAATCTGTCATAATTAAATCAAAATTATTTTCAATTATCTATAAACCTTTGGTGCTTTGACATTCAGTCAGCATCAGAACGATTTGACTACAAAGTCTGAAAATGATCTTAATATCAAGATATTAAGAGCAAACCAAACTGTTTTATTGATTTAAATTGTACTACTGTCCTAACTAAAGGCGTGTACCAAATATCAGCCATATACCAAGCAGACTAAGGGGGGGTGGAGCAGTAGAAGGGGGGACGAAACCAAGGCGTTAAGATCATTTTAAGTTCTTTGTTCCTCCAGATCGATCTGACTGTACATCGTTTTGATCCTTCGAGCCGATTTTACTTACATCAAAAACTAACGTCAACCCATTTTCCGACTACAACGAGCTACTCTCAAATAACATCTGCGAGATTGTATATTATATATACAACTTACATTATAATTTATCATTTCATCCTTGTTTTCGTTTCAGGCTGACACAACATTTGAGACTTCTTCCAATCTGACCTTCGAGGCTACAAGGTTCGAGAATGGTCAGAAATTCCACTGCGAAGCCTCCAACGAAGTCACTGAGCAGACGAACGATCAACCAATGCATGCCACTAGGGAGCTTGAAATTTGGTGTAAGTATCTCTGGAAGATGCTAGAATAAATTATGTGTGTACAGGATCTTATTATACTTTTTCGGAATCCAAGTCAATCTCAGGTGCTAGTTTGTGCACCTGTAAAGTAACGGAAGAGACTTTGGCGCAGGCTTTCCTTGCAGGATTGGCAGATCACCACGTTTGGAGCCAACATTTTGGTTTTGAGTAAATCAATAATTGGGCCCTAAATTGCACTCATTGGACGCAACTGGAAATTCGCATAATTGAAATCGGTATAAATTGTATCTAGAGTTAATTTCTAGTGGTTGTTAGTTAGTTATGTTATTTCTTCCTCATCCTAGAAAAAATCACAGTCTCATACAAAGCTTTCACCTCCCCACGTCCCGGGTGCGCTTTTTCCAGTTAGCTGATCTTTAAAATGTTTCCGTGAAGTGCCATCTGACCTCCACAATCCCTTGCATCGTAGTTAGACCCATAGGTTATAACTACTCGTAATGCGGGATAACAAACCGGTGCCTCCTGCATAGCAATCACGTTCACTACCACCACACAACAGAGGTTGTCATATATTAAAAATTTTAAAAAATGAATCCCCATCAAACTACCCATCCCTACCCATCTTCCTAGGCAACAGAGACATAATAACCCAGAGGATTTTTGTACTAATTTCCATATTATGTATTATTTTGGTATTAGCTTTACTTAACTCAGTTGAGAAATTTTGTGCTGTCAGTAGGAAGACCAAAGTTATATTCTGCTTTGTCTTCTGCATTGACGACACAGAAACTTTGTTCTTAAAGAGTTGGCAGCACGAGTGTGACTCCACTGATAATACACACTCCCATATGCCACAGGTAACCACTTTCCATCCTGTGTTGCCCTTGGTTGTTAGGCTTTTTTTTTTACGTACGCAAAATCCCCACGCATACCTCCCAACCGGAGCCGGTGGAAGAGGTTATGTCGGACTCGAACCGACTAAAACGCACGCTGCCTGTAGGTCGTTTTGGTTGCCGAAGATGAGGTTGACAGGCATATCCCTCGCACCCCGGCCGACCCAGGGCCATCTCTCACGATCTGGCCCTCTCCTCGGGCGTGTGGGGACACAGAGACCCCAACTCGTCCCTGGAAACGGGGAGGCGCGATTGGCGCGCCACCGCCTTGGCCTGCTTCTGCCAGGGTGACAGGCGGCTCCATCTGTCACCCCCAACTGGTTGTTAGGCCTACTGTGTATATGTCTGCCACCGAAGTTGTATAAAAAAAGTTGCTTGCTTACTTATTTTTTGAACGTAAAATGTCAATTTTATACTTTCAGACCCACCGATCGTTCGAGTAGAGCCGAAGAACATAACAGTAATAGAAGGCTCAAAATTGCTTCTCAAGTGTGAATACGAAAGTAACCCATCCTCCCTGGAGAAGGTCGTCTGGTAAGTTTCAACCACAAACAGAGTACGGTCAACAATAAAATATTTTCAAGCTTTTATTAAGCGTGTTGCCCCTGATAGAAGAAGAGAAATAACACTCCAATTAAAATCCTGTACCAGTTCATCTGGCCATCGTGGAGACAGTAAACCAAAGCCTCTCAACATTAGGAGATTCCTATGGATTGCGAGAGGCTAATTGAAGATTGATTATTATAAAAAAGAGGCCACAGTGTTCAATAAATTAGAATTGGTTAAGCTACTTTATTTGTTGACTGTTCTTCATGACATTTACTTAGAGTACAATTTAATTCAGACCATGTTTGCGCAATAAATTTGAATAAGTTGCTTACATTTTTGTGTTTTGTTTGGCCAAAGTTTAACTAATGAGAAGATGCTTACAGAATACAATTATTGTTTAGTTTAAATAAGATAATGAATTTGAAAAGTTTTGTTGTTGATTATAGATAATATGTAGTTTCACTCATCATCACCCTTGCGTAAGGTCCGGTCACAAATAAACTTTATTTATTTCACAAAATAGGTTTACAAATTGGTATCACTATACAAAAAACATAGTTTATGACACAAGTGAAAAAATGTTAAAATATTGTATTCATCAAATGGTACAAAAAATTACAAACCCTGTTACGTAAACTAGGCTCAGAGCCTGTATCTTAGGCAACCAGAGTAGGCCAGGCCTTCACCTTTGTGTCTGGGGTCCGCTTTTTCAGTCTCACTACAAAAGCGACTGTTATCTGACCTCCACAACCCATTAGCGACATCGAAGTTCTGTAGTTCCATGTTGAACTTTTTAAGGCTTCAACTACCCGTAACGACTGCCATGAATGTTTGCATGGCAACCGGATCTGACCGTTTAACGTGCTTTTCAAGACACAAACAGACCAATGCAAATACACTCGAGAGCAATGAATCCGGGTCACTTAAAGAATCCTAAAAATCTCGGAAACTAAAAATGCTAGGTTAATGCAATAAATTGTATTTAATAGACAATGTAATACTCCTTAAATGAAGGTATTAAAACTTCTTAGTTATTGTAAAGTTATATCATAAAAAAATCAAATTTGAAAAAGGGCCACTTTCGAAGATGGAACTACGAAATTACAGCATTTGGTGTTGCTTTTGTTTGTAATCTGTCATTTATGTGGGTACATAAACCATGTTGATAGTGCTCTATATTCATTAATCAAGCTGAAATTATGTCGCTTACGCCTGAAGAATGCACCAGAATACTTACAATGCTGGAAACCGGCCGGAGTCAGCGCGATACAGCCAGGACTGTCGGTGTGTCGCTGTCAACAGTACAAAGAGTTCTCCGACGTTACGAAGAAACTGGTTCTAACCTACGCAGACCAGGAACGGGCAGAACCAGGTGTACCACAGCACGAGAAGACCGATACTTGGTGAACACCATGCTTCGAAATCGCTTTCTCACAGGAACTGAACTCACCAATCAGTTTCGACGCCTCGGAGGAAGTAACCCAAGTGCATGGACAGTAAGACGTCGGCTTGCTGAATCTAACTTAAAACCCCTTAGACCTGCAAACGGCCCTAAACTGGAGCGTGGGCATCGTATTTCGAGACTAAGTTATGCCCAGAGCCACGTAAATTGGAGTATTGAAGATTGGTCAAAAGTTATGTTCTCCGACGAATCAAAATTTATGCTCTACAAGCACGATGGAAGACACAGAGTGTATCGAAGACCAGGGGAAAGATTCAAGCAAGCATGCATCGAAGAAAAAGTAGCCTACGGTGGTGGGTCTGTACTTGTGTGGGCCGGAATTTCTTCTGAAAGTCGCACAGAGCTGGTGATCATAGAAAACGGCTCTTTAACTAGCGTAAGATATGTGGAAGAAATCCTCAATGATCACGTTGGTCCATTTATGGTCAATTTAGGTGAGGATGCTATATTTATGCATGACAATGCCAGACCTCATACAGGTAGGATTGTGAATGACTACCTTCAAGAGATGAACATTACTCGTATGGAGTGGCCAGCGCGCAGCCCGGATATCAACCCGATCGAGCATGCTTGGGACGAGCTAGGCAGATGCGTAAAACAACGAAACCCTCCCCCAATCACGCTTCGTGAGCTCAAAATTGCTCTCACAGAGGAATGGGAGAATATTCCCCAAAATCGTATAAGGAACTTGGTGTACAGCATGCCAAACCGCGTAAACGCAGTAATGGAAGCACGAGGAGGCAATACGAAGTATTAAAATTCAAGAAAATCGTAATAAAGTTCAAAAATTTCATGTTTCCTATTTTTGTTTTAAGGAGAGATCAGCAGTTTTTTTCTTTATGTAATTTTGTGTTAATAAAATGTATGGTGACTCATTTTTTTTTTACTTTCATTTAAGGAGTATTACATTGTCTATTAAATACAATTTATTGCATTAACCTATCATTTTTAGTTTCCGAGATTTTTAACATTCTTTAAGTGACCCGGATTCATTGCTCTCGAGTGTATATATTATATTCATATATACAAATAGTTGCACTAAGAGAGAATAGTACCCGCGCCCCCTGCATAGCAGTCCCCCCATAAAGCATGGTGCAGACCCCTCATAAAATGCTGTAATTACGGCATAATATAGTATGTATTAGGCACGCGATTTTTTTTTGTACTTAAGTTAATTATTTTATTATAAACTTTTTTCTTTTATACTTTTAAATTATCTTGACACTTTTTCACATTCTTTACATTTGTTTCGCAAATGTAAATTCATCCACATTTAACCATAACAAAATAACAATTGTAAATTGACGTCTCGAAAATGCCGCAGTGGAGTTTGTTGGGCTGTTTCTTCTATACTAGCGCCTAGGAAGCGGTAGAAAACTTAGTTTTAAGCAGAATTTGACGTCAAATATATATTTACTTTTTTTTTTTTATATATATAATTATTAATAATACGTTACACTATTTTGAAATACATTTGATTCGCGTTCACCACCGGCACGCCACAGAGGCCTCAATAATACCACAATAGTACCATAATAGTACTTAACTATTAATAATTTAATTTTGTACATATCTATTTCAGGTACCGTAACGGTGAAAAGGTGAATGTGAATAACACGACCCACTATCAGGGGGGTACAACAGACCAGCATTCGTTAATCATCCTGGATGCCAACGGTGGCGATATGGGAAACTATACCTGCACCCTGGGCAACAATGTGGGCAACGGCACCAGCCAAGAGAGCATTGATGTTAATGTCATGTGTAAGTGAGAAAAAAAGACAATACATATGTAATAAAGTAAGACAAAATAAATACAGTCTCCCTGTGGGGGAAAGATTGCGGGTTCGTATCCCGCCTGAACCGATCTCATTTTGTCTATCTTAATCGACTTGAATAGTTAGCATACTGGTACAAATATTGATTCATCATTCTCATGGGGACTAATTTTCTGATTGTGTCCGAGATCAAGGTGACCTTAGAGCTCAGGGTCCGCCTTCCGCCTCTTACTCCACCGGTGGTGAGCCTACCCTGTACAACAAACCTTATAATCCCCTTCTTGAAGAACCCTATATTGTAGTCGCGTAAGAAAACCACGGCAGGGAGTTCAATCCAGTCAAAGCTTCTGAAGCTGTTTGAGTAAACTATATATTTATTTACAGTCAAACCTCAAGTCCGTCTAAAGATGGAACCAGCCAGCCCCATCCTTGAAACTGATCACATGAACGTCACACTAACCTGTGAAGTAGTGTCTGGCAATCCCAACATCCTGGATGAAGTCATCTGGTATTTGGATGGAGAAATATTGAAGCATCTGCCGGAATGTAATGGCACTGACAGCGAAGGTAATTGTTATTAAATATCTTTTATATTATGGGAGGTACAGGCGCTGCCTACCCTGTCAACACAGACTGCTTATGTGCCGTCAATGTAAAAGACAAAACAGGACAAGTTTTTGGTTATCCCGCTGACAGCACAAAAAACTCTCTAGTGAGCTCTGGCTACTCTACTCACCGCCGGTAACACAACACGAGGATATTATAGCCGCGGTATTCTGTAGGGCGGTCTGTTCAATTGGACGGAAATACTGACATTATGATGTATTGACATTGAAGTTTGCATGTTCTACGGAGCAAAATATGCGTACAGCATATTTTGCTCCGTAGAACATGCAAACTTTACCGTTCTTAAGACCTACTTTTTGTATAACACTTAGGTGGCAGACAAGCACACGACCTCCCTGATGGAAAGTGGTTACCGTGGCCTATGGACGTGTGTAACACCAGAGGAGCCACACTCGCACTGCCGACCCTGTAAGCACAGAGTTTCTGTGCTCTCAGTGTAGAAGACAAAGCGGGACAACCCTTTAGTCTTCGCACTGACAGCACGAATTCTCCAGTGAGCTCTGGCTACCCTACTTACCGCTGGGAACACGAAGTTATTGTGGTTGCGGTATTCTGTAGGACGGAGGTACTTCCCCAGTCGAACTGCTCATTTGGAACGCAAATACTGACATTATGATGTATTGACATTGAAATTAGTTCTACGGAGCAGAATATGCTGAACCTGCTAGTTTTTGAGACCTACTTACTTAAATGTAACCATATTCAATGTAAATAAAGATTTTAATTTTAATTTGAACGGTTTCTGTTTCAGAAAATCTATGCAATGAAGTAGACCCCTCAATGCTGCTTCTGCAGGACACGACGAAGAGTTTCCATGGCAACTACTCCTGCAAAGGCAAGAACTACGCTGGATGGGGCAACGAGAGTGCTAAGGCTGAACTAGTAGTCAATTGTAAGTAATATATAGCTATTATAGGCCCGCTTGACAGCCATAGGCTCGTCCTCTAAGTCAAGGCGACTAAGGGATAGGGCTGTTTAACATCAGATAGATATATGCAGCCCATACTCAGCCTCAGATACATGGCTTGAGTCAACAATAGTGCCTGCAATACGGCAATAGGCTCACCCCCTATTATGTGGGATCGAATACAATGATTGGTGAAATGTGGGTATTAATTCACCTCTGCCTAACCCTTTGCGGGTAAAGGCGTGATAATAAGTATATATGTATGTTATACATTTTACAATAAAAAGTGTTAGTTCCCGGTAGACTAGCATAGTGCCACCCCATCTCTTCCTGTGGGTGTCGCGTATTGTAGAAGATTCCACCCAACAGTAAACATCCAGCCCATGACAAGGTACGTATTTAACGACAATAGGCTCACACCGTATTACGTTTGATCAAAGATCATAGTTGGCCAAATGTGGGTATTACTCTCTGCTTACTCCTTCGGGGATTTAGAGCCGTGAATATAAAATAAAAAATGTTTACCATAATTATTTCCAGATCCTCCCGGACCAGCTAAACTGACGTACTCCCCATGGAGAGTGGTGAAGGGCAAGAGCTTGGTGCTCAGTTGCAGCATCAGCGAACGAGGGAGACCTGAAGCCCACAGGTGATTGGTCAATTATTTACCGTTCATCAACGTCATCATTAATCCTAGTCCCATCCGAGACATTAATTTTGAATCCTGGGGTCTGCTTTTGCAACTGAACCGATATTTTAAAGCGACTGCCACCTGACCTCCTCAAGCCATTGGCGATATTGAAATTCTGTGGTTAGAACAGTTATCGAGCTTTTTATGGCTCCAACTATCCATAATGACTATATTCTTATGGCAACAACTTTCCCCTCCCAGGCAAGGAAGAATCTCAATGTTCCAAGAACCCATCCTAAGACATAGTTGGCTAGTGTTGCTTAACCTTGCAATCTGTTAACCTACTGGAGTGCCACTGGGCCATGAGCCCTCATTGGTTTTCCCTTCAGTCAATGGCCATTACTTCCGATCCTCCACCTTCAGCATCCAGTCTATCTCAGCCACCTTTTCCAGGTCGTCACATTTTGCCCTCAACAAATCTTATTTAATTACAGATACCGCTGGTACCGTGGTGGACGTGTGGTCAGCGACATCGTATCCCAAAACTGGACCATAGACCCCGTGACATTAGACCACAGGACCTATTTCTCTTGCCATGGAATCAATGCTGGCGGGTCTGGAGAAATGGCTAATGCCTCAATTGATGTACTAGGTTTGTGAAGAATTTATATAGCATTTTTTTATTAGACCCTCTTTACATGCGCAGACGTCATGATAACTTTCACGGAATACCTACACTGAGTAGACGCTAATCTTTCGCCATCCTCCATGACGGTGGCAACCTACGACACATAGAGGGTGTGCGTTTTAGTCGGTTTGAGTCTGACATAACTATGGGGAAGGGGCATCCAAGGGGGTTTGGTCACAATAAAAGAAAAAACTAACATATTAGATAGTGGAAGAATGACAAAATGTCTAAATTTCTTAAGTTATATATCTCATATGCTTCAATAATATTATTGAACTGGATTTGCGTTTTAAATATCAGTCATTTGAAATCAAATCAAATCTCTTTATTGTATGTTTTATTCTTCTATCTATCTTTTTTATTGTATACACAAAGAAAAAAAACAATTCAGCATTTTACTAAACAAACCAAATGTTTCTATTTCTTAATCGATTTGAATAGTATATACTAAATGCTTTAAAATGTCATTCAATTCAGCATTTTACTAACACTAATTAGGTAATAAGAAAATTATTACTGACATATTAGTCTAAAAATATTTTATAAATATTTTAATATGCTAAAATTGTTCTTGTATAATTTCATATTTATTCTTGCATTATTTCATATATATTCTGCATTATTTCAGCTCCACCAAGCTTCAAATATGCAATGAACCATTACAGTGGTGCGTTGTATAAATCTCAGGTAAGATTTGTATTGAGTTTCGTATAAAGCAATGCACAAAATAATTTAAGCGAAATACACCATGTGGACAAGTAATTAAAGTCTAAATTCCATAACTTTTCCAGAATATATCCCTATCCTGCACAGTAGAGTGTGCTCCACTCTGCTCCGTACAGTGGTTGAAGGATGGCCAGGTCATCGATCCTGACAAGACAGATAGATACTATGTAGTGGAGAGGAAAATCGAGCCTCAGGTCAATAGAAACGATTTTGAGGCCACAGAGAGTACTTTGGTAAGTGATCACCGATTTTTTTCGAAATCGATCCTACTAAGGTATCTCCGTTCAATTGAGCAGTCCGACTGGGGAAGTACCTCTACCCTACAGAATACCGCGGCCATAATAACCTCGTGTTGTGTTCCCGGCGGTGAGTAGGGTAGCCAAAGCTCACTGGAGGGTTTTTGTGCTGTCAGTGCAAAGACCAAAAGCTTGTCCTGCTTTGTCTTTTACACTACCTGCACAGAAACTCTCAATACTTGCAGGGTTGGCAGCACGAGTGTGAGTCTCTTGGTTTTGCACGCGTCCATAGGCCACGGTGACCACTTTCCATCAGGTGGGCCGAGTGCTGGTCTGCCACCTAAGTGGTATAAATAAAATCTAATGTTCTGTTTAACCCCTCCAGCTAAGCTAAATTGTTTGTGTTAGGAGGGGGTTCACGTCGTCGGTAGTGTAACCTAGATTCGAACCTGGCACCTCTTCATCATAATGCCAACTGGGTACTACTTTGCTAATTAGCTTAAATAGATAGCCATTATGTGTATAGCCTAGTGAAGGGCTTTCACTTGAGGTGTTTGTTACCCCAAGTCGGAGGCTTAGCGACTTCTTTTATAATATAACATAAATTCACGCCTATATCCCCGAAGGGGTAGGCAGAGGTGCTAGCACCCACATTTCGCCAGTTTATGTTTAGGTCCCAATGTAATAGGTGGCGAGCCTATTGTCGTTAACCAGGCACTTATAAACCTGCGATAAATACACACATAACTTCGAAAAGCATTGAAAAGTCATTGGTGTGTGCCATGGTAAAACCTGGGATCGAACCCGAGACCTCGTCTCAGCAGTCCATTACTCATACCACTAGGCTGCCGCTACTTCTTTTATAATTGTTTTCAAATATGCCTATCGGGTACACTTAACATGCTCTGCTCTTCTTTAAAATGTCTTTGATTTGATTGACATACGTATGTAAAAATAATAAACCCGGTTATGTTTATTGCAGCACTGGAATATGACAGCGTGGCCAGGAAACGCTTTAGACAGAGCTGCAGACACTGCTAGTTATACCTGTAGGTCTTCTAGAAACCTGGCTGGACCACCTGTTAATAGTACAACAAAATTTGCAGTGGAGTGTAAGTATTACTAGAAGTTCTCTGAACAGTAGACCTCAGCAGTACCCTTTGCCACATTTTTCTGGTACCCTTAATCATTTTAAGTACCCTTAAAATGCAAGTGAATTGAATTTTGTAAGCAGTTGATCCGCAAACTGTTACCATGGTAACCGTCTTGTTATTAATTTTTCCATTATAATAGGGAGCCACTTCTGTAATCCCCCCTTTTCTCTCTCGATTTCTCTCGAGCTCTCGATAAAAGTTGAGTTTTATCAAAGATTGGTGAAAATTGGTCAAGAAATGCGCCCTCCCGACACAGACACAGATAACTGACAAACAAACTGACATAGACAGGGACAAAATCAAAATCAGCCACCTTGTTGAAACGGACACTCTCGTTCATTTCACTCGCTCGGTCAATAATACCTCATAATTAAAATAGCCGCAGTGCCCGCATTACGACAATACCCTGATTTGCCTGTGGCTTAATTTGAAACCCTGTATCACCCTTTATATACACACACGCATAAAATCACGCCTGTTTCCCATAGGGGTAGGCTGAGATCACGGATCTCCCATTGCTATGATCCTGACATACTACTCTCGCTTCATTCACTCTCATTACATTCTTCATGCATTCTCATCGGCTTAGGGTACTCCTGACCTGCTGCTTTTCTAAAACTTCCCCGATTTGGTCCGAGTATGTGCGCGTAGGTCTTCCCCTTCCGACGGTACCATCCACACTCGCCTCATACACTTGTTTCGTTAGTCTTCTTTCATTCATTCTCGCAACATGACCGAACCATCTCAACATTCCTCTCTTAATTCTCATCACTACATCTTCTTTCACTCCACATCGCTCTCTTATCACGCTATTTTTCACTCTATCTCTAAAGGTCACTCCACACATATTTCTCTTCTTTTTTTTATTATAATTCTCAAATAATGTATGAAAATTTGCCGAATTTGTTTACATTTATCGTTACTGCTAACCCCCTAAGCAGTAACGTGATGATAGTTAGCTTATATTATAACCTTTCTCGATAAAAAAAGAATTAAATCTAGATCTATAATTATTTATACACATTCATATTTGAGTATGTGACATTACAGATGAACCAGCAAATGCTACTGTGAAGCCTGAAATCGTGAGAGTGAATGAGAATGAAATTCCAGCCAAAGTTGTGTGCTCGGCCAGGTAAATAAATCCTTTTAAGTTATAAATTACCAGCGCACATGTTTCCTTCTTCCTACAGTCCCGGGTCCTTTAGGCGGGGCGTGAAAAAGCATCTGATGAGGCCGCCAAGCTGAGTGCCACCATTGTAACATTACTTAGTGTCTGTAATGGTGACCCTCTTTCCTGAGACTTTGCCTTTAGCTTACCAACAGGTGAGGTGAAGTCAAGTTGGCGTATCCTAGATTAAAAAAAACGAAATACTAAATAATATCCAGTATATATTTCATAAATTGCACAGGACACCTTTACATATTACACAGAGTGGATTTATTAAACCCGGTAAAACTTTTTTTTTTTTTTACGTACGCAAAATCCCCACGGATACCTCCCCACCGGAGCCGGTGGAGGAGGTTATGTCAGACTCGAACTGACTAAAACGCACGCCGCCTGTGGGTCGTTTTGGTTGCCGAAGGTGAGGTTGACAGGCATATCCCTCGCACCCCGGCCGACCCAGGGCCATCTCTCACGATCTGGCCCTCTTCTCGGGTGTGGGGACTAAGAATCCCCAACTCGACCCCGGAAACGGGGAGGCGCGCCAGGCGCGCCACCGCCGCGGCCTGCTTCTACCAGGGTGACAGGCGGCTCCACCTGTCACCCCCAGGCCGGCGCTCATGGGGGGAACCCGGTTCAACTACTGAGTTTATAAGAAACGAGTTTTGAAAATCTTTGAATGCAGATAACTCCTTTTTTAAAATAAACGGTTCTTTTTTTTAAGTAAAAGTCCTATCTTCATTATTTAGAGTTCTTTTCAAAGATTAAAATCTAAATCGAACCATTAGTTAGTCAGTTAGTTAGCCTAGTTGATTTTTTAATATGTGTTGTTATAAAAAGTCGCTACAAGGTTGTTGACCTTTAGTTATGTACCTAATTGAATAGAGTATAGGTACCTTATTCACTTCAAATAACATATGCTGCTGCAATTAATTGATCTACTTACACGTTCTTCATCTATTCCCACAGAGGATTCCCTATGCCGTCTTATTCCTGGCGTCGGGAAAATGCAAGTAAATCTGGAAGCAAGGACCATCTGAACAATTCTCTAATTCTTTCATCGTCCAATACGCTCCTGTTAGGACCTGTACAAAGGAAGGACGGTGGGAACTACACCTGTGAAGCGTATAACAGACACGGATCTGTTAATACTACTGTAATTTTAGATGTTAGATGTGAGTTTTTCTCATTTATAGTATATTTAAAATTTAAAAAAATAATCGAGTGGTTTTCGGCTGAGTAGAATTTGGGTCATCCCATCTCTTCGTAAAAAAGACATCCGTACATACATATGCTCTCGCCTATTTCCCTCCAGGGTAGGCAGATACATCACTTTTATACAAAAGCGACAATAACTCTCGTTAACAGTATTAGCTACATTTTAATATTGATTTTTGTTGTTACGGTTATTTTAACTTCGTGTAATACAGTCATAGAAAAAAATATATATTCAAGGGAATAGCTTTTAGATGAGGCCATACAATATAGCAAATGTTTAAATACACATAATATTTCATTTGGAAATAATTGAGTTTTTAAAGAAATGATGTTTATGTAAATTAAATATGTTAGATAAGATAATCTTTATTATACACCAACACATTACACAGTACATGTACGGACAACATTATGTAAAATGTACAAATGGCGGCCTTATCGCTACAAGCGATCTTTTCCAGGCAACCTTTGTACATGTACAGAAAATTATAATCATTACTAATGTAAAACTCTTCTAAAATTTACCATGTATATTATTTTTGTTGAGCAACCAATAAAAAAAGATATAATCAATTTATCAAGAATCAGTGGCAATAGTTAAAATGCATACATTTTGACCGCATTTTTGTGCAGTCCGAATTTCAACAATTCAACAGTAGTGTCAGATTATAGGGTTAAATTATGTTTTTCATCTTTCATTATTATTTTATGAAAAGTTCCAAAATATTTCAAAATTTTTACATGTTTTTGTTTATATTTCAGTTGTTCCCGAATGTGGTATTAAACAAATAGAAATCAATGGAGAACAAGTACTTATGTGCACTGCTATCGCAAATCCTCCAGAGGTATTGTATAGCTCAGAATTTAAAAAAACTAATGAACATTCTTTTTTTCAATTTAATATTGTTCATTTACAGTATAAATGGTAACTGTAAAATCTGTAAATGAACAATAAATGTCAAAAATGTTGATTTCCCAAAATTCTGTATCCCAAAATATATATTATTGCAGTTTATAATGTTTGTATATATTTATATGAGTATATATGGATATTATTAATTTCAGAAAATTTGACAAAGTTTTATCATATAATTGTATTATTTGTGCAAACTGGGACAATTTCCCACCACAACACTTTGTACCTTTGATATAAATATCTCTGCATCATTGTAAGATTGACTGGCAGAAAATTCCTGTGTCATCAAGTCCGCCTTTCTACAATCTTTGTGAATTTGTGCAAAAAGTTTAAATAAATTAATTAATAAAATAGACAGACAGTATTAACTTACAGGAATAAAAATAGTGACCATTTCTAAGACTGACAATAGTGACAATAAACATTACTATGTAACGATGTTTTGTTTCTGTCAAAGCAAGATAAAAATATGAATATGATTTTAAAATTTGAAAATTAGGAACCATAGTTAATGATGCTACAAACCGCAATACTACAAATATAATTTATATATGTACAGGTAACATTCCATTGGAACCTTAAAAACGACAATGACACAATAACTGACGAGAAGATCACCCAACATGGACAGCACAGCTATTTGTACCTGAGCTCCAGTGTCGAAGTGTATAGAACTTACCTGTGCTACGCCAATAACTCTGTCGGTTCTTCTAGAGCTTGTGAAAGAGATGTTATGGGTAAGTTTATACTTAAATATTAGAAACATATTAATGTCCTTACGAAGAAAAGAGAGAAAGATTTAAGGAAAAAGAGATTCAAGAATCTAACTCTGATTGAACATTTGTAGCATTTATATTCCAATCCAATAATTTTAGTGTCTATTCAACTAAAACAGGAAGAAACCAAAACCCTTCAAAAGAAAAAAAAATATCTAGTCTTGGAAGTTAGTTTGGAATTTATTTTTAAGGTTTGACAGAGCATAACGAAATTCAACTAGTTTTTCTTCTTAAATTCAATGGTATTTTACTACACCATCACCAAGTTCAGTTGAAATATATAAATCAATAGTTCTATAACAATATGTTTTGGTTTACAGCTAACTTGGAAAGTTTTGGTAAGTCGGTGATGTGAAATTTACAGCTTTAATGATTGCTTTCACAACAATTATATATTTATATATGTTAGTATCTTCTTATAAGCATAATAAAATAAACGGTATTTATAAACGTAAGTTTCATGAATAATTAAATTATTGCATAGTAAATGAATAAAGGAATTACCAGAAATCCTGAAAATTGAATACTTATATATTTTGGATCTCAATGCTTCATTAAAATTAACCGGCTTTATTTTTGTAGGTTGAAATTAAGTCAATCTACTATAACCACCTAATAAACCACGAAATTTTACAAGAAACTTGCTCGAGAAACGCACCTATAACTCTTCAGTGTGATCCATTAATCACGTGTTCATCAGACCATCTTAGTGATCTTTCTTAAAAAAATTCTTCCTTATATGCTATAAGAACTTTTATTCATTTCCACGAGGGAGTGTTTGTGGGTGTCAGACAAAATTTGCCGCAAAGATAAACCTTTTAGATCCATAATGGTAAAGGACAATAATAACTGTTAAAGTCAAAAAAAAATATCAGCATGAGTATCCAGTAATAAATTTAGTAGTTCATGATTTTAGTTTACAAAATCTATATCCATCACTTCTAATTTAGGGAAATATTTGTTCAGAAGGATCCAAAATGATTATGAAAATGAAAATGATTATCAAAATGTCATAATCTACATTTCGATTTATTATATTTATTTATTCCTCTGCAGGTACAAAAGTATGGTGGCGTGACCAACAGAAACTAATCCTTATTGGTGGAATAGCACTTGCTATTCTTGTCATCACAGTCATCCTCTGCATCATTATCATCTGCATCTGTCGCAGAATGAGGGCTAAGTCCAAGTGTGAGTACTTGTATTTGATGTTTAAATAGAGAGTCTGTGTGACAAATATTTATGGAGATTTTCAGTTTTCATTAAAAAATTTAGTTTCTTGATTTTGCATTTGCATTGAACTATTTATGAAAAATATCAAATGCAAATTATTATAAAAGCGATTTCTGTTTCTCAAAATTTCATTAAATTCTATGCATTATTTTTTTTCAATATGTTATTTTGGAACTATTCTTCATGCTTAAGATGTCACATAGATTTTTTGGCTTGTTTTGTATTTTAATGTTGTTCCGTTTGTACACATTATATGTTTTGTTCATGTTTGTTCCGTAATTAATTAAATTAATTTAATAATGGATAAACTATGCATTCTTTCGTTGTTGTTTCACACACATGTCACTAATTATCATAAATGTAGCAATATTTCTTAGTTGAAATTAATATTACTTTTTTGCTTTTTGTCATTTTAGAAGAACACATACCATTGTTAAATATTAACAAAATTTACAGTGTTCGCATTTGTTTTTTCTTTTTATAATATCTAACATTATTTTTTCTTCATCCTTTCCTTCTCGGACGCCGCTACTAAACACTGAACATCGTGAATTAACAATCAAACAAAACATGTAGACAATAATCCAGTTGAGTTAGAGGAGCGCGAAAAGTAAGTTTTATGTTTTACTTTATGTTTTTATTTCTCTCTCTCTAGAATGTCTAGTGTTAGAATTTTTACATTCTAAATTTGAGTTAAAATTTGAGGTATTGTTGGAAAGTTTTAATTTTTAATATTTTTCTAAACAAAAAATATATGTCACAATTTACACTCAGCTGAAGTTTAGCACATTTTATTGAAAGCAGTCATTTTTATTTTATTTATTCTTTTCACTTGAAAACTTTCTAACAGTAATTTATTTCGAATATCATTTAGTAAAAAAAATCCTGAATATCATGAAACCCTGAACAGATAGTTTAAAAAATATCTTTAGCAGAGTTGATTGTCATGTTTAAATTATTGAACTAGTAATTTAATTTGTAACTATAATATTTTAATATCTATTTATTTTACATATGTATTGTGTTTATTTTTTAAATATATTATTATTACTTTAATGAAATAAATTGAAAAAACCTTTGCAGCCACGCCATTGGTCCGAGCAGATTCATGGCACACGTTGTCAATGCCACCGTCAAGGTCGCCTGTAGTTGTGCCCATGCCAAGACCTACTACCTAAGTACCTACGAGGTCAAAGAGTTTGGAACTTGAGTTTGAGTGTAATACTAAATGCTTGGACCAACGGCTGTTTTAATTTTTAGAATCTAATTCTATAGTTTCAGCAGCACCAAAGTATACTGACAGTATCTGTTTAATTCTGTTTTCAAATTTGTAATTCTTTTTGTCAATAACATTTAAATAAGATTTTATATTTATTTCAGTGAAAAGAAATTATAAACTAACATCTCTAAATTAAATATATATAATATAACAATTATTATTATTTCAAAAATGCTTTAAACTTCATTTCTTGTCATAAAATCATGATTACTAATAATAGTATTGCCTACCTTCACATTTAGATAAAATATTAAAATAAAAAATACAGTCAGTCATATTTTAGCAGCTGAATTTTCTAGCTTGATTATAGAAAAGATAAACTACTATAGAAATTAGACGCATGTCTTTTATATTTTACTCTTGACATAATAACACAAATTTCTTATTTTATTTATTTATATTATTGTGTACTATTATTAATAACTATTAATGTGTAGGTTCCTAACCGCACTAACCCCGGATGTTCTCAGATTGACTACGATTAATACCTCAGGTACAAACAAAACAACTGAAAAAATATTTACTTTTTAATTTACTTTTAGATGGAGGATGTTTTCTTTTTATTTCATCGCTATTTCGCTAGTTTGTTTTGGAGTTTTGGCAGTAAAGTGTGAATATTGTAGACATCTGAGTAGTCAAATCTTGTCAAAATTATAATGTACTTGGGTGATGCATGATACTATGATTTTGGGAAGCATTTTTCTTGTATATTATATAATATGTTATATACTTAAATGTATTTTTGTATATTTTTCATTATTACAAAACTTGCAGTATTTTTTTATATTAATTATAATGTACATTAATAATTTATATAAACTTCTTTAATCAGTATTTATTTATATCTTTTATATCTAACCATCGTATACTGAACATTTTATATTCTACAAATATACCTAAATCATTATTTTATTTTCTAACTGTAGTTATCATAAATTATTCTAGTATTTTATATTTACAAATTCACTGGCATAAACATAACGTTAGTCGTCAACATACATCATGTACATCATATAAATATAATAAATAATAAATCATTAAATATTATACTTAAAAACAATTACTTTTCCAATTCAGTCCTGATGGTAGCTGCATTAATGAGGTGTCTATCGCGCAATCGATAATATCCCAAGCTTTGCCTGCTTTGTCACCTCGAATAAATCTATCATTTAGCCCAAAAACATCCGATAGAACCAGATTGGTTGAGTCCCATAGTTACTCACACCATTTAGAAATGAACAAAATGGAAGAAGAACCTGATCAAACTACAACACAAGCAGAACATCAGGAAACTGAATTGCAGACACCAAAGTTGGAAACCAAAGTTGATTCTAATAAAGCTCAAACTGTTGTAACTCCAAGCAAATGGCCTTTGAAACCTGGAGTACTAGTCCACGTAAATTCAAACCATACGTTAAGCCCAAAAAATCAAGCAAGATTGCAAACTCAGACAACTACAGAAAGTTCAAATTTAGGTCTCTTAGAAAGGTCTAAGCTAGAAGAGAAGTTAAACTCTAAAGTAGAGTACTCGAAGAAAAATGGCAAGCCAAAACATAATGTAGTGACGGGTATTTTCAAAAACATTCGGAGAAAAAACGAGGATTCGGATGATGACAGTGGTAAATACAAGAAGATTAATAAGACGAACAAAAGAGCGATGTCGTTGATCACTATGAATAAGACTGGATATGTGTTGCAAAAACACCGATTGAGATCATTATTTCAAAGTGAAAAACCTAATATCATTATTACTGAAGGAGGTAGTTTTCATAAAAATAATATTTGAAAAGTGTTGATGGGTGACATAATAATTTAATTATGATAATATCGAGTCCGAATTTTTCAAAATGTTTTCATTTTTTTATTTTATCTCTGGTCCTATTGTATCACACATTATCACTTATACATCATGCTAATATCACAAAACATACGTTTTTAATTCATTTTGTGCGACGCTTTTAATATTATTTGCTTCTGCATGGGCAATTTCTACAATAGCTCAATTAACTATTTCAATTTATTATTAATTTAGTAACTTAATGATTGTGACTATTTGATATTATTGTTGAGCTATTGTAGTTTTGCTAAGCATTATATTCGCCAGACTTTATCTAGAGTCTTTTAAACACAAACATGTTCATACTGAGATAAATAATTATTTTGAACAGTTTGTATTGAAAGAATTTAACGTATGCGTTTTTCTTTTGCTTTACCACGCATGACTGTGTTGCAGTTTTGTTTTAATGCAAGCATGTTTTTAGTTGTATCGTTTAAAAGACCCGACAAGATAGTCACTACTAGTGCCAAGGTTAAACCCTTTACTGACGAGCAACCTAAAATTACCAGGAAAAGGAAAAAGCCAGGTGACAGTAAGTAGAGCACGTCTTTATACCTACGTGTAAATTTGGATTTGGAGCGTAGTTCCTTTAATTTTTTCTCTTTTCATAAATAAATGTTTTGAACAAACTCCTCATACACCTGATAGTAATGGCATCTTGAAAATGTTATCTAATCTGTCTTGAAGAAAAAAGGAGTGATCGAAATTTAAAACCAACAGCAAAATTAGAGTTTTACAGATTTGGACACATTTTAAATAAAAAAAACTTAAATTTAAATAATTCTGATGTGTAATTATTTTGATATTGTTTATTTCAGGCCCACCTACGAATGGCGTAGATAATGGTGCAAACGGCAACCTTGGGGCGGACAATCCAGGTCTCTACGAGAACCTGCCGTTCCATGGCTTACAGCAACCTCCCAATAAGGTACATAATTTTTTATATATTTACTATCATGATAAAATTATATTTATGCATGTTTCGCTATTTTATTTTACAGTAAATGATTCTGCTCAAAAAATAAAATGTTATTATGCTTTGTATTAAATAGCAACAACGACAGGCATTTTTCTAAAAAGCTTTATAACTTTTTAATAATCATGATTTTTTAATGTTATATTTTTGTATTGTTGAATGTTTTACTGCTTTATTTATAATTTGCATTTGTTTTTGTTTCATGTTTATTAATTTCGCATGTCAAAGCCCGTGCAAGCTATACAACCTAGGGTTATCGAAACTAACCCAAAAACTACGAAGGGGATTGCAGCTTTACAAAAACAATTAACCACAAACCCATCGTTCACTCCAAGGATTGTATGCCCACCATTTGTTCAGAATGCCGTACCTTACCCTATGCCTTCTAACTCACAGTACTCTTATGGAATACCGATGCTATCTCCCATACAACAGATGTATCCACTTCACCAAACAGTTTTGCTTAATCCATACTTACCACCAATGCAGACCTCATTTTTAAAACAGTTTCCAACCATTGATGAAGAAATTCCTGAGCGTAATCCTAGAAAATTTTCTTCTCTGAACACCAGAATAAATCGTAAACTACCCCAGTTTCAATCAATGAGATCAGTTAAAAAACGAAATATTGAAAGGTTTTATCCTAACACAGAATACGGAGAGAATTTTAATGAAATAAATAACAATAAAGATAATGAAACTACTGAGTCTCATGAGGACAATATTTATGTAAACTGCCCATCTTTGCTCAAAGTTAAATCTAATATCAGTGGGGTGGAACAGTTTGAAAATCTTACTGATTCTATACAAGTATGTGATGAAACTGATATTAACAGATCCACTATATCTTTAAATAGACCCGTACCAGCTCCACGAACTAAGATATCCCCAATCGTCTCACCGTCTGAAAGTGATCATGTTTACGTAAATCTGTCCATGCCCTTGATTAATACTAAATTTTCCAAATCAATTGATACTATAGATGCCCCTGTAAGACCAACAAAATCTGCAGAAGATGTATCTAAAATCACTTTTAGAGATTTTAAAAGCAAAGACAGTGAAAGTGATGAAGATAATGAAAATAACGATGAATTTTCTAAAGATTCTAATAAAATAAAGCCAGTAGCCGGATCTAAACCAAATATTATAGCAGCAACTCCCAAAAGAAACCTTTCTGTTATTCTACCTTCAACTTCATTAGTTAAGTCAGTAGTTCGGCAATTGAACGATGAGGGCATTAACAAAGTCGGTTTGCCAAAAAAGCAAGTTATAGCACCAAGTAAGACCTTGCAAATACCAAAGTTAACGGAGAAACCAGTACCAAAGCGCTCAATTGTAAAACGTAGTCATTCAGTTCAAAGTAGCCTAACAGTCGACAGTGATAGCAGTCAGGTATATCGCTAATTCCTCTTTTCTTGTTTGTTTCTTCTAATCTGATGTGTGTATTAATCACTAACATACTAATTTCGTTTTCAGAATACTAACATATTACAACAACAGTACCTGCAAAAACGTAACCACTTCACAAATATAAGCAACAAAGGCAAGAACAAGAAAAACTTTCAAATACCCTTACAAAAACATCACAGCTTTTGTTACTTTCAACCCATTCGGATTGATAAACGGATCCCTGTAGACCAAGAAATGTCTTACAATAACACTATAGGTCCATTGATTTACCAACCTTCAGAACCACAATATTACACAAAAACTTTAAATAGGACGAGAGAGAAGAATAGTCAGAAATTAAATCGCTTGAAAAAGTCAGAAAGCCTTAGAGAAAAGCTCTCATGTGTCGGTGTTTACGATAACTATGAGAAACCCGACTATCCAGAGCCAGAATACAGTGAATCTGAGAGGAAATCTTACTTACAATTGCTAAAAGGCAATTACATATCAAACTCGACAAGACATTTGGGTCCTGAAAACTTTAGCTCGAATTATTTGGGTCCCAAAGATGATAAACCTAAACAAAAAAAGTTAGTTTATGCCGACTTAGCTTTAGGTAACCATAATATGAAATTTAAAAACACTGTCAATTCAAATAGACATTTGTATGATACATATACAGTAGGTACCGATAGTGCTAACAAAGATACTAACAGTAGCTTTAAGAGTATGTCTAGTAACCAGAGAAAAAATAGTCACGGACAGCCAAGAAGTGACTACGCTACTCTAAAATTTAATGAGATTGATGTTTGAGAGGTATGTAATACTTTCAGAAAAATAATATACTTTGCCACTATTGCAATTAAAGTACTTTTTAAAAGATTAAGGAACTGAAGTTTAAGAGAGTTTAAAGCAACAACAGATTCTAAATATATAATTAAAGTAATTTAATTGCAACTCGTAAAATACCAATAAATTCATAATTTGTAACCATTACTTCATGAGTAAACATTTTGTTGCAAATTGTAACTATATTAATGATAAAATGTAATCAAAAAAATAATATGATTACAAATTAAAAGGATAATTTTAACAAATTTAATTAAAATGGTAATATGTGCCTAAGTCACGTACCGTCTGCTTTACAGCATGCATTTTCAAGACACAGTATTAAAATCACCAGACACATAACGCTTGTGTTCAGCATAACATACATACAATATAACATGGTAAAGTCCATTGCTGAACACTTGTGCAGATTTAAATAAAATAATATGTGACAGATGCGCATGACATCGCAATGTTGTGACGTTTTTTTATTATTTCTTCTAGGAGCGCTTTACCAAGAGTGACACGTACATTTTTTAAATCAAAAGGTAATTTTTCAAAATTAATTAAACATTTCGCTTTAGTAGTTATTTAATGGCTATTTATAACTTTCTCTAATGTAAAACAAATGCTAATTCTTCATTTTAAATCTTCATTTGTTTTCATATCAAAATAACTAATCGCTTATAACTCATTTAAAATGAATATTAAAAAGTATATTTCATTAGTTTTGTAAAATATGTACATTTACTGTATATGAACAGTTAATTTGTCAATAAGGCTCACGGCTAACACATATTACCATTGTAATTAATACTTGTATTTAAGTTAAGAGTAGTTAATGTAAACATTTTCTTAATTTTCTTTTCTTTTACCAGCCGTTCCGACCCGAAGATCAATTCATTTACGCAGATGCGGATCTTAAAGACTACGGGCCAATAAACTACAAACAAGCATCGATCTACGCTCAAATGAAAAAAGTTAAGGAACAACAGAAATTACAGGAAATATACGAGAAACAAAATGAGGATATGCTGTGATCACGAATTGGTTGTCAGAAAAAAATCTTGTTACTTTTACTACAGGACAATATACTTAAATACCTTTGTGTGAAATTAATGTGTACCAAAAATAAATATGTCTCTTTGTACAAACATGTAATTGAAATTAAATTGTGTATATTATATATACTATACAAATAAGTGTGTTTCTTCGGTGCATTCATAAGTGCTGTTAGTATTTTTGTAATTTTGTTAAAATATATTTTTTATTTTTTTGTGAACCATTTCTATTAAGCTAATGATTCACAAAAGATAGTAAAAATGTTCAAATAACGTTAAAATTACTTTTAATTTTAAGTTTTCTTTTTTAATATCAGAGCCAATTTAATTTTAAGTTAAATTTAAAATAGATTTTTTTTTTTATTTCTCTCATTTTACACATCTCTTACACATTTTATATATTTATTACATAATTAAGTAAGTATCAAAATGAAAATTAATATTTTCCACCTCCTTAGGCAACCAAACTGAACACGAAATTGTATTAAACTAGAATCTACTGATACTATCCTCTATTTGTACATTTTAGAGTTGTCATTGTATATTGTAAATAAAAATAGATTTCTTATGTACATGTATCTACAAAAAAACCTAGTTGTCACTTTAGTACGAATTTTATGCTAAAAATATTTAAAGTTATATATTTCAATTTCAATTTATTTTCAATGATTTATGTTACAAACTTGTTATACACTATCCTGTACTATTGTACATTTATATGTATAATTTACTATTGTATACAATATTTTCATTTTCATAAGATTTATTTATATGAAAATATTCAACATAACGCCAGTGAAGTTTTTCAGTTAAGACTTCAAGTAAATCTGTCATTTCCAATTTATTGCAAGACTATTTAAAAATAACTTACCCATATAATCTGGGAATCAATTATCGTAATTCCCAGCCCGGAAACCTTAGCCAGCTCCTAGCAATTCGAAAGCAATCCAAACGTCAACAGCAACCACAGTCCTGTAGGATTTTTTTTTATACAACTTAGGTGGCAGACAAGCACACGGCCCACCTGATGGAAAGTGGTTACCATGACCTATGAACGTATGTAACACCAGTGGAGTCACATCTGTGCTGCCAACCCTGTAAGAACAGAGATTTTCTGTGCCTTCAGTGCAGAACACAAAATCAGGGTCTTCCCACTGACAGCACAAAAACTCTCCAGTGAGCTCTGGCTACCCTACTCACCGCCGGGAACACAACACGAGGTTATTATAGCCGTGGTATTCTGTAGGGTGGAGGTACTTCCTCAGTCGGACTGCTCAATTCGGACGGGAATACCGTCGTGTTCTACCTCCTTTACCTTTACACTATTCAAAGAATTCAACGATATAACTTTCATTTAAATCCCAGAAAAGAATACGCTAGCAAAATTATCCTCTTTTATCATTTTATATACTCAAGCCTTGTGAGTATAGGTACATACTTGTTCACATTATTTAAAATTCATAGGTATTTTAAATTATGAAATTTATGGACAGTTTACTTGAAGTTCTACTTGAATAAGTTATTCCTTCTGAAATAAGTTTGTTTTATTTTGAAATATTTGATGTCCTTATTCATTATTATCAAATGACACAATAGCTAAAATCCTTTAGAAATATGAAGAGTTTTGCGATTCAAATCGCTTATGATGAGAAGGTATTATATCGTTTATTATTCCTGAACTATATTTTTAGTGAATACACTATTTAAACCACTAAATTTATTAGAAACCGCACAGGAAATGAAGCTTGTTAGGTAGGTAAACAACGCATAGATATGTTAATGTCCGTCCAAGCGGGAAATGTTTAAAAAAGTAAAAGAATTTTAGTTGAATCCATATTTATGTAAATTTTAGTATAAATCACAGTTATTGTGTAAAAAATATTAGATGAAGAATCTAACTACCCAAAGATAGATTACTTAGGATGAATGCACGAGAGATGTGCAAATGTGCAAATATTGCACAGAAATAGATGTGTTCACAGTTTGATGTTTAAATAAATGGCTCGTAGCACAATCGGCATTTACCTTTTTACATTTTATTTTATATTTTTTTACGATTTGTCACAACGAATTTAATTTTGTATTCATTACATTTAAGAGATTTTTTGTACTTTGTGAACGCTAGCCAGATGGCAGTATATTTAACATGGCTTGTATAACTTTTTTGATGTATGTAATTGTGATAATAGCCCGAAATCTTTATTGTATGCAAATGTATCTATTATGGTGAAAAAGCACAGAGGATTGACTCATGTACTAACTAATAAAAATTAATAGAAAAAAGAGAATTATAATATGTTAACTCAATTTAGCAATCAAATAGCAATCGGATGTTTTTCCTTTTTGTTTTAGTTATGTATTATAAAATTCGTAATATTTTTGTCATCATTTTAAAATATGGTCCATTCTCCTTACCTTCTAACTAAAGAACATTTTGAAATTGTGCCATGACACTTACAATATTATGTTTTAACCATTCTTCCGTTTATTAAAAACTTTTTTTTACTAAAATATTTCATACTTTATTAGGGCCTGCACCCATTGGTACTACGTTTAGGAATTTTTATGGTACGAACAGAGAAAGAACTTATAATAAAGGTAAAATTATCAATGATAATCATTGTGGGTTGTGTGACATTAATAAAATTTGAATTTTTTTTTCATTCTATTAAATACTGGTGCGTAGCGGTAGTTAATACGACTGCTACTTTAGGGGGTATTGTTTTGATGCCCATTCCGTGTAAACATTTGTTTGAATGAATAATGTCTATTTGCATGAATCGGAGTTTTTTTAATGTAAAATATGTATGTTTATTTTTAAACGACGCTTAGTTTGGGTCTTATAATACTTATTATTTTCGTCTCATAAAAGTTCCTTGCTGTGTCGTATCGCTGGTGGGCAGTAACCCTAAGTTGTCATACTAATGTAAATATAAACAGGTAGAAAAAAGCATTGGTGAAATTATGTCAGTAAGATTATATAGTTTTCAAACCCGGTAACGAGATTTTTTAGCCAATGTTTTTTTTTAAAATTATTATGTAAAAACCGTAATAATTTAGCATTTAGCACTAGTTTTGTGCTACTGAATATTGTAATAAGCGCGGAATTAACATCATTATATCTTGTCATTGGTGTTTTAGATATATTGGTAGGAGTAGATAAATTAGTGATAAGATAAATAAAATGTTCATTCTGACGTTTAATTTCATATTTTTTTATCTGAACGTGATTGGGATTCAGAAAAAATAATACTTACTTTTTTTAACTTTTTTGTAAATGTACATTTTTGTAAGATTTCTAGTTTTAATTTCAACAATAGTGTTATTCCGCGCTATCGTTACGAAACATAGAAACAAAAATAATAATAATAAAGGTACTAGATGAGGTTTTGTACATACAAACTTGTTATAATATTGTCGACTAGTGTTATTAAATTAATTTATGGATTTTTAATAGTCGTTTCATTTATTTTTCCCTTTTTTAGTTAGTTGTTAATTTCTTACTACAGAGTACATGAAAACGATAATAAATAAAAGAAAACGTATTTATAAATTTTTATATTATATTTTAAATATCTATTTCAAACAATATTGTTACAATTAACAATATTTACGTAATCTTAAACTATATTTAGTTACAAAACTATCACAGCCTTTTTATCGAAACAAAAAAATGAGTATCCCACAATTTCACTCACTTTTTTTAATAGATTGAGATTATTTGAGAATTTTCGCAAATCATTTCACACTATATTATTTATATACACCAGAATATAATAATATAAAATGTATTTAATATATTCCCAACTTGAATTACTATACCAGGGGGAATGCTCTAACGACTGAGCCACCGAACCTCCCTGAAGTCATCCAAATTTAATTATAAATAAATTTAATCGATTTGAATAGTTAGCATACTATATACATACATAAAATCACGGCTTTATCCCCGAAGGGTTAGGCAGAAGTGAATTAACACCCACATTTCACCAATAACTGTATTCGGTCCACGTAATAGGTGGTGGAGCCTATTGCCGTATATCGGACACTATAGTTGACTCGTGCCCCGCATCTGAGGCTGAGTCTGGGCTGTATATATCTTTTTGTTAGCATACTAAATGCTTTAAATCTTCATTAAATTGTATTACTATAAATATAATTGGTCATAAAAGTGTTATTGAATCTATTAAAGCCCAGACGAGCATATGCCATTAATTAGTGCTATCAGAATATATTAACGACTGTTTACATCGGACAATACCTACGTAATATAATATTTGTATGACCATGCACTTTCTCTAAACTAGTTTACATGTTACCAAGAACTTGTTGAATCTGATTTATTAAATTTTGGAAAAGGATTTTAGGTAATCGATACAATATACAAATATTTTTAAATATAAATTAGAGTTTCCGACGTTAAATACATTAATTTAATAGACATCATCGTTAGGTATCAAAATTAAGTTCATTTTTGTATTAAAATCGGATTTACGTTTATTATATGTACCATATTAAATAAATTAACATTGAATAAAATACTAACAGACAAACAACGTTTTTATAACTATTATAATCTAATTTAAATTCTATAATTATGTACATTTTTGTTTACAATGAAACTACATTTTAATGTATATCCAAATATCATATATCACATAGGTGATGTGTAATATGTATCATACATATACATTTTAAAACTATACATAGACATATATGTAATCACGCCTTTATCCTTGGAGGTTTAGGCAGAGGTAAATTTACAACCATATTTAACCAATCATTGAATTCGGTCCCAAGTAATCGGGGGTGAACCCCTTTCGGGCACTATTGTTGACTTAAACCATGAGTCTGAGGCTGATGATCCATGCGTCTGATGTTAAACAGCCCTATCCCTTATTTGCCTTGTACGACATCGCATGGGAAGAGATGGGGTGGACCAAATTCTACTCTGTTGGGAACCATGCGGCTATTAAAAATAATATTAACCTAATACAGGTGGAACTATTTTTGATATTTTACTTTTAAGAGTATTAACACTTTCTGTATGGAAAAATCTGTTTAAAAAAAAGTGATGTACTTTTTCGAGCGTACAAATAATTAAGGTAGATTCTATTTTTCTTTACAAAACAACTAATGAAAAGTGTGCAACAGTGTTAGTAACCGTAAAATTAATTATCGTACATGCAGCACGACACATTCATGCTCATGTATGATGCACGATAGCTGTAGTTATTTATATGGAATATGCAAACGCGTAACACATCACACTCACTGGCGCAGTCGGATAAAACAATACGATAATATTGTTCCGTTTAACATTCAAATACGATAATTGTACGACTCTGGTACAATAACACTTCAAGTGGTCACTAACACTGCATTGGAAAAAAATTGTCTCACCCTTTGTCTTAGTTACATCAATTTGACTATTTCTTCAAGTTTCTTTCTGATAGAAAGAATAGAATATATACAGGATGATTTTTTCAACAAGGATTGGATGGCCATATCCGAAACTATAATGAATAGCGAAAAATGCGCAAAGGAGTCATGAACCCGATTTTCTCATCATTAGATTTTTGAAAAGCCAATAATCCTAGCTGGGAATCGAACCCAATTATTTTGAAAAAGAAAACACACCCTATATTATTACACCACGTATATTATTCGCGATACTATCATATGGTGTAATAATAAAGGGTGCGTTTTTTTCAAAATCAACGGATTTGCTTCCAAGCTAGGATTATTTATTTTTCAAAATCTAATGATGAGGTTTTAAATTTCATCTAAATTGGGCTTGTGACTACTTTGAGTATTTTTAGATATTCCTTATAGTTTCGGATTTAAACATTCAAGCCCTCTTGAAAAAATTCACTGTGTATAATAAAACTTTTTCTTGTAAAATTTTGTAAACTCAGTGCCTAGCAATAATCTTAACTAGTTTTTATGATACAATATTTACATTTAACTCTAAAAACATAAGTAAAATCAATAGAAGTCGTATTGCCCCCTACCAAAATACACGTAGTCTGAACACCACTTTCTTGCTTGGAGATCGGTGGAACAGCAGGCAGGGTATGCGAGCCTGGATTTAGTGAGTTTGGCACACCTCTGGCATAAATCTAGCAGTTCATCCTGGAGAAAAAAATACATTACGATTATTATTTATTTGATAACAAGAAAAATTAATGAAAAAAGAATTAGGAGCAAGACGTAAAAGAAATTTAAAGATATTTTTATAGGCCCAAACCAACACCACTTGCTAGTTTGCAGCTGTTACATAATTGACGAGGCTCTGCTGCAAGCTTTCCGCTTAGATTTGGGAGGTCAGACAGCAGTGAAGGAAAAGGCGACATATCAATCAATAACAACAAGAAGAAGAAAATTCGTCACTTCATATCATCCGAAGGAATCTGTAAGATGGATCCCACCGTCGCCGTAAAAGGTATATTTTTTTTTTATACAACTTAGGTGGCAGGCAAGCACACGACCCTCCTGATGGAAAGTGGTTACCATGACCTATGAACGTGTGTAACACCAGTGGAGTCACATCCGTGCTGCCGACCCTGTAAGAACAGAGATTTTGTGCCGTCCTCTAGGACAAAGCAGGACGAGCCTTTGGTCATCCCACTGACAGCACAAAAACTCACCAGTTAGCTCTGGCTACCCTACTCACCGCCGGGAACACAACACGAAGTTATTATAACCGCGGTATTCTGTAGGGCGGAGGTACTTCCCCAGTCGGACTGCTCAATTGGGCGGAAATACCGCCGTGTCCTACCTCCTCAAATCTATAGGAAGATTTGAATGATTTCAGGCAGAGTTCGGTGGCTCAGTGTTCAGAGCATTCCTCCTGTAAGGGAAAGATCGCGGGTTCGAACCCCGCCTGAACTGTATCATTGTTTTTCCTATCTTAATCAATTTGAATTTTTAGCATACTAAATGCTTCAAAATGTCATTAATTCATCCAAAGGATGGCGTAAACTGCGACTAAGGGAAAAACGCAGACAATATCACTGCGAAGGAAGGAAAACTCGAAATAAAACCCTGTACCAGCCCTACTGGCCAGCGTGATAGCAGTAAGCTAAAACTTCACAACATGCTTCAGCGATAAGGCCGTCCATTGTACATTGAACTGTATACATGCTACCTACTTGTCCTAATGTAAATAAACTGTAAATCTGTTGGTGTACAATAAAGAATTATCTATCTATCTATCTATCATGATCTGGGTATTTTTTTTTTATATAGGACACGCCAACTTGACCTCACCTCGCCTGATGGTAAGCGTATTTTTCCATTAGTCGCCTCTTACGATACCATTCGGATAAGATGGGATGGTAATATTTGTATTCTTTCTCTGCCATCACACGTATTATACTGACTACGAGTATAAGTATTTACGAGTATATGGCAATTAAAAACCAGAAACAAACTACTCTCTCTGGCTGATAACTGGCGTATTTTATGTATATATTATGAACTGGCTAACTATACATTTGTTTAGTTACTAATCAATTTAATAACATTACATATTCATCACCCCAGTGAAAAGATAAATATCTTTGACAATTCAAAAAGGTCAAGTCCGGGGAGTGATGGAAAATTACGTAATACATATTTTTAATGATATGTGTATAATATATTACTAAAATAATATCAAATAACAATAGGGTAACCACATTAACTACACACGGCAAGACCCAACCGCGTTAATTTCGATTTAAAGATGAGTACGCGATTGTTCATGTACGGATCAGGATTATGATAAAAATAGGCACTTAGGTGGCAGACCAGCACACGGCCCACCTGATGGAAAGTAGTTACCGTGGCCTATGGACGTGTGTAACACCAGAGGAACCACACTCGCGCTGCCGACCCTGTAAGCACAGAGTTTTTCTGTGCCGTCAGTGTCGAAGACAAAGCTAGACAAATCTTTAGCCTTCCCACTGACAGCACGAATTCTCCAGTAAGCCCTAGCTACCCTACTCATCGCTGGGAACACAACACGAAGTTATTATAGCCGCGGTATTCTGTAGGGCGGAGGTACTGCCCCAGACGGACTGCTCAATTGGGCGGAAATACCGCCGTGTCCTACCTCCTATGATTATTGACTGCATTTATTACGATTTTACAACATTTAAAAGCAAGAAAAGACGGATGCTTTGCGTATAAGAGGATATGGCAAAGTAGGGCTGTGGCTGAGGAAATAACATCTCACAGGAAAGTATGAGGAATCATGACATGTTGCGCCGACCCAAATGATTGAGACTCTGAGAGCTCTCAGGTAGATGATAAACTCTGAGAGCAAGCAACTGTAGAAATTCAAGAAGTGAAAGTTTTAACCTGCCGATCATAGCGACGATTATCTACTGGCAAACTCTGATAACTTTGCTCAATCCAGACAATGAAGAACTACAGAATATATGTGTCGCTAATAAAAGTAGCAGTGGTCATGTGCTGGCTACTTCTGTCGAAGGACCAGTTATCAAAAATCCTAGAGCGGAGACAGTGAGAAGGTAAACGGAAGGTGGGATGCGTTCTAGCTAGATATACTGACGACCTAAAAAAGATGGCTGGGATAGACTGGATCCGAAAGTAGCTGGGTCAGCAGATATGGCACACATAGGGACAGGCCTATGTCCAGCAGACTGCAATAGGCTAATTGATTGATATATTGATAATACTGTAAGTTGCCCGTTTGTATAAAATTCAACGATAAGCAAATGTATAGCAACTAAATCTCTGCAAAAAATCTAATATGTATTGCGCAAATTTTTTTTATTATCTGACCACGTGTTTTAAGTCTTAAAAAGTAGGTTGAACTTCATCTTATCAATCTGTTTGTGCCAAAATGATAATAATTCCCAACGTAACACAATTAAATTAAATGATAACACTGTAACAACCTAATAAAAAAAAAGTTTAAAAAATTGCTAAATAATCAAAAGAACAAATAAAACTGCTTCACAGGTTGTAAGGATAGAAGCGAATGGCGGATTATTTTAATGGAAAATAGGCGAGAGTACATGTTTGTAGCCCATGTCACTTGGGATTCTAACGGTACCCCACACATTTTTTATAACTTGCGATATATCCCCACGGATCCTCCACCACCGGAGCCGATGGGAGAGGGTATGTTGGACTCGAACCGACTTAAACGCACGACGCCTGTGTGTCGTTTTTGGTTGCCGAAGGTGAGGTTAACAGGTATAACCCTCGCACCCCGGCTGACCCAGGGCCATCTCTCTCGTTCTGGCCTTCTCCTCGGGTGTGGAGACCACAGAATCCCCAACTCGCTCCCGGTACCCCACACATTCATATCTGTGTCTAGAATTACTTAATAAGGTTGTGTAATAATTTACTTACGTCTGTATGGCATTCAGCGGATTCTGTAAAGACCCCACTACCGGACGAAAGCCAAGGCGGTCGGGCGCTTGATTTTTGGACGAATACCGCCAGTAAAACCACCAGCAACAGCCACACAATTGTACTCCTCTGTGGACAAGGAAGGAAATGACATGAACAAATTGCATACGTAAGTATATAAAGATGCTAAAGAATCGGGCGCAATGATACAAATTAGGAGACGCCTGTGTACAGCAGTCAGAATCTTATACACTTCTATCAGATCGCCTCGGAGTCTTCTTTGCTCGAGAGTGGTCAGTCTCAGCGCACGCAGTCTCTAACTAAGCAGTTTAGAGAGAAGTAAAATACTTTTTTTTAACTAGGTGACCGATTCATGTACTTATTCTGTTCCCCAATTCCGCTGATTTTATGTCATGGCAAAATCACTGTCATACCACAAACACTGCAAAAAATGACATTTAAGTTCAGAATTTATTGGGTAAAGTCTAATATTAAATTCATCATAATCAAATCATTCATTCATCTAAACTTATCTCGGGATTGCGTAAAACTCATGTGAGGTCGGACGTCGGGAGGTTATAAGGATCCGTTCAGTTCATTTTAACCCTAATTAATAATAATAATAATAGCCTTTATTCAACAATCTTACATGCTATACAACTATTCGTTTAAATTAATCTATTCGAGACACTGGTTTCGTTAAGATTGTCTTGCTTTCCAGCATAGGCCTCCCCTAAAGCTTGCCACAGTATACGATGACGTGCTTTTCTGGTCCACGTGCTTTCTGCAATTTTTTTAATGTCATCTTCCCATCTACGACGTTGTATTCCTTTCCTTCTTTTTTTTC
The DNA here is from genome assembly GCA_963662185.1 of Eilema griseolum. Taxonomy (NCBI): domain Eukaryota; kingdom Metazoa; phylum Arthropoda; class Insecta; order Lepidoptera; family Erebidae; genus Eilema; species Eilema griseolum. Next base: position 4,849,670 of record OY759255.1, read on the forward strand.
TCTTGGGCACCACTCTGTTATATCCTTAGTCCATTTCTCTTTTTGACTCCTTATCATATGACCTGCCCACCGCCATTTTAGTTTTTTAACACAGTATGTCACATCCTGAATTTTAGTTAGACGGCGGTTACTAAATACTTCAATTAACCAATCAGCCTGTCGCAATCCACTGCTCGCACACTACAATCTCCCAAATATCCATAACATCCTCCTCAGAAGGGATGGGCAACGGCCGTCTCGCGGACACAGTCTTCGACTGACACGGGCCCCCCCTGACACACTGGTCGCACATAACTTCTTTAGTAACAGAGTTGTCCACAATTGGAACTCACTGCCAGATAACGTTATTGCTGCAACCACAATAAATTGATTCAAAAATAGACTTGATGACTGGCTACGACTAGGCAACACAGAGCTCAAAAAAGTGACGGACAGTTAAGGCTTCAATAGAGAGACTACACATTTTATCACTAGATGTGAACACATCAGCTTGTAGCTGCTTGTTCATAAATAAATAAATAATTTAAAAAATCAAATTATTTTTAATATCATTTAATCATTTAATCATTTAATCATTTAATCATATATAAACAGTGAACATTGCAAGCTTACAGTGAGCACCAAGACGCTTGCAATGTTATTCTAATTACAAAAAAAAAAACCATTAAATTCCATATCTTACTTATTATACAATACATTAAAATAGGGGTGCGGGTTGGGTAACCTCCACGTTGGCTTACCTGTTTCTTTTCCCTCTGGACCGCGGTCCTGGGGAACGGAAGCGGGGAGGCTGGTGCACCCTGGACGACGGTTAGTAGACTCTGACTCCAAGGAGAAGGAGCTCTGCTAGCCGTCGACCAATAACCCGACAAGCCCTTTTTAGGGCTAGCTGACCCTGAGGGGGTCGTGGTATGGCGGACCTGCAAGGCCCGCGGGAAGGGATTCGTAGAATCCCTTCCATCCCAAACAGCCCTTTTTAGGGCTAGCCTGTCGCTCCCGGTATCCCTCTGCTTTCAGAGGGGACATGGGGGCGACATAAGGATCCATGGGATCCAGGGACGGGCCGGCCTACTGCTCGCGCAGAGGCTGGCAGGCATTCGTGCCACCGTCGGTGTTGGGAGAGTTGGCTGCTCTCCCGCGTCGCGTAACCTCCAGGATATCGACAACGACCTGAGTGCTAGCCACACTTGGGAAGCCGATATTCTGAAGGCCGCGGGGCTTGCCTTAACTGGCCGGCCCGCGACAAGGAAAAGTCTGAAAAACCCGACAGCGAAGTCGATTAAAACCTGTGGACACCTGGGGAAATCCACAGTATTTACCCCGCTTCTCGGAATGAGCGTCACCCGGGAAGTGTATCTTAGATCGTCTCTACTCGTGGGATCTTTATGGATACTTTAAAAAACAAACAACAACAACCATCACCAAGCGAAACAGTCTGCGCGGAGGTCGCGCAGCACCACGACGCGGAGGTCGCGTCCCAAGCAGGGACGGTGTCGGAGGACTTCGACACCGCCACTGAGAGGAGCAGGGCGAACAGCCCGGTGGGTCTGCAGACCCGGAAATCTGCACCACGGCGGAAGCGGAACCGCAAGAAAAAAATCATCCCCCCACAGAAGACCGAGTCGGATCTCGAGTTGACCCTGACCGACTCGTCTTCCAGCAGCTCCGGTGGGGATGAAATAATGCGTCCCCCCCCACCCAAGCAGTTTACGGTTAGCCGCCGAAAGCTGCAGAGTGGGGGCACCAAATCCGCCCCCTCTCGGGCCTCAGCCGGGGGGGATGTGGGGGCGCCGCCGAGTCCCTCCGTCTCGGCGGCGCCCGCGCTTCGTACCGACGGTACCACGTCCAGGGACGTGATGGAGGCCCTGGAGAGACTGGCCGGGGCCCGCTCTGGACCTCTAACGCCAGAGGAGGACCGGGTCCGGCTAGCTGCAACGCGCCTCGTTGAGCAGTTCGAGCTGCTCAAGGCGGAGCTGGCCGAGTCCCGGAACGAGCGAGTTCAACTTGGCAGGAGGCAAGTTGAGCTCCTCAACAGCGTGGAGCGTACAGCGGCTGAGCACCGCAAAGAGATGGAGAGGATGGCGGCCGAAGTGGCGAACCTCCGTCAGGTCGTCGCCGGGCTGCCCGCGGAGCGCGTGACGCGGTCGGCGCGGCGGCGACTAGCGGTGCAGCCGGAGCGGTCGGTGCCGTCGGCGCCGCAGCTGTCACCGGTGCGGTCGAGGTCGCCGGTGCGGTCGGAGGCACCGGTACGGCCGGAGACACCGGTGCGGTCAAGGCCGCCGGTGCGACCGGTGCGGCCGGAGACACCGGTGCGGCCGATGTCACTGGCGCAGCCCGCTCGGCTGGAGTCGCCGGTGCTGCAGCCGGCTAGGCCCGTGGACCCACTGGTGGCATGCATGGCGGCAATGGCCGCCATGGAAAAGCGGCAGGAGGCGGCCCTGGCTGAGCAGCGGAGGTGGCAGGTGACGCAAGAGGAGCGCACCCGGAGGTTCATGGAGGCGGTCATGGACTCCAGCCGCCGCCCGCCCTTGGCGCCGCCGACGGGGTACGCCGGAGCAGTGAGAAGAGGTCCCACCAGTCCGGCGGTGGCAAGGGCCCCGCAGGAGTCGGCCCGCAGCCCGTCCGCTGCGCCGGCCGCTCCTGCCACTCCGGTCGCTCGAGCCACTGTCGCTCTCGACGTGGGAGCTGGGAGCTCCCAGGGTGCCCGGGCCAAAGGCAAGGGGAAGGGGAAAGGCAAGGGGAAGAAGTCCCCGGCCCTAGCCTCAGCCCCAGTGCCGGCCCGGACCCCGGTGGGGACTGCTTCCACAGGTTCCCCGCCGGAGGGAGGCTGGGAGGTGGCCGGAGCCTCCAAGAAGTGGCGCAAGGCCAAGAGGAAGGCAGCCAAAAATGCCAAGAAGGCTGAGGCTGCTGCGAGGGGAGTGCCGGGGAGGCTGCGCGTCCCCCGCTCAACCGCCGTCGTGCTAACGATGACGGCGGAGGCGGCGGAGAGGGGCGTGCAGTACGCCCAGATTGTCACGCAGGCGAGAGCCTGCGTTGACATGAGGGCTCTCGATATGCCGGGCCCCATCCGGGTGAAACCCACTCGGACGGGTGCTCGGCTACTGGAGATCCCCGGCGCTTCAAGCGGTCCCCAGGCCGATGCCCTAGCGGCTAGGCTTCGGGACACGCTGGATGCAGCCGACGTCCGGGTGTCCAGGCCCAACAAGTGCGCAGAAATGCGCATTTCGGACCTGGACGACTCCATCACGGCGGAGCAAATCCGCCTCACCGTGGCGGAGGCCGGGGGCTGCCCCCTAGAGGCGGTGAAGGTCGGAGCAATCCGCTTCGGCCGCCGTGGACTGGGGGCGGCAGTTGTCGGCTGCCCCATCGCAGCAGCCAAATAGGCTGCCGACCGGGGGTTTCTCGCCGTTGGAGGCGTGGTGCGGGTGCAGGTCCGGCTCCTGCAGGCTCGACCGACCAGGTGCTTTAGGTGCCTGTCGGTCGGCCACGTGGGGGTGCAGTGCACGGCGGCGGTGACGGTCGGTGACCGCTGCTTCCGCTGTGGCCAACCCGGCCATACGGCCGGTGGATGCGAAGCTCCGCTGCACTGTTTCAGGTGTGCAGCGGGGGGCAAACCGGCCGACCATAGGGTTGGCAGCAAGGCCTGCACCGGGGGGGAGCCGAAGCCGCAAGGCGGGAGCTCCACCCAAAGTTCGCGGCGGGATGCGGAGATGGTTCCATAATGGATCCTCAGCTCCGCATCCTGCAGGCGAACGTGGGCCACGGTGCCGATGCTCAGGGTCTTCTGCTCCAGAGCATGGCACAGTGGTCCGTACACGTCGCCGCTGTCGCCGATCCGTACACCCACCGGCACCTGGGGCCTGCCTGGGTGGTCGACCTGGACGGGTCGGCGGCACTGGTGTACAACGCCGCTATGGGTGCCCCCCCCCCTGTTGTCGTGGCAAGGGAGCATGGCATCGTAGCGGCGCGTGTGGGGGAGATTGCGGTCGTGGCCGTCTATTTCACGCCGAGCCTACACCGACGCATAGGGGAGTACCGGCAGTCGCTGGAGCGACTGACCGACGTCGTCAACGCCTGTCATCCTCATCCGGTTCTTGTGCTCGGGGACTTCAACGCCTGGTCAGTGACCTGGGGGTCCCGGCACACGAACCCACGAGGTAGGGCTCTGGAGAGCTGGGCCGCTAATCACGGTCTAGTTCTCCAGAATCGCGGGGCCGAAGCCACGTTCGTGGCCGCGGAGCGCAGTTCGATTATCGACCTATCGTTCGCAGGCGCTTCGCTGTCGCACCGTGTGCGGGACTGGCGTGTTGTTGTGGGGGTGGAGACACTGGTGGATCACCGATACGTTCGGTTTGATGTCTCCCCCCCCGCGGGTGATGCGCCGGTCATACCGGCCCCACGCGAGCCACGCTGGGTGCTTGGGAGACTGAATCGGGAGGTCCTCCTGGAGGCCGCCATCGTACAGGCCTGGGCCATTGCGCCGGACAGGCCTGTCGATATGGACGATGAGGCGGTGTGGTTCCGGGAGGCCATGACTCGTGTCTGCGATGCGGGTATGCCTAGGGCACCACCCTATAGTTCGAGGCGTCGGGTCTACTGGTGGTCTGCGGAGATCGCGAGGCTACGGCAAGCCTGCGTGATCGCGCACCGCCGGTGGACCAGACTCCGTAGGAGGCGTAGCCGAACCGCAGATACGGAGCCCCGAGTGGCGGAGCTTCATGTGGGATACAGGGAGGCCAGAGATGCCCTCCGAGCGGAGATTAAGCGGGCGAAAGCCGCGGCTTATAAGGAGCTCATGGAGACGCTGGAGCGGGACCCATGGGGGCGGCCTTACCTTATGGTAAGAGGAAAGCTGCGCCCCCGGGCCCCGCCGTTGACCCGGGTTCTCCAGCCAGCTCTGCTCGGTGGAGTGGTCGAGTCCCTGTTCCCGGCGCGAGCGGAACACGTTCCGCCGCAGATGACTCCGCCACCTCGGTCGCCTGTGGCGCCCAGTGTGGTAGTTGACGACGAAGTCCCCGAGGTCACTTGGGTAGAACTGGAGCTGGCGGTGCGAAGGCTTAGAGCCAAGAAGAACACCGCCCCGGGACCCGACGGCATTCCGGGCCGCGCGTGGGTCCTAGCTCTGGGAGAAGACGGTCTCGAACCCCGACTGAGAGGGTTCCTCAGCGCATGCTTGGAGCGGGGCCAGTTTCCGAAGATGTGGAAGACGGGGAAACTGGTCCTCATCCGAAAGGAGGGTCGCCCGGCGGACGAACCGTCCGGCTACCGGCCCATTGTGTTGCTCGACGAGGTGGGCAAGCTCTTTGAAAGAGTTATTGCGAAGCGCCTCGTCGAGCACCTCTCTGGTAGGGGGCCGGACCTGGCGGATGCCCAATATGGCTTCCGCCGGTGGCGGTCCACCGTGGATGCCATCATGCGCGTGAGGACTTTGGCGGAGGAGGCAGTTGCCCGGGGTGAGGTGACGTTGGCGGTGTCCTTGGACATCTCCAACGCGTTCAACACCTTGCCCTGGAGTTGCATCAGGGAGGCACTCGTGTACCACGGTGTGCCTCTCTACCTCCGCCGCATAGTCGGGGCGTACCTGACGGAGAGAGCCGTCATCTACCCAAGTGCGACCGGCGTCGGTCGGCGTGAGATGTCGTGCGGTGTTCCACAGGGATCGGTTCTCGGGCCGCTACTGTGGAACATTGGATACGACTGGGTGCTTCGCGGTGAGCTTGCGGACGGCGCCGCCGTCACGTGCTATGCGGACGACACGCTAGTGACGGCGAGCGGAGCTACACACCGCGAAGCGATCCTGAGGGCCACGACCGCGGTTGCTCAAGTCGTGGAACGGATCCGGCGGCTGGGCCTTGAGGTGGCTTTGCATAAATCCGAGGCCATGTTCTTTCATGGACCTCGGCGCACGCCACCACCTGGTTCCAGTCTCACAGTGGGAGGCACTCTCATCGGCATCAAGCCCCAGATGAAATATCTGGGGCTCGTGCTCGACGGCCGGTGGGACTTCGGGAAGCACTTCCGAAGTCTGGGCCCCAAATTGGCGGGCACAGCCAACGCTCTGGCGCGGCTACTGCCCAACCTGAGGGGCCCGGAGGACTCCTGCAGGAGACTCTACGCGGGTGTCGTGCGGTCCATGGCCCTGTACGGGTGTCCCGTGTGGGCGGACACCCTGAGTGATCGGCACATGCTCCTGCTGCAGCGTCCGCAGCGGAAGTTGGCGTGCCGCATCATAAGGGGGTACCGCACGATATCATTCAACGCGGCGAGTCTCCTCGCCGGATCGCCACCATGGATCCTGGAGGCGAGATGCCTTTCGGCGCTATACCGGTTCCGAAGGGCGGCGCGGGAGCGGGGTCACGATCCCGAGCCCGAAGAAATTCGGGCCGTGAGATCCCGGCTCCACAGGGAAATGGTGGCGGAATGGGAGAGACGACTTGGGCAACCAAGCGCAGGGCACGCCGTAGTAACGGCGGTAAGACCCATCATGGGGGAGTGGCTAGAGAGGTCACACGGCAGCCTCTCGTACCGTCTGACGCAGATGATCACCGAACACGGGTGCTTCGGAAAGTATCTGCGTCGGATGGAGAAAGAGCCAACGTCCGAGTGCCATCACTGCGACGCGAGCGAGGACTCAGGTCCGCACACGCTCACCGAGTGTCCGGCGTGGGAGACGCCGAGGCGGGAGCTTGTGGCGGCCCTGGGAGTGAGAGTTCTCATGCTCTCCACCTTGCTCGCGGCGATGGTCCGCTGCGCGGATGCGTGGGCGGCCGGCGCCTCCTTCTGCGAGCAAGTAATGCTCGTGAAGGAGGAGGCGGGGCGGGAGCGACGAAGGATCGCAAGCCAAGCTGCCCGCGTACGAAGGCAACTCGGGCGTCGGAGGTCGATGAACGACCTCCGCCCCCCATGAGCGCCGGCCTGGGGGTGACAGGTGGAGCCGCCTGTCACCCTGGCAGAAGCAGGCCGCGGCGGTGGCGCGCCTGGCGCGCCTGGCGCGGCTCCCCGTTTCCGGGGTCGAGTTGGGGACTGTAGTCCCCACAACCCGAGAAGAGGGCCAGATCGTGAGAGATGGCCCTGGGTCGGCCGGGGTGCGAGGGATATGCCTGTCAACCTCACCTTCGGCAACCAAAATGACCCACAGGCGGCGTGCGTTTTAGTCGGTTCGAGTCCGACATAACCTCCTCCACCGGCTCCGGTGGGGAGGTATCCGTGGGGATTTTGCGCTCGTAAAAAAAAAAAAAAAAATACATTAAAATACCAACTATTATATATATATATTCATCAATCGTCAATCATTTGATTCATTTACATCAATATTAGTTCATACTACAAAAATTGATATAAATATAAAAATTAATAATTCAGAATGTCAATAATATCAATGTCGTCACACTTTAAATTTTATCAATGTCATTAACAAATGTAAAAAAAAAAATATATAAAAAAAATAATAATTCTAAATGTCAGTAATGTCAATGTCGTTACATTTTAATTTTATCAATGTCAATAACAAATGAATACAGAACAAACAACAAGAAATTAAAATCGATTTGATAGGTAAATTAATAATGTCAGATTCTCAATTGTATTATTTTTTTTTAAATTCTCATGAACCCTTCTACTGTGGCTCCGTTCCCATCATGATTGCATTCAGGTAGTTCGTGACGCATAACGCTATCTGACTCATGCTATCAGAGAATAAGTCTACTTTGGGATATGTGCGCAACAGACCATTTATCAGCACTATAGCTCTCGCGGTAGGAGTATTGGCCGACTGCGGCAAACGCCACGATGGCGGAGTGGTCAACAGGCGATGTTGCCGACGCCCAGCAGCGCGTACATACATGTCCGGCACAAAAAGACAAATGCACTCAGTCACTGATGGGTTGTCTACTTTATTGGATAGAAGAAGACAATAGTGAATGATATGCGTGACCTTTTGTCTCATTTCGAGTGTTTCCAGCCCTATCATCCCCGAAACAAACAAGGATGGATAAAGAAATGGGTAATATCCAAACTCTCGCTTGTAGAGATAGCGTGCGAATCTTCTCTGTATTTTCTCAATCATATCTATGTACAGCTTCTCATGGGGATACCAAACAATGGCATTGTATTCGAATTTGCTCCTTACATACGCGTTGTAGAGAAGCTTCACTATATGTAAGCTACCGAATTGGGAAGCTGTTCTTATTATAAAACCCAGGGATTTACTTGCTGCCTTGCACGTATTTATAATATGGTCGCGGAAGTTTAAACCAGCGTCGAATGTCACCCCAAGATCACGTATTGAAGTGACCCGCTCAAGCGCATCTCCAGCAAGCATATATGTTGTCATTATTGGAGAACGCGACCTGGTGAAAGTGATCGATTTACATTTTGCGGTGTTCAACGACAGCTTGTTCGCAATGCTCCACTCAATAACAGCGTCAATGTCACACTGCAAGGTCGCGCAATCATCAACACCCCTAACCGATGCAAATACTTTTAGGTCATCGGCAAACATGAGACATTTTGAGCCGGAGAGAAATGTTGGCAGGTCATTCACCATGATTAAAAACAAGGTTGGGCCAAGAGTGCTACCTTGACTTATATCTTGATAGCACTTGATATCGATAGCACCAACGAGATAGGTAGGGTCAGGGGTCCTACTGGCAAATTTGGCGTTTTAGTCTTATTACTAAAAAAAATACAGATTATTGAAGTCACCACCGGTCACTGTTATCTTATCCTACTTATCTTATAAATGTGAAAGGTTGTGAAAGTTTGTGAAAATATTTGTTACTCAATAACGATCTAACATCTGAACAGATCTGGCTAAAATTTGGTACAGAGTTAGATTACTGTCTGAAATAGCACATTGACATTATATGTATATGAGTTGCGGGAAAAATTAAAAATTCCATTCCCAGCAGAGTAAGATTTGGACCACCCTATCTCTTCCCATGCGGTGTCGTACAAGGCGACTAAGGGATAGGGTTGTTTAACATCAGACAGATATATACAGCCCAGATTCAGCCTCAGATGAATGGCTTGAGTCAACAATGGTGCCCAGAGGAAGGCAATAAGCTCACCCCTTATAACTTGGGACTGTTTAATGATTAGTGAAAAAACATAACCCTCCGAGGATAAAGGCGTGATTATATATATATAATGCATGTATGTAATATTATATTGAATGAAAATAGGAAAAAGATCGAGTTATGGCCTTCTACCACATCACACCAGATTTCTATCAAATCAATGATAACCTTTACACCACATTATTGTAGTAACAATATAATGTTTAACAATAATTCACTGTTATCTTATCGCCAACGATTCGATAGTTTGTTTATGAAACAATATAGGTTACTAGGTTTCCATGGGTCATTTGGCTGCGTCAAACAATGTACTTAGGGGTTCATATCGCTTGTAAGTACCAGGTTCGAATCCAGGTCAAGAAAATAATTATTTTGTAATATTTAAGGTCTTGTGTCAGGATATAGTAAACATGATAATTTATAACAGTTGTCACATTGACGTAATCCAACTTCAGTTGATAAGTGTCTAATGGCTCTTTGGGTTGCACATCTACACACACCATTAAATTTTGCCTTTAAAAAAAATATATTACGAACTATTGTTTTGGGGAATGCATTGTACAAACATGACATGATAATGACATGTAACCTACAAAAATGTACAAAACGTATTTTGGAAAATTCGTGTTCAACCTTTTATATTACGGAGAAAGAATACAAGTATCACCTCTCCATCTGAATAGAAAATATGCAGATGATATTACTGCAAGAGAAAAAAAAACCTCGAAATAAAACCCTGTACTAACCCGTCTGGCGAGCGTGGAAAAAGTAGTCCAAATCCTCCCAACATTGGGAGAGGTCTATGTCCAGCAATGGACTCCGATAGGCTAATTGATTGTTTGATAGTCAGACCAGACTGATAGACAGGCCTATACCCGAGATTCCGGCGTAGGATTTAAGTCATATCCCCGGTTCTACAGAGCTGATTCCGATCAGATATTCGTAAAGTTTAAGTAAAGAAGTCGAAATTCGTTTAGCAGTTCTTGCATTCATTGGAAACAAAAAAAAATAAAAAATAAAGATGATGCAGTATTTTCTTTAATATCATTAATGTACAGACACGACCACTAATACAGTTATAAAATATTTATATGTTACATGTACAGCAGCACTAGGTATTAACGTTATAGATAACGATTTGCCGATAGCGAGTTCAGGAAACGAAACGTAAATATTTATACTAATATGCGTCTAAGTAGACTTAAACGAAGTCAGGGTCGAAGTAGCTAATTAAAATTTAACTAATCATGTGTCCCGATTTAAAAAATAGAATTAAGAATAATAGAACAAAAAAGAATATATAGAAACAATAGCCTTTGCCCGCGGCTTCAACCGCATGGATGTCCTATCTCCGGTACTACTCAACCTATTACAAACAAACAAAAGTAAGATTCATCGCATAAGTCTAAGACCTTACACTACCTAACCAAAAAAACTGATCAAAATACGTTCAGCAGTTTTTGCGTCATCGCGAATAAACATTTCCAATGTACAATTAAATAAATAATAGTAAATAGAAGAATAATACATAATTAAGAATATTAAGAGAAATATGAAAGAAAAGAAAAATGTACACATCTAACTGGAAATAAGTTACTCTGCTTTAATCTGTAGAGGTATCAAACACCAAATTCGGTGGCTTTCCATAAAAATGGTAGTAAAACTAAAAAAGAAATAAATGACTGACTATACGAAGAGAGTGACCGAGAAAAGCTTACAGCTCGAAGACCTTGTGAAAAGAAAGAGGAAAAAGAACTAGAAAGTGGATTTTAAGTGAAATTTTAAATTGACATGGTCATTCTCATTAATAGTGTACAACTCACCGGGATATTTACCATGTTTGTTGTTTTTTCACTGATCATGGCGCTGGTGACAGCGCTGAAATATCGATCACTCAGAAAAAACAATAAACATGGTAAATATCCCGCTGAGTTTTACACTATTAATTCGAAGTGAAAACCTCGAATACAACTAGGATTTTACGCTAAGTCGATGATGATCTCTCTTATTCAAGTAGACCTACTGTTTGATGGATAAATAAAAATAAATAAATAAATAAATTATCCAACAACGCTATCTAGACCCATGGTAAGCATAGCTTAACTAGCTTGTAGCTTGTAGAATGCGGATAAACATACTTAGATACTTTCTTTTTGCAAATATATACATATATTACATAGAAACACCCAGACCAATGCAAATATGTATACATATTCATGCATACAAATACTTGTACTGAGCGGGAATCGAACCCGCTCCCCCTGCATAGCAGTCGAATGCTCTACCGCTACGCCACAGAGGTCACAGTTCTGATGTAAGCTGTAGATCAGCAAGAGAGCGATTAGGCTCTCTTGCTCATCCTTTTACAGCCTACATAAGAGCTACATCCATTCAACAGCAGGTCTACTGGTTGGTGACGACGACTTGGATTCCAATGATCTTAATGGACCCTAATTAAGATGATGTTTATGATGATGATAGTAATCTGCACTCTATCTTAATAGATTTTTTGAAAAGTTCGGCTCTATCGGTGAGTAGCAAATATTTAAATAACATATAATTCACTCAGATTGAGAACATAATTTATCTGAATAGGCAAACAATTTTCCCTAATGTAGGCATTTACCCCCTAATATGTGTTGTAATGGTAGTAAGCCGGGTGATTACTTGAATAATCGCGTGCTCAAAGTGTGTGGTGTGTGTGTGTGTGTGAATAAAGTACTCAAAATGATCTTAATTCCCATATGGATATTATTACATTTGCATTAATTACTTAATTTTTACAGTGCTATCACTTTTTACTCTACACTCGTATAACTTCATCTAAATCCTTCAACCGATTGTGATTTTTCTGTAGATTTCTGACTTGAATTTATAGAGTTACCGATTAAGCAGATAAACATGTTACGTTATGTTACAATATACTTGTACCTAGTAATATTTTGATTCAAGCGTTGTCATGTCGGGGGGACCTTGGATCGTTCCGATAATATGACGGAGACCTTAACCAATTGATTAAAAGTAGTCACCCTGGTCTATAGACGTATGCAACACGTTGTGAGAATCTTCTTATGCGCTTTTTGAAGAACCCTATATTGTAGTCGGTTGGAAACACCACAGCTAGTTGAACAACTTCATTTCCTTTCTTTATATAGTTTTAGAAGCAAACAAGCCGCCAGCCTCCGAATGTATGCTATAGGTGGATTACAGTACCCCCTCACTCTCTTCCCATCACAGTTTGGGAGTCACCTCTTCCAAAGACGCAGTCACCTAGAAAATCACTCCTTAATTAATGACCGGCAATATGGCTTCAGGCCGAAACGGTCAACGGGTGATCTTCTAGCATACGTTACCCATCTTTAGGGTGAGGCTATGGACAAGCACGGCGAGTCACTGGCAATTAGTCTTGATATCGCCAAAGCTTGCGATAGAGTCTGGCACAAATCACTTCTTTCCAAGCTACCAGCCTTTGGTCTGCCTCCTAAACTGTGCAACTGGGTTACTAGCTTCCTGCGGTAGCGCCGTATTCGCGTCCTCTGTGATGGACGGGCTTTGGAGTTCTTGCAGGTAAATGCTGGCGTACCGCAGGGTCAACGGTATGCTGTCCACTGGCAGCATACGTTGCTATACAGACGATAGCATCTTACACGGGAGCTATCACGGATGTCCTGCCGAAACAGTCTGATATCACGGAAAAAATATCACGTCATTTTTTCATAATATCCTAGTGTGAGTATATAAGATCAAGGTGCTCATTCGAATTTGATAGCGTGATTAGTAAACTTTAGACGATAATCATGTTTTACTCGCATGATATAGTATATTGATAAGTTACCTATTGATTAGATTATAATTAGAAACGCCTTCGTCATGTTCGTCAGTCTGTCTGTACTCGGGTGCAATACATATATTTTGACAAAACTACTTGACATATTAATGTTTTACGCTTTTTTAGATGTAATAGCTGCAAAATCGTTAGTTTAAATCTATATTTACTGTGCTGTGGAAAATCACCACGGATAACCCTTCGTAGGGATTTTTCGCAGCTCCGGTGGTAGAGCCGGTGGGAGAGATTATGTCGGACTCGAATTGACTAAAATGCATTGACTAAAACGACGCCTGTGAGTCGTTTTTGGTTACCGAAGGTGATATTAACAGGCATATCCCTCAGACCCCGGCCGACCCAGGGCCATCTCTCTCGATCTGGCCCTCTCCTCAAGTTTTTTTTATTTATACCACTTAGTTGGTAGACAAGCACACGGCCCACCTGATGGGAAGCGGTTACCGTGGCCTATGGACGTATGCAACACCAGGGGTGTCACACTCGCGCTGCCGACCGTGAAGAAACCTTCTGATACCTCTCTTGAAGAACTCCATATTGTAGGCGCTTGGGAAAGCCGCAGCAGGGAGGTCATTCCACAGCTTGAGTGTGCGTGGGATGAAGTTTCATAGCATATAGATGGATAGATAGGTACGAAAAATTACTTTCTATCTTATTCTTATTTTTAAAAAATTAGACGTATAAAGTTGTGTATAAAAATGCAACTATATCTCCTTTGTCGTCTGTACATGCAGATATTTTGTATTATTCATTTTAAGGACTCATATGACATAATATACACGGGTATCAACTTAGCATATCTTTACATCGCGTAGTATTATCTTACCCGGACTAGACGACACCAGATAATGTTATCAAAACTTGATGTTACCGGTTTATGTGTGATAAAAACCGCTACAACCATATGACATAACATTGATGACAAGAAATCGCATCACTAATTCCGGAGTTTAACCTCAACGAATAGAAAAATTAGAAGCCATCTGGCAAAGTGAGGTCAAATTGCCTTATCCTAGAGAGAGAGGGATAATTGGCTATTAAACAGTTTCATTACAATTTTAATTTTAGCTATGAAATTAAGTTTTTTATACCTTGTCATTTGAAGAGTGATCATATATAATGATTATAATAACCTGGCCTTTTTTCGACACCTCAATATAACTTCTCCTCGCTTGAAGGTAAGCGGAAGGTAAAGTCTCAGGTGTTTTATAATCGGTTCGTTAACGATGATATCGCTGAACATTTAAACAAATATCGGAAATTTAGAACTGTCCTTCTTTTTAAGTCGGTTTAAAATGGTTGTCTTCAGTTAAACGGCCGTATATAGGAGACTAGCGAGATATAAACAAGTGTGTTGATAAAGAGAGCTAAGTTCTAATGATGCGGCAAAAAAAGAAGTGACGAGCCGTTAAGATAACAATTTGGCAAATATGGAAGTTCAGCCAAACCCTCAGTTAGACTGAAAAAAAAGCAGACACCAGACTACCAAGTTAAAGTTTCATATAAAAACGCTAGGATGAAGATCATTAAACATACATAATCACCACCAAACCGAAAATAAGATAATATGTTAAAGATTGTATGCCCTGCGGGTGCAATGTACCTAAAGTTTTTAGAGGATTTTAAATATCACTTTCAACACACTTGCTCATAAAGTGGCTCTAATTTCACTGCAATTAAGCACACAATGACACTAGTAATCAAACTGTGACTTTCCTTATTCACGAGTGAGTTATAACTTTTTTTTAAACTATATTGATTGAGTTGCTTTCTTAAAAAAGTTTCGATACAAAAAAGATCATGTTCAATAGTGCAAATAAATTAATATACCTACTGTTTACTATTTTTTTGCAACTTTGTATTTAAATAGATAATTTCAACTTGTACGTGTTTAATAAACAAAACTGTCATTAAAAACAGTTCATTGTAATTTTACTAACTGCACATTTACTTACTAATTGTTTCTCTAAATATTTTTTTTATATAATTAGGTACTATATAATAATAGTTCATGAAATTAATGCATAACAAAGGTTCTTAACCCAAATTATGTGCAGTTACATACACTATATTATAAACATAATTTGCGTAAAGTTACAAAATTACATATTCTTAGCGCTGAAAACTATTTACCACCGTATTTACCACAGACTATTTAGAAAAAAATGGAAAAAATGTTTATGTAATTATTTACATTTATTTTGATAGGTACTTTCTGTATGTCAACAATAACATTAAAGTTGTTTTTAAATTTTTATTTTAAATTTCAATATGAAAGTGGATAAAATGATTTTTAGTATTATTATTACTATTATTACACAATTGGTGTTGAATAACGGTGTATGATACACATGTGTATTGATGATTACCATCATCGGCTCTCTTAAGACCTCTCAATGCGGTAATCACCAATTTTACACACTTGTACCATAAATAATACTTTTTCAAGTCTAAGACTATATTAAAAATATTTACATAAACGTTCATTACCTTGTAATAATTACAAGTAGGATAAAATCACTTGTTGATACTTTTTAATTACTTTAAAGAAAACAAAGCATGTTTTTATTCAAGATAGTTGAGCCGCATAGTAACAGCACAGATGTATATATTACAGACAATCCATTTAAAGTTATGAGATAAGAAGATTAATATGAATACAAATGAATCAGAAGCAGAAATTATATATGTATTAAGAAGAATAAATCAGATCATAACATAGAAAGATAAAAAAATCAGAACATAACAATATTAGAAGTAACGATAGAACTGTTAAAATTTACTTTGATTTGAAGAGCAGGGGGAACCCATTAAAAAGATTATTATCATATTATGTCACTATACTAATTTGACATTATCTGCATAAATAGGTTTCATATATTATCGGATACCACATACATTATAAATATGGTGTGCAAATGGTAATGTATCTATTTAAAAAGTGTAAGATAATTGAAAGTAAGTCTGACGAAAATCAAATAATCATGAAATTAATAACAAAGTGACAGAAGAAAGAGAATCACTAGTTATTTAAAAAGCAGTATCTCCTATTTTAATAGGATTTAGACAGTAAACACTATTAAAGGAGATTAGATATCTGGGTTTACATCTACTTGTCCTACTGTTAATCTGTTGGTGTACAATTAAGAATTATCTATCTATCTAATAGTTAATGATAAAGTCTGTGTTTCCTTGGCAACAACAAAATTGGTTAGTTGTGTCTCTATACAGAAAAAAAATATAATTAGTGTAAAATATAAATTGCAATAAAAAAATTATTCTATCATTGAGAAAATCAACGGGATTTTTTTATGATCTATTTACGAATATTTAATTCAATTCAATTACAATACATTTTTAAGTACTCTAGTAGAACCTGTCACAATTAAGATAATTTAAAAAACAAATAAAAAAGAACAAAAATGAAAATAAATACTAAAACAAAATAACAAAAAATGTAAATAAATACTTACCATTGAAAACAAAGCAGCCATTATTCCAAAAATAGAGAACACTTAAAATAACACAATCGATCCGTAAACAATGAATCAAAAAATAATTGAAATGTAAATAACAGATCAATCAGAAAATTGTTACTTTACACGGTGGAGCGTTGAGATACGCGGTTTCACTCCAAATGATAGTTTGCCGAGTAAATATAATTATTTATGTAACACGCTCAACACTGATATATCGAGAACACCATCTTTTAGCGTGCTACAGCAATGATATAGATAATTGAAAATTAGGGTTTCGCATATTGATTAAAAACCTTTTTTACCAATATTAGATTTTCCGTCTATTTGTGTGACGTTGTTCCACCTACCTATCTGTAAATATGGTAAGGATGTAAGTTTAGTATTACTAAAAACAAAATTTAAACTACCGTTGACTCTCTTTTACTTGTAACGAACTGTTGAATCTGTCCCATTGTCAATTAAATTTCTGAAGGTGTACCACAGGGCTCATAAATTGGTACCTTTTGTTAGTTGCCCTGTAATATTATTTTGTATCTATAGATATGAAGTGAATGAGTTTCTTATCAGAATTTTATCATCCAATTATGGGAGACGTCATCTAAAAAAAACACATGCACCAATAGACGATTTAACTTTATTCAAGTTAGTTAAAAGTGAACTGTGAAACAAATGAAAATTGTTTGTTTACAGTCTCTTAATGGCATCATGACGTATCTTTCTATAACTCACCTTACACAACTAACTCTTAGACAAAAGTACATGCTAACTGCGTATCAAAAGTTTTCTTATTCTTTCGAAGATGTCAGTTTCTCAAAATATTTGGTGATTATAGGATAAAATCGAATCATATAGTAAAAAACTGACATTCTGGCTGAAGGCAGCTGTTGGGCTAATGCAGTGCTTACCTACATGTTATAAAAGAATGAATGAAAGAAATAAGTAAAATAAATTTTTTTTGTATATATTTTAGTCAGACCCCCCAACCCATTAAATCAAATCAAAGTTCATTTATTTCAAGTATCAGAGACTCATTACATATTGAAGTTCATATTTCATCTATTATCATTATTATAATACAATACACACAAAATACAGTACACAAATGTCATGAAAACACACCGTCTGTGGGTCGTAGGTTGTAAGGTGAGATTAGCAGAGCAATATCTCTCGCACCTCGGCCGACCCAGGATCATCTCTTTCGAGTTGGCTCTCTTCGAGTGAGGGGACCACAGTGTCCCTTAGGCTTGACGATTTATTTTATTATTCTTTTTGATCTGAATATTTTTATCGAGGGCTCGATGATATCCAAGGCCAGTCGGGGTCTCTGGGATATATTTCCTGCAGCCCACTAGATTCCTCGGCCACGTAATCCGATGTATTAAAACATCGTGCACTTTTAATCGGATAGAGACATCTACATTACCGGCCCTGGTGGCGCTCCCGGGCTGGTAAGTTGAAGTCCGAGGGAGTTAAGGAACGCAAAAAAAGGTCATATATATTTTCTTTATGTTATTGATATTTTCTGTACAAAATAGTTACGACATTACATATCTTGCCTGCGCCGGGCTCCGGTAAAAGGAAAAGGAATAGGACTTAAAAACGCGATCATGGAAGATGACATGCGTGCCAGTCAATGGTCTCACATTATTGCTCAAGACTTTGCAAAGTGGAGAACTAAAAGGGGGAAAGTGGACTTCGGGCACCGAGGTGATGATGATTATTACTGTCGTAAACTGGGTCTTCTCTTCTTTGGTATGTACTTACCACGACAAAACAAAAACATTAATTCTTAAACAAAACAAGCCGCATGCAGTCTTAGCAAGATCAAAAACGTAAATGATTATGAGACTGTGACTCATGTTTTGATTTAATTGTATCTCGATCGAGTGACAAGGAAAGATTATAACAGTGCAACAAATGTCGTTAACCTTTACAATCTGTTATGAGCCTACATATTCAATCTATTCACGATAAGAAAAACGATGTAAACAACATACTAGTTAAACATTACTGTCTTTTATCAAAAGTAATTGTATCATTGAACTTCATACAAAGGGAAATTCCGTGATGCATATTTTGGTGGGTGACTCATGTATATAGTTTTGATACTCCTTCATCCTAGCATTAGTCCTGGTCGCATCCAAAGCTTTTGGGTCCGTTTTTTCTAATCTAAAGGCGGGTTTGGCTAAACTTCGATTTAGCCGTGAAGCGACTACAACTGACTTTCACGAGCTATTGGCGAAATTAAAGCATTGCAATTAGGTTGGTTATTGAACTTCTTAGGGCTGTAACTACTCGTAATGACTCCCATAGATGTTCATATGGCAACCGGGACCGACGGCTTATCGTGCTCAAATTAAGCTGTAAAAGAAAGCGCGTCTCCTGCGTAGCAGTCGCGTTCATTACCGCCTCGCCATAAATGCTGTCACGTTTTTATCCATCGTCAGCGATAATCTCAATTCTATTCAACACTTGTATTCTCGAGTTCTCCGACTACTACTTTCTCTACTCTACTTTCCTTACTCTGGTTTAGCTCGATACCCAGGACAGTACGGAGAAGGTAATGCGTTAGTGTTGAGAGGATATGGCATGCCGTAAAAGCGGCGTAGCGGTAAGACCCATCGTGTGGTCTACACGGCAACCTCTCGTACCGTCTGACACAGATGATTACTGAACACGGGTGCTTCGGGCAGTATCTGTGTCGGATGGAAAAGAAGCCAACATCCGAGTCCCATCATTGCGACGCGAGGGAGGACTCGAGGCTACACACGCTCACGGAGTGCTTGGCGTGAGAAACGCCGAGACAGGAGCTACAGGCACATGCTGTAAGAACGTTTCGAACGATCGAACAAACTCGACAGCTGAATTCCCTTTGAGATTTCAATTTCTCATACTGTAAATTTGGTCAGCTCAAGTCGATAGTGATGTATGTTTATGTGCCCGATAACGTGATGTCACAAAATTTACAGTAAATCATCGATCGCTCGAAACGTTCTTACAACATGTGCCTGCTGGTGGCGGCACTGGGAGGAGGAGTTTGTTTGTTTGCTGCTTGTGCGGCCGGCGCCTGTTTCTGCGAGCAAGTAATACTCGTAAAGGAGAAGGTGGGGCGGAAGTGGCAGCGGGAGCAGGAATCACAACGCCTATAACTACTACTTTACTTGTACAATATAGTTTGAAAATTTGTTGAGAAAAAATCTCCGTAAAAGTTAATTTACAGATATTTGGAAATGTTGCTGCCGCCGCCTCCTTCTGCGAGCAAGTAATGCTCGTGAAGGAGGCTGAGGAGCGGGAACGTAGGAGACTTACCAACCGCGCAGACGAGCGGAGGCTACTCAGCGCAGGCCTGGGGGTGACTGGTGGAGTCAGTCATCACCTTAGCAGAAGCAGGCCGCAGCGATGCGTGCCTCCCCATACCCGGGGACTTAATGAGGACGTTACGCACGATAAAAGCAAAGATATTTGGATATGTTTACAAAATGTAACTTGTTTTTTTTGGCTGAAATTTGGATTTACATCGATAGAGTTTAATTCTAATGTGCGTATCAAGCTATGGAACCCTTGGTAAGCACCCAAGGGTTCCGCATAAAATTAAACTAAAGCCATGGAGAAAGACTTACTTAATCACATTCTGTCCTCCGTGACTAGAGCACACGCTTCATGCACACCTAATAGATAGCAGGGCTCTTTTATTCTTTTTAGGTACAGTGAACAGCGATTGATCTTGACTAGCAAAGTAGCTCCTTATACCTAATTAATGTTAATACCAAACTTTTTTGTTTAAATTGTACTATCCTTTGAACTAAATGTATGTAGCATGGGAATGAGGTGCTATATGAGAATTGTTATTATAACATTGATGAATTTTTGAATGATACATTATAATATAAGCATGAGGTCATTGACTTTGCGCTTTCTGACCATAATGCTCAGTTACTCCATATTCCAGTAAAAGCAAAATGTGAACTTAGGTATTGGTATGTTGAAAAGCGTGATTATCATAAAGATAACATTCACAAATTTATCGAATGTATTAATAATGTCTTTGAGAGTGAGGATCCAAACACAGCCTTTACAGAATTTTATGAATTGTTTAAACTTTTTTACTATCCTTGCTTCCCAGTAGTGAAGATCAAAATACATACAAAAACCAAGCCTAAATGGATCACCAAAGGAATAAAACTTTGCTGTAAAAGAAAAAGGCATCTTTTGTGGCAATATCGTAATAATCGTACTGAGCGTAATAAAAAAAGATTTACTGACTTAAAGTCCAGGTTAGACCGAATAATCAAATTTACACAGAAAGCCCAGAATGACAATTTTATAAATAAGTCAAGGAATAAATGTAGAGCCACTTGGATCATCATAAAAAACAATACATTTAATGTACCTAAAGAACAAATTGACTACATTGTAGCTAATAATAAAGTTATCAGTGATCATTCCGAATTAGCTAATGTCTTTAATAAATTTTATATAAACCAAGTAACTAAACTAAACCCTAACGCAACACCTTTGTGTTGCGTTAGGGTTTAGTTTAGTTACCCTAGCAATAATCTTAACTCCTTATTTATGTCTGCATCTTTACCATCTGACATACATAAAATAATAATGAATCTCAAATCAACAAACAGCACAGGCTACGATGACATATCTGTTAAAATATTAAAACACGTATCTATGAAATTGTCTTTTGTGTTAAGCCATATAATTAATCTGTGCATATTTCATGGCGTGTTTCCGACAGAACTTAAAGTAACTGTTATAAGACCGCTATTTAAGAAGGACAATAAATACGATATGAACGGCCACAGGCCTATTGCTTTAGTTCCTGTTATATCCAAAATATTTGAAAAGTAATTTATCAGTCTGTGTATAATTATTTTGAAAACAAAAACATATTAGTTGACGAACAATCAGGTTTTAGAAAAAATAAAGACATAAATATTGCTATTTATAAATTTCTCTGAACAATAATGACTGAAATAGACAATAAAAACCAAGCCTGCGCTCTATACATGGACTTATCAAAGGCATTCGACTATGCAGATCATGAAATTTTACTGAGCAAACTGAATTCCTATGGTGTTAGGGGCAACATATTAGATTTAATAAAATCGTATCTTAGCGATCGAAAGCAGTCCACTCAAATCTCCAAGTTATGTTCTATTAGAAAAACAATAGTAAATTACTTTTCTGAGCAACAGACCGTTATGTTTGGTGTCCCACAGGGTATCGTGTTGGGGCCACTGTTGTTTACAATCTATATTAATGATTTTCCTAAGATAATGCAGCATGAAACTGTACTTTTTGCCGATGACAGCACGATTTTATTCAAAGGCAAAAGTATACAAGAGACTGAGCATGAAATAAATGACACTTTGACTATCAGTATAGGTTGGTTAACTTAGAATAACTTAAAACTAAACATTAATAAAACTAGTATTATGACATTTAGCAATAGGGTCAACAAACTTATGAACTTAAATATACAATATGACAATAAGAACATAAAACAGGTTCAAAGAGCAAAATTTTTAGGTTTGAACATTGACGAAAATTTGAATTGGAAGAGTCACATTGAGGGTCTGTGTTTGAAGTTGAACCAGTATTCATATGCTCTTTATAAATTGTCCAAAACTGACTGCTTATCATGGATTTGTCGCACCAAATATAAAATATGGCAAAATTTTCTGGGGAAACTCTACTGATGTGGAATATGCGTTTAAAGCGCTAAAGAAATGCATAAGGGCCATCTGCAATATAAAAACTATTGATAGCTGTCGTCCCTTTTTCATTAAATTAAACATTTTGACTCTCCCCTGTGTGTACATCTTAGAGACAGTTATCTTTGTAAAAAAGAATATTGATTTGTATTGGCTCCTAGAATATTTAATCACCTACCAAAGACAATTCTTGAAGAGCCTTGTATTGACGTTGCAAAAAAGTTACTTAAAAAATGTTACTAGAGAAATGTTTCTACTCTGTGCATGATTATTTGAATGATTGTAATTTGAACTACCACGTATATAAGTTATAATTTATTTCTCATAAAAACATAAAGTTCACTTAAAATTAGATTTACAATAATTTAGAAATTAGAGTACGCCAATATATAAAAATTTATTATTACATTATACAATTAAAATATTGTCCACATTTTTGTACAGTCAGAGTGACAGTCTAATCTATTAACCCGCCCCTCATCGTACCTGGTGCAAAGGTACCCATGACACTGGCGGCATTGCCCCGTTGAACAGCTATGGCCAACCGTTGCCCCAGGTACGAGCCGGAGCGGGAGTCACCGGTTTTGTCCCTCAACCTGCGCCCTAATTCGCTCACCAGATTCTTGGCGTCGGTACCCCAACTACCCATTGTCTCGACCGCAAAGGGATGATTAATATGTTAATTTATTTGCTGTTAATGTGTTACATTTAAATTTCTTAACTTTAACGTTAAAATATTGCATGCCGCAAGGCTAAATACAGTGTTACCTTAATTTAAGAACATGACATCCTATACCTACCCGTATTTGCAATTTATGTTAATAAATAAATAAATAAATACTAATATCAAATATGAATTATTTTGAATTGTCTTGCACGTATGGTATAATTATTGTAAAATTACAATATAAAATCAAATTGTAAAATTTGTACACCACAACTGGCAGAATATGAGATCCGACATTGTAATTTAAATATCACTATTTTTTTTATACCACTTAGGTGGTAGACAAGCACACGGTCCACCTGATGGAAAGTAGTTACCGTAGCCTCTGGACGTGTGCAAAACCAAGGGAGTCACACTCGCGCTGCCAACTACAAGGTTGCAGCCAGCCTGCTAGCCTGCCAGCACAGTGAGTTACTATGTCGTCAGTGTAATAGACGAAGCAGGACAAGCTTATGATCTTCTTACTGACAGCACAAAAACTCTCTAGTGAGCTCTGGCTACTCTACTCACCGCCGGGAACACAACACAAGGTTATTATAGCCGCGGTATTCTATAGGACGGAGGTACTTCCTCAGTCAGACTGCTTAATTGGACGGAAATACGGTCGTGTACCTAACTCCAAGAAACTATTGTATCATATTCATCAAATAAAGAACTTTGAACTTTGAACCAAATATCAGAGTTAATCAGTCAAGGGATTAAGATCATTTTGAGTACTTAACGAGTCAAGTTCGATTTGATACTGGCTAAGAACTAGTTGATATTATTCATACATAATTCTCATCATATAATCACTCCTTTATCCCCGGAGGGCTAGGCAGAGGTGAATTAACACCCTCATTTCACTAATCATTGTGTTCGGTCCCACATTATAGTGGGTAAACCTATTGCCGAATTTCGGGCACTTTTGTTGAGTCGATGCATGATTTTGAGGCGGAGTCTGGGTAGTATTGTATATATCTGTCTGATGTTAAACAGCCCTATCCCTTCGCCACCTTGTACGACACCACATGGAAAGAGATGGGATGGCCCAAATTCTACTCTGCCGAGAACTAAGCAATTTTACATAATTCGTATATTCGCTCACATAGTTCTAAAAAGTAATGCCTACATTATTCCTAGAAAACGAATCTAAAATATTACATACGGAACCAGAAAACATCTTCAAACAACAATATTAAGCAGCTTTAGATCTCTACCAATAAGTGACTTTTTTACATCATACAGATATTAATTAATTAGCTGTTAATTAGACTAGGTACATAATGAAACACCGCAATCACAGCAATTACGCAATATCTTAATATATTAAAACCATTATTAAAATAAATTTAAATGTTACTCAATGACATGACATGGCCATTCATTACTCGCTAAATGCGTACTTTACAATCTACAGAGTGATTGAATTTAATACAAAACCCCTTTAGAAAAGTGGCAATTCGTGAGCCAATGTGTTTTAAAATAGTTTTTTTTTATACCACTTAGGTGGCAGACAAACACACGGCCCACCTGATAGATAGTAGTTACCGTGGCCTATGGACGTGTGCAAAACCAAGAGAGTCACACACGCGCTGCCAACCCTGTAAACGCAGAGAGTTTCTGTGCCGTCAGTGTAAAAGTCAAAGCAGAACAAGCTTTTGGTCTTCCCACTGACAGCACAAAAACTCTTCAGTGAGCTCTGGTTACCCTACTCATCCCTGGGAACACAACACGAAGTTATTAGGGCCGCGGTATTCTGTAGGGTTGTGAATGATAAATGTATAGAATTGACAAGGATTTTGTCAAGGATGACAGTCGTCAACATAACATAAACTCACGCCTATATCCCCGAAGGGGTAGGCAGAGGTGGGCTAGCACCCACATTTCGCCAGTTTATGTTTAGGCCCCAGGCGAGAATATTGCCATTAACCGGGCACTTATAAACCTACGATAAATACACACATAACTTCGAAAAGCATCAAAAAGTCATTGGTGTGTGCCATGGTAAAACCTGGGATTAAACCCGAGACCTCGTCTCAGCAGTCCATTATCCATACCACTAGGCTACCGCTGTACTTATCAACGTGTTTCATAAACGTCAAAATATGTCTTAATTCCATATATCTATCATTCTATCTTCCAGGGCCCTGATTCTATAAGTTTATGTCATAACAATACTGTCAAACCATTGACACTGCAAAAAATACCACTTAAATTTCAGCCTTTATTGATATTTATTGATTCGACGTCCTCTGTGGCGTAGCGGTAGAACATTCGAGCAGCAGGTGGCGCTCGATTCCCGCTCAGTGAAAATATTTGTATGCACAAATATGTATATTTTTCATTGGTCTGGGTGTTTCTATGTATAAGATGTATGTATGGACAAAAAAAAGTAGGGTATGTTTATCCGCATTCTAGATTCCGTAACACAAGCTAGTTAAGGAATGCTTACCATGGGTCTAGATAGCATTGAATAGAAAACTGGGAAAAATTGAACACAAAACTTTGTGCACCTTCCTTTTATATAATTATCTCTGCAGCACAGTAAGGCATTTTCTAACAGCCATGTTAGAAATTGCCTGTGGCATTAAGTCTGCTTTTGTACAATCTTTGTATTTTGTGCAAAAAGTTTAAATAAAATAAAATTAAAAAAAAGTTACAGAATATGCTTAAAGTTCAAAATGAAATGAAAAAAAGTTAAACATTTTTCATACACTCTACAAAATGCCATTTAATTTTAGACTTCAAAAACCTGACGACAAGGTCTTAAATTTAATGTCATTTTTTGCAGTGTTGGTGTCGGTTAACAGAATCGGGGCCTAGTACGATACAATACACTGCTCAACGAATTGCCACTTGTCTAGGAGGTCCGATATTTAAATGCCTTATTATACCCATTCGCTCCGAAGGATCCAGAGCCGATATTAGACATTATCAGATAGCTAATTATATAAATGTATTTCGTAATTTTGTTTATACTTCAAAAACTCAAAAAATTTCGCACCGCGGTATACAAACCGCTTCAAAGGTATGCATTGCGCATTGCATGCCTTTGAAGCGGTTTGTAAAAAACATAACATATTTAAACAGGGTGGAAAAATAAGTCAGGTCCTGGAGGGAAACTACTTTAAATACTTTTTTTTTGGTGCAAAATAACCCCACCACCGGAGCCAATGGGAGAGGTTACGTCGGACTCGAACCAACTAAAACGAACGACGCCTGTGGATTTTGGTTGCCGAACAATGCGATGTCCGTGCGGTACTGCAATAATTGTAAATAAAGTGCTTGCACACAGCGGTGTCTTCTCTATAAGACACAAATTTGCTACAGCGTGAAAAAGCATCTGATGAGGCCGCTAAGCTGAATACCACCATTGTAATATTACTTGGGTTTTTTTTTATATATAGGACACGCCAACTTGACCTCACCTCGCCTGATGGTAAGCTAAAGGCACAGTCTCAGGAAAGAGGGTCACCATTACAGACACTAAGTGTTACAATGGTGGCACTCAGGCAGTTGGCAGCCTCATCAGATGCTTTTTCGCACCCCGCTTAAAGACCCCAGGACTGTAGGAAGAAGGAAACACGTATGCTGGTAATGAATTCCAGGTCTTGGTGGTGCGGCAAAGAAAAGAGTCTCCGAACCGCTTGGTTCTTGCTCGTATATTCTGCACAGTGTGAGGGTGACATCTAAGGCCTGCACGTGTTGTCCTATGTAGGAAAAGAGATGGTGGGATTAGTTGGAAGAGCTCATCAGAACACTCACCATGGTAGAGACGGTAAAATACAGCCAAGGAAGCAGTATCTCTACGCATCTGCAAAAGCTCGAGGGTGTTCGTGACCTCAAGGTTCCCAATAATTCGGACCGCGCGTAGCTGCAACCTGTCGAGAGCATCTAGTAGGTATTTCGCGGAGCCATCCCAGAGATGCGAGCAGTATTCCACGCAGGAGCGAATTTGTGTCTTATAAAGAAGACACCGCTGCTCCGGCGTGAAAAAACGTCTCACTTTGTTCAGGAGTCCGAGTTTCCGCGAGGCTGTTTTGATGATGCTCTCGATGTAATTTCTGTTATTCAGTTTGCAGCGAATATCCATGCCTAGGATATTGAGATTGTCCTGCAGTGGCAGTGGCGTGTTCTGAAGAGTGGGAAGGGGAAGGAAAGAAGATACCTTTGCTGTGAACGCACAAGCCTGCGTCTTCTTGGCATTGAACTCGACCATGCTTTCAGAGCTCCATTGAGAAATGTGATTCAAGATCCCGTCCAGTTCAGTGACAAGAAGCTGTCTTTTTTCCGCGATATCAGACTGTTTGGCCGCAGGTTGTCCGTGATAACTCCCGTGTAAGGTGCTATCGTCTGCATAGCAATGTATGCTGCCAGTGGACAGCATATCGTTGATATGCAGAAGAAAGAGAGCGGGAGATAATACAGACCCCTGCGGTACGCCAGCATTTATCTGCAAGAACTCCAGTTGCACATTCTAGGAGGCAGATAAAAGGCTGGTAGCTTGGAGAGAAGCGATTTGTGCCAGACTCTATCGAAAGCTTTGGCGATATCAAGACTAATTGCCAGTGACTCGCCGTGCTTGTCCATAGCCTCACCCCAAAGATGGGTAACGTATGCTAGAAGATCACCCGTTGACCGTTTCGGCCCGAAGCCATATTGCCGGTCACTAATAAAGGAGTGATCCTCTAGGTGACGCATGAGTTGTTTGTTAATGATGTGCTCGAAGTCCTTGCACAGCACTGAGGTGATAGTTGGCTGGCTCTGAGCGATCCCCCTTCTTGGGGATCGGCTGTACATTAGCCTCTCTCCAAGACGAAGGCACTGTACCCGAGCTGTAGGACAGTCGGTACAGCCGCGTAAGCATTGGAGACAACTCCACTGCACATTTTTGTAAAACCACCGCTGGAATACCATTCGGGCCACTGGCTTTCCGAACATCGAGTGATTGAAGTACCGCACGGACATCGCATTGCCTGATACGTATTTCAGGCATTACGTGGTCACCATTGGGTAGTGTCGGCGGCTGTATACCGCAATCATCGACTCGGGAATTGGCCGCAAAGAGATTTACTAGCATATGGGCTTTCTCTTGCGGTCCATGGGCCAGGGATCCATCAGGGTAGCGCAGCGGTGGCAGCGATGGCTGACAGAAGTTGGCCTGCACGGCTTTGGCCAGCCGCCAGTATCCACGGCTGCCCGTAGGATGTGCCAAGCCGTGCAATGCGCAGGGCATCCGCTCTGACGTAAGCCCTCTTGCAGACCTTTGTGGCTCTGTTGTACGCCGCCTTGAAGTGGCCCACATTGGGATCGTGCGTGGCACGCGCCCTTACCCAAGTGCGATACACGGACTACTTTTGATCAACAGCCCTCGCACACTTGCGACCGAACCAAGGGCGCACTCCTCGGGCACCGGTGACATCAGTGTACGGGATATAGTATTCCATACCCAGACCGATCTCACCGGCAACAGCAGTAGCACAATCCGAGGGTTTCTTACCTTCAAAGCAGCGTTCAACCCACGGGATGGACGCAAAATAGTTGCGCAGCCCATCCCAATCTGCTGACGAGTAGTGCCAGAGACGCCGCTTCCCCTGCACGGGTCGTGAGGGCGCTATAATTGGCACCTTGGAGCAGACCAGACAGTGGTCGGAATTGCCTAAAGCGGCCTGTACCGAAACACTGTACAGGTCTGGGTGACTCGTCAGCAGAAGGTCTAGCAGAGAGGGTGCTAGGCCCGACCTTCTTGGTATTCTAGTGACCTCGTGTACCAATTGGGTCAGGCCATGCGCTTGAGCAAATGCATGGGCGGCTCTTCCCGCTTGGTCCGTTTTGGCGGAGCCCAACCAGGTTTCGTGGTGGGCGTTAACGTCCCCCAAAAATACCACTTCGGCGTTCGGAAACCGTTCCTGCCCATCATCTGCCGCCTGATTCAGATATTCAAAGAGTCGAGTTGTCTCAGCATCTCCTGTATGGGAACGGTAGAGGCACACATAGATCTGATTCGTAGAGCCATGGTCTACGTGTCCTCAAGGCAGTGCAAACGGCGACAACAAACATCCGCCCTAACAAACACGCACACTCGGGCTTTTGCACGGAAATTTTCCTCGATAATATAGCCGGGGTAAAGCAAGTAGGTCGTGTCATCAGGGCGGCCTATTTGTGTCTGCGTGAGAAAGAGCATATCTGGTTTCACCGTCTCAAGGTGTTGGTGGACGGTGTTGAGGTTCGCCAACCGGCACGACGAGCCATACCGGGATTATGCGCGGTCTGGTGAGGCAGCCTTCCAAGGTGGTTAGTCCCAGTTGGGCCTCTGTACTATACCGCAGGCGGCCAGCGGCACCACCGTTTCTACGGGTCTCCCTGACTGGCGCGTCGCCCCGCACCATCCTCACTAGACTACGCCAAAACCCACTGGTCCCACTAGTGCTGCGACCACCAGCACCTCTGCCCGGCTATACATTTGCTGATCCCCAATCCAACCGAAATTGAATTACTATGAAGGGTATTTCGCAATATTGCACGGTGGTACCAACCCAAATTTGTGACAAATTTGTGCCATCTGTAAAGGTGACCCTCTTTCCTAAGACTTTGCCTTTTACTTACCATCAGGCGAGGTGAAGTCAAGTTGGCGTGTCCTATATTTAAAAAAAACTGTTGACCAAACAGATCAAAAGTAAGGAGTCGCCGCCGGTAAAGTGCTGTTAACATTCTTCTAATCGTTTCCTTTGATGGGCAACAACAAACTAAAAGTAACAGTTCTATCTGTATAAGTAAATTATATGCCATAGCCTTCACGATAGATAAAGAGAAATAAAATGAACTTATTCCAGAGCATAAATGAGAGTAGAAAATAAAATACAAGGAGACTTCAATTACGATTGTTGCAGAATCCAAGTTCCGGTTATAAAGAAAATAATGTATGATCTTAAATTAAGAATTTTTAGGGTCAATTAGTAAATAACCTCGAATAATTCTTTCAAAGGTTATCAAATATACAATTGTGATTGTCAAAGTCAGAAAATATCTGACCTTCGTTATCATTATTTTTGCGTTTCGTATGGATACACAAAAATTTATTTTCCAATACATTACAGTCCGCGAGTCCTTTAAGCGCGGCGTGAAAAAGCGTCTGATGAGGCCGCCAAGCTGTGTGCCACCATTGTAACATTACTTAGTGTCTGTAATCGTGGCCCTCTTTTCTGAGACTTTGTCTTTAGCTTACCATCAGGCGAGGCGTAGTCAAGTTGGCGTGTACTAGATAAAAAAAATTATGTAAAAGGCATGCCTTCGTGTTTGATAATGATCTAATGCCACGTCTGTGAATATTTTTTTTATACCACTTAGTTGGCAGACAAGCACACAGCCCACCAGATGAGAAGCGGTTACCGTGACCTATGGACGTATGCAACATCAAGGGTGTCACACTTGCGCTGCCGACCATGAAGAAACCTTCTGATGCCCCTCTTGAAGAACCAAATATTGTAGACGCTGTGTGCGTGGGATGAAGTCTTTCATACCGTACAGTACGCACCGTCTTAGGTCGCAATTATATTCCTACACAACACAGCAAGTATATTCCTGCGTAAGACCACATGATAAAGTCACAAAGAACACAAATAGTGTTCTTTAATCATTTTTCGAATATGGCCAGGGATTTGTGCACGTCTAATATTCAGAGGCAACGCATTCCACAACCGCACAGCCTGGACTGTGAAGGGCTTGTCAAAAAAGATTGTGGAATGAGAGGGCGTGGACAATTGCAATGTTACTGACGACCTCAAGGGTCTTGAATATCTTGTCTTGAATATGCTATCCTCCAAAGACACGCAAGAAACGTGTACTCCAAGTAAAGAAAACACATTTTAGGTCTAAAATATATGTCTCGAGGTATATTTGAGTTAATTTACCCGACATAGCCACGTGGTTCCCGGCAGAGTAGAATTTGTATCACCGCATCTCTTGCCATGCGGTATCGTATAAGGCGATCATAGGATAGAGTTGTTTAACATCAGACAGATATATACAGTCCAGACTTAGTCTCAGATGCATGGCTCGATTCAACAACAGTGACCGAAATACAGTAATAGGCTCAACACCTTTTTTTTTTTTATACCACTTAGTTGGCAGACAAGCACACGGCCCACCTGATGGAAAGTGGTTACCGTGACCTATGGACGTCTGTAACACCAGAGGAGTCACAGTCGCGCTGCCAACCCTGTAAGTACAGAGTTTCTGTGCCGTCAGTAGAAGACAATGCAGCACAAGCCTTTAGTCTTCCCACTGACAGCACAAATTCTCCAGTGAGCTCTGGCTACCCTACTCACCGCTGGGAACACAACACGTAGTTATTATAGCCGCGGTATTCTGTAGGGCGGAGGTACTACCCCAGTCGGACTGCTCAATCGGGCGGTAATACCGCCGTGTCCTACCTCCAAAATATTATATTATATGGTGAACTGTGGGTGTTAATTCACCTTTGCCTAACCCTCCGGCGATAAAGGCGTGATTATGTGTATGTATGTATTTAAATATTCGATTGCAGCAACTTACCTAGTTCGATAACGTGCCGAATTACACGTCGTTTATTTTTAAAACTAATTACAACGACGAATATAACAAATATTTACTTACCAAAGGTAGATAGTGATTAATTTTATGTCAATATTGTTTCAAAGAAATTGATTGGAAATCTTCAACTAAATGTACTCATATGTAAAAAACAACATAAAACATTATGCTTATCTATATGCTTATATAAAATCCTTTGTCCTGAATGAGTGGGGTATCAACGCACAGAATAAAACCGATGATCAGAGAAACCTGAAACTTGAAGGGTGCGTTCTTTGTATGACATATAAAAGAATTTTCGGAAATTTCACCCTTAAGGGGTGAAAAATGGGTCAAAGTTTGTATGGGACAAAGTGATTCCCTTAACGTTATGGAAAGTTTACTACCTGAAAACTACAAGGGTATTAAGTATTATTTTCTTCGCAAGTGTGTTGAATAACGTCGTATAATTTAATGTGTATCGATGATTACCATCTTCGGCCCTCTTAAGAAGTCTCACCTGTCGGCTTGGGTCTCAATAGCGCCTTAGAGGTAATCACCAACTTTACGTGATCGTACCATAATAAACTATTGCGCGCTAGTACACCACTGGCAAAACATGCATGTTCAATTTGTAAACTAATTATAACTTATCTATATCATGTTTTTATGCAATTATAATTTGAACTGTTAAATATTCCACAACATTCCACACAACGCTATCTAGACCCATGGTAAGCATAGTTCAGCTAGCTTGTGTTATGGAATATAGAATGCGGATAAACATACTCAGATACTATTTTTTTGTAAATACATACACATCATACATAGAAACACCCAGACCAATGCAAATTTACATATTTATGCATACAAATATTTGCACTAAGCGGGAATTAAACCCGCGTCTCCTGCGTAGCAGTCTAACTTTCTACCGGTACGCCACAGAGGCTGTCAAACTAAGGAACATTATAATGTATAGGTCAGAGGTGAGTAGAGTAGCCAGCGCTCACTGGAGAGTTTTTGTGCTGTCAGTGGGAAGACTAAAAGCTTGTCCTTATTGTGTATTCTGCACAGACGGCATATTAATTCTCTGTTCTTACAGGGTCGGCAGCACGAAATTGACTCCCCTGGCGGGTGCATACGGTGATAGTTCACGGTAACCACTTTTTATCAGATAGGCCGTGTACTAATCTGCCACCTAAGTTCAATAAAAGGATGAATTTTTTAGAACCCTTTCTCAGCGCTTGCCTAAGCCATTAAAATAGTCTGTCTAATTTCGTAGTTCTCAGTAGTTTAGCCCTGCATGTACTTATTAGTCAGTAGTCTAATTTAAAATACTCGTAGTTAAAACAAGGAATTATTTTAACAAAGAGGTTCGAATTACAGAGGTGAACATTAATTTATTAATCTTTTCCGTACGTAATTTTTCTTTTGTTTATTTTAGTTAGAGATGTCAATATCCAGTAGAGTACTGTGATGAGTTAATTGAATGATTGACAGTTGTGCTTCCTACCTATCATGACTTACGGTGCCGAAATATGGACCCTGACAGTGGAGTTAGTCCACGACCTAAAAGTTGCGCAGTGGGCTATGGAGCGAGCTATGCCAGGAGTCTCTTTGAAGGATTGAATTCGCAATGAGGTGAGGTCAGCCTACAAATAACCGATATGATAGAATACGCAAGATGAAGTAGTAGTGTTGTGTGTACATATGTACAGTACGGGTACGTGTATAATGTACTTTGTTTTTTGTTTTTTTTCTTTTAATAGGAATAATGGCAAGCTACCTGGTTTGTTTAGGCTACAGTTGAAAACCAGCGCTGCAGATTGTGCCTAATCTGTAGCATCAGCTGAACTGCGGCCTTTTAAACACACACTCCACACTGACACCTGGTATTAATGGCATTACTATTTTTTTGTGTGTGTTTAATAAACGTATTTTCCTTCTTTCTTTCTTTCTAGTGGGCTAGCCACATTTGTTGAAGGACAGCTGGCCGTTTGGGCAAACGAGTTCTAGAGTGGAGACCGCGAGAAGGCAAACAGGACATCCCCTAGCCAGGTGGACTGATGACCTACAATTATAGATGGTGGGACAGGCTGAATCGGGAGGATTAGGTACATGGAAGCCTGGTATTACTAAACTTTTTTTTTAACATTCACGCGCGTATTCACGCGGTTCCCGGCAGAGTAGTACTTGGGTTCATCTCTTTCCATGCGGTGTCGTACAAGGCGACTAACGGCCGCTTACAATATTCGATCGTCAATCTAAGATAATTTTCAATCCCGATTTTTGACAAAACGATCGGACGACGCAGAATCGCTATTTTAATATGTCTATCTCACCACTAACAAAAGAAGGTATCGGTTCTAAATCACCACCCTCTTACACGATTTGGTTTAAGCATGTTCAGTAAAACACGTTTTATCACAAAATTCAATTGTTATTTGTTTGTTTAAATTATCAATCTTGGCTTACGAAATTTGGGTTGAGATTGCATATAGAAAGCGGATATATATACGAACCCTTTCACCGTTTAAGCAAGCGTGATTGAAGCGTGATTCCCGGCACAGTAGAATTTGGACCACCCCATCTCTTCCCAAGCGGTGTCGTGCAAGGGGACTAAGCGATAGGGCCGTTTAGCATCAGACAGATATACACAAACACTGTCCAGACTCAGCCTCAGACGCATGGCCCTTATTACGTGGGACCAAATACAATGATTGGTGAAATGTTGGTGTTAATTCACCTCTGTCTACAGATCAGACTAGAACCTTCCCTTACAGGGGGAATATTCTGACTAACTGGCTGATGGAGAATATTTGTAAAAGATATTTCTAAAAGCTCGAAACGTGGCTCAGCAGCGTGGGTCAGAAGTGGAGGGCGAGATCGAGAGAGATTACCCTGGGTAAAAAAAAAGTAGCATGGGTCCGAGCACTCCACCTGAACATAAAACTTTTCCGATTTGATTAGTTTACACACTATCGAACCATCGCCGCGAGCAAGGTGGCGAGCGTGAGAACTCTCACTCCCAAGGCCGCCACCAGCTCCCATCTTGGCATCTCTCACCCGACACTTAGTAAGCGTGTGAAGCTTCGAGGATTTGACGTTTATAACATACGTTGACAACCGTTATACATGTCAAATTCCATACATTAATTGTATTTATTTCATACACATTGTGATAAAATATTTTTCTTTCTTTAATCATTATATTCTGCAATACGACTCCCAACAAATTGCCACAGATCCATCATTGACTGATCAAATCTTTTTATTGGTTTTTTGGTTGATACTGTTCAATGTGACTAGACTTTTGCTCTGTTCTCTCATCGGCAATATCAGCGCACGCGCACGGCGGGTCGACGTACTTATCTCAGAACCGGAGACGAGACTCATTTTGCGCTCCGTGACCTTAGAGGTGTCATGTGATCCATTTACCGATAGGTACTGCGTTTTGGTTCAACACTAGTATGGTGCGTGATTTAATCATGGCGAAAAATAAAAAGATAAACGTGGAAACGTGGCAAAAGATAGACCCATGGAAAGTGCTACACTTTCCATGGGTCTAGGTAGCGTTAACCATAATCTCCGGTGAAGAGGGCTCCCACACCCGAGAAGAGGGCCAGACCGTGAAAGATGGCCCTGGGTCGGCCGGGGTGCGAGGGATATGCCTATCAACCTCACCTTCGGCAACCAAAACGACCCACAGGCGGCGTGCGTTTTAATCGGTTTGACTCCGACATAACCTCCTCCAGCGGCTCCGGTGGGGAGGTATGCGTGGGGATATTGCGCACGTTAAAAAAAAATGCTTGACCAGCTTGTGTTATGGAATCGAGAATGTGGATAAATATACATGATATTTTTTTTTGTAAATACATTTTTTATACAACTTAGGTGGCAGACAAGCACACGGTCCACTTGATGGAAAGTGGTTACCGTGACCTATGAACGTATGTAACACCAGTGTAGTCACATCAGTGTAGTCACACCCTGTAAGAACAGAGATTTTATGTGCCTTCAGTGCAGAACACAAAATCAGGACAAGACTTTGATCTTCCCACTGACAGCACAAAAACTCTCCAGTGAGCTCTGGCTACCCTAGTCACCGCTGGGAACACAACACGAGGTTATTATAGCCGCATATTCTGCAGGGTGGAAGTACTACCCCAGTCGGACTGCTCAATTCGGACGGGAATACCGTCGTGTCCTACCTCCTTCAGATTCTGTAGGGTGGAGGTACTAAAATAATAATAATAATAATACATGTTATACATAGAAACATCTAGACCAATGCAAATATGCATACAAAACATTGGCACTGAACCCGCGCTCCTTGTGTAGAAGTCGAACATTCTACCACCAAACCACAAGGACCGTGTGCGGCTTAATATTGGCTTGTTCCATTTTCGTACCACAAAAGTCATACTGTTTTGAAATTGATTAAGTCATACCGATTTTTTATTGCATGTATAAATAAATCGTTTGTCCTGGTTCGGACATGTAATGCATGGAGATGAAAGTAATGTTCGGACATGTAATGCATAGAGATGAAAGTAATGTTCGGACATGTAATGCATAGAGATGAAAGTAATGTTCGGACATGTAATGCATAGAGATGAAAGTAATGTTCGGACATGTAATGCATAGAGATGAAAGTAATGTTCAGACATGTAATGCATAGAGATGAAAGTAATGTTCGGACATGTAATGCATAGAGATGAAAGTAATGTTCGGACATGTAATGAATACAGATGAAAGTAATGTTCGGACATGTAATGAATACAGATGAAAGTAATGTTTGGACATGTAATGCATAGAGATGAAAGTAATGTTCGGACATGTAATGCATAGAGATGAAAGTAATGTTCGGACATGTAATGCATAGAGATGAAAGTAATCTATTTAAAACTAACTATGGAAGTGGATGGCTACAAGGGGAGAGGGAGACCTAAAATGATGTGAATGGACTGTGTGAATGATGATATGGTTAAGAAGGGAGCGAATGTTGAGATGACTGCAATTAGAGATGAATGGAAAAATCGCACTGCGCTTGTCCAATGTTGGTTGCCGAAGGTAAGGTTGACAGGCATATCCCTCGCACCCCGGCTGACCCAGGACCATCTCTCTCTATCTGGCCTTCCTCAGGTGCGGGGGCCATAGGGTCCCCAACTCATCCCCGAAAACGAGGAGACGCATAACGCGCGCCTCCGCCGCGGTCTGCTGCTGCTAGAGTAACGTAACTTTTTATATTTAATCTACATTTTCATGTACACAAGACTTTGCCTCTCATGTTGCAATTCCTCTGTGCACTCCCGGGTTTGCTGGAAGAGAACTCAACTTTGAGTTAAGCTCGCCTTTGTACATTACATCTCATCTTTTTGTATAAATGTCACAATTGTGTACAATAAAGTATAAAAAAAATAATTACATACTATAATCACGCCTTTATCCCTGGAGGGTTAGGCAGAGGTGAATTAACACCCACATTTCACCAATAATTGTATTCGGTCCCGCGAAATAGGGCACCCCCTATGCCTCTCACCGGCCTATTGACGTATTGAAGGTACTATTGTTAACTCAAGCCATGCATCTGAGACTAAGTCTGGGCTGTATATATATGTCTGATGTTAAACAGCCCTATCCCTTAGTCGGCTTGTATGACACCGCATGGGTAAGAGATGGGTTCTAATCAGCCGGAAACCACGCATCAAAAATAAAAAATACATTTTTGTACATATATATATTTATATAATGTACGCCTAACTTATTGGTATACAATGCGTATGTTATTGATTGAAACTTCCTAGATGATAAATACTCAGACATCGTGATTAATTGATTGAAAAAAACATCGCCATGAAGGTACTTATTAGTGACTTTATGATGACTTCATATAAGAGATAAGGGCGGGCAAAGTCTGACACATCCGGGTGCAAATACTTAACCTCTGTATCTGTCTGGAAGACTTACATATTTATAATACATTTTGGTGGAATAAATTATTAAAAAATGTACCACCTGCTATCAAACTTACCTAATAGCAGGCGGTACCCATATCACAATCCAAAAGAAAATTAATGAGTACCGCCTACTATCAAACTGAATAGCAGGTGGTACCCATATCATAATCCGAAAGAAAATTAATGGGTACCGCCTGCTATCAAACTGAATAGCAGGCGGTACCCATGTCATAACCCCAAAGAAACTCACTCTTTTAGATAGCAGTCGGGTTTTTTATTAAGTTAATAATTTATTTTATTTAAAACTTTTTAGTATATTTATGAGTGCGTCTTTCTTTCCTTCCTACATGCATGCATGCAAGACCTTCAATATGAAGGTCTTGCATGTAAAGACGCACTAACAAAACATGAATTTAATACATACATACATACATATAATCACGTCTTTATCCCCGGAGGGTTAGGCAGAGGTGAATTAACACCCACATTTCACCAATCATTGAATGCCGTCCCCCGTAACAGGGGGTTAGCTTAAAGCCGTCTTCCGGGCATTATTGTTGACTTATGCCATCCATCTGAGGCTGAGTCTGGGCTGTATATATCTGTCTGATGTTAAACAGCCCTATCCCTTAGTCGCCTTGTACGACACCGCACGGGAAGAGATGGGGTGGTCCAATATATTTTTTTTTATATAGAACACGTCAATTAGACTTCGCCTTGCCTGATGGTAAGCTGAAGGCAAAGTCTCAGAAAAGAGGGTCACCATTACTTACACATACCGTGTGACAATGGTGACACTCAGCTTGACGGCCTCATCATATGCTTTTTCACGCCCCGCTTAAAGGACCCGGGACTGTAGGAAGAAGGAAACACGTGAGCTGGTAATGAATTCCAGGCCTTAATGGTGCGACAGAGGAAAGAGTCTCCGAACCGCTTGGTTCTTGATCGGATGTTCTGCACCGTGTGCGGATGTCATCTAAGACCTGCACGTGTTGTCCTGTGTAGCAAAGGGGAGGGTGGGACTAATTGGAAGAGCTTATCAGAACACTCACCATGGTACAGACGGTAAAATACAGCCATGGACGCAACATCTCTACGCATCTGTAAAGGTTCTAGGGTGTTCGTGACCTCGGGATTCCCAATGATGCGGACCGCACGTCGCTGCAACCTATCGAGAGCATCTAGTAAGTACTTTGCTTAATCATCCCAGAGATGCGAGCAGTATTCCACACAGGAGCGAATTTGTGTCTTGTATAGAAGACACCGCTGCTCCGGCGTGAAGAATCGTCTCACTCTGTTCAGGACTCCGAGTTTTCGTTAGGCTGTTTTGATGATACTTTCGATGTAATTTTTGTTATTCAGGTTGCAGCGAACATCCATACCTAGGATATTGAGATTGTCCTGCAGTGGCAGTGGCGTGCTCTGAAGAGTGGGTAGGGGAAGGAAAGAAGATACTTTTGCTGTAAACGCACATGCCTGCGTCTTCTTGGCATTGAACTCAACCAGGTTCTCAGAGCCCCATTGAGAAATGTGATTCAGGGTCCCGTCAAGCTCAGTGACAAGAAGCTGCCTTTTCTCTGCGATATCTGACTGCTTGGCCGCAGGATGTCCATGATAACTCCCATGTAAGGTGCTATCTTCTGCATAACAATGAACATTGCCGGTAGACAGCATGTCCTTGATATGCAGAAGAAAGAGAGTGGGTGATAAGACGGACCCCTAGGGCACGCCAGCATTTACCTGCAGAAACTCCGAAGCTCGTCCGTCACAAAGGACGCGAATACGGCGCCCCTGCAGGAAGCTAGCAACCCAGTTGCACAGCCTAGAAGGCAGACCAAAGGCAGGTAGCTTGGAAAGAAGCGATTTGTGCCAGACTCTATCGAAAGCTTTGGCGATGTCAAGACTAATTGCCAGTGACTCACCGTGCTTGTCCATAGCCTCACCCCAAAGATGGGTAACGTATGCTAGAAGATCACCCGTTGACCGTTTCGGCCTGAAGCCATATTGCCGGTCATTAATTAAGGAGTGATCCTCTAGGTGCCGCATGAGCTGTTTGTTAATTATGTGCTCGAACACTTTGCACAGCACTGAGGTGACGGCTATGGATCGATAGTTGGCTGGCTCCGAGCGATCCCCCTTCTTGGGATTCGGCTGAACATTCGCCTCTTTCCAAGGCGAAGGCACTGTACCCTAACTGTAGGAGAGCCGGTACAGGCGCGTAAGCATTGGAGACAACTCCGCTGCACATTTTTTCAAAACTACCGCTGGAATACCATCCGGACCACTGGCATTCCGTACATCGAGTGATTGCAGCACTGCACGGACATTGCGTTGCCTGATATGGATATCAGGCATTACGTGGTCACTGTCGAGTAGTGTCGGTGGCTGCGTACCACAATCAACGATTCGGGAGCTGGCCGCAAGGAGATTAACCAGCAGATTTGCCTTCTCTTGCGGCTCATGGGCCAGGGATCCATTAGGGTTACGCAACGGAGGCAGCGAAGGCTGACAGAAGTTGGGTTGCACGGCTTTAGCCAGTCGCCAGTAGCCACGGCTTCCCGTGGGATGCATCACTAGCTCTTGACCAAGCCGCGCTATGCGCAGGGCATCCGCTCTGACGTAGGCCCTTTTACAGACCTTTGTGGCTCTGTTGTACGCCGCCTTGAAGTGGCCCAGATTGGGATGGCGCGTGACGCGCGCGCCCCTACCCAAGCGCGGTACGCAGACTGTTTTTGTTCAACAGCTTCCGCGCACTCGCGCCCGAACCAAGGGCGCACCCCGCGGTCACCGGTGATATCGGTATATGAGATATAGTATTCCATACCCAGACCGATCTCACCGGCGACAGCAGTAGCACAATCCGATGGGTTCTTACCTTCAAAGCAGCGTTCAACCCACGAGTTGGACGCAAAATAGTCACGAAGTCCATCCCAGTCCGCTGTCGAGTAGTGCCAGAGACGCCGCTTCCCCTGCACGGGTCGTGGGGGCGCTATAATAGACACCGTGGAACAGACCAGGCAGTGGTCGGAGTTGCCTAAAGCGGCTCGCCCCGACACACTGTACCGCTCCGGGTTACTCGTCAGCAGAAGGTCTAGCAGAGAGGGTGCTAGGCCCGACCTTCTTGGTATCCTAGTGAAAAACAAATTCTACTCTGCCGGGAATCACGCGGCATTTATTTAATACATGACCACAGAATAGATATACACGACTTTATTCTTATATTGTCATGTTTGGGTTAATTAAAAAATAAATACTTCACGTTGCGATAACGAATATACTTAACTAACTAACATTACCCTTGGATTGGGCTCCAAGACGACCTCGGGTTAACGCTACTGTTCTAAGAATGTAAACAACTTATTTATTTATTTTTATCAACCTCATATTGTCTGTTTTTGCATGTAATACAAAGCCAATTAGACCCAATCTTTTGTGACAAAATTTAGTCTAGGACTTTAAGCCTATCTAAATAAATCGATTAAGAAATAGATGGATCGCTTCAGGAGGGATTCGAACCCGCGATTTTTCCCTTACAGGGGGAACGCTCAGACCACTAATCCACAGAACCTTCGCCCGAAATCCAAATTCTTTTATACATATATGCGTCTTACGGCAACGGTTAAGAGCCATCTACCGATATTCGTACGAACTAAAGAAACCAAGGTATAATGTTGTAATGAGCAGTCCGGATGGGGAAGTACCTCCGCCCTACAGAATACCGCGGTTATAACAACTTCGTGTTGTGTTCCCGGCGGTGAGTAGGGTAGCCAGAGCTCACTGGAGAGTTTTTGTGCTTTCAGTGGGATGACCAAAGGCTTATCCTGCTTTGTCCTCTACACTGACGGCACAAAATCTTTGTTCTTACAGGGTCGACAGCACGGCGTGATTCCACTGGTGTTACACACGTTCATAGGTCATGGTAACCATTTTCCATCAGATGGGCCGTGTGCTTGTCTGCCACCTAAGTTGTATAAAAAAAAATTGTGATGACTCCGCTCAAACTATTAAACTATATTAATATTAAACTACAAAAATTTGGATGAGTTCAGGTGGGATTCGAACCTTTTTCTATTTCTTAATTGATTTGAATAGTTGATATACTAAATGCTTTAAAATTTCATTCGGTATGTATATATGAATAAAGTCTAGAATTTAATGTCATTTTTAGTGTTAGTAGTATAAAGAGTGGTTTTGCTATGACAAAATTAACTACAGCGTCGAGCAAAGAGCTGCGACAACTTTGATATACTTACTTAGATTGTGGTTGGTCGATCTCTAATGACGTCACGCAGTCCGACCAATGAAAATCTGTATTAGGATTGGTCTTAGCCCTGCGCTCGGTGTTATATGCATAGAGAAAATTGCACAGCTGCTCGCATTCGAGACTTTTGGAATCCGAGGTCCACTCTCCGGACTTCCCCACTTCGCATAGCTTTGGACATCCCTGGTGGTGAGATCATTGACAGCACTTCTTGAGTCTAAACTTCCTACTAGAGATTTTCTGCGATCTATTGCGGACTAGTGTGCCCACGGCAAGAAGGTGCTTGAGTTTAGCATTTTTCAAACACAGAAATTTATGTAGGTACTGTGTTGCTGGTGTTGACTATGTAGATCTATTGTGTAGTTTTTTATTTTTTTCTTGCATAAGGTTTGTGCAATGCGTGTTTTTGTTCACAATGTTTTACCTACGCAGCGACTATAAGTGAAAACTTGTTATTGGCTTTCTATTACCTAATCCAACGCTATTTATGTTTTTATGCTGTAAGTTTTCCATGTACTAAATAAATAATTGAAATACCATAGTTTGGTTTTGCCGGTGAAATAGATGAATTTATTTTATTTACTATACTTTATTTTATTTATTTATTTATTAATTTTTAGGCATATCAACGGTGTACACACAAACATTGTCCTATGAGTAGCAATGCAAGATGTTACCAGACACGTGCTACACCAATTACAGATATGCACAGCTTTGGCTGATTGTCATACCAAAATAATATAGAATTAAAAGTTTCAAAAATTAATTACATAAAAAAAATATTCATTCACAATTAAACAGTTCCCAACCAAATATAAAATCAAACAATTAAACCAAATAATAAAAAATACAATAATAATAATGTCAAGTCGAATTTAAACATAAAGTCACAAATCAATGTTTAGGCTGTTGAGTCAAGTTATCCCTGAAACGCCGGGGGTGGTCGTGGAAGATGTCGAGGTGTAGGTGTCTCCAGTTACTGTTATATGTGGCAGTTAACATACTTTTTATACTATTACTTTTTTTATTTATTTTAGTTTTTGAAATTTGAATCTGAATCTGAATCTGAATCTGAATCTGAATCTGAATCTGAATCTAAATCTGAATCTGAATCTGTTTCTGAATCTGAATCTGAATCTGAATCTGAATCTGAATCTGAATCTGAATCTGAATCTGAATCTGAATCTGAATCTGAATCTGAATTTGAAGAGTGAGAGCTGGCAACAAGAATCACGTCTATAGGTTTTGCAGTGTGGCATTTTAGTTATCTGGTTTTAGTTATGCGTGTGTGTGTGCGTGCGTGCGTGCGTGCGTGCGTGCGTGCGTGCGTGCGTGCGTGCGTGCGTGCGTGCGTGCGTGTGTGTGTGTGTGTGTGTGTGTGTGTGAGTGAAGTTATGTGTGTATTTATCGCAGGTTTATAAGTGCCCGGTTAATGGCAATAGGCTCGTCACCTATTACATTGGAACCTAAACATAAACTGTCGAAATGTGGATGCTAGCACCTCTGCCTACCCTTTCGGGGACATAGACGTAAGTTTATGGTATGATGTTATGTTATGCATTTTAGTTGTTATGGCAGAGGACGTGGTTTTGTAACTTCTAACATTCTTATTAATGTACATGCATACATACGAGAATCACGCCTTTATCCCCGGAGTGTTAGGCATGATTTAACACCCACCAATCATTCAATTCGGTCCCACGTAATAGGAGGTGAGCCTATTGCCGTCTTCCGGGCACTATTGTTGACTCAAGCCATGCATTGAGGCTGAGTCTGGGCTGTATATATCTGTCTGATGTTAAACAGCCCCATCCCTTAGTCGCCTTGTACGACACCACATGGGAAAAGATGGGGTGGCCCAAATTCTACTCTGCCGGGAACCACGCGGCTATTTTTTATTCTTATTAATGTACCTAATTCTATTTCCTAATAGAAATCGCGTTTTGTCTGTCCATAACTGCCATAAGTCACACCAACGAAGGTGGTTCTCCTGGCATTTATCTCCGATGTCACTGACATGAAGACTGCCGTAGATGCGGGCTTTTATTACGCGATCCTTCCGTTTGACTTCAGACATCCACCGCAGCATGGTCATCTCCATGATACTCTCCTGCCTGTATCACTAGTACAACAGCCGTGCTTAACAATCGTGTACGAAGACAGACCTTTAATGGTTATATTGACATGTTCCTTCTACTTAGCCAACATTTCCTCGCAGATGCGTAGAGATATTGCTTCCTTAGCTGTATTTTACCGTCTCTACCATGGTGAGTGTTCTGATGAGCTCTTCCAACTAATCCCACCATCTCCTTTCCTACATAGGACAACACGTGCAGGCCTTAGATATCACCCTCACATTGTGCAGAATATACGAGCAAGAACCAAGCAGTTAGGAGACTCTTTTCTTTGCCGCACCAACAAGACCTGGAATTCATTACCAGCACACGTGTTTCCTTCTTCCTACAGTCCCGGGGCCTTTAAGCGGGGCGTGAAAAAGCATCTGATGAGGCCGCCAAGCTGAGTGCCACCATTGTAACACTTAGTGTCTGTAATGGTGACCCTCTTTCCTGAGACTTTGCCTTTAGCTTACCAACAGGTGAGGTGAAGTCAAGTTGGCGTATCCTAGATTAAAAAAAAAACTAAATACT
Organism: Eilema griseolum; assembly: GCA_963662185.1. Lineage (NCBI taxonomy): Eukaryota > Metazoa > Arthropoda > Insecta > Lepidoptera > Erebidae > Eilema > Eilema griseolum. Next base: position 4,893,921 of record OY759255.1, read on the forward strand.
AAATAATATCCAGTATATATTTCATAAATTGCACAGGACACCTTTACATATTACACAGAGTGGATTTATTAAACCCGGTTCAACTTTTTTTTTTTTTTACGTGCGCAAAATTCCCACGGATACCTCCCCACCGGCGAGGTGAAGTCAAGTTGGCGTGTCCTATATAAAAAAAAAATTAGGGTCACAAATGACTCCAGCTACAACTAAATAAAAAAAACTTGGCCGTTGTGGCAGTAGACGTTTTATTTTCGGCCTACGTAAGTACGACCACGTTTCGGAGTTCAGAAGGCAACTGAAATGGTTACCAATTCGGCGGCGTCGAGATGTTCACATTCTTTCCCTTCTCTTTTCTATTCTTCACAACCCTCATTCTCCTTCATATCTTCGTGAGCGTTTTGAGTTCCTTGTACCCAGGGGTAAGCCCTGTCGCACTTCGTCTTCTCTTTTACTTCGAACTCCCTCGCATAGTTCGACTTGCTACGACAATTCCTTCACAGTTTCTGCAGTACGACTGTGGAATTCTCTTCCTCACTCCATACGCGATAGTCCTTCTCTGAATATTTTTAAAAGACGTATAAGAGATTACTTTCTCTCTCAACAATAGCAGACATACATGATATGTATTTGTATGTATGTATGTATGTTTATTTATGTATTTATATATGTATGTAGGTATGTATGTATGTATGTATGTACGTGAGTATGTGTATGTGTGTATATGTGTATGTGTATATTTGTGCTGATGATCAGGTTTTACTGGCGTCATCGGCAGATGAGTTGCAGGAGATGGTAACAACTATGCATGAAGCTTTTGAGAGGAAAGGAATGAAAGTGAATGTTAGTAAGACAAAAGTTATGGTTTTTGAAAGAGATGAATGTGTGACAGAGTGTAGGATTTGTATAGATGGAGAAAAAGTGGAACAAGTGAATGAGTTCATATATTTGGGAACATTGTTTACGAGAGATGGAAAGCATGAAGAAGATGTTGAAAGGAGAGTGATGGCTGGAAATAGAGTGAATGGGGCACTACACAACTTTATGAGCAGCCGGAAAGTGTCCGAAAAGGCACGACTGGCTGTACATGGAGGAGTATTGGTGCCGACTCTTATGTATGGTAGTGAAAGTTGGGTGTGGCAGAAAAAGCATCAGAGTAGAGTAAATGCAGTAGAAATGCGTGCGTTGCGAAGTATGTGTGGCTTGACCTTGAAAGATAGAGTGAGAAATAGCGTGATAAGAGAACGATGTGGAGTGATAGAAGATGTAGTGATGAGAATTGAGAGAGGAATGTTGAGATGGTTTGGTCATGTTGAGAGAATGAATGAAAGAAGACTAACGAAACAGGTGTATGAGGCGAGTGTGGATGGTACCGTCGGAAGGGGAAGACCTAGGTGCACATACCTGGACCAAATCGGGGAAGTTTTAGAAAAGGGGCAGGTCAGGAGTACTCTAAACCGACGAGCATGCATGAAGAATGTAATGAGAGTGAATGAAGCGAGAATAATAGGTCAGGATCGTAGCAAATGGAGATCCGTGATCTCTGCCTACCCCTATGGGAGACAGGCGTGATTTTATGTATGTATGTATGTATGTATATTTGTGCCTATTGTCGGGGGTATACATACACATTTTTATACCTTCTTATATTAATTTTACACTTGTGCACTAGACTTAGCCTCTCGTATTGCAATTCCTCTGTACACTGCCGGGTTTGCTGGAAGAGAACTCAACTTTGAGTTAAGCTCGCCTTTGTACATTACATCTCATCTTGTTATATTAATGTAATATGTGTGTACAATAAAGTATAAATATAAAATATAAATATGTACCACTACTGCCGCAACGGATAATTTTTTTTTTTATATACCACTTAGTTGGCAGACAAGCACACGACCCACCTGATGGGAAGCGGTTACCGTGGCCTATTCAATTCAATTCATTTATTTATTTGCTTGTAATGTGGTACAACAAAAGATGGAAATAAAAAATATAGTAATCAAGCACATTTCGCCATAAAGTTGGCATGCAAACACATGTGTGCAACATCAGGGGCGTCACACTCGCGCTGCCGACCCTGAAGAAACCTCCTAATGTCCGTTTTGTAGAACCCCATATTGTAGGCACATGGGAAAACCGCAGCAGGGAGTTCATTCCACAGCATGACCGTGCGTGGGATGAAGTTGGGTCCCGTCTCAGGTTGCAATGTGTGGGGATGAACTATCAACGGCGAGCGGTGCGATGATAGAATGTTGCCAAGTATAGTAGCTACCCAAACGGACAGACCTAATGATGTTTTTACAAACGTATTCTTTCAATTTAAATAAAATTAACAGCGTTATGAAAGAACCACGGTAGCCTAGTGGTATGGGTAATGGACTGCTGAGACGAAGTCTCGGGTTCGTTCCCAGGTTGTACCACGGTACACACCAATGACTTTTCGATGCTTTTCGAAGTTATGTGTGTATTTATCGCAGGTTTATAAGTGCCTGGTTAATGGCAATAGGCTCGCCACATATACATTGGGAACTAAATATAAACTGGCGAAATGTGGGTGCTAGCACCTCTGCCTACCCTTTCGTGGATATAGGCGTGAGTTTATGTTATGTTATGAAATTTTAAAGCAATTATTAAACTATTCAAATCGAGTAAAATATTAAAATGTGAAAAAATGCTCAGACGAATCTTGATCCCGCTACCAGCCCCTTAAAAGGGGAATTCTTTGAACACTGAGCTATTGAACCACGCTTTAAGCATTTGAAATTCTGCTGCTGGGAGTGGTCGAGCGGTACCCAAAAAGAGAATATCTGACAACATACTTATTATTAAAATATAAAAATCATCTAAAGTAAACAAAAACATCTAAAGTAAAGTAAAAAAATCTAAAGTAAAAAGGTAGGACACGGCGGTATTTCCGCCCAATTGAGCAGTCCGACTGGGGAAGTACCTCCGCACTACAGAATACCGCGGCTATAATAACTTCGTGTTGTGTTCCCGGCGGTAAGTAGAGTAGCCAGAGCTCACTGGAGAGTTTTTGTGCTGTCAGTGGGATGACCCAATGCTTGTCCTCTAAACTGACGGCACAAAATCTCTGTTCTTACAGGGTCGGCGGCACGGATGTGACTCCACTGGTGTTACACACGTTCATAGGTCATGGTAACCACTTTCCATCAGGTAGGCCGTGTGCTTGTCTGCCACCTAAGTTGTATAAAAAAAAAACCTGGTTGTAATCTACATCCGTAAGCGCTTTTATTTTATAAACAGCTCCAAGACATGTCTGTCAAATATCGTATGATAGTATTATCATCAGCACATGACGTGAAGTTTCATTATCAAAATCAGCTCATTTCCATGCGAACACCTCGCCATATATCATACCTCAGTGACGAAACAGTGCCGCGGGTTGGTCCGACCTATTGCGTGATGTGATTTGGAAAGGGAGTGCTCTTGTGGGCGTAGTTTTGAGAGATAAGATATCTTACGCGTGTCCATAAACGTATTTATGCCTGCATATCACCAGCTATATCTATCTACTTTATTTACTATTGCTCGGGGCTTCTGATCCCGTTCAAGCAACACAAAAGAAACCATTCCATGGATAAAATACCATTATTCATAGAATCTTTCCGTACTGATTGTAATCTATCCCTATACAAACCCTTCAACCGTTTAAGCAAGCTTTATTGAAGCGATTGAAACATGGTTCCCGGCAGAGTAGAATTTGGACCACCCCATCTCTACCCATGCAGTGTTGTATAAGGTGACTATGGGATAGGGTTGTTTATCATCAGACAGATATATACAGCCCAGACTTAGCCTCAGATGATGATATAGGCGTGAGTTTATGGTATGGTGTTATGTTATGCATTTTAGTTGTTTTGTCAGAGGACGTGATTTTGTAACTTTTAACTCTTCTCTCTTCTGACTCAAGCCATGCATGGCTTGAGTCAACAATAGCGCACAAAAGACGGCAATAAGCTCACCCCTATTACGTGGGACCGAATTCAATGATTGGTGAAATGTGGGTGTTAATTCACCTCTGCCTTACCCTCCGGCGATAAACGCGTGATTATTTGTATGTAGAATTGAATAACAAACATTCAAATATTTTCACAAACTTTCACATTTAATATGTTAGTTCAGAAGTTGTCCCATTTTAACCTCCAGAGCAGGGCTGCTTCTGCGAGGGTGACAGATGACTCTACTTGTAACGCCCAGACCAAACTTTTTACCAAGTACCGTGTCGTGGCGTGACAAGGTCAGGCTAGCTGCCTTACCTTGCCACGCCACTACACTGGAGAGTTTTTGTGCTATCGGTGAGAACACCAAAGTCTTGTCCCGTTTTATCTTATTATACACAGACGGCACAAAAACTCTGTTCTTACAGGGTTAGTAACACGAGTGTGACTCCCCTAGTGTTGCACACGTCCATAGGCCACGTAACCACTTTTCATCAAGTGCACCATCTGCTTGCCTACTTGATTGTTATAATTTTTTTTTATACAAGTTTGGTGGCAGACAAAAATTGTCATATTGTTGACAAATAGTGCTGATGCCAGACATATTGTTATCAATAGCAACATTATAACGTGTCAGTCACTACAGGAAGCCAAATAAATAGTAAATAAATTACATTGTTGTCTATCTATTCAGCAAGTCGTTATCAAACATATGGTTGCTAGCGGTTATCAATGCTTATCATTATTATTGCTCAGCTGTTCGCATAGACAATTAACATGGATGGCAAAAGGTGATCTATTTTCATGGTGGGTTCCCTACCTTTCATTTACTTTATATTTAGCTTTTTTTTATACCACTTAGGCAGACAAGCATATAGCCCACCTGATGGAAAGTGGTCGCCGTGGCCTATGGACGTATGCAAAAACAAGAGTGTCACACTCGCTCTGCCAACCCTGCAAGCATTGAGAGTTCCTGTGTGTTTCAGTGTAAAAGACAAAGCAAGCAAGCTTTTGGTCTTGCCACTGACAGCACACAACCCTCCAGTGAGCTGTGGCTACCCTACTCACGTCGGGAACATAACACGAGGTTATTATGGCCGTGGTATTCTGTAGGGCGGAGGTACATCCCCAGTTGGACTGCTCAATTGGACGGAAATACTCGATAAAACGTGGTTGCGCCGATAGTAGAATTTGTATTTTTTTTTCGCTCAATAGTAGTAATTCAAATTGATGACACTGAACACACGCTCCCTATACCCATCTCCCTCCCGCACTACCTTTAAAGTGAGATAGCAATAGTTTTCGCACCGCTCAATTGTCAAAATAGACGCATATTCACTTCCGCTTCGAACTAGCAAGCAATGGCCGGCGGCGCGCGCGACTCTCAGAAATTAATAATGTTTGTTGGATTTTAACCGCTTTCATAGACCTTTACCGATCGGATTGTGCCTCTCGTGTGTCCCTCAAGTGATTTAGTGATGTGGGCAGCAGCTCCTGAGCCAGGAAGAGAAGACCGGTGCACCGGCCCAGCCAGCACGTGGCGTAGTAAAGGTTAGTGCATCCTCTCCTAATTTCTCGGGTTGCATTCAATGCCTAAACCACCTCCGCGGCAACCCGATCACCTATCTTGTTTTGTTGTGTAAAGTGTCATATGAAACATGTTAACTTCACCCCCCGCATAATACAGTCCACTAGCTCAGGTGGCATGAGAATCGCGCCACCAATACGTGTCCTACCTCGACCTTACATTTATATACTAAGTACTTGGTTTAAATTATACGGAGCAGTCTCTTAGAGAAGTGGCAGTTCTTTGGCCGGCGTATATTGTAGAATAGAATGACAAATGTATAGGATTTAGTTTTTTTTTTTCATATAACTTAGGAGGCAGACAAGCACACGGCTCTCCTGATGGAAAGTGGTTACTGTATCATCATAACATATGCAACACCAGGGGAGTTACGCCCGTGCTACCGACCGTGTAAGAACAGAGAGTTTCTGTGTCAATGTAGAAGAAACAACCAGAACAATCCTTTGGTCTTCCCACTGACAGCACAAAGACTCTCCTGTGAGCTCTGGCTACCCTGCTCACCGCCGGGAATACCACACGAGGTTATTATAGCCATAGTATTCTGTAGGGTGGAGGTACTTCTCCAGTCGGACTGCTCAATTGGGACGAGAATACCGTCGTGTCCTACCTCCTGGTGTAAATGAGTCGTCAACATATGACATAAATTTCAAACCCCACACATTCGTCATTCAATTCTACAATACGCCGTGTTAAAGTATCATAATTACAAAGCCGAAACACAGGAAAATGAACATATTCGGATAATTCAATGTGCAATGGGTCACATAACTTTTCCATTGAACTTCCTTTCTCGACGACAGTCTCAGTGCAAGAGTGCTAACTTCACTTTTTCACGAATTAACTGGTTCAAGTACAACGTCACTACAGGCGCCATCATCAAATATTCAAATAAATAGTGTAACAAGTGTATTTGTTATCACAATCCATCAAACAACACACGGGACGTCCCAGACAATCACAAAAGTGCAGTTGGTGGACAAGATTTTCTATCCTATCGTGTCGACATTCTATGGATTTACAGTTCATTTTTTTTATACCACTTAGTTGGCAGACAAGCACACGGCCCACCTGATGGAAAGTGGTTTCTGTGGCCTATAGACGTTTGTAACACCAGAGGAGTCACAGTCGCGCTGCCAACCCTGTAAGTACAGAGTTTCTGTGCCGTCAGTAGAAGACAAAGCAGGACAAGCCTTTTGTCTTCCCACTGACAACACAAATTCTTCAGTGAGCTCTGGCTACCTTACTCACCGCTGGAAACACAACATGAAGTTATTATAACCGAGGTATTCTGTAGGGCAGAGGTACATCCCCAGTCGGACTGCTCAATTGGGCGGAAATACCGCCGTGTCCTACCTCCTTCGAAGAGAATATCATTCCCAGGTTAACACACAGTCATTGGTACCATCATACATCGAACAATTAACACACCAGCCAAAAAATTGCCACATGTCTAGAAGGCATAACCTAGACAAGTGGAAATTCGTCTTAGAATAGAATAATGGGGGCCTCACGGTGGTATCTCGTTTGCTCTTACCTAATGCTCTATCTTTCTCGTCCCTTACCGTGTTTTCCGCCACGCCGTGCGTACCTTGGGAGCGGTAGAGCGCCCGCAGTAGGTCTACGATGTAGCGTACCGTCGATTTGGGGTACTGTCGATACATTAGCCCGTCGATGGAACATTTTCGATACAGCGACCATCACATCGACAGTCGATATCATGAACTAGACCCAGTCTATAGTGCTGTACGATTCTCTAAAGGGCCGGCTTTAGAGAATCGTACAGCACTATAAACACCAGGCATACACTTGTGTCGATAATTGTGGCGCCACATTTGAAACTTAACACATTTAACGCCCCCGTATATTTGTGAGCGAGCACGCACACTAAGAGCACATTTGTAGCGGGCGTACTATGTGGCGAGACGTCGTCCACGCTACGCGAGTTCAAGATCAGACACGTTTATTTTTTGTGTCGCGTTAGTTAGAAAAATGAACAACAACATTGATTTTTAAGTTGAAAAAGAAATCATACGCTCACCGATTATACAAATTGAGACATTTGTGGTGTAGGGACCCAATACCTACTTATCTACAGTGCATATAACGACAAACTACAACACGGAGCACGGACACGACCACACGCGACGATGGATTTAGATTGTGAGTGCCTATTGTTCAAGCAATCAATTAGCTCACCGCAATCCACTGCTGGACATAGGCCTCCCCCAATGTGCGCCATTTTTTCCAATCCTCTGCTGCATCTATAGTTAAAAGAGAAATTGGGTATATAAGTAGACACATTTTTTTTACGTGTGAAATATCCCCACGGATACGTAATCCCCGAGGAGCCGCTGGAAGAGGTTATGTAAGACTCAAACCGACTATAACACACGGCGCTAGAGGGGCGTTGTTGGTTCCCGAAGGTGATGTTGACAGGAATATCCCTCGCATCCCGGCCAAATCAGGGTCATCTCTCTACAATCTGGCCCTCCTCGGGTAAGTAGACACATTTTCACAAAGCTGGTTATGCCAACCCTGTTAGGACAAAAGGTGCACGACAGAAACAAGTCTTTATAAGACTTAAACGTGATATGATGTCACGTTTTAATTACAAAATTATATTACCGTAGAAAAGTTAGTTACAATGTATATATATATTGATTGAGTACAAAGATGACCTTGCTTGTACATAAACAAATATGTACACTGTGCAATGCGTCTTGCCTGGTTTCCGGTTCATATATATTTTTTTTTTTACATACATACATACAATCACTCCTCCATCCCGGGAGGGTTGGGCAGAGGTGAATTAAGACCCACATTTCACCAATCACTGATTTCGGTCCCACGTATTACGTGGTGAGTCTATTACCGCCTTACTGACACTATTGTTGACTCAAGCCATGCATCTGATGAGGCTGGGTCTGGGCTGTATATATCTCTCTGATGTTAAACAGTCCAATCCCTTAGTCGCCTTGTACGACACCGTATAGGAAGAGGTGGGGTGGTTCAAATTCTACTCTGTCGGGAACCACGCATTATTTTACCAGCGGAAAATCGCCACAACCTAAGTCGGTGAGAGAGGTTATGTCGGACTTGAAACGACTGAAACGCATGACACCTGTGGGTCGTTTTTGGTTGCCGATGGTGAGGTTAACAGGCATATCTCGCACCCCGGCCGACCCAGAGCAATCTCTCTCGTTCTAGCCCTCTCCTCGGGTGTGGGGACCACAAAGACCCCAACTAGTTCCCGGAAACGGGAAGGCACGGAAGGCGCATCTCCGCCGCGGTCTGTTTCTACTAGGGTGACAGGCGGCGGCACCCGTCACCCCCAGGCTCATGGAGGGCGGAGGTCATTCATCGACCTCCGATGCTCTAGTTGCCTCAGTACGCGGGGGGTTCATGTATATCTAGAACCTAAGCCAACGGAACCTGTTGTACAACGCACAAGGCTCTGGCCCAGTTTTCCTTCCGGGTTTGGGTGCTCTGACGGTTTCGATATCAAAGTTCTGCAGTTACATGTCCGCATGACAACAGGGACCAATGGCTTAACGTCTACAGCACTACTGAATTGCACTGATTAGAAATCGAATCACCGTCCCCTGCGTAGCAGTCGCGTTCAGTACATACATACATACATACCTAGTCTAGCCATAAATATTGTTAAGAAGAAAAAACATATTTTTTTATTGCAAATGATATTTATTACTTTTACAGTGTGTTAGTTTAATACATAAATATAAAACAATTTAAAATATAAAAAGCTTATTCGAAGTGGTCTCCATTGGCTGCAACACAGTCCTTTAAACGTTGAGGCCAGTTATCAATAGAAGCACACACTCTTTCCATGGGAAAATTCTTCACTGCCAATCGTATGGATTGTTTTAGGGATTCCAAATTATCATGGCGTTTAGAGCAAGCCATACTCTCTAAAACTGACCATAAATCATAATCCAGTGGATTAAGATCGGGACTCGACGACGGCCAGTCTTCAGCTCTGATGAAGTCCGAAACGTTCACTTCCAACCAAGACTGCGTGAACCGAGCTTTATGACCCGGCGCTGAGTCTTGTTGGAAGGACCATACTTGGTTATTGAACGTGGTGTTGTTAAGGGGTTTAACTACCTTCTCAAGAATGGTATCTTGATAAACTTGTGCCGATGTTTTGATACCTTTTTCACAAAAATATGGCTCAGTCACTCCTTCATAGCTAACACCAAACCATCACTGAAGTCGAATAATGCCAGCGTTGCACTCTGTCGCCTAATTGGGAAGCTTCCTTAGAGCTTTGAGCATAAATACGGTCATTTTGTTTGTTAAAATGTTGCTCAATTGTAAAAATTTTCTCATCCGTAAATAAAAATTTTCTGTGACCTCCCTTTGCGTACCGCTTCAGTAGTTGCTTCGATTTTACCACCCTATTCTTTTTTAAATTATCAGTTAAAAAATGACCAGTGCGTCTCTTATAGGCTGCAAGTCCTAAGTCATCTTTTAAAATGCGCGACATGGTTCTGGGTGCTATCTTCATCTCCCGAGATAAAATCTTTTGCTTTCGGACAGGATTTCTTCGAATTCTTTCCCTTACTGCTTTGACCAGCTTTTTCGTACGAACACTACGTGGACGGCCAGATCTTTTTCTGTCACAAACAGAGGAGGTCTCATTGTACCTATTAATAGCACGGTACACAAACATTTGACTAATACCAAGCGTATGGAGAGTTTTAAAAATTACATTCGGCTCCATACCAACTTTGTGTAATGCAATCACAGCGATTCGGTTTTCTTTATCACCCCACTCCATTTTAATATAGCAAAATATTGTACAATGTATTGGCGCCAAAATTAGAAAACACAATGAACAATCGTATAAAAATGACAGATTCCAAATTAAAATGTAATATCTTTCTTATTTTAATTATAACAGTATTTATGGCCAGACTAAGTACATATAATCACGTCTTTATGCAGAGGTGAATTAACACCCACATTTCACCAATAATTTTATTCGGCCCCATGTAATAGGGGGTGAGCCTATTGCCGTATTCCGGGCACTATTGTTGACTCCAGCCATGCATCTGAGGCTGAGTCTGGACTATATATGCGTTCAGTACCGCCTTAATAATTATCTTGTGCGTCACAGAATGACCGGTCAACTCAGCCGCACGCGCCGTCTTTTATCACTCTATACTATGTTGCAATTAAGTGGAAAGTTCAATATTCAATCAATTAATTGATTAACAATTGCTAAATGTGCAATTTTACTAAGATGGCAATCCATACTAATATTATAAATTCGAAAGTAACTGTATCAGTTGGTCTTCTATTACGCTTTCACACCTAAACCACTAAACCGATTTTAATGAAATTTGGTATAGGAGTAGGTAAGATTTTGAAATAGAACATAGGTTACGATTGGTCGTGATAACCGCACCGAGGGATCCGTAACTTAAGCTACATATACATAAACCGTAATATATTTTGAATGCGTTGATTTAGAAGTTTGATTTTTGCACAATTTCAACATGTTATAGACCTTGAGTATGTGGTATGAATTTCAACTAAATACCTTCACGCATTCCTGTGAAAAAGGTCTTGAGAGACAGGCAGACAGACAGGCAGACAGACAGACAGGCAGACAGGCAGACAGGCAGACAGGCAGACAGGCAGACAGGCAGACAGGCAGACAGGCAGACAGGCAGACAGGCAGACAGGCAGACAGGCTGACAGGCAGACAGGCAGACAGGCAGACAGGCAGTCAGGCAGACAGGCAGACAGACAGGCAGACAGAAAGGCAGACAGACAGGCAGACAGACACGCAGACAGACAGACAGGCAGACAGACACTGACAGAGGAACAACGAAGTGATCCTATAAGGGTTCCGTTTTCCCTTTTGTGGTACGGAACCCTATAAAAATGGGTTATGTTATACCTACAAACTAACGATAGGTACTGAACACGAATATAGTACTACTAATTTCGACAGATTTTTTGTTGGAATGTTTTTGTTTAGACGTAAAATTTTTGATCGTTTCATCGCAATCGGTTCTGTAGGACCAGAGATTTTGAGAAATAGTCGCGTTAACCGGCATCAGCGCAGATGGAGGGTTCTTAAATAAAAATGAAAAAAAATGCAGCAATCAATTTTCTGTTAGGGGGGTCACACACCAAAGCAGCAAGCACCCAGCTAAGATGTAAACTAAAATATTGCCTAACTAAACTGAAACTATGAGTTTTCATTATTTTTAATGCCCAAAATAAGTCAAAATATTAACAATCGAAAATAAAGCAACATTTACAACTTTTTAGATTCTTTATTAAATTCCAATTTTTTTTTTATACCACTTAGCTGGCAGACAAGCACACGGCCCACCTGATGGAAAGTGGTTACCGTGGCCTTTGGACGTGTGTAACACTAGAGAAGTTACAGAAGAACACCACACTCGCGCTGCCGACCCTGTAAGCACAGAGTTTCTGTGCAGTGTAGAGGACAATGCAGGACAAGCCTTTAGTCTTCCCACTGACAGCACAAATTCTCCAGTGAGCTCTGGCTACCCTACTCACCGCTGGGAACACAACATAAAGTTATTATAGCTGCGGTATTCTGTAGGGCGGAGGTACTTCCCCACTCGGACTGCTCAATTGGGCGGAAATACCGACGTGTCCTACCTCTTACAAATCAATCTTATTACGCACTGTATACGTGTAAACGCAACGTAGACTGAGATAAATGCGATATTCTCTTACAATGGTCTCTGTGGCTTAGCGGTAGAACGTTCGACTGCTATGCAGGGGGCGAGGGTTCGATTCCCGCACAGTGCAAATATCTTTATGAACGAATATTTATATTTGCATTGGTCTGGGTGTTTTTCTATGTATAATATGTATGTATTAACAAAAAAAAAAGTATCTAAGTATGTTTATCCGCATTCTAGATTCCATAACACAAGCTAGTTAAGCTATGCTTACCATGGCTCTAGATAGCGTTGTGTAAAATGTTGTAGAATATTTATTTATTATTTTACTTAAAAAGATAAGCAATAGAGTAGTAATATAATGTAAGACACATGTTTAATGAAATCGTTTTGTGTAACGGCAACAGCAGAACACTGACTCCTGAGTCACAGGAATACCTAGTTTGGGCTGGGTCCCAAACTAGGTATTCCTGTGACTCAGGAGTCAGTGGCTTATGATTTTTTTGTGTTTACCTTAACTTCTTTGTGTTGTTTGTACTATCTTAGGCATGTTTGTATAAGGAATATGACATCAATAAAGTTATTATTATTATTTTCAAATGAAATTTCTAAAGCCATCTCTACTTTGATTAACTGAGAGTAATATTTTATTGGTTTCCTCAACCAATTTCTATACAGAATAAGTATTTATTTATTGAAATCTGATATCAGTTTAACCTATTGTATTATTATTTGTATCAATTAAAATGCCACTTAACTAAGGAGACAGGGTCCCCTGGACCTATACGGTATCGAGCACGTACGGAAATATTATGTGTCATTTTAATCCTATTAAATTTTGCAGTGCTGTAAACTTTGGTCTTAAGTGAAACAGAGCGGAACTAATTTTGATAATTTATTATCATCTTGTCATTACAATAAGCCGTAGGTAATACCTATAGATGATAATATTCGATATAATATCTAAAGTCCGTCTATTAATACAATATAATAATCTTTTTAATGGACTACAATGATTAAACAGAATTTACACGTGTGTAGGTAGTGTAGATAAAATCGACAAAGGTGAGAGTTGTAGATATAAAGATGTAACCGTATCTTTTTTGTCGACTGTAAACAAGAAAATATGTTGGAGATATTTCACATGTAAATAAAAGCATACGTTTCTAAAAAACCGCATCAAAATCCGTTCAGTACGGTATTTCTGTCCAATTGAGCAGTCCGACTGGGGAAGTAACTCCACCCTACAGAATACCGCGGCCATAATAACCTCGTGTTGTGTTCCCGGTGGTGAGCAGGGTAGCCAGAGCTCACATGAGAGTTTTTGTGCTGTCCGTGGGAAGACCAAAAGCTTGTCTTGCTTTGTCTTTTACACTGACGGCACAGAAACTCTTATGCTTGCCTGCCACTTTGCATTAAAGAAAACAACGTAAAATTCACATAAGCATCGCTAGTATAGTAGTTAAAGTCGGACTTTCGATTGGGAGGTCCTGTATTCGAATCCTGGCCTACATTATCGTAAACCCACTCCTACTGGATGGTTAAGATTTGTGTTGAATCATCCGATTCTGCACTGTTTCTCGGAATTCAAGAACACAAAGTCGTGTGCAAGAACTAGTAACTAATGTGGTTAATGTATTGTTGTGACGTAGAAAGAATACAAATATCACCACCCTATCACTTCCGAAGGGTTTCGTAAAAGGCGACTAACGGAAAAATACGCAGACAATATCACTGCGAGAGAAGGAAAACTTGAAGTAAAACCCTGTACCAACCCCTCTGGCCAATGTGGAAATAAATAGATAAATATACAGATTTACAGTAGGACAAGTAGGCAGTATGTCTACAGTTCAATGTATGTACAATGGTCAATATTCTACAATAATAATCTACAGCATTCTACACAACGCTATCTAGAGCCATGGAAAGCATAGCTTTACTAGCTTGTGTTATGGAATCTAGAATGCGGATAAATATACTTTGCAAATATAAAAATGCAAATATACATATTCGTGCACACTTGGGACGAAGAGATCACTTGTATCGATAAAGCCGCCATTTGTACATTTCTCATAATGTTGTCCGTACATAATATACTGTAATTTGTTGGTGTACAATAAAGATTTATCTTATCTTATCTTACAAATATTTGCACTGAGCGGGAAACGAATCCACGCCGCTTGCTTAGCAGGCGAACGTACTACCGCTACGCCACTGAGGGCGTCGATACAGTAGGCCAAAGTCTCTCAACATTGGGAGAGGCCTATCTATGTCCAGCACTGAATTGTGATCGGCTGGTTTATATAATGACATTAAATTAGACAGTCTCCAATGCATAAGGAAAACTAGCAAGTAGGAAGCGATACAGCAATCTGTACAAAACGAGCCCACACGCCTAAAGGTCAAACTATTTAAATTTATCTTTTTAAGTATCTTAGTCAGCAACAGACTATATGTTTAATTTGATTGTAAGCGGGTAGGAACACAATAACCAAGTCTGCAAGTAAATTTATTAATAATAAACTTACAGGTTGTCGAACTGTCGATCTTTAACTGTGATAGTGTGTATTGCACTCTAGTTAAACGATTTTTCTTTTTGTTTTTGTGTCTGAAAGACAGTTTTTGATATGGGGAAAAGAGAAGAAAGACAAATAAAGACATATTTTTGGAAGTTTGTTATTCAATCATGCTCTAACGGATGAACAGGGTCTCGATTTTACTAAAGCAACACCACTGTAATACCACAGACGTTGACAAAAATTGCATTACATTTTCAACTTTATGCCTATACGCTTAAAGTACAAAACTAAATGAAAAGAGTATCATTAAACATTTTCTTTCACTCTGCGAAAATCCTTTTAATTGTAAACTTTAACCACATTGCTTTAAAGTCTGAAATTAACTGATCTTTTTTAACAGTGTCCGTGGTTTTTGCTTTAGCTGAATCGTATGAAACCTGGTATGACTGAAATTTGATATCAATTTTTTTTTTTTTTTTTTATATAGGACACGTCAATTGGACTTCGCCTTGCCTGATGGTAAGCTAATCTGGAATAACACATACTCAGACTAAACTGATACACGAGCAGCTCTTTCAGAGTAAAGCGATAAATATTTTTATGAAAGCGTCGTTCACGCTCTTGTCTCTGGTTTTCGCGCAGTCTGGAACGAGTCACTTAATGCGGCTGTACAGCTGTTCAAAAGATACGAGGCTACTATACTCGGGCCTGACCGTTAAAATCAGCTGCAATAACCCACCATTGTATTCATCAACGACTTCATTGAACTCCTAACGAAGCTCGTCAATATTGTAACTAGAGGCGAGGAAAAATTCTCGGGTGACTGAATCGTGATATCAGCCTTTGATAACTCAACAGCCCTTTGTAAGCATTGGAAGATTGCTTTTCGCCGTGCTTGGATTAGTATTAATTAAGTATCAGGGGCATTCTTCTTCATTCGGCATTTTGCGTGATTACAACAACTTAACATACATACATACAATCACGCCTTTATCCCCTGAGGGTTAGGCAAAGGTGAATTAACACCCACACCAATGACTTTTCGATGCTTTTCGAAGTTATGTGTGTATTCATCGCAGGTTTTTAAGTGCCCGGTTAATGGCAATAGGCTACCTATGGGACCTAAACATAAACTGGCGAAATGTGGGTGCTTGCACCTCTGCCTACCCCTTCGGGGATATAGGCGTGAGTTTATGTTATGTTATGTATGAATTAACACCCACATTTCACCAATCATTAAATTCCATCCCACGTACATAGGTTACACTAAAAGTTTCCGGAACTGGCCACTTACATAAACAATATTTAAAAATTTATTACAACATTTGAAAATAGAACTCTTTGGCTGTAGAATACAGTTTGTTTCATCTGACTGTCTTTTGTTTTTACCTTGTGGCGCCATTTAAAAAAATGTGTGTCTGCATCAACATGGATTTAACTCGGGAAAATTTTCGTAGTATGATTTTCTACGATTTTAAGTGTAATTTGACGGCTCAACAGAGCATCGCTCGGCTTGAAACAGCTTTTGGCGATGAAGCTCCATGCAAGACGACTGTTTATAGCTGGTTTGCAGAATTCAAGCGTGGTCGTATCAATCTCAGTGACGAATCTCACGATGGTCGGCCGTCCACCGCTGTGACCAACAAAAACATCGATGCTGTGCGCCGTATGATTGAAACAGACAGGCATGTGACCTACCATGAAATTCGCGCATCCTTAGAAATAGGCATGAGTCAAATACAATCAATCCTACACAAACATTTGGGTGTGAGAAAGCTGTGCTCGCGGTGGATCCCACATAACTTGACCGAGGATCAAAAAACGGACCGCGTCACTTGGTGCAGTGCCATGCTTACCAGATTCAACGAAGGTGCGTCAAATTTGGTGTGGGACATAGTAACAGGTGACGAAACATGGATTTATTGCTACGATCCCAAAACAAAGCAGCAATCGAGCGTATGGGTCTTTCAAGATGAGCCGAAACCAACCAAAGTGGCGCGCGTGAAAAGTGCATCTAAGCGGATGATTGCTTCTTTTTTAAATAAAACTGGACACGTGGCTACTGTTGCTTTAGAAAATCGTCGTACTGTGAATAGTGACTGGTACACGACCATTTGTTTGCCGGAAGTTATTGACGAACTCCGTAAAAATAACCGTAAACGCCGTATCATCCTGCACCACGACAATGCTAGTTCTCACACGGCCAGACAGACAAACGACTTTTTGAAGGCGAAAAATGTAGAACTCATGAGTCATCCTGCATACAGTCCCGACCTGGCACCTTGTGACTTTTATCTGTTCCCAAAAATTAAGAACCAATTACGCGGCCAACGATTTTCATCACAAGAGGCTGTCGAGGAGTATGAAAAACACGTTTCAGAGGTCACCACAGAGGAGTGGCACAAAAGTTTTCAAAACTGGTTTGATCGAATGAAAAAGTGCATAGACGCCAAGGGAAATTATTTTGAAAAACAATAAATTAATTTTGTACCTTTAATAGTATTTTTTCATATTCATTCCGGAAACTTATAGTGCGCCCCACGTAATAGGTGAACTTAATAACAACAACGTAATACAGCGAAATTAATAGAAAGTTCGACAGCGACTGCTCCCGTGAAAGCCAATGGCGGTCGCTTTCGCGATACCAACAGCAGTTGCTCCCGTAAGAGACAACAGCAGTCGTGCCCATAAAAATCAACGACTTTTGAACGATAGACAGACTCAGGTTTCAGATCGCAAGCCTTATGGCGGCCATACACGCAACGGTCTACCGGAAAAGTACTCCTGTACAGGTATGCCTGCTCAGGAAGACTGAAATGTGTGTAGGAACCTGTGCAGTTTTTTGAGCCTGCGCAGGCGAAGATTTAAAATCAATTCTTTCGAGTGACACCGTACGGTGTACCTGCGCGTGTGTGCGTATACTACGGTCGCCTGTTCAGGTTTAAATTTAAATTTATTCAATAAATTAACATGACTGTACATTTTCCTTTTCAGTAACCAATGCTTATACCACTTTTGTCACTTCCTTTTCACTGTTTTTGTATCTTTTCCTGAAAGTATAGTTGTATATACTTATGTTTATGTGTTTTCTTTTCATTATTATTGTTTTATCTTCTTTATATATTCTCTATGTACGCCTAACTGCCCTAAACTATTCTTCTCCTATTTATTCTCTCCATCCTGTAAGAAATTGCCGCAGAGCGATAAGGCCGCCAACTGTACGTACCACAAAACTTAATTAATCTCATATTGTAATATGTTATTGGTGCACAAGAAAGGCGTTTTTTTTTACGTGCGCAAAATCCCCACGGATACCTCCCCACCGGAGCCAGTGGAGGAGGTTATGTCGGACTCGAACCGCACGCCGCCAGTGGGTCGCTTTGGTTGCCGAAGGTGAGATTGACAGGCATATCCCTCGCACCCCGGCCGACCCAGGGCCATCTCTCATAAGAAAGACGTTATTACTATTATTTAAAATTCAAAAAGGGCGGGTTTTAACACTTAGGGTAGATATATAGGTGATCTAACAAGGGCGGTAAATACCAGTAATCTAGGCTCTGAACGACCACCAAATGTGGTAGCGCGATATATCTACTTAAATCCCTTCGATATCAAAATACATGATGATGAGTGATGACCAGCATATCGGATAAGATTCTGGGATGGTTCGTACACTCACCTGGGGCTGCTTGCGCGCGTAGAAGCTACTCACAGTCGCTCTGGTAAAGGCACACCGCCGAGATTCCTCTCACGATAAGTCTGTACAATTCCAGTGTCACTCGCGAATCGCGATATCACGTCACCACACTTCGAAAAGCGGTAAAAGCGAGAAGAGCAGGAGAACTTGACTCTCCTGTCTTGTAAAAATGCGGTACCAAAAATTGGACTCTTATCAACGCGGAGGTAGATTCGGAAGAGTTCTTAGCACGTATGTCAATTAAAACGTCACAATGGCGCCACTAGTCTTGCCGTACCGTGCACGAATTGTTTGAATTGTGCAATTAAATTGCGGGAATGGATTGAATAGGAGAATGGCTGACATAAATTGCTTATATTTCATGCAGAATGGCGTTACCACATATTATATTTAAAAAGCAATGGCTGAGATAGGAAAGGAAATGGTGGTCAGTGTTGCCGTTACAAAAAAACACAGTTTGAGGTTTTGTTTTATATTTTATATGTGAGTATTGTTAGTAGTTAAATGTTATGTGCTGCAGTAAGTTGAAATAAACATTTTTTCTTTCTTTCTTTCTTTAAAAATATAAAAAATAGTGCCCCACCGACCTCGAGTATCATTAATAATGTTTCAGACATTCTATACTTTGCCTAGGCATTGTACAGAACACCCGATTACACACAAAGCCGGTGGTAACATATATAAAGATAGATAATTACAAGTAATATCTGTTATTTATTGTTCAGACAGTGCGGCGCGTGGAAATTACCGGTGACAAACAAACAAACAGGTGCGCCTGACCTCCGTAAAGTCTTTGACACCGTGTTTATATTATTAATAGTAATAATAAATAAATAAACGTTAATTATGTTGATTGATTGAAGTTATTATGATCAACCTGCAGGCAGAGACAATAGCCCACAATCTGAGTCTATTCTTACAAACTTAAATACCTCAATTGTCATTAAACATTTCAAGCAAATCCGCCAGTTTAGAGTGCTTCTGACAATCAATTTTATAATGAACATACATACATAATATATAATCACACCTCTATCCCTAAAAAGTTAGGCAGAGGTCATCTTTATGTTTTTTAAATAAGAATATTAGCAACCGGAATTACTAATATTCCCTCTAACTTCTCCAGCTAAACTAAATTGCTTGTGCTTGTGCTACGTCGGTAGTGTAATGGCCAGTATTCGAACCACGGATCTCGCGATCGTAAGGCCAATTCTTTAACCAGTAAGCTACCGACGCTTCCGACCGTCTCACTCAACTCACAAATCAAAGGAAGAATCAATTTCATTTATTCAGTTTAGGCACATGAATAGCACATTAATGAAAATCAAAATTTTACAATTATTTTTTATTTATAACTAGGTGGTAGGACACGATGGTATTCCCGTCCGAATTGAGCAGTCCGACTGGGGAAGTACCTCCACCCTACAGAATATATATGGGCTATATAGGCTATAATAACTTCGTGTTGTGTTCTCGGCGGTAGGTAAGTAGGGCAGCCAAAGCTCACTGGAGAATTTTTGTGCTGTCAGTAGGAACACCACACAACGTTCATAGGTCACGGTAACCACTTTCCATCAGGTGGGTCATGTGCTTGTCTGCCACTTGAGTTGTATAAAAAAATATATTTATCATTTATATCAAGCATAAGCATATGGTATACATATACTCATATACATATTGTTAGTAGGTAAGCTAATATTTTCTTTTATAATTCATTTATGTCAAGAAATGTTATAAAAATATTAAATAAGGCAGATAAACCATTGGAAAATAATTCATTCGCTGGTTCGGTAGGTTGGTTCTACTGAGAAGATACCAGCAAGAAACTTAGAGAATAGGTATATACAACATCGTTTGCATATAATAAACACCTGCGAAAAGAAATTATAACCCTATTTTTCAGCCTTATCATTGTCAGTAATTATCCTGATTAAGGAAAGGAAAGAAAAACGAAACTCCGAAAGGAAAACGCTGCCGTATACGCCCAATTGGGAGAGGGAAGAGGGAGAAACGGTCCTATAGTGGGCTGTTCGGAGAATCTCTCTACACGCCCTAGTCCCTAGCAGAGGGCACAGTGGAGAGCAGGCAAAGGGGCGGGCTGGTTCCCCGGGCTTAGGCCTGGGGGGACGTTCAAATATTACGTAAGCATTAAAGTGGGGAGGGGAGAATAAGCAATGCAAAGAGCATTGCTTATTTTTGATGACATGGGGGTGGGGGGGTCTAGTAAATGTTTACGTAAGCAGTAGTTATTTCCTTTTCACGCATAATATAGTAGGCATTACCCGTACATTCATCTAAAAAAAAGATATGCATATAGGTATAAATGTTTACTTAAGCAGGTTAGCGTTTTGGTTACTTTTGCAGACAAGGAAGGGAGGGGTTAATAATTGTAATGAATCTACTTACATAATACCTGTCACCCCCATCAAACGCAGGCCTAAGCAACGACAATCTGATAACTGTTTGGTTGCGCCGATGTGGAAACTGTATTTTTGACATGGAAACACACTCCTTTTAGATCCGTCTCCCCCTCCGCACTAACCATAGAGTAGGGCTAGCTGTAGCTTCCGTCCGCCATTGTGTGAGATGTGGACGGCCACTCCCGCTTTGAACTAGCCAGCGTAGGGACGGATCGCGAGCGCGTCTCTCAGAAATGAATAATATTTGTTGTATTTTAACCGCCTCATAGACCTTTACCGATCGGATGGTGCCTCTCGTGTGTTCCTCAAGGGATCTAGTGACGCTGACGGCAGCTCCTGAGCAAGGAAGAGAAGATCCGTGTACCGGCTGCGATGAAAAACACGTGGGTCGTGAAGGTTAGTGCATCCTCTCCTAATTTCTCGGGCTGCATTCACTGCCTGGATCGAATCCGCGGCAGCCCGGCCACCTGTCTTGTTTCGCCAGTAAAGTGTCAATAGAACAGTTATCTGCTTCTCCGCAATACAGTCCACTCGCGCACGCTGGCCCACGCGCCACCATTTATTTGGTCCTTCGAGCCGGATACTTAGCCGTAGTTCGTATTTTGTTATTATTCTAATGGGAATGAGCGCACCGCACCTAAGTGCCTGGTTATTTTAGTAGAAAACCCCGCATCCAGACACTTAGGCTTAGAATTTGTTGTCCGTTCGCCGCTGGCTCGCATTGTACCTACCTAATACATAAATAGGTTAGGTATCATATCAACACTTAATCGTAGTTCGCAATTTTCGCATCGCACCTAAGTGCCTGGTTATTTTAGTAGAAAACCCCGCATCCAGACATTTAGGCTTAGATCTTAGGTATACTCAGACACCCTAGTGCATAGGCACAGTGTAATACCTAACGCATTTGGCTTTGTTTTGTTTTTTTCAATTACGTTGTTCTCGGCTCACGTCGTATTTGCCTAGTACCTGCGTGGGTAGACACGTGGCTGTGCCTACCTCGCTCGCATCTCATCCCAATTCATACGAAAGTATTTTAATTTGAATAGATATTACGCAATACTTAATCTCGGAAATAATAGTTGAATCTAGACAGCGACCATCGCGTAGGTACGACCTTGTTGCTATGCGCGTTTGTTCAAGCGTGCATTCACAGTTGTAAGCACCTACCTACCTACATAGTTAACGCTCGCGCCGCCTCGCTGCTCTGTACCGCTAGGATTAAGTCATTTCATATTTATTGTTTACCGCACTTTAGTTTGAGATTTAATTGTAAACATGTCCCCAAAGGTTGATAAGACCGGTAAGGTTCAATTGAAACTTTTATACGCTAAAAAAGAAATGATTTACTCTCGCGTACAATCGATTTATGATAGTGCACTTAAAACCTCTGATTTGGTCATCAGAGATTCGTTCTTGTGTTCTATAGAAAACTTAGATAGTCTACGCGCGGATTTCGAAACCTTAGTGCATGACATCAACGTTTTAGAGTTGAATTTGGATCCCGATTACTCAGTGAGTTATCAAGCCTTGTCGTCGTTTGACGATTTGTATTGTCGTATCAAGCGCGTCGCGAGGAGTTTGGAGAAGCCGTCTGACCGACCCAACCCCACTCGCGACCGACCTAAGTTGCCACCAATTCAAATACCCGAATTTGATGGTAACATTCGCAATTGGTGTCGATTTATAGATAGTTTTGAGAATACAATAGATAAGAACGATTCGTTGACAGATCACGAAAAATTGCATTATCTTGTTGAAAAATTGACTGGTAAAGCTATAACCGTTTGCGCTGGAATTACGTTTAGTGCCGGGAATTATAATTTAATTTTAAATACTTTGAAAGCTAAGTATGAGGATAAAAGATCGGTAGCTAACGCCTATTTGGATCAGATGTTTGATTTGAAATCTATTACGGCATGTAACGATCAAAACTTAGAGAAATTTCTAGACACTTTCGCGTCAGCTGTTCGCGCTGTAAAGAACCTAAAGATTGATGACCTCTGCGACTTCGTGTTTTTGTATATGGGTTTAAGGAAATTAGATTCCGAAACCATTCGTTTGTTTGAGTCGGATCATCGCGGCAATAAAATTCCTAAGTTCGAAGACTTAGAAGGTTTTGTTCGCGAGCATATAAAAATATTACAACGCTCTTCATCGAAACATGAAGGCGCGAAGACAGTTGTTAGTCCCGCGCGCAAAATAGATGCGTCATCGAGGTCACTGAGGTCAACCCATACTTATGTTAATACCGCACCAGCACGTGTACAATCACCTGTTTGCTCTTTGTGTAGTACTCATCACTCGCAACTGTACAAGTGTCCTGGTTTCCTAAAATTGTCGCCTAGTGATCGTTATAAATTTGTTCGCGCTAATAATCTTTGTTTTAATTGTCTCGGTACTAAACACCGCGTGGGTTTATGTAATAGTGGAAATGGTTGTCGCAAATGTCAAGCGAGACACCACACTTTGCTTCATTTTGAAAATAGTAATGCCGCATCCAAGGTGAGCACAGTTGGTTCGTCGAGCGGTGACGCGCGGCAGCCTGCGCCGCAGCCGCAGCCCGAGCTCGCACGCGCTCCGGCCTGCCCGGGGACCGCTACGAATGACGTCACCTTGTGTTCGTTCTCCGCTAGTGCTGCCCTCACTACGGTTTGTCTTGCGACCGCTCGCGTGGTTATTGTTGATGCATTAGGTAAACCGCACATTGTTCGAGCGCTATTAGATGGCGCTTCGCAAAGTAATTTTATTACTCAAGATTGTTGTCAACGTCTTGGTTTCAATGTTGATAGGCGTTCAACCTACTCAGTGGTGACGGGTTTTGGAGGTTTACGGTCAGCTGTTCATGGCACAGTTAAAACGAGGTTTGGATCTCGTTTTAATAATAAAATTTGGTTTGACATGGATTCGTTCGTTACGGATAAAATAACTGAACAGTTGCCTACCGTCCCAGTTGACACGTCTTTATTAACGAAATTTAAAGACTTACCTTTAGCTGATGAGACTTACGCTGTTCCTGGAGTCGTCGATATATTGATCGGCGCTTCAATTCTCCCGCACCTCCAGTTATCACGTAAGGTTCAAGGGGGTCCGACGTACCCCGCTCCGCACGCCCTGGAAACAGTTCTGGGTTTTGTTATAATTGGTTCTGCACCCGCTTCTATGGATAGTTTTAGTCACTCGACTGCCTCGTTCTGTTGCACCGTCGAGCCGCCACTGGAGTCTACCATCCGCAAGTTTTGGGAGATTGAGGAGGTCAATGTCCCACCAATCCTAAGCCCTGATGACAAGATGGCTGAGGAGATTTATTGTCGCACGACTACTCGCGATGAGCAGGGTCGTTATGTTGTCGCGCTCCCTTTCAAGGGAGATATTTTTTCGCTCGGCGACTCCCGTGCATCCGCTGAAAGACGCTTTCTTTGTTTAGAACGAAAGATGCAGGCGTCTCCAAAGTTAAAGCAAGCCTATGATGAGGTTGTCAACGAATATTTAGATAAAGGTTACATCTCACCTGCGCCTGCGGACACTGGCGGGACCCAGCCTTCGTACATTATCCCGCACCGCGGAGTTATTAGAGAAGATAAGCTTACCACTAAAACTCCGCGTAGTTTTGGATGGCAGTGCTAAGACTAGCACTTCCGTGTCGCTTAATGACATTTTGTATTGTGGTCGGAATCTTTAAGGTAATTTATTTGACATAATTGTAAATTTTCGCATTAATATTAGTAGAATTTTAGCTTTTAGGACTCAACAGTCGCTTTGTGTTGGGCCCACTCTTCGCCCCATCGTTGGGACACATTCGTCGCTAATAGAGTGGCAAAATTCAATCTGAATTGGCGCCACATAATCTCTTTCACGTTGCTGGCACCGACAACCCAGCCGATTGTCTCTCTCGTGGATTGCTTCCTTCGCAAATTTTGGATCACCCGTTGTGGTTTGGTGGACCGTCCTGGATTCATGCCGCGTTAGATGGGTGGCCAGTTAGTCAATTCAATCCCACTACGGTTTCCGAACCACCCGAGGAAAAGAAGCACTCGCTTGTGGTGTCGGTCCCGCGTGAAGAGTCCCTGGTTTTGTTGTTGGCTAATCGCGTCTCGTCTTGGTCGAGACTGTTGCGTTGTGTTGTTTATGTAGGCCGATTTTTGAGAATTTTATCTACACGCGGTCATATAACCGCCGCTGATTTAGATAAGGCTGAATTGATCATACTTCGCGAATTGCAGAAGTGTTATTTTGCTTCTGAATTTAAAAATTTAGAATTTAACAAACCTTGTAGTCGTTCTTTCCGACACTTGAAACCATTTTTGGAAGATGGACTCATTCGAGTAGGTGGTCGTTTGAGAAATTCAGGTTTAGGATTTGAACAAAGGCACCCAGTAATTCTCCCGCGTAAGGACCACGTATTAGATTTGTTAGTAGATTATCATCACAAGGTGAATTGTCACGCTGGTCCCGATTTGTTAATGTCTATTTTGAGACAGAAATACTGGATAATTTCCGCTCGTAATTTGATTCGCGCTAGAGTACACAGATGTGTACCTTGTTTTAAACTCCGCCCGCGTTTTATCGCGCCTGAAATGGCCGATCATCGCTCTTGTCGTGTTGTTCAATCCGCAAAACCTTTCGTACACACCGGCACAGACTTTGCTGGGCCTTTCAAGGTCACCATTGCTCGTGGTCGTGGCATTCGCTCCACGAAAGCTTATGTTTGTTTGTTCATTTGTATGACAACTCGCGCGGTTCATATAGAGTTGACCGGTGATTTAAGTACGCCAAATTTTATGTCCGCTTTTAAACGTTTTTTGTCGCGTCGGGGTCCGGTTAAGCGCATGTATTCGGACAACGGTACAAACTATGTAGGGGCCCGACGTAGTATCTCGGAATTGCACACATTCTTACGGTCTAAGTACTACCAAAGTGAATTCGCTCACATCTTAGCCGAAAATCGCATTGAATGGTACTTTAACACGCCTGCAGCTAGTCATTTTGGTGGTAATTGGGAAGCGAATATTAAAAGCCTTAAGTCGCATCTGTTTCGCGTCATAGGCGAACAGATTCTCTCGTTCGAGGAGTTGAGTACCGTACTCGCGCAAGTAGAGGCGGTGATGAACACGCGTCCGCTGTGTCGGACTCTATCTAGCGATCCGTCAGAGCCGTTAGCGCTGACGCCAGCTCACTTCTTAAATATGACTCCTTTAAAATATTTGCCCGCAATAGATGTTGATGACGATAGAATACACCTCCTAACTCGTCACGCTCTTTTAGATAAGATGGTCCAATCGTTTTGGAATCGTTGGAGAACCGATTATTTGCACACGCTGCAGTCACGTCAAAAATGGAATACTCCATCCAACCCAATTACTGTAGGTACGGTGGTAGTCCTTATGACTGAGAATGCGCCTCCTTTACATTGGCCTCTAGGAGTAGTAGAGGAAATTTTTCCCGATGCCCGCGGGATAACTCGTGTTGTACGGGTTAAAACTGCAACCGGATCGTATCTGCGCCCGGTTGTTCGCCTCTGCCCTCTGCCTAGCCAGCAGTAGGCACGAGTTCCAATCTATGTTTATATTTTAGTTGTTATTTCGCAAACCTAGATTTAGATTAGACATTAGTTTTGTTCCACATTTTTCGTTTCGAAGGTAACCCTTCAAGCCGGGGGGAATGGTTGCGCCGATGTGGAAACTGTATTTTTGACATGGAAACACACTCCTTTTAGATCCGTCTCCCCCTCCGCACTAACCATAGAGTAGGGCTAGCTGTAGCTTCCGTCCGCCATTGTGTGAGATGTGGACGGCCACTCCCGCTTTGAACTAGCCAGCGTAGGGACGGATCGCGAGCGCGTCTCTCAGAAATGAATAATATTTGTTGTATTTTAACCGCCTCATAGACCTTTACCGATCGGATGGTGCCTCTCGTGTGTTCCTCAAGGGATCTAGTGACGCTGACGGCAGCTCCTGAGCAAGGAAGAGAAGATCCGTGTACCGGCTGCGATGAAAAACACGTGGGTCGTGAAGGTTAGTGCATCCTCTCCTAATTTCTCGGGCTGCATTCACTGCCTGGATCGAATCCGCGGCAGCCCGGCCACCTGTCTTGTTTCGCCAGTAAAGTGTCAATAGAACAGTTATCTGCTTCTCCGCAATACAGTCCACTCGCGCACGCTGGCCCACGCGCCACCACTGTTAATGAGACCGAGCCCAACTTGGCTCCCTGAGACCCATGCCGGTGGAAATAAAACCAGTTTTAATATAAACAAATAACATTTATTATGACGTCCATCTTTATCACACATACTTAGACCATATAATGTATAGACACAGCTGTGTGAGCGAGCTAATGTCATTACTGTTTTTAACTGCGAATGTGCGCATGTCATGGGATGTATGTATGTCAACTTGTACCGAAATGGTAGCTACTTTTTACGCCGCGTTGAAGTTACAGGTACTGCGTCTTTAGAGCGTGTATATAGTCTAAACACATATACATATGCTCACGCCTATTACCCTCAGAGGTAGGCAGTATTATGACGATACTTCTCGATAATATTACGATGTCTCAGTATAGTAATGTGGTGCTATTTGTAACAAAGTGTTCTTATCTATGGTCATCATGTCTCGCATGTACGTCTTGTCGCCTGTGCTCTGGACGCTTGCGAAGATCACCCTGTGAATAGAATAAATAATTAAATAAATATTAAGAGCTTAACTAGCTTGTGTTATGGGATCTAGAATGCGGATAAACGTACTTAGATGTAGGTTTTTTTTATTGTAAATACATAGAAACATATGCATGCCACTTAAAGATGATGTATTTTGCATTAGTTGAGTCCAGGTTAAGGTACAGCATTCAGCTTTGGGGTAATAGCTTCAAATATAACTGTAAAAAGGCATTTATATTGCAGAAAAGGGCTATAAGAACAATAGTCCGTATTCCACAGTGGGAATCTTGTAGGGAGTATTTTAAAAACCTGTCCATACTAACTGTGTCTTGCCTATATATATTAATGGTTTTAAGTGATTTTGCAAAACACATAAGGGATTATGAAACGGAAGATGAAAGAGTAACACGTGAAAGCACTCGAAGGAACCATTTCAAAGCTACATTGAATCCGAGAATTAACGTCGTGATACATAGTGCGAAACATCAAGCAATAAAACTATTTAATAGTCTGCCTAATGACTTAAAGCTTGATGTCTACAAAACCTATTCCTTTAAGAAAAGGTTAAAGTCCTTGCTGTTGGTAAAGTGTTACTACACAGTGGAAGAATTTGTGGATGATGACTAAAATGATTTTCTGACTAAATGTAAGGTTGTAGTTAATTGTACCTAAAATTTTATTATATTTTATTTCATTTTGACGTTATTGTGTATTTTCATTGATTGTATGTATTTATTTATTAATTAACTGTTCTGCTAAATATGCACTTTTGGTCACAATTTGAAACAACTAGATTGAAGTGGAACTGATAATAATTAATTACTTATTTAAAAAAAAAAAAAATTAAAAAAGAAATTAGTTAAAATTGACATTTCAATACAAACTATGATTGTTTAGAAATAAATAAATTGAATTTAATTTTATATATAGAAATTTGTACAGAGCGAGAATTTAACCCGCTATCTCTAACTTAACAGAGAAACGCTCAAAATTCAGTCGTATATATGCAACTTAGATTTTTTATACAACTTAGATGGGAGACAAGCGCACGGCCTACCTGATGGAAAGTGGTTACCGTGACCTACGAAAGGTGCAACACCAGAAGAGTCACACCCATGCTGTCGACCCAGTAAGAACAGAGAGTTTTTGTGCCGTCAGTGCAGAAGCAGCCTTTGATCTTCTCACTGACTTCCGAAATGCTGGCAAGCGGGTCATATATCCCCTAAGGGGTAGGGGATATGTGATCCGCTTGCTAGCGACAACAACAGCAACTACAGTCTCGAGTCCTTTAAGCGGGGCGTGAAAAAGCATCTGATGAGGCCGTCAAGCTGAGTGCTACCATTGTAACATTACTTAGTGTATTTAATGGTGACTCTCTTTCCTCAGACTTTGCCTTTAGTTTACCATCGGGCGAGGCGAAGTCAAATTGACGTTTCCTAGATAAAAAATCAAACTACGGGGCGAGCCTATTGCTTTCAAGCGGGCACTTTTTCATGGGCTGTATTTCCCTTCGTCCGTTCAGATATTCTAGTTGGTTCCTCTCACCATTTGGGCTGCTGGACCCTGAACAGGCAGCTATCGGGAGAGATGTGTAGTGTCGCGCCCCGGATCCCGCGGTACGTGGAGTCTGGGCTGAGGTACGCCGCCTGGCTGAAGTAGCCCGATATCACGCACTTCATTATCCGGGATAGTTTACCTGGGAATTGGAAATTATTTATATTTACCCCGGGATACCACACATTGCAACCTGAGACGGTGCGCACTGTGCGGTATGAAAGAAACTTCATCCCACGCACACTCAAGCTGTGGAATGAACTCCCTGCTACAATATGGGGGCTTCTTCAAAAGGGGCATTAGAAGGTTTCTTCAGGGTCGGCAGAGCGAATCTGACGCCCCTGGTATTGCACACGTCCATAGGTCACGGTAACCACTTCCCATCAGGTGGGCCGTGTGCTTGTCTGCCACCTAAGTTGTGTTTCCCTCTTCCTACAGTCCCGGATATTTAAGTGTCACCATTCTATTTTTTATACCACTTAGGTGGCAGACAAGCGCACGGCCCACCTGATGGAAAGTGGTTACCGTGGCCTATGGACGTTTGTAACACCAGAGAAGCCACGCTCGCGCTGCCGACCCTGTAAGCACAGAGTTTCTGTGCCGTCAGTGTAGAGGACAAAGCAGGCTTTTAGTCATCCCACTGACAGCACAAATTCTCCAATGAGCTCTGGCTATCCTACTCACCGCTGGGAACACAACACGAAGTTATTATAACCGCGGTATTCTGTAGGGCGGAGGTACTTCCCCAGTCGGACTGCTCAATTGGGCGGAAATACCGCCGTGTCCTACCTTCTTTAATATGGTACATATATGTAATGGTGACTCTCTTTTCTGAGACTTCGCCTTCAGCTTTCCATCAGGAAAGGCAGTCTTATAGACATGTCCTATATAAAAATCCCCAAGGTATTAAGATCATTTTGAGTACTTTCTTGGTCAAGATCGATCTGATGCCGACTGCACAAGCAAACGTTATGCCACAAAGCACTAACCTGATACTAATTCCATTCCTTCAACAGCTTGGTTTTCCATTTGGAATTTTCTTTTGACTAGTTTTTCTAAGCTGTCTCGTATTTCGCAAGCCTGGAATTTTAAATATATTATAGACTTAAGTAGAACTGTCGTCAACGTATGTCATTAACGTTAAAATACGTGTCAATCCCGTACATTAATCATTCTATTCTACAATACGCCGGCCATCCAATTGCATCGAACTGCCACAGACCTTGATAGAAATTCTTATTTGTTATTCGAGGAGATGGGACACGACGGTATTCCCGGCCAAATTGAGCAGTCTGACTGGGGAAGTATCTCCACTCTACAGAATACCTCGGCTTAATAACCTCGTGTTTTGTTCCCGGTGGTGAGTAGGGTAACCAGAGCTCACTGGAGAGTTTTTGTTGTTTTGTTGTGTTTTGTGTGGGAAGACCAAAGGCTTGTCCTGATTTTGTGTTCTGCACAAAGGGCACATAAAATCTCTGTTCTTACAGGGTCGGCAGCACGGATGTGACTCCACTGGTGTTACACACGTTCATAGGTCACGGTAACCACTTTCCATGAGGTGGGCCGTGTGCTTGTCTGCCAACTATTAGTATAAAATGAAAAAAAAATGTCACTGTCACTGGAGATCGACCAATGGCAATCATCAGTGACGTCACCCAGATTTGTCAACGTATGGGATTGACGAACAATGGCAACTGTAATAAACTTCAAAATACGTGTAGATATATTACGTGTAATCTATTTTCTATTATATTTTGGTTCCCCCATACCACTAGGCTTACGCGATGGACTGCTGAGGCGAGGTCTCGGGTTCAGCGAGGTTTTACCATGGCACACATCAATGACTTTTCGATGCTTTTCGAAGTTATGTGTGTCCGGTCAATGACAATAGCCTCGCCACTTATTACATTGGGACCTAAACATAAACTGGCGAAACGTGGGTGCTAGCACCTCTGCCTGCCCCTTCGGGGATATAGGCGTGAGTTTTATGTTATGTTATTTTGGTTCCCGGCAGAGTAGAATTTGGGCCACCCCATCTCTTCCCATGCGGTGTCGTACAAGACGACAATTGTGCCTGGAATACGGCAATAAGCTCACCCCCTATTACGTGGGACCGAATTCAATGATTGATGAAATGTGGTTGTTAATTCACCTCTGCCTAACTCTCCGGGGATAAAGGCTTCATTATATGTATGTATGTATGTATTTTACACACGTACACACCTTTTTTTACGTGCGAAAAATCCCCACGGATACTCCCAGCATCGGAGTCGGTGGGATAGGATATGTCGGACTCGAACCGACTAAATCGAACGATGCCTGTGGGTCGTTGTTGGTTGCCGAAGGTGAGGTTAACAGCCCCCGGCTCCGGCCTACCCAGGGCCTATCTCTCGATCTGGCCCTCTCCTCGGATGTGAGGACCACAGAGTTCCCAATACGTCCCCGGAGCTCATGAGCTCATGAGGGACGGAGGTCATTCATCGATCTCCGACCCTCGAGTTGCCTCAGTACGCGGCTTGCGTTCCAACACACGTACACATTAGTCTAGAGGGTAGACCTACCTACCTTTTCCATAACTTTGTAATTAATGTAATACTTCTGGCACCAATCTCGGCAAATCTTTTTAGATTTCTTCTCGTCTTGAGAAGAACGCAGCTTCCGATACGCCTCGAAAATGTTCAGATACATTATTATATCTCCTTCTGCCACCTGCAAGTGAATATTAATGTTTTTATCATTTATTTAATATTAATGCTTGCCATCAATAATCCTATAACCGATCATAATGCTGCCCTACTTACCCTAAGTTGCAAGTTACCTAGATCAGAAAATGCACGCATAGTCAATAAGTTAGATACTAATGGACTTGAAGGCGATTTACGCGACATCGACTTTGGCCCCGTTTACTATTCTGATGATCCGCATTTTTGTATGCAGTACATGACCGACAAAATAAAAAATGCTGTACAGAAAAATACAACTGCAACACGATTGCATAATAAAAACTATAGCTTGAAACCTTGGATAACACCAGGCCTCATTCGCTGCATGACACACACGGATAAACTGCACTTAAATTGTAAACGCGACCCTAATAATTTAATAATACAGGTTTCATATAAACGATAGAGAAACTTTTGCAATGATCTGTTGAGAAAAGTTATTTTTTTTTTTTATACCACTTAGTTGGCAGACAAGCACACGACCCACCTGATGGGAAGCGGTTACCGTGGCCTATGGACGTATGCAACACCAGGGGTGTCACACTCGCGCTGCCGACCATGAAGAAACCTTCTGATGCCCCTCTTGAAGAACCCCATATTGTAGGCGCTTGGGAAAACCGCAGCAGGGAGGTCATTCCACAGCTTGAGTGTGCGTGGGATGAAGTTTCTTTCATACCGCACAGTGCGTACCGTCTCAGGTCGCAATGTGTGGGGATGAATTCCCTGCCTATGGCGAGAGGTGCGATGATAGAATGTAGCTACGGGCATCATGTCAAACAATTCATCTGAGCACAAACCATTGTATAGGCGGTAGAACACACACAGTGAGGCAAAATCCCTCCTAAGGCTAAGAGGTTCCACTCTACCTGTGAGTATGGGATTGTCAACCAGCCTCAATGTCCGTCTTTGCAACGAGTCGAAGGGGTCAAGCTGGTATGCAGGCGCTCCAGCAAAAAGGTGACAGCAGTACTCCATGTGAGGCCGGACCTGTGCTTTATAAAGAAGGAGTTGCTGCCCCGCAGTGAAATACCGCTTTGCCCTGTTGAGCACTCCGAGCTTTCTTGATGCCAACTTAACCTTGTCCTGCAAATGACTTCGGTATTGGACGTCACTGGAGATATCGACACCAAGGATCCCGATACTCGGGGAGATGGTAAGCGGTGTGCCCAGGAATTGCGGCGCTACAATGAATGGGGTTTTCTTAGCGGTGAATACACATACTTGTGTCTTAGTGGGGTTGAATTGGACCAGGTTTAGTCGACCCCAATCGGACACTCCAGAGAGAGTAGTCTCGATTTCAGACACAAGTTGTTCGCGACTCTTCTCCACCTCGGACTGAGGGATATTTGCACGGCCCGTGTAACACGTGTCCCCGGTACTGTCGTCCGCATAACAATGAATGGAGCCATCAGACAGCATGTCATTGATATGCAGCAGAAACAGCGTCGGAGACAACACGGAGCCTTGTGGGACACCAGCGTTTATGTTCATGCGGTCCGAGCAGCTGCCGTCGACGACGGCTTGGATGCTTCTGTTGGACAAAAAGCTGGAGATCCATTCGCACAATCCCTCGGGGAGTCCATAATATAAGTTAAAATTAGTTACGATAAATTAAAACTCGGTTTTGAATAATAAAATTATCTGGCAACATATTAAGAATATGACCTACACCACGAAACAAAATGAGTCGCCTACAAGTTTATTGAGTGCACACTCGTCACAGGTTGCGTCAGCTAACGCGGTCAATAATTTATTTTTAAATGTTGGTAAGCGGCTTGCACAACAAGTGCAGGGACGCACACAGTATTCATCAAACCCTAACTTCCCGTGCAAGACTACCTTATCATCTTTTGTGATTCTAGACACCGACGAGGAAAAGGTTGAGAGAGTAATAATGAATTTAAAAGAAGACTGTGCAGTTGGTTGGGACAACATTTCAAATAAGATCCTTAAAAAATTCACGCGTATATTAATGCCTCCGTTAACCAACATCTTCCATAAATGTTAATCAACTGGTGTATTCCCCAAATATCTTAAAAAAGCAGTAATTGTCCCGGTGTACAAGTCGGGAGGAAAGGAGCAAGTAACAAATTACAGGCCCATTTCTTTACTCTCTGCAATGTCAAAAATACTTGAGAAAATTGTAAATGAATGATGAAATATTTGGAGGATAATTCACTTTTGTCAAATACGCAGTTTGATTTTAGAGCTAACAGGTCGACGGCCGAAGAAGGCAAGAACTTGATAAGGGAAATCGCACAGTGGGAATTTTCCTGGACCTATTTCAAGCTTATGACACGGTTTCTATTCCAAAGTTGTTGAACAAGATGGAAAATATAGGAATAAGGGGCGTACAACTAGCACTCTTCGAAAGCTATTTGAAAGAGCGTACGCAATGTGTAAAGATCGGCAATGTTCTCAGTGACGACCATGAAAACACCAACTTTGGTATCCCACAAGGAAGTATCCTGGGAAGTACTCTGTTCTTAATTTACATAAATGAACTTTGTAATCTAAAACTAGAGCATGGCACGATCATATCATATGCGGACGACACTGCCCTCCTTTTTTCTGCTGAGTCAGAAAATGAAGCGTACGGGCATGCCCAGCGCGGATTCAATATTTTTAATAAATGGCTTCGGTTTAAAGAACTTTATTTCTCATAAGAACAACAATAGTTCGCTTAAAATGAGATACATAGTGATGATATTACTTAAAAATTTTATTAACATTTTTTTTACATGCGCAAAATCCCCACGGATACTGGTTGCGCCGAAGTAGAAACTGTATTTTTTGACACGGAAACACACTCCTTTTATACCCGTTTCCCCTTCCGCACTAACCATAGATGTAGCTTCCGTCCGCCATTTGTGAAATATAGACACTCAGTCTCGCTTTGAACTAGCCAGCGTAAAGACGGACGGACCGCGCTCGCGTCTCTCAGAAATGTATAATATTTGTTACATTTTTACCGCTTCATAGACCTTTACCGATCGGATTGTGCCTCTCGTGTGTTCCTCAAGCGATCTAGTGATGCTGACGGCAGCTCCTGAGCAAGGAAGAGAAGATCCGTGTACCGGCTGCGATGAAAACACGTGTGTCGTGAAGGTTAGTGCATCCTCTCCTAATTTCTCGGGCTGCATTCATTGCTTGGATCACTCCCGCGGCAACCCGACCACCTGTCTTTTGTGTGTAAAGCGTCAATGGAACAGTTAGCTACTTCCCGCAATACAGTCCATTACCGCACGCTGCCAAGCGCCACCAGATACCCTTATAGCCTTTTTTATTACAACGGTAACAGACATTTATTTTATTTTTAAATTATCGCGCTGTGAATTCATAATTATACAACGTTTCGGAACTTTTCGCTATTAAATCATGGAACTTACGGAACTTACTATTTCTGCCGACGTTTCGGATGCGTTGCTGCACCCGTGGTCACGGCTTAAATTACTTTTTTTTTTTTACATTCTACACAACGCTATCTAGACCCATGGTAAGCATAGCTTAACTAGCTTGTGTTATGGGATCTAGAATGCGGATAAACATACTTAGATACCTTTTTTTCTTTTTTAAATACATACATTTTATACATAGAAACACTCAGACCAATGCAAATATACATATTCATGCACTGAGCGGGAATCGAACCCGCGCCCCCTGCATAGCAGTCGAATGCAAAAATAGCAAAAAGTCCCAAGCCGTTATATAATTATGAAGACAGTTATTTATTTATTTATGTATTATTTTCTGATACATAGGTATTACGAAAGATCTTAACACTAATAAACATCGGTGTACAAATTAAATTTAAAACATGGTTGGTAGGTACATAATATATATTTTTTATATCAATTAGGTGGCACACAAGCACACGGCCCACCTGTTGCCAATGTAATAGGTGGGCGACCCTATTGCCATTAACCGGGCACTTATAAACCTGCGATAAATACACACATAACTTCGAAAAGCATCGAAAAGTTATTGGTGCGTGCCATGATAAAACCTGGGATCGAACTCGAGACCTCGTCTCAGCAGTCCATACCACTAGGCTACCGCGGTATTCGAATGTCAATGTAAAATAATTTGAATAAATAAAATTAATAGAAATAAATACATGAGATACGTACGTTTCATGAGACCGACAGACAGACAGTGAAATCTTAGTATTAAGGTACCGTTTTAACTCATTGGTCACAGAACTCTAAAAAAATGTACTTTTAAGTGTGACTATTAATCAGTTTCAGGCCTCTCCCAATGTTGGTCTACTGTCTCCACGCTGGCCGGACGGGTTAGTACAGGGTTTTATTCTCTCGCAGTGATATAGTCTGCGTATTTTTCCATTAGTCGCCTCTTACGACACCCTTCGAACGACATATGGGGTGATACTATCTCCGTCACCACACCATCGTGCACTCACCTCAAAATTGTTCCTCCTGGCGACCCTAGCCGCTAGTGCCTCCTTGCCGCCAGCTGGCTTCACGAACACGCTGTCCACTTGCAACATGGCCGCGATGCTCAACGCTTCGTCTATACACCCGTACTCGCCTGGTTGACGTCAATTGGTACAATTAATTACAGATAACAGATATATACATATAATCACACCTTTATCCCCGGATGGTTATGCAGAGGTGAATTAACACTCACATTTTACCAATCATTCGGTCCCACGTAATAGGAGGTGAGCCTATTACCGTCTTCCGGGCACTATTGTTGCCTCGAGCCATGCATCTGAGGCTGAGTCTGGGCTGTAATATCTGTCTGATGTTAAACAGCCCTATTCCTTCGTCGCCTTGTAGTACACCGCATGGGAAGAGATGGGGTGGTCCAAATTCTACTCTGCTGGAAGATATGAACCTATACACTAACATCTATGGGAGTATTGATGGAGTTTTATGGACTCCCTACTACCTGTAACGACTGCTATAAATGTTCGTATAGCAACTGGGACTAACGGCTTCGAACCACGACCAGACCAATGCAAATAGCCATATTCATGCATATAAATATTGGCACTGAGCGGGCATCAAACCCGCGCCTCCTGCGTAGTAATCGTGTTCACCACGCCGTGAAGTTTGCTCGTAATATTTGTTTGCATGCACGAGTGCGAGTGAAATGGCACTACTTTAGTATTACTTTACGCGGTTTCACACTCTAGTTCCATATCGACGGTTGAAAGGCTAAAGGCCGTAAGCGACAAGAACAATTGATGCGCAAATTACACTGTGTTGTAAAGAGTATTTCATGTGCTTTAAGACCTTTTTTTGTATGAAATTTCGATGTCGCTTGTACCTTTTTGCTTTTCAACCGTCGATATGTGCTATTCAATTATTAGAAACTATAAATGTAAAATGTATTATAATATTGTTCATATTATAAATAATAATATAACTCATATTAAATGAAATTTTAAAGCATTTAGTGTGCTAACTATTCAAATTCTGCTGTCAGTGGGATGACTAAAGGCTTGTCCTGCTTTGTCCTCTACACTGACGGCACAGAAACTCTGTGTTTACAGGGTGGCTTCTCTGGTGTTACACACGTCCATAGGCCACGGTAACCACTTTCCATCAGGTGGGCCGTGCGCTTGTCTGCCACCTAAGTGGCATAAAAAATCGGTTCAGGCAGGATTCGCCTGAACTGATTCTATTTTTTTCCTACCGTAATCGAATATAATTCATAATGAATAAAAATTAATAAAATCATCGTATTTTTTTTTATAAAAATGACAGTATGTTATAATAATATAGTATAGCGGCGTGGTTTCTGGCAGAAGTAGCACTTGGACCACCCATCTCTTCCCATGCGGTGTCGTACAAAGCGACTAAGGATATGGCTGTTTAACATCAGACAGATACACTGACGGACTCATAAACTGCATCAAAGTAATAGACGACTTTGAAATAAATATTTTAACCAAGTATGCATACTTTCTATGCAGATTTAAATTGAAACCTCTAGATTGGTTCGTGAACTTTAAAACAGCGTAGGGTCATATCTTTAAGTTTAAGTTTATGTACTGGAAAGGACCTTAAGACTTTTATTGAAGAAAAAACAGAAATTTAAGAAAAATTGGTTTAATAAAAAAATTGGTTTTAACAATAGACACAAACTTTATGCAAGGGTTTATTTGTGTTTTAATAAGGTGTATTACCCCCACGTGCCCTTATTACGGATTCTAATCGGTTCCGCATAGATTTTATAAGGGTTTTTAAAAGATCTTGCGGAATATTGTCCCATTCTTCTGAAAGTGCTGTTCTTAGTGCTGCCACTGTCGTGGGCGAAGGGTTTCTCGCATATACAGCTCTTTTTAAATTGTCCCAAACATGCTCGATGGGATTAAGATCCGGGCTGCGTGCTGGCCAATTCATTGTACGTATCCCAACCTCTTCGCAATAATGTTGAACTTGTGCAGCTGCATGCGGCCGGGCATTATCCTGCATTAAAGTAAAATTTTCGCCTATGAATCCCATGTAAGGCACCACGTGATCTTCTAATATCTCTGTTATGTAGCGATGTGCTGTCAAACCCCCTCTATTACCGTTTTGACGGACCATGTCTATGAACACAAGTTCGGTTCGCCCGTTCATCGATATGCCACCCCAGACCATACATGAACCGCCTCCAAAAGGAACACGCTCCTCAATGCAACTTTGAGCATATCGCTCCCCACGTCGACGATAGACTCTTCTGCGACCATCTGCACCATATAAACATGTCCTACACTCGTCCGTGAACAATACAGAGGCCCACTGCTCTTCTGTCCAATTCAGGTGATGACGCGCAAATCTTAAGCGAGCTTGTCTGTGAGCTGTAGACAACTTTGGACCATTTGCTGGTCTAAAAGGGGTGATATCCGCTTCCTTTAACCTTCTTCTTATTGTTCGTGCACACACGTTTACTCCACGCACTTCATTAAGCTCGGTTTTGATGTTAACTGACGTGAGGAAACGATTTCGCAGGGAAGTTATAACAATAAATCGGTCATCACGACCTGTGGTTGCTCGAGTTCTGCCTGTACCACGTCTCCTCCTGTAAGAACCTGTCTCTACAAACCTTCTGTATATTCTAGAAACCGTAGACTGGTTTAAATTTAAATTTCTACCAATCGTTCGTTGATCCAAGCCCTCCCGCACCAATGCTACAATTTGTGCCGCTTGTTCGGACGAAGTATCCATATTATGGTTCAAAAACTCTCGATGTGTTAAAAAACTAACCCAACAATTATGCTGGTAACAATAATTCAATTGACAAAACAAAAAAAATCAATGAGAATCAATTTAAAACTTTGCTATAAATAACACGCAAATCTGATACTACAAGTAAATTTTCTTTCCCGGCTATATTCATTTGTTTTACTGCAGTTCTATTTTTAAATTTAATTTTTTTTTAAGATTAAGAGCCAGTCTTTCCATATTTATATAATTTAATCTAAAAAGTTTGCATACTTATTATAAAAAATCCTTTTAGAGTAAACCTGAACTTTGATGCAGTTTATGAGTCCGTCAGTGTATATACAGCCCAGACTCAGCCTCAGATGCATGGCTCGAGTCAACAATAGTGCCCGGAAGACGGCAATTGGCTCACCCCCTATTAATTGGGACCGAATATTATGATTAGTGAAATGTGGGTGTTAATTCAACTCCCTTACCTAACCTAGTCCTCCGGGGATAAAGACGTGATTATATTTATGTGTGTAGCTATTTTTTTAAATTCTTAGCGTTTGCGCCATTCTTGAAAGCCGCGATGTTCTTGTATGCCTATCTATGCTATTCTTTAAGTCTGAGACACTAACCACTGTGACAAAGCATGGCAGCACACATAGGCCGGAGGGGCATCTCCGCCACCCTCCCTCCCAGTTCCGTGAGGTCCCCCCTCTTATCTATGGTCTGCAGTGCGTACAGGATCTCAAGACCTGCCAGGATGCTCTTCGCTGGAGGTGGAGTTGGGAACGTGAATCTGGAATCAAATAAAAATTCTAAGTCATTGTACACTGCATTTTTATTATACCACTTAGGTAGCAGACAAGCACACGACCCACCTGATGGGAAATGGTTACCGTGGCCTATGGAGATATACAACACAAGGGGCGTTATGCTTGCGTTTAACTAGCTTCTTTTTTTCTATGCAACTTAGGTGGCAGACAAGCACGCGGCCCATCTGATGGAAAGTGGTTACCGCGACATATGAGCTTGTGTAACACCAGGGGACTCACACCCGAGCTGTCGACCCTGTAAGAACAGAGTTTCTGTGCCGTCAGTGCAGAAGACACAATCAGGACAAGCCTTTGTCTCCCCACTGACATCACAAAAACTTTCCAGTGAGCTCTGGCTAACCTACTCACCGCTGGGAACATAGCATGAGGTTATTATGGCCACAGTATTCTGAAGGGTAGAAATACTTAGGTAGGACACGGCGGTATTTCCGCCCAATTGAGCAGTCCGACTGGGGAAGTACCTCCGCCCTACAGAATACCGCGGCTATAATAACTTCGAGTTGTGTCCCCAGTGGTGAGTAGGGTAGCCAGAGCTCACTGGAGAATTAGTGCTGTCAGTGGGAAGACTAAAGGCTTGTTCTGCTTTGTCTTGTACACTGACGGCACAGAATCTCTGTATTTACAGGATTCGCAGCGCGACTGTGACTCCTCTGGTGTTACAAACGTCCATAGGCCACGGTAACCACTTTCCATCAGGTGGGTCGTGTGCTTGTCTGCCACCTAAGTGGTATAAAAATAAAATATAATCTGTGTATGGAATATGGAGAAATCTGAAATAAATTATTACTATTATATTATTTTTATTATTATTCCCTTTATTAAGTTCCATATAATTTCATGGTTAATACATTAAAAAAAAAATTAAATATATTAATGAATCAGTGCCCCACCGGCATTAAGTACAGGGACCAAACTACCGGTGGTTAGGGCTGCAGGGAGAGGAACTTCCTCTCTATTATTATTCGTTACTACCCAGCAGCTGTACCTGAGCAAGTTGTGTATGCCGAGCGCCTTGAGCTGAAGCAGCATGGCAGACAGGTCACTCCGGCACATCTCGGGCGGGACGGACACTGCCATCTTATTGTATTCCTCCTCAGTGTATAGTCTGGAACAGAGGGTTAGATAGATAGATAGATAGAATGACAAATTACACCATCACTCACTTATATACTTTAATTCCTGTCCATCTTAAGGTTGCCTGAAAGAAATCACTTTTAGTGATAAGGCCGCCCATTGTGCTTTTAACTGTAACTTTAATTATGTCTGTATATCGTAACATAAACATAACATAAACTTACGCCTATATCGTTGAAGGGGTAGGCAGAGGTGCTAGCACCCACATTTCGCTAGTTTATGTTTAGGTCCCAATGTAATAGGTAGCGAGCCTATTACCATTAACCGGGCACTTATAAACCTGCGATAAATACACACATAACTTTGAAAAGTATCGAAAAGTCATTGGTGTGTGTCATGGTAAAACCTGGGATCGAACCCGAGACCTTGTCTCAGCAGTCCATTACCCATACCACTAGGCTACCACGGTTATAGGTATATAGGTTAATGAAAATACAGATAATATAATATTATTCTTAATACAAGGAAAACTAACATTATTCATTGATTCTAGGGCACTATAGTGGGGGGTGACAGGTGGAGCCGCCTGTCACCCTGGCAGAAGCAGGACGCGGTGGTGGTGCGCCTGGCACGCCTCCCCGTTTCCGGGGACGAGTTGGGGACTCTGTAGTCCCCACACCCGAGAAGAGGGCCAGATCGTGAGAGATGGCCCTGGGTCGGCCGGGGTGCGAGGGATATGCCTGTCAACCTCACCTTCGGCAACCAAAGCGACCCACAGGCGGCGTGCGTTTTAGTCGGTTCGAGTCCGACATAACCGTGGGGATTTTGCGCACGAAAAACAAAAAAAAAAGGGCACTATAGTGGCATTACCTGTAGCATTTCCCACGACTAGTTCTGCCCGCCCGGCCCGCTCGCTGGGTCGCGTTATTCTGGGATATCGGGGTCACCGCCAGACTCTCCACACCCACTTGAGGCTCGAAGAATGGCAACTTGTGGAAACCAGAATCTATGACTGAAAAAAAAACAAGAATTGGTGAGAAATAAACATTATTATTATTATTATTAATTAGGTTTGGAATCAACAGCTATTATTACCAGTGCGGTGACGGAGGAAGTATATAAGTATCTTTACCCCATCTTATCTGTAGTGTCGTGAGAGGCGACTAACGGAGAAATACATACATACATATAATCACGCCTTTATCCCCGGAGGGTTAGGTAGAGGTGAATTAACACCCACATTTCACCAATCATTAAATTCGATCCCACGTTATAGGAGGTGAGTCTATTGCCGTCTTCCGGGCACTATTGCTGACTCAAGCCATTCATCTGAGGCTGAGTCTGGGCTGTATATATATGTCTGATGTTAAACTGACCTATCCCTTAGTCGCCTTGTACGACACCGCATGGGAAGGGATGGGGTGGTCTAAATTCTACTCTGCCGGGAACCACTGCGAGAGAAAGAAAACGGAGGAGAGTTACAACGGTATTCCCGTCCCAATTGAGCGACTCGACTGAGGAAGTACCTCCGCCCTACAGAACACCGCGGCCATAATAACCTTGTGTTGTGTTCTCGGCGGCGAGTAGGGTAGCCAGAGCTCACTCGAGAGTTTTTGCGCTGTCAGTGAGAAGACCAAAGGCTTGTTCTGCTTTGTCTTCTGCACTGACGGCACAGAAAATCTCTGTTCATACAGGTTCGACAGCACGAGTTGTGACTCCCATAGTGTTGCACACATCCATAACAACTTTCCATAAGATATGCCGTGTGCTTGTTTGCCACCTAAGTTGTATAAAAAAAGAAATCTCGTAATGAAACCCTGTACCAACTAATGTAGACCAAAGTCTCCCAACAATGGGAGAGGACTTTGTCCAGCAGTGGACAGAATAGGCTAATTAATTGATTGAGTCGCGGGCAACAACTAGTATTAATAAAAAAAAGTGCATCTAGGACGACGTGCAATTTTAATCGGTAAAGTCCGACATAACCAACCCCGAGGGCTGACGGCTCACCCCCTATTAAACGGGACCAAACGCAATGATTGTGTGCGGTGTTAATTCACCTCTGCATAACT
Organism: Eilema griseolum; assembly: GCA_963662185.1. Lineage (NCBI taxonomy): Eukaryota > Metazoa > Arthropoda > Insecta > Lepidoptera > Erebidae > Eilema > Eilema griseolum. The sequence continues at coordinate 4,936,867 of OY759255.1, forward strand.
ATCCGCGGATAAAGGCATGATTATAATATATTTGTATGTATGTAAAAAAATGTTCCAAAGTTCAAAGATTGTATGAAACCACAGAACAGAAAAAACTAGTAGAAGTGTGATTCGACCACAGAACAGAAAAAGTCAAAGTCAAAAATCATTTCTTCTGCATAGACCATTAAATCAACACTTACAAAACGTCAATATAAAAAGAAATTTGAAAGACTAGTTTAGCAAATGGACCACCTGTTCGAAACGGGGCCCCGACCTGAGAAGACCCCAGCAAGTAACTCAGCAGGCATTTTTTTTTGTCTATTTACAAACATTTACTAAGTCTACTTAGTTTAAATACAATAATTTACTTGAATAAATTGAGCGAACAGCTTATTTCCAAGCTTGTTTATAAAATAAATAAAATAAAAATCATTTATTTCGAACCAGGGTCCATAGCGTGTTAGTAACAATAATCTTAATACTAGTGTTAGTAACAATATAATACTATTAATAGGTACCTAACAAATATTATTGGTAGTTTGAGACCCCTACAATACTAGGACACTGTCTACATTGCGTGCAATCGTACCCAGCGCCCCAGCATCGGACTGTCCCACCTATCGCACAATACGCCCACGATACTGTGTGAGCTCGCCCGTATTCTCCGCAAGAGGGATGCACTACGTTTGCGGATGATGGCATGGAAGCCATCGACACTCGCCTCCGTAAACATCCCCGACGTACTACAAAAGCGTGGCAGCCCAATCATTTATCATCTTATGAAATTAATAATGATGACTCACCATAGACAATTCCGGGTACAGTAACACTAGTCTCAGCAATATTTGTAGCTAGCAACACTTTCCGAACATTGCTATCAGTTCTCTGGAACACTTTGATTTGCTTGTAATGTGGGAGACTCCCATACATGGCAAGCACCAGCATATCAGCCGACTTGATACCGGAGGGGAAGTGACTTCGATGCTTGTTTGAGGCGTTATTCTGGTCCGCGTATGTTTGGAGGGTTTCTACGGCGGCGAGTATTTCTTCCTGCAATTATAATGGTTCTTTTTAAACTAGCGGCGCCCAGCGATTTCATACACGTGGACCCGTTTTACCCCCTTAGGGGTAAGTTTCGTAATATATGTTCTTAGCCGCGTGGTTTCCGGCAGAGTAGAATTAGGGCCACCCCATCTCTTCCCATGCGGTGTAGTACAAGGAATAGGGCTGTTTAACATCAGACATATATACAGCCCCTCCGCCTTAGATGCATGACACGAGTCAATAATAGTGCCCGGAATACGGCAATAGGCTCACCACCTATTACGTAGAACTGAATACAATTATTAGTGAAATGTGGGTGTTAATTCACCTCTGCCTAACCCTCCAGAGATAAAGGTGTGATTATATGTATGTTCTTAGCCGATGTCTATGTCCTACAAGTAACCCCTTTTTACTGTTCCAGCCTGTAAGGTTTGCTGGGAGAAAACTCAATATTGAGTTAAGCTCGCCTTTGTACACCAAGATGTATTTGTGATTGCCTGTTGATGTTTTATTTTCTTGTGTACAATAAAGAATTAAAGAACCTACCTGACAAATTTCAAATTTGTGTTGTTGTAATGTCTGAGAATTAGTGATCAATCAGTGTGTGGTATTTCGCTATTATATAAATAGATATATGTTTATTATGTGTACTGCAAATTCTAAATATTTTGGACTATATTACACAGCGCCATCTAGACAAAAATTAAGCATAGTTTATCATATTGGTTCTGTTAAACACCGCACCACCACTAAAAACACTTTTATAGGAGGTAGGACACGGCGGTATTTCCGCCCAACTGAGCAGTCCGACTGGGGAAGTACCTCCGCCGTACAGAATACCGCGGCTATAATAACTTCGTGTTGTGTTCCCAGCGGTGAGTAGGGTAGCCAGAGCTCACCGGAGAATTTGTGCTGTCTGTGGGAAGACTAAAGGCTTGTCCTGCTTTGTCTTCTACTGACGGCACAGAAACTCTGTACTTACAGGGTTGGCAGCGCGACTGTGACTCCTCTGGTGTTACAAACGTCCATAGGCCACGGTAACCACTTTCCATCAGGTGGGCCGTGTGCTTGTCTGCCAATTAAGTGGTATAAAAATAAAAAATAAAAAACTAAAATCGTACGGTTTGCAATCACAGCTACTGTCATCTTTTTTGCCGGTCGTTATAGCTTATTTGTGAATAAGATTCACGAGTGAAACGACTCCGGCGGGACACAAACCCACGAATTACATTCTTACTACTACCGGTAGATGGCTCCCACCAAGCATCATCCCAAGATATAGGTTGTATAGGAGAATTTGGAGCACTCAAGGGGTGACTCGGCAGCTTAGTGGTCAAAGCATTCCCTTCGTAGGGTCTCTAGGGTCTTGGTCTCTTGGGATTGGTCCTGAAGTACCGACTCGTTTACTTTTTCCCATCTTAAACGATTACAATTTTACCCACGGTAGCCTAGTGGTATGGGTAATGAACTGCTGAGACGAAGTCTCGGGTTCGATCCCAGGTTTTACCGTGGCACACACCAATGACTATTCGATGCTTTTCGAAGTAATGTGTGTATTTATCGCAGGTTTATAAGTGTCCGGTTAATGGCAATAGGCTCGCCACCTATTACATTGGGACCTAAACATAAACTGGCAAAATGTGGGTGTTCGCACCTCTGTCTACCCCTTCGGGGATATAGGCGTGGGTTTATGTTATATTATGTTATGTTATGTTAATGTCGATTAGAATAACATACTAATTGCTTTAAAATTTTATGAAAAATGCTAAAGAGGTACTTACTTGTGACGTCAGAAACGCAAGAACATCCCCAAGCGGTTCGTTTTCATGTATCTTGATCACCGTGTCCACTGTCGCCTTCACATAGTCAGGGATTGGTTCTAGAAAAAGAAAGATAATAAATTATAAATAAAAATTCTGTGACATATTACATAGTGCCATTTAGACTTAAACTCTATACGCATGCACGTACACACTCTTGCACGCACACACAAACACACACACGCACACACACGCACACACACGCACGTACACACACGCACGCACACACACACCCACACACACGCACGCACGCACACATACACACGCACTCTTGCAATAATATAATTATAAAACAAAGGCTAACGAGAAATTTAATTAGACAGTATGAAATATAATTTGTACGTACAGTACCTACCTACCTATAAATATATTCATCATATCAGCCACACACAGGCCACTGCTGAACATAGGCCTCTCCGACTTCCAGAATGACCTATCTAAAGCAGCCGGCATTCAGCGCGTATACAGGTTGTAATCGTTAAGTGTGTCCAGACGATTATTTCGTAACTATTACAGATATCAAAAAACTTTAAACTGATATCGAAAGTACGTTACCTAATCAGTAAAATGACATCAATAACTTTTTTTAAATCAAACGAGAGGTATCTAACATTTTGACATTAAACACTCCCATAGTATGAGATTAGTAGGTTTCCTTTTTTTTAAAATGGTCTAGTACTCATTTTACCTTAATCATATTTTATGATTACGTATGATATGACAATGATGATTTTCAAGTAGATACACGTGTAGACTAATTATCTTACCACTTCAAATCTATACTTAATATTATAAAGCTGCAGGGTTTGTTTGTTTGTTTGTTTGTTTGTACGCGCTAATCTCTGGAACTACTGGTCCGATTTGAATAATTCTTTCAGTGCTGGGTAGTCCATTTATCGAGGAAGGTTTTAGGCTATATATCATCACGCTACTACTTAAGGGAGCGGAGCATTGATAATAAATGTTAACAAATCCGGCAATTTTTCATACATATTTTGAAGACTAAAACATACGGTACAACAGTGCTCACTGGAGAATTTGTGCTGCCAGTGGGAAGACTAAAGGCTTGTCCTGCTTTGCCTTCTACTGACGACACAGAAACTCTGTACTTACAGGGTTGGCAGCGCGACTGTGACTCCTCTGGTGTTACAGACGTCCATAGGTCACGGTAACCACTTTCCATCAGGTGGGCCGTGTGCTTCTGTGCTAAGTGGTATAAAAAAAAAAATACGGGCTCAAAGGGATATGAAGCTTCAAAATATACCCTGGGCAAAGCTGGGGTGGGTCAGCTAGTTAGTAATAAACCGTGTTTCAATATCGCATTAATTTGAACTGACTGAAAAGCAACACACTACAATTATACTTAGATTATCGGTTGCACTAAGTTTTTGAATTCAAAAAACATTAATATTAACATTAGGTAACATTTATCACACTTCTAAATATCATCTTAATTTTGTTTTGTAATTTTTGTGATCTGCCATTGGATACAGTGTTGTAAAAAAAAAAAAACTAAATGTAAATCGTATTAAGTACCCACAGGACAGGCTTGCCTAGTGTGGGGCCACTGTTTATGGATTTGTGGTAAGGGTGTGTTATGGAAATAAATGAATTTTTAATTATTATGTTTTTTATTTTTTTTTATTTACTTCTACCTACATACCTAGTGCCGAATTATTATACAACTTTCTTTAATTTGTTTATAACTCAGACTCGGAATCCTTAGTGTACTTTTGGTAGATTTTTTTTTTTTTTACGTGCGCAAAATCCCCACGGATACCTCTCCACCGGAGCCGGTGGAGGAGGTTATGTCGGACTCGAACCGACCAAAACGCACGCCGCCTGTGGGTCGTTTCGGTTGCCGAAGGTGAGGTTGACAGGCATATCCCTCGCACCCCGGCCGACCCAGGGCCATCTCTCACGATCTGGCCCTCTTCTCGGGTGTGGGGACTACAGAGTCCCCAACTCGTCCCCGGAAACGGGGAGGCGCGCCACGCGCGCCACCGCCGCGGCCTGCTTCTGCCAGGGTGACAGGCGGCTTCACCTGTCACCCCCAGGCCGGCGCTCATGGGGGCGGAGGTCGTTCATCGACCTCCGACGCCCGAGTTGCCTTCGTACGCGGGCAGCTTGTCTTGCGATCCTTCGTCGCTCCCGCTGCCGCTCCCGCCCCGCCTCCTCCTTCACGAGCATTACTTGCTCGCAGAAGGAGGCGCCGGCCGCCCACGCATCCGCGCAGCGAACCATCGCCGCGAGCAAGGTGGAGAGCGTGAGAACCCTCACTCCCAGGGCCGCCACAAGCTCCCGCCTCGGCGTCTCCCACACCGGACACTCGGTGAGCGTGTGCGGACCTGAGTCCTCGCTCGCGTCGCAGTGATGGCACTCGGACGTTGGCTCTTTCTGCATCCGACGCAGATACTTTCCGAAGCATCCGTGCTCGGTGATCATCTGCGTCAGACGGTACGAGAGGCTGCCGTGTGGCCTCTCTAGCCACTCCCCCACGATGGGTCTTACCGCCGTTACTACGGCGTGCCCTGCGCCTGGTTGCCCAAGTCGTATCTCCCATTCCGCCACCATTTCCCTGTGGAGCCGGGATCTCACGGCCCGAATTTCTTCGGGCTCGGGATCGTGACCCCGCTCCCGCGCCGCCCTTCGGAACCGGTATAGCGCCGAAAGGCTACTTTTGGTTGATTTAATTTACTTCGCGCGCGCCATTTTCTTTTTCTCGCTAAGATAAGATAAAAAGTTACGTGTGGCTCTCGATTGCGAACGCTCAGGACTCAATTTTTTTTTATACAACGTAGGCGGTAGATAAGCACACGACCCTCCTGTTGTAAAGTGGATAATTTTAGAATCCTTCGCTTGCTCTGTCATCAAAATTGATCACACGGAGTGGTTAAGGATAACTAAAGAAAAGGGGTAAGCAGATGATGATATTACCTTCTGAATAGAACAAGTCAATGGGATGCGTTCTCCCTTGCATGGCCATGATGATAGAAGTGCTGGCTTTGTCGCGGTCCTTCTTATCTCTAAGGTTGAAGAAGTCTCTGAGAAACTCAGCGTCCATGGTAGCTGATGAAATTACCAGTTTCAGATTCTTGCGTTTCTGAAAAATATGTTCAGGAGAATTAATGCATGGCTCGAGGCATCAAAAGTGCCCGGAAAACGGCAATAGATCCCTATTACGTGGGACCGAATACAATGTAAAAATACTATACAATTAAACTTGCAACTAACCCGACTGCTGTCTTAAAGATCGAAACCCGCTTGACATCAGGCGGTACTCATGAATTTTTTCTTTCGGTTAATTATTGCCAATAGGGTACAGCCTGGTATCGAACTGGTTACGATCTTTAAGACAGCAGTCGGCCTAATTGCAAGTTTAATTGCAATTAAAGTTTGCCCAACACTTTCCAAACACGTGTACACCAGAAGAACTCATGTTGCCTCTGAGAACGATATGGGGGTGGCTGACACTGGGGCAAACAAAATATGACACGATATGCCATCGAAACGACGGAACAACATATGACATGAGTCATTACGTAAGCTCTCATACTTTTTTTACGTGCGCAAAATCCCCGCGGATACCCCCCCACCGGAGCCTGTGGAAGGAGTTATGTCGGACTCGAACAGACTAAAACGCGCCGCCTGTGGGTCGCTTTGGTTGCCGAAGGTGAGGTTGACAGGCATATCCCTCGCACCCCGGTCTACCCAGGGCCGTCTCTTACGATCTGGTCCTCTTCTCGGGTGTGGGGACTACAGAGTCCCCAACTCGTCCCCGGAAAACGGGAAGGCGCGCCAGACGCGCCGGCGCTGCGGCGTAAGCTTTCATACTTGCCTATGTATAAGTTACCTAAACATACCAATGTCTACGGAATAAGGAGCTGGGAGTCCATATTGCCTTGTATATTGAATGATCTGACTATCAAAATCCGTGACGTATTAAATAAAAAAAAACAGTAATTAACCTCTTTATTTTTATTTTTATATACAACTTAGGTGGCAGACAAGCACACGGCCCACCTGATGGAAAGTGGTTACCATGACCTATGAACGTGTGTAACACCAGTGGAGTCACATCCGTGCTGCCGACCCTGTTAGAACAGAGATTTGTAGCGAGATGAGTGTCAGTGTCAACATAGCACTGGTAAACTCTAGATGGTTTGTGTGGTATGTATGATAAACAAAATGTAGGTACCTTCTTTGGAAATAAAAATCAAAAAAAAAGAAGAAAAAGATCGGATACCTTTATAATCTTTTTTAACAAGCCCATCAGCACATCTGTCAACTGCGATCTCTCGTGGACCTGGAAATGATGAACAGCATTTATTAATACAGCTAGCTGTACACATAGTAATCATACACGATGGGGTAATCTTAAAACCGTATATGACCGAGAGTATCTTCTGGTCTTCTCGCTAGCTTTCACCACTCAGAATATATAAAGTGTACCAAAATTAATTCTAGGAAGATTGGGGAGGTTGATCAGTATCGGTAAATATGTCCGAAAAAAAACACTATACCATGGTGAGTGTTCTGATGAGCTCTTCCAATTAGTCCCACCCTCCCCTTTCCTACACAGGACAACTCGTGCAGGTCTTAGATGTCACCCGCACACGGTGCAGAACATCCGAACAAGAACCAAGCGGTTCGGTGACTCTTTCCTCTGTCGCACCATTAAGGCCTGGAATTAATTACCAGCTCACGTGTTTCCTTCTTCCTACAGTCCTGGGTCCTTTAAGCGGGCGTGAAAAAGCATATGATGAGGCCTTCAAGCTGAGTGTCACCATTGTCACACGGTATGTGTAAGTAATGGTGACCCTCTTTTCTGAGACTTTGCCTTCAGCTAACCATCAGGCAAGGCGAAGTCTAATTGACGTGTTCTATATAAAAAAAAAATATTACGCTCATGTTTGTATGCTTACATTATCACGGGGACGCAATTCAGAATTCGGGACCTCTCTAGTCATGATACGCACGCGTCAGCATGAAACTTACATATGAAGCACCTATCGGTCATTAAAGTCAGCTGCTCACTGCAATATTTTTGAATTTTTTTACCTGCGTGCAGGTACTGTGTGATTTATCAATACTGGGTAATCACACAGAGTTCCGAGAGTTCATTTTTTTACACTTTATATATATATATATACTTAGTCTGGCCATAAATACTGTTACAATTAAAATAAGAAAGATATTACATTTGAATTTGGAATCTGTCATTTTTATACGATTGTTCATTGTGTTTTCTAATTTTGGCGCCAATACATTGTACAATATTTTGCTATATTAAAATGGAGTGGGGTGATAAAGAAAACCGAATCGCTGTGATTGCATTACACAAAGTTGGTATGGAGTCGAATGTAATTTTTAAAACTCTCCATACGCTTGGTATTAGTCAAATGTTTGTGTCCGGGCTATTAATAGGTACAATGAGACCTCCTCTGTTTGTGACAGAAAAAGATCTGGCCGTCCACGTAGTGTTCGTACGAAAAAGGTGGTCAAAGCAGTAAGGGAAAGAATTCGAAGAAATCCTGTCCGAAAGCAAAAGATTTTATCTCGGGAGATGAAGATAGCACCCAGAACCATGTCACGCATTTTAAAAGATGACTTAGGACTTGCAGCCTATAAGAGACGCACTGGTCATTTTTTAACTGATAATTTAAAAAAGAATAGGGTGGTAAAATCGAAGCAACTACTGAAGCGGTACGCAAAGTGAGGTCACAGAAATTTTTGTTTACGGATGAGAAAATCTTAACAATTGAGCAACATTTTAACAAACAAAATTACCGTATTTATGCTCAAAGCTAAGGAAGCTTCCCAATTAGTCGACAGAGTGCAACGTGGGCATTATCCGACTTCAGTGATGGTTTGGTGGGGTGTTAGCTATGAAGGAGTGACTGAGCCATATTTTTGTGAAAAAGGTATCAAAACATCGGCAAGTGTATCAAGATACCATTCTTGAGAAGGTAGTTAAACCCCTTAACAACACCATGTTCAATAACCAAGTATGGTCCTTCCAACAAGACTCAGCGCCGGGTCATAAAGCTCGGTCCACGCAGTCTTGGTTGGAAGTGAACGTTTCGGACTTCATCATAGCTGAAGACTGGCCGTCGTCTAGTCCCGATCTTAATCCGCTGGATTATGATTTATGGTCAGTTTTAGAGAGTATGGTTTGCTCTAAACGCCATGATAATTTGGAGTCCCTAAAACAATCCATACGATTGGCAGTGAAGAATTTTCCCATGGAAAGAGTGCGTGCTTCTATTGATAACTGGCCACAACGTTTAAAGGACTGTGTTGCAGCCAATGGAGACCACTTCGAATAAGCTTTTTATATTTTAAATTGTTTTATATTTATGTATTAAACTAACACACTGTAAAAGTAATAAATATTATTTGCAATAAAAAAATTTTTTTTTTCTTCGTAACAATATTTATGGCTAGACTAGGTATATAAAAGACAAAGTTACCTCGTCAAGAATGATGGCAGAGTACTGCATCAGAAGGGGAGATGCAAACATTTCCCGGAGTAAGACACCTTCCGTCATGAACTGAAATAAGAAACATAGGAATAAATCTTAGTTTTATTTTATCATGCGAAATATCCCCACGAATAAGCCGCCGAACACCAAAGAACAAAATAATACCGATTGATTGTTTTGTTCTTTGGTACCCACCTTTAGTTCGGATGATAATATAATATAATACACCAAACTGTTTTGCTGATTTAAATTAATCAGCAAAACAGTTTGGTGTTAAGATCATTTTGAATACCACCAAGACCCGGAATTCATTACCAAAATGCATGAAAAAGCATCTGATGAGGCCGCCAAGCTGAGTGCCACTATTGTAACATTACTAAACTTGGTGTCTGTAATGGTGACCCTCTTTCCTGAGACTTTGCCTTTAGCTTACCATCAGGCGAGGTGAAGTCAAGTTGGCGTGTCCAAGATAAAAAAAACTGCTCTGCTAGTCAAGAGCGATCTGATGCTGACTGTACCTATACTCTGTTTGGTTAGTTACTTAACTAAAGGTAAACAATGAGACGGTGCGCACTGTGCGGTATGAAAGAAACTTCATCCCACGCACACTCAAGCTGTGGAATGACCTCCCTGCTGCGGTTTTCCCAAGCGCCTACAATATGGGGTTCTTCAAGAGGGGCATCAGGTTTCTTCATGGTCGGTAGCGCGAGTGTGACACCCTTGGTGTTGCATACGTCCATATGCCACGGTAACCGCTTCCCATCGGGTGGGCCGTATGCTTGTCTGCCAACTAAGTGGTATAAAAAAAAACAATCTTTATGTGTCTTTTCTACAAAAACACATAACATGATTACCCAAAAAACATTACCCAACCACAGTGCTTGCTTCACAGTGGTTCTATTGCGGGTTTTTTAGTGTAGTTTATTTTTTAATTCTTTTTAAACAAAACAGCACATCTTTATATCTCTAGATTCTTTACCTTTGTTAAATAAATAACTTGTTTATATAGCGGCACAGCCATAACCTTACACGACCTTTAGTATCAATAAAAAAGTAATCAATCAACAAGCGTTTCCATCACAGAAGCCTCAATTTACTGTAATCACATTACGATAGAAAATCACCAGCTGCGTGGGTTTCATACAAATTACAAAACTATAATTACCACGCATTATTTTCTGTGTGTGTGATTAAATGTCGATAGAAGTGATTAAGTTTAAAAATTAAAACCCTACTACGGAACAAACACGCTCTAAAAAGTATTAAACAAGCAAATATTACTTCTACCACTTAGTCTAATATATTCTAGGAAAAAGTAGCGTACGACCACGGCTATCCGAAATATTTGCAGAACTGGTAAAACATATCATGGGAGAGAGGCTGGAGAGGCCACACGGCAGTCTTTCGTACCGGCTGACGCAGGTGGTCACTGGGCACGAGTGCGGGACTATCTGTGTCGGATCCGGAAAGGGCCAATGCCAGAGTATCATCACTGTGACGCGAGCGAGGACTTGGGGCTGCACACGCTTACTGAGTGCCAGGCGTGGAAGACGCCGAGGTGGGAGCTAGTGGCGGTCCTAGGGTTGAGAGTTCTTTCGCTTGCCAACCTGCTGCTGTTAACGCTCGTGAAGGAGACGGTGGACTCCTCCGTACCTCATGAGGCCTGGGGGTGATAGGTGGAGCCGCCTGTCATCCCTTGAAAAATTGAGCTGTGCTTACCTAATGGTAGGTAAAAGTTCAGGCCAAGGTCCAGGGAGTGTACGCCAGCTCCTGAACCATTTTTTGTTTTGGGACCATCGGTGTAAACGCATACTTCCTTGATGCTGGAATAGTCTTTTTCCTCAGTTTAGTTAATAAGTAGTTGAGGAGTTATGAGGGAACAGATGAACATACATACATAGCCTGTGAAGATAATAACCACCCTTTGGCTTTACCATAGTCGGTAAAAAACTACGTAAATTTCGTTACATGACGTGACGTGTTCGGTGACGGACCAAGTGTTTGGTGACGATGACACGAGCTCCATGATTTTTGTTCATACAAAATCTGGTAGGTACTTACCACGATACCGGTGTCGACGGTTCTCTGGCTGGTCATAGCAGCGGCATATCCGACACGCTCGCCTAGTGGCTCCCCGCGTTCCTCTGCGACGCGGCAAGCGAGGGACACGGCTGCGGTCACCCGCGGCTGAGTCACGCATACCCGGTGACCGATCTCGTAGAGATACTGGAAATATCAGAAATAGACGTGAGCATATGTATGTACCTATGTAATAAAATCTATGCTAACATTTTAAGCTGAAGAGTTTTTTTGTTTGAACGCGCTAATACTGCCTGTTCGAAATGAAAAAATGTATTTGTGTTGTATAGTGCGTTTATCGACAAAGGTTTTAGGCTATATATCATCACGTTACTTGCGATTAAGATAGAAAATAATGATTAGGCGAATCGGTCTGGGCGGAATTCAAACCGGAATCTTTCCCTTACAGTGAATAAGCCACCGAACCTTCGGTTTGAAAAATTTCATTCAATAGTTTGAGCGGGGTTATCAAAAAACAATGTTTAAAACTGATTGCAACATCATTCATTGGTTTCGATAGTTCGTACGACTACTTTTATTTCGTAATTCGTATTTTGTGTTTGTGTGTGTGTCTAATAAACGCGTTTTCTTTCTTTCTTGAAAGAAAGAAAAATGTTTATTGCGACACAGCATGCAGTACAAAAAAAAAACAGAATGCAAAAAGAGAAAATTAAATAAAAAAATACAGTAAGTATAATATTTATATACTGTGGCGGGTGAGGTGCCACGTCAATTTGATGCCAAATATGACATTTGACAAGTCAATGTCACATCTGTCAGCAGCAGGACATGACGTGTCACACAGCACACCGCTACGTGGCAGATTCTCTTTTTTTTACACTATTTTATATATAATACAATAAAAACACAAGTGGTACCTACTTAACCCCATCCACATACGAGTACGCTGTGTCCACAAAGGATGGGCACTCAGCATACACTGCGATGGGTATATGCCATCACAGCACTGGTTTTCAGAGCCACCCTTACTTAACCTAAATAACAAATACTATAACTAATACATTTTTCTTTTCTTTCTTTCTACTGTAAGATGGCTATCAATCGTCGTCGGAAGACGAATATATGTATAGAGAACTTTGGATGTTTTCAGGCGAAGGTTCGGTGACTTAGTGGTTAAATCGTTCTTGCTGTAAGGGAAAGATCACGAGTTCGAATCCCACCGATTTCATTTGATCTATCTAAATCGATTTAAATAGTTGGCATACTAAATGCTTCGAAATTTCATTCAACATCACGCTACTAACTAAGGGAGCGGAGCAGTGATCAGAAATGTCAACAAATCCGCAAGATTTCCCCGCATTATTTATTGTAGATTAATAAATTACGAGCTCAAGGGCGTGATAGGCATTATAGGATATGTTTCAAAAAATGTCACAAGCGAAGCCGGGGCGGGTCGGCTATTACATAATAAAACTTGTTTATTTTTCTCATCACAATAAAATTTATATAGAGTTGACTTTATATTATACATTATGTAGGTAATACCACAGTTTATGTGGAAGACTGGTGCCTAAACTAGGTAGGATAGCGTATTTCAGGCCACCATCGCACCGGTGCAATCGTTATCTTTTTTTCTACGTGCGCAAAATACCCCCCCCCCCACCGGAGCCGGTGTACGAGGTTATGTCGGACTCGAACCGACCAAAACGCACGACGCCTATGGTTCGTTTTTGGTTGCCGAAGGTGAGGTTAACAGGCATATCCCTCGCACCCCGGTCGACCCAAGGCCATCTCTCTCGATCTGGCCCTCTCCTTGGGTGTATGCAATCCTCATCTAAAACAATAGCAAAAAATTTAGTAGATCTATTGTACAACAGCAAAATCTACCAAACTTTGCGCGATTCTAAGCTAAACCTTTGAAAATGTGAAGATACACTAGAGTTCCAAAGTCCAATCTTTCTCTGTGACGCCATAGTATAAATGTTTTTTTTTTTTATAAAACCAATATACCTCCTTGAGATATTGGCATTGTGCCAAGCACGCCTCCCGAAAGCGCGAAACTGCTTGGGGTTCGAGGAATGAGAGTCTTCATATATGTTTATATTAAAAGCAATGTATTTTATTTTTGAATAGATTCAGCTTATACTTGATATTATCGAAGATTTACGCGAATATATATTAAATTACACGGGTTAAATGCAGTTTAAAAAAAAATACATACGTAGATATAATCTACTATCGCACCTCTCGCCATAGGCAGGGAATTCATCCCCACACATTGCGACCTGGGACGGTGCGCCCTGTGCGGTATGAAAGAAACTTCATCCCACGCACACTAAAACTGTGGAATGACCTCCCTGCTGCGGTTTTCCCAAGGGCCTACAATTGGGATTCTTCAAAAGAGGCAAAATAAAGTTTCTTCATGGCCGGCAGCGCGAGTGTAACGCCCTTGGTATTCACATCTATAGGCCACGGTAACCACTTCCCATCAAGTGGGCCGTGTGCTTGTCTGCCACCTAAGTAGTATAAAAAAAATCACGCCGGAGGATTAGGCAGAGGTGCATTCCGGGCGCTATTGATGACTCGAACTATGCATTTGAGGCGGATCATGGGCTGTATATATCTGTCTAATGTTAAACAGTCCTATCCCTTGGTCGCCTTGTACAACACCAGATGGGAAGAGATGAGGTGACCCAAAATATACTCTGCCGGGAACCATCCGGCTATACACACACACCCGACGTAGGCACAGAATAGATAATATTACTACGACGTATGTACGAACGCTCAGCAAAGCAGGTTCAGGTACAAAATCATTTTTTTTATCTAGGAAACGCCAATTCGACTTCACCTCGTTTGATGGTAAGCTAAAGGCAAAGTCTCAGGAAAGAGGATCACCGTTACAGACACGTAGCATGTTACAATGGTGACACTCAGCTTGGCGGCCTCATCAGATGCTTTGTCACGTCCTGCTTAAAGGATCCGGGACTGTAGGAAGAAAATTTCATTCAAGCCTGTCGCGTTTGAGGGAAGACTTTGCATCTCTTATTGCAATTCCTCTGTGCACTCCCGGGTTTGCTGGAAGAGAACTCAACTTTGAGTTAACCTCGCCTTTGTACATTACATCTCATCTTTTTGTATAAATGTTATGTATGCGCACAATATTCCACGACATTTTACACAACGCTATCTAGACCCATGGTAAGCATAGCTTAACTAGCATAGAGTAGCTGGAGAGGCCACACAAAAGCCTCTCGTACCGTTTGACGCAGATGACGGGGGGCACCCGTGGGGATTTTTCGTACGTAAAAAGAAAAACTGAACCGTACGTATATACATATGCCATTTTCTTTTTGGGGTAAGCAGAAACAACAGCCCTTCATCTGCTTTTGTCCTTACCCACATCAACTATTATCCATTCTGTGCCCACACTTCACCAGTTTCCTCTACTGTCACCAAACCTTTCATGCAAGCCTACCGCGTTCGAGTGCTTCCTATATATTGCTTTTAAAGGTTCCGTACCACTAATGAAAAAAAAATGGGAATACTTATGGGATTACTTCGTCTGTCTGTCTATAAGTCTGTCAAACCTTTTTCTCAGGAATGTGTGGACGGATCAAGTTGAAATTTATACCAAATACTCAAGATTACAACTACTTAGGAGGTAGGACACGGCGGTATTTCCGCCCAATTGAGCAGTCCGACTGGGGAAGTACCTCCGCCCTACAGAATACCGCGGCTGTAATAGCTTCGTGTTGTGTTCCCAGCGGTGAGTAGGGTAGCCAGAGCTCATTGGAGAATTTGTGCTGACAGTGGGAAGACTAAAGCCTTGTCCTGCTTTGTCTTCTACACTGACGGCACAGAGACTTTGTACTTACAGGCTTGGCAGCGCGACTGTGACTCCTCTGATGTTACAAACGTCCATAGGCCACGGTAACCACTTTTCATCAGGTGGGCCGTGTGCTTGTCTGCCACCTAAGAGGTATAAATAAAACTTACAACTGTAAAAAAAATTACTTCCAACGCAAAAGAAATACTTTGTTAATGTAACATAAGTTAATCCCTCAATTCAGTTTGGTACGGAACCCACATTGCGCGAGTCCAACTCGCGCGTGACTTTAATGTACCATTAACTAGCTCAGTTAAATTAAGTTTACGGAGATAAATAAATACTATCTAATCTCTGTTATTACTTAAGCGTTTGTTTAAAAAACGCGATTTAAAACACACAAAAACTCAAGCGAAGGCCACTCGCCCAGTTTAGTACCGCCATCTTGGTTTTTTATTTTTCAGTTATTGTGTTTATCAAAACACCCCGAATCTAATAAAAAAAATTAAGTTCCTGATAGAACACGTATTAATTAAAAATAATTAATGCAAGGATAAAATACAATATTAAATATCATTTTTATGTTGATAACAAGTTTGTACAAGGTCACATTTTAATTCTGCCGGCTGTTGCCAGCTGGATTATGATTACATCATGAGAGACGTATTTCGTACTAACTTCTAAATAACGAATTTCGAGGAACTTAAAAAGATACATTTTTTTTATACAGCTTAAATGGCAGACAAGCACAAGGCCCACCTGATGGAAAGTGGTTACCGTGACCTATGAACGTGTGTAACATCAGAGGAGTCACATCCGTGCTGCCGACCCTGCAAGAACAGAGATTTCATGTGCCATCAGTGCAGAACACTCTTTGGTCTTCCCACTGACAGCACAAAAACTCTCCAGTGAGCTCTGGCTACCCTACTCACCACCGGGAACACAACACGAGGTTATTATAGCCGTGGTATTCTGTAGGGTGGAGGAGGAGAATTATTTTCTCTGTGTTAGACAGCAACATTTTCTCTGCCTTTCAGATGAAGCTTTTGAGACGGCGACATGAATCCCGAGGTGATTTCCGTTTTAGTCGATTCGAGACTGACATACTCCCCCCCCCCCCCCCCCCCCTCGAGGTACCCGCGAGGATTGAATTTGGGCTTTTTAAAAAAATACAGAAATTTAATTCCGTTTTCGTATCTAGTTATCAATTTTAAATGAAATGAAATGAAATATGTTTATTTGCAGAAATATGGTAGGTTTTAAACATAAATATGAGAATCGCATATTTCGTCAGTCAATGTTCTGACATGCAAAATATAATGTAGCTAAAATAATGCTTATTTGAAAAATTTGGATTAAATCGCCATGTCAAAAGCCTTCATATAAATCATTGTCAAATTAAATTAATTAATTAATTCGGAATTAATAACATTGAACTCAGAAAAAATTAAACAATAATCAATTAGGGCACGCCGTAGTAACGGCGGTAAGACCCATCATGGGGGAGTGGCTAGAGAGGCCACACGGCAGCCTCTCGTACCGTCTGACGCAGATGATCACCGAGCACGGATGCTTCGGAAAGTATCTGCGTCGGATGCAGAAAGAGCGAACGTCCGAGTGCCATCACTGCGACGCGAGCGAGGACTCAGGTCCGCACACGCTCACCGAGTGTCCGGCGTGGGAGACGCCGAGGCGGGAGCTTGTGGCGGCCCTGGGAGTGAGGGTTCTCACGCTCTCCACCTTGCTCGCGGCGATGGTTCGCTGCGCGGATGCGTGGGCGGCCGGCGCCTCCTTCTGCGAGCAAGTAATGCTCGTGAAGGAGGAGGCGGGGCGGGAGCGGCAGCGGGAGCGACGAAGGATCGCTAGACAAGCTGCCCGCGCACGAAGGCAACTCGGGCGTCGGAGGTCGATGAACGACCTCCGCCCCCCATGAGCGCCGGCCTGGGGGTGACAGGTGAAGCCGCCTGTCACCCTTGCAGAAGCAGGCCGCGGCGGCGGCGCGCGTGGCGCGCCTCCCCGTTTCCGGGGACGAGTTGGGGACTCTGTGGTCCCCACACCCGAGAAGAGGGCCAGATCGTGAGAGATGGCCCTGGGTCGGCCGGGGTGCGAGGGATATGCCTGTCAACCTCACCTTCGGCAACCGAAACGACCCACAGGCGGCGTGCGTTTTAGTCGGTTCGAGTCCGACATAACCTCCTCCACCGGCTCCGGTGGGGAGGTATCCGTGGGGATTTTGCGCACGTAAAAAAAAAAAAAAAAAAAAACAATAATCAATTGAACACAGAATAAAACATGGTAACAAAAAGTACTTTATCGTAACCGGTTACGATAGTTCAGTTATATCGGGATAGTAGTCCTTTAAGCAATCAAAAAGACCAACACTAACAAAGTGGTCGTGGTGAAGTAGAAACTAAATTAATTGGCTTAAATAAATTAATTGCTAAGTGCCACCGAGTGGTACAGTTCAATTAATAACTCACATGCAACTACTTCATTACTTAAAATAGTCTGTAACTGTCTGTTTTTAGTTTTCAACAGAGATAACATATGGAAAAGACTATTACAAATATATATCTATTGAAAGTGAAACCCTTCGAAAATGTGCAATAATTGGTATTTCTACTATTTAGTGTATTTTTTTTTTACGTTCGCAAAGTCCCCACGGATGCCTCTCCACCGGAGCCGGTGAGAGAGGTTATGTCGGACTCGAACCGACTAAAACGCACGCCGCCTGTGGGTCGTTTAGGTTGCCGAAGGTGAGGTTGACAGGCATATCCCTCGCACCCCGGCCGACCCAGGGCCATCTCTCACGATCTGGCCCTCTTCTTGGGTGTGGGGACTACAGAGTCCCCAACTCGTGGTGTTTCTGCCAGGGTGACAGGCGGCTCCACCTGTCACCCCCAGACCGGTAGTATGTTATGTTATGTGTATTTAGTTATCAATCAATTTAATAAATTATATGTTTTAGAGTACACTGTCAGACATGAAAATGTCTTGTGGCCATCTTATACCCCCGCATTTGAGATCCAGTAAAGCATGCGTTTTTAATCAGTTCGGGCCTGATAGACGGTGAGGTGGATATCCGTAGGGATTTTTATACGATACATAATTGCTAGAGGTAGGGACACGGCGGTATACTTTACCCCATTGAGCAACACAAGAACTCTCATATTCTTACAAGGTCGGCAGCACGAGTGTGTCTCCCCTGGTGTTGCACACGCCCATAGGCCACGGTAACCACTTTCCATCAGGTGGGTCGTGTTCCTGTTGTCTGTCACCTAAGTTGTACAATAAAAATGTAATTTCCTCAGGTTGTTAGTAGCTTGAGGACACTTTAGATGACGTAGAAATCTTTTTGCTTGAGTCTATGTAAATTTGAATAAAAACCGTACCAGTGATGGGAACAGTATGCCACTACTTTTTTTTATACCACTTAGGTGGCAGACAAGCACACGACCCACCTGATGGACAGTGGTTACCGTGGCCTATGGACGTGAACAAAACCAAGTGAGTCACACTCGCGCTGCCAACCCAGTAAGCTAGCAGCTAGCAGTAGTTTCTGTGCCTTCAGTGTAAAAGACAAAGCAGGACAAGCCTTTGGTCTTCCCACTGACAGTACAAAAACTCTCCAGTGAGCTCCGGTACTCACCGCCGGGAACACAACACGAGGCCGCGGTATTCTGTAGAGCGGAGGTACTGCCCCAGTGTGAACGTGAGAACCTGCGTCTTACGACAAAAGATACCGCGGCTCCGGTGTAAAAACCCCTAACTTTTAACAGGGCTCCAAGTTTTCGTCAAGCTATTTTCATGATGCTATCGCACAGTGAATATTCATTCCAAGCCTATTAATGTTGAGATGGAGGAAGGAAGGATATTAAAACCGTTAACAAATGAACATGGATAAATGTAGATACATGATTATGTTTAGGTCAAAGGTTTTCCAACAAAATGTAGAATTTTTTCCAGTGCTTGCCTGGGCCATAGAAGAAGTCTGACTAATTTCGTAGTTCCGATAGTTTAAGCCTCCATATTATTAGTCAATACTGTAAGAAAACGTTCTTCACAATATAAATAGTAGGTATACTACTTATATAACTGACGGCCTCTGTGGCGTAGTGGTAGAACGTTCGACGGTTACAAAAGAGGCGCGAGTTCGATTACCGCTCAGTGCAAGTATTTCTATGAATATGTATATTTGCATTGGTCTGGGTGTTTCTATGTATGATGTGTATGTATTTACAAAAAATAATTGTATCTAAGTATGTTTATCAGCATTCTAGATTGCATAACACAAGCTAGTTAAGCTATGCTTACCATGGATCTAGATAGCGTTGTGTGGAATGTTGTGGAATATTTAAATTTCATTTAATTGAATTTTTTTTTTTATACATCTTAGGTGGCAGGCAAGCACACGGCCCACCTGATGGAAAGTGGTTACCATGACCTATGAACGTGTGTAACACCATTGGAGTCACATCCGTGCTGCCGACCCTGTAAGAACAGAGATTTTGTGCCGTTAGTGTAGAGGACAAAGCAGGACAAGCCTTTGGTCATCCCATGTATTCCCGGCGGTGAGTAGGGTAGTCTGAGCTCACTGGAGAATTTTTGTACTGTCAGTGGGAAGACCAAAAGCTTGTCCTGCTTTAACTTTTACACTGACGGCACAGAAACTCTCTGTGCTTACAGGCTTGGCAGCGCGAGTGTGACTCCCTTGGTTTTGAACACGTCCATAGGCCACGGTAACCACTTTCCATCAGGTGGGCCGTGTGCTTGTCTGCCAACTAAGTGGTATAAAAAAAAACAACGTCGCGGGCAAAAGCTAGCCTATTATAAATTCTTCAAAAGCGCATAACTTTCGTCAACACCAGAATTTATTTGGATATTTCATAAAACAAATATTCTTCTGACACCATATAAAAGCCTTAAAGGACTTATCAATTGGGATGAGAATACCGTCGTATCGTATCCTACCTCCTATAAAAGAAGTAGGTACCACAGATAGTCGAGTAGGTACCTATGTTTCGTAATCAAAGGGCAGCTATATGAACAGTACTTAAATAGATTTTAAGAGTTTAAAGACCAACACTATTTCACTTTTCACACGCTATGTTAATCATTGTCAAATAGCTTTCTGGTCTCAAGTGTTACCACCTTAGACGTTTTCCTCAATGAAAGGGTAAATAGGTGGAATAAGAAAAGTTTCTCAGATTGGATTATCCCAGCGGATAGACTCATTTATAAATTTATAAATTTCCTAAAATAATAATGCAAAAATTCCCTAAACGAATTTTTATTTTTATTTTATCTAGGACACGCCAACTTGACTTCATCTCGCCTGATGGTAAGCTAAAGGCAAGTCTCAGGAAAGAGGGTCACCATTACAGTATTACATTACATTAAATAATGTTACAATGGTGGCACTCAGCTTGGCGGCCTCATCATATGCTTTTTCTCACGCCCCGCTTAAAGGACCCGGGACTGTAGGAAGAAGGTACTAAGTAGTTAGTAAGTGCATTATTGTTTTAGGGACTTTGTCAATTTACAAATCAGTCTGTCCTCCTGGATAACTTAATCTACGCAAATACTTTTCTGTTTGGTCAAAGCTAGTACAATTTAACATACAGAATGGTACAATTAACTTATTTATGTGTGATTTAAAAACATAGAACTACAAAAACGATTATAAATTTGAATGTTCATAACACCTGAGAATAAATTCCCATTGATGGCACGAACCGGATTAGTTTTTCACATGGGCAGAGCCGCGGGCAACAGCAAGATTAGAATAATTTTAATAAATAATGAACATTACAAACTTACACAGTTCTTTTTGGGAATTGGATAAGTAATTGCACCAATTTCAAAAGATTTTTTAAAACAAAATCTTTAAGGGGCAAAATTTTTAGTAGTTGGTAACACTGACTGGTCTCGTCGAGTTTCTTTCAAGCCAATATTGGTTGAAACACATATAGCGTTGTCTATATCCAGTTTAAGATTTTGTTACTGTGTACATCGGCTTTTAGAATGCGGTTACTATCCTTGGTTGAATAAGACTCTTAGTTACGAAGCTCATGGTCGACAAGTTACTCACATGTACACATGTAACAAAATTGTACATTAGTCGTGGTCTCGTCTCCCTCGTGTTTGTACATTGGAGTTATTTAAATTAAGTTATTTATTTATTTGTGTGGTATAAGTTCTCGGTGGAGTAATTCTAGGAGGTAGGACTTGACGGTATTTCCGTCCAATTGAGCAGTCCATAATAACCTCGTGTTGTGTTCCCGGCGGTGAGTAGGGTAGCCAGAGCTCACTGGAGGGTTTATGTGCTATCAGTGGGAAGACCAAAAGCTTGTCCTGCTTTGTCTTTTATATTGACGGCACAGAAACTCTCTGTGCTTACAGGGTTGGAATCGCGAGTGTGACTCCCTTTGTTTTGTACACGTCCATAGGCCACGGTAACCACTTTTCATCAGGTGGGCAGTGTGCTTGTTTGCCAACCAAGTGGTTTAAAAAGAGTACAATAGGGTCACCCTATCTGTTCCTGTGGATGTCGTTGAAGGCGACTAAGGGATAGCGTGGCTCTCCATCCGACAGTAGATATACAGCCCATGACTAATTGACAGCTCGACGGTATTAGGCTGGCCCCCTATTAGGTGGGACCAATCATATAATTGACTTCGGGAATTTACAGGTTGGTTGCGCCGATGTAGAAGCTGTATTTCTTGACGCGGAAACACACTCTTTCTATACCCGTCTCCCCTCCCGCACTAACCATAGAATAGTGCTAGATAGCTTCCGTCCGCCATTTGTGATATAGACACTCAGTCTCGCTTTGAACTAGCCAGCGTAAGGACGGACCGCGCTCGCGTCTCTCAAAAATGATTAATATCTGTTACATTTTTACCGCTTCATAGACCTTTACCGATCGGATTGTGCCTCTCGTGTGTTCCTCAAGTGATCTAGTGACGCTGACGGCAGCTCCTGAGCAAGGAAGAGAAGATCCGTGTACCGGCTGCGATGAAAACACGTGTGTCGTGAAGGTTAGTGCATCCTCTCCTAATTTCTCGGGTTGCATTCATTGCTTGGATCACGCCCGCGGCAACCCGACCACCTGTCTTTTGTGTGTAAAGCGTCAATGGAACAGTTAGCTACATCCCCGCAATACAGTCCACTACCGCACGTGGCCAAGCGCCACCATTTTTGGTCCTTCGAGCCGGATTCTTAGCCGTAGTTCGTATTTTGTTATTATTCTAATGGGAATAAGCGCACCGCACCTAAGTGCCTGGTTATTTTAGTAGAAAACCCCGCATCCAGACATTTAGGCTTAGAATTTGTTGTCCGTTCGCCGCTGGCTCGCATTGTACCTACCTAATACATAAATAGGTTAGGTAGCGTATCAACACTCAGTCGTAGTTCGCCATTTTCGCACCGCGCCTAATTACCTAGTTATTTTAGTAGAAAACCCCGCATCTAGGTATTTAGGCTTAGATCTTAGGTATACTAGACACCCTAGTGCATAGGCACAGTGTAATACCTAACGCATTTGGCTTTGTTTTGTTTTTTTTCAATTACGTCGTATTTGCCTAATACCTGCGTGGGTAGACACGTGGTTGTACCTACCTCGCTCGCATCTCATTCCAATTCATACGAAAGTATTTTAATTTGAATAGATATTACGCAATACTTAATCTCTGAAATAATAGTTGAACCTAGACAGCGACCATCGCGTAGGTACGACCTTGTTGCTATGCGCGTTTGTTCAAGCGTGCATTCACAGTTGTAAATACCTACCCGCCGCCTCGCTGCTCTGTACCGCTAGGATTAAGTCATTTCATATTTGTTGTTTACCGCACTTTAGTTTGAGATTTAATTGTAAACATGTCCCCAAAGGTTGATAAGACCGGTAAGGTTCAATTGAAACTTTTATACGCTAAAAAAGAAATGATTTACTCTCGCGTACAATCGATTTATGATAATGCACTTAAAACCTCTGATTTGGTCATCAGAGATTCGTTCTTGTGTTCTATAGAAAACTTAGATAGTCTACGCGCGGATTTCGAAACCTTAGTACATGACATCAACGTTTTAGAGTTGAATTTGAATCCCGATTACTCAGTGAGTTATCAAGCCTTGTCGTCGTTTGACGATTTGTATTGTCGTATCAAACGCGTCGCTAGGAGTTTGGAGAAACCGGCTGACCTACCCAACCCCACTCGCGACCGACCTAAGTTGCCACCAATTCAAATACCCGAATTTGATGGTAACATTCGCAATTGGTGTCTATTTATAGATAGTTTTGAGAATACAATAGATAAGAACGATTCGTTGACAGATCACGAAAAATTGCATTATCTCGTTGAAAAATTGACTGGTAAAGCTATAACCGTTTGCGCTGGAATTACGTTTAGTGCCGAGAATTATAATTTAATTTTAAATACTTTGAAAGCTAGGTATGAGGATAAAAGATCGGTAGCTAACGCCTATTTAGATCAGATGTTTGATTTGAAATCTATTACGGCATGTAACGATCAAAACTTAGAGAAATTTCTAGATACTTTCGCGTCAGCTGTTCGCGCCGTAAAGAACCTAAAGATCGATGACCTCTGCGACTTCGTATTTTTGTATATGGGTTTAAGGAAATTAGATTCCGAAACCATTCGTTTGTTTGAGTCGGATCATCGCGGCAATAAAATTCCTAAGTTCGAAGACTTAGAAAGTTTTGTTCGCGAGCATATAAAAGTATTGCAACGCTCTTCATCGAAACATGAAGGCGCGAAGATAGTTGTTGATTCTGCACGCAAAGTAGATGCGTCATCGAAGTCACTGAGGTCAACTCATACTTATGTTAGTACCGCACCAGCACATGTACAATCACCTGTTTGCTCTTTGTGTAGCACTCATCATTCGCAACTGTACAGGTGTCCTGGTTTTCTAAAGTTGTCGCCTAGTGATCGTTATAAATTTGTTCGCGCTAATAATTTTTGTTTTAATTGTCTCGGTACTAAACACCGCGTTGTTTTATGTAATAGTAGAAATAGTTGTCGCAAATGTCAAGCGAGACACCACACTTTGCTTCATTTTGAGAATAGTAATGCCGCATCCAATGTGAGCACGGTTGGCTCGTCGAGCGGTGACACACGGCGGCCTGCGCCGCAGCCGCAGCCCGCGCTCGCGCGCGCTCCGGCCCGCCCGGTGACCGCCGCGGATGACGTCACCTTGTGTTCGTTCTCCGCTAGTGCTGCACTCACTACTGTGTGTCTTGCGACCGCTCGCGTTGTTATTGTTGATGCATTAGGTAAGCCGCGCATTGTTCGAGCGCTGTTAGATGGCGCTTCGCAAAGTAATTTTATTACTCAAGATTGTTGTCGGCGTCTTGGTTTCAATGTTGATAAGCGTTCAACCCGCTCAGTGGTGAAGGGTTTTGGAAGCTTACAGTCAGCTGTTCGTGGCACCGTTAAAACAAGGTTTAGATCTCGTTTTAATAATAATATTTGGTATGACATGGATTCGCTCGTTATAGATAGAATAGCTGAACAGTTGCCTACCGTCCCGGTTGACACGTCTTTATTAACGAAATTTAAAGACTTGCCTTTAGCAGATGAGACTTACGCTGTTCCTGGAGTCGTCGATATATTGATCGGCGCTTCGATTCTCCCGCACCTCCAGTTATCACGTAAGGTTCAAGGGGGACCGACGTACCCCGCTCCGCACGCACTGGAAACAGTTCTTGGTTTTGTTATAATTGGTTCCGCACCCGCTTCTATAGATAGTTTTAGTCACTCGACTGCTTCGTTCTGTTGCACCGTCGAGCCGCCACTGGAGTCTACCATCCGCAAGTTTTCACTCGGTGGCTCCCGTGTATCCGCTGAAAAACGCTTTCTTTGTTTGGAACGAAAGATGCAGGCGTCCCCAAAGTCGAAGCGGGCCTATGATGAGGTTGTTAACGAATATTTAGATAAAGGTTACATCTCACCTGCGCCTGCGGACACTGGCGGGACCCAGCCTTCGTACATTATCCCGCACCGCGGAGTTATTAGAGAAGATAAGCTTACTACTAAAACTCCGCGTAGTTTTGGATGGCAGTGCTAAGACTAGCACTTCCGTGTCGCTTAATGACATTTTGTATTGTGGTCGGAATCTTTAAGGTAATTTATTTGACATAATTGTAAATTTTCGCATTAATATTAGTAGAATTTTAGCTTTTAGGACTCAACAGTCGCTTTGTGTTGGGCCCACTCTTCGCCCCATCGTTGGGACACATTCGTCGCTAATAGAGTGGCAAAAATTCAATCTGAATTGGCGCCACATAATCTCTTTCACGTTGCTGGCACCGACAACCCAGCCGATTGTCTCTCTCGTGGATTGCTTCCTTCGCAAATTTTGGATCACCCGTTGTGGTTTGGTGGACCGTCCTGGATTCATGCCGCGTTAGATGGGTGGCCAGTTAGTCAATTCAATCCCACTACGGTTTCCGAACCACCCGAGGAGAAGAAGCACTCGCTTGTTGTATCGGTCCCACGTGAAGAGACCCTTATTTTGTTGTTGGCTAATCGCGTCTCGTCTTGGTCGAGACTGTTGCGTTGTGTTGTTTGTTCGCCTCTGCCCTCTGCCTAGCCAGCGGTAGGCACGAGCTCCAATCTAGGTTTATATTTTAGTTGTTATTTCCCAAACCTAGATTTAGATTAGACTTTAGATTTGTTTCGCATTTGTCGTTTCGAAGGTAACCCTTCAAGCCGGGGGGAATGGTTGCGCCGATGTAGAAGCTGTATTTCTTGACGCGGAAACACACTCTTTCTATACCCGTCTCCCCTCCCGCACTAACCATAGAATAGTGCTAGATAGCTTCCGTCCGCCATTTGTGATATAGACACTCAGTCTCGCTTTGAACTAGCCAGCGTAAGGACGGACCGCGCTCGCGTCTCTCAAAAATGATTAATATCTGTTACATTTTTACCGCTTCATAGACCTTTACCGATCGGATTGTGCCTCTCGTGTGTTCCTCAAGTGATCTAGTGACGCTGACGGCAGCTCCTGAGCAAGGAAGAGAAGATCCGTGTACCGGCTGCGATGAAAACACGTGTGTCGTGAAGGTTAGTGCATCCTCTCCTAATTTCTCGGGTTGCATTCATTGCTTGGATCACGCCCGCGGCAACCCGACCACCTGTCTTTTGTGTGTAAAGCGTCAATGGAACAGTTAGCTACATCCCCGCAATACAGTCCACTACCGCACGTGGCCAAGCGCCACCACAGGTGTAATATAATTATTTAAAGGTACTTGGATTAAGTAAAATTAACGATTCTGAAACTAAAAATATTTCGGTTTCAGAATCGTTATTTCGCATGGACGCAAAAACTACTGAACGAATTTTGATGATTTTGATGCAGTGGCGTCTAAAGTAAGGTGTTAGTCAAACTCAAAATCTGTCAAATGTTTTATTGGATGGTTGTGTGCCTAAAGTCGTGTTAATTAACATACATTTGGAGTTGCACGTTTAGATGGTGATTATAAAATACGAGTGGGCCGACACCCTAACACGTGGAAAAACATAGTTGACGAAATGTGGGTGTTAATTGTATTAACACACCGCTTTTGGAGTGAAAGGCGTGAATATGTATGTTTCAGGTTTATGGGAAAATATGTTACTTTCTAGTCAATCTTACTTATCGAATCAATATTTGACCGCACCCCATTACAATCTATGTTTACCGTAAAAGATTACATATTAATGAGCAGATCAATATTCCTAACACACTGCCATTTATATAATACAGGTATATTGCTGTTGGCCCAGCACGAACACTCAGTGAGGGAACACTTAGTAAAGGTCTGTCCAACTTGTGGGTGTTTTACCGCCAAAGAGTTTTCGTGACGTAGTAATTCAGTCATTGAAAGAGCTTGGTTTTCAATATAAAAACATGCGAAACTTTTTGCAACTGTATTTTAGTAGCATCTCAAAAATCATGAAATTTTACATACATACATATATATAATCACGCCTTCATCCCTGGATTAGGTAATAGGGGGTGAGTCTATTGCCGTATTCCGGACACTATTGTTGACTCGAGTCATGCATTTGAGGCTGAGTCTGGACTAAATATATCTGTCTGATGTTAAACAGCCCTATCCCTTAGTCGCCTTGTACTACACCGCATAGGAAGAGATGTGGTGGAACAAATTCTACTCTGCTGGAAACTTCGCGGACTATTAATTGACAATTAAATCATTTCTCCTTAATGCTAAATAAATACCTAATACTATTCCACTACTAATCGAATAACGTACTCTGCACGCACGTGCAAAGATCCCCATCACACTCGCCAACTGACCAGCCTCTGCACCAGGAATGATGCGGGCCGGGGTCACCAGTAGCCTCTATGAGCCTTTACCCAATCGCCTTTACAAGGTGCTCTAGGAAGCTGCGGTAAAGAGTTACCGCAGCTTCCTAGAGTTAAATCACATAACAGGCACTTGCTGTTCTTCCAGGGCACCAAAGTCAGCCCGTCAGACCTGCTCAGACCCAGAGGCTCAAATACGCAGAGTACATTCGTCGATACAAAGGCCTGCCGGATGATCTTGTTCAGAAAAAGGAGAATGTATACAAACTTTTAAACGGGAGTTAACGAAAGAGTTTGAGTTAAAAGCTTTGGTTTGGTAAGTTACTTTTTGGGAATCGACTTAATCAAAACGAAAGATTATTGTTATCTGTTACAACAAAAATATATTAATAAATAGGTAGGTACTAAAATTGCAATTCCGCAAAAGAAACTGTTTCTACTCCTACGGAGATAAATGTAAAACTAAATAAATCAAGCGATACCTTAGAAAAGAAGTATCCGTTTCGAAAATCAATGGGAAGTTTGATTTATTTGTCTGCAGTAACGAAACCTGATATCACACATGCTGTTCTAAAATTGGCTGCATTTACCGATTGTACCAAAGTTATTCACTGGATAACTGCAAAAGAATACTGCAATATTGCAACTGAGCAATCCGACTGGGGAAGTACCTCCGCCCTACAGAATACAGCGGCCATAATAACATCGTGTTGTGTTCCCGGCGGTGAGTAGTGTAGCCAGAGCTCACTGGAGAGTTTTTGTACCGTCAGTGGGAAGACCAAAGGCTTGTCCTGCTTTGTTTTTTACACTGACGACACAGAAACTCTTGTGCTTACAAGGTTGGCAGCGCGAGTGTGACTCCCTTGGCGTTGCACACGTCCATATGCCACGGTAACCACTTTCCATCAGGTGGGACGGGTGCTTGCTGCCAACCAAGTGGTATAAAAAACATATTTTTATTTTTCTGTAAAACAGGTTAACACCTTGTAGGCTATTCTGATGTTCATTGGCGTAATTGTCCCATTGACAGGATATCCTAATCAGGTTATGTTTTTACTTTAGGTGGTGCTGCAATTTGTAGGAAACCGCAGAAGCAGAAATATAATGTTACCATGTCTTACTTACTTATATGTTAAAGAAGCTGTTTATTTAAAAAACTTTCTAGTTGAGACAGGGCTTAAAGATTTGTTTCGGTAACATTACATGCGGATAACCAGAGTGCCAGTTGCCTTTCCAATGATGCAGTTTCATTCGCAGACCAAGCACATTGATGTACAATATCAGTATGTACGTAGTTTCATTAAGGCCTGGAATTCATTACCAGCTTACATGTTTCCTTCTTCCTACACTCCCGGGTCCTTTAAGCGGGGCGTGAATAAGCATATGATGAGGCCGTCAAGCTAAGTGTCACCATTGTCACTTGGCATATATGTAAGTAATGGTGACTTCGTTTCTGAGACTTTGCCTCCAGCTTACCATCAGGCAAGTCTAATTCACGAAGATGACGAAGTCTAATAGTCCTATATAAAAAAAAAAGCGGGATTTAAAGAGAATGATAGGATTAAATTGAAATATGTGCCAACAGAAGAAATGTTAGTAGATGTTTTAACTAAAGCTTTACACAGAAAGAAGCATTTCTTTTGTATCAATGGCTTAGGGTATTTGTTCATTTGTTGTTTGATATTTTGTTAAGTGTGAATGTGACCTTTTGGGGTTTTAGTTCGTTAGTAAAACCTAAGTGTACCTATGCTAATTCGGGGACGAGTTGGGGACTCTGTAGTCCCCACACACCCGAGGAGAGGGCCAGATTGTGAGAGCTGGCCCTGGGTCGGCCGGGGTGCGAGGGATTTGCCTGTCAACCTCACCTTCGGCAACCAAAACGACCCACAGGCGGCGTGCGTTTTAGACCGTTCGAGTCCGACATAACCTCTTCCACCGGCTCCGGTGGGGAGGTATCCGTGGGGATTTTGCGCTCGTAAAAAAAAAGTGTATGCTAAGTAAGGGGTGTAAATAGGACCTAATAGGTTTCTGTTTAGGTAATAGAATTTTTATACGTTCGATTTATATCTTACAAGGGAACTTTTCATAACTATGCCGTTAAGAAAAAAGCCTAATAAAAATCTATACTAATATAATATAATAAAATAATATAGGTATCTATACTAATATTATAAAGAGGAAAGATTTGTATTTTTATACTTTATATATTATATTCAATAAATTCAAAAACTACTGAAGCTATGTTTATCACTGACTGAGATGATTTATAGTTTCTAAAACTCCAATAGTAATCCAAGGTGTAAAAATGCCCTAAAAAAACCTTATATCGCCTGCGCTGCATAAACTATTAATAATAGAACAAAATAATGTATTACAAAAAGGTCAACAATAAAGTCTGCGATAGCATATATATTTATATATATATATATGCTATGCTATAGCATATATACCTATATATATATACATATATAAGGATAACCCACAGTAACAATTTTTATCTTTCACAAATTACAAAAAAATGAGTAATTATCGAATCTTTTTTATCAATAAATCCTGTTATTCCTTATCCAATTAAATACGTTAGATACGTTGTGTATTTAATGTAGATCATAATTGTCATTTAAACTATATAATTAAAAGCTTAAAAGATAATGCGATATGAAAATTACGCGTGAAATACATAAATTCAAGCGTGCCTGATAGAAATACCTATCAAAATCAGATCATGTTATCTAAACTTTTTTATTATTTTTATCCAATTTTTTTTATACCACTTAGGTGGCAGACAAGCACACGGCTTATCTGATAGAAAGTGGTCACCGTGACCTATGGACGCGTGCAAAACCAAGAGTCACACGCGCGCTGCCAACCTTGCAAGCATTGAGTTTCTGAACCGTCAGTGTAAAAGACAAAGCAGGACAAACTTTTAATCTTTCCACTGACAGCACAAAAACCCTCCAGTAAGCTCTGGCTACCCCACTCACCGGCCGGGAACAAGACACAAGTTTATTATGGCCGCAGTATTCTGTAGTACTTCCTCAGTCAGACTACTCAATGGGACGGAAATACCATCGTGTCCTAACTGTTAATTACTTTTTAATCTATAGAAATCGGAAATCGGTTCCATTCAAAAGATATTACGAATTTATAAATGTCAATAAATCCGGTAAATTCCCATACATTATTTGAAAACAATTTAATTACAGGCATGGGTGCCACGAGAGTTCGAAGTATGCATGGAGAAAGAAAATTACCGCATCATATTCTGTCCTCCGTAGAATTATGTCACCACCGAAACCGGGGAGGGTCAGCTGAACAGAAGGTGCAGCGGGAACGGGATCGGGGAGCGTGGTCAGGAACCTCCATGTGGTGCACCCTGGACAACGTTGACGGTAGCACCTCTCTCCCAGGGGAGACACTGCCGCAAATACTGGCCGCGACGGGGACCTGCCCAGTAGAGGACTACTCGAAGGTTTCCCATATGTCCCTCTGACTACCAGAGGGCACAGTGAAGATCAGGCTATGGGCGGGCTGATCGCCGAGCGCAGGCGTGGGGATTACAGGTGTGGCCACCTGTTAACACTTCACCCCCGCTGGTGCGGACTCCAAACCTGAAGGGGCGTTCTTAAAACCATATAATATGGCCCAGGACCAGTCGAGAGCGCGGGATATGCTTTAGGCAATTTAATGCCCCGGCATCGGAGACGGCGTGCTGTTTTGGGTATGAGTGAGACACAGCCACCCCTGTGGGCCGACGGGTTTGGTATCCGAGGGGATTTCGCCACGAAAAGTTTACAGGATAAAAATACCACGCGGGAGTAGCTGCTTTCAACAGCTAGTCGGTAATATATGGACTCTGTAGTCCCCACACCCTTGAAGAGTCGGCCGGGCTGCGAGGGATATGCCTGTCAACCTGTGTTTTTTTTTTTTTGCGCACGTAAAAAAAATGTCGGTAATATATGGAAGAAAATAAATAAATATTTAAAAAATATATAACCAAATAACTCCACACACACAGTCGTAGTTTACTCAGAACTGTACCAGACAGTAGGTACATTGCATATAGGTACCGTGATATTAGAAATTATTGAACACATAATAGTCTACTCAAAAGCTTTATCTTAGAGGAAATTTCAACTACAATAATATTATTATAAATATTATCGCGCACAATTGCAAATATAGGTACATCTATACTTAATATTATAAAGCTGAATTGTTTGTTTGAATGCGCTAATGTCAGGAACTACTGGTTCAAATTGAAAAATTAAAATGTATTGAATAGGCCGTTTATCGATAAAGGGTTTAGGCTATAATATAGCCTAAACCCTT
The DNA here is from genome assembly GCA_963662185.1 of Eilema griseolum. Classification (NCBI taxonomy): domain Eukaryota; kingdom Metazoa; phylum Arthropoda; class Insecta; order Lepidoptera; family Erebidae; genus Eilema; species Eilema griseolum. Next base: position 4,968,735 of record OY759255.1, read on the forward strand.
TCCCCAAGTAGTCGCGTAATGACAGTGATATATTATATCACTGTCATTACGCTACTACTTGAGGGAGCGGAGCAGTGATCACAAATGTCAAAACATATGGCAGATTCCCAATGCCCATACATTATTTGATCAGCTTATAACTTCGTGTTGTGTTCCCAGCGGTGAGTAGGGTAGCCAGAGCTCACTGGAGAATTTGTGCCGTCAGTGGGAAGACTAAAGGCTTGTCCTGATTTGTCTTCTACTGACGGCACAGAAACTCTGTACTTACAGGGTTGGCAGCGCGACTGTGACTCCTCTGGTGTTACAGACGTCCATAGGCCACGGTAACTACTTTCCATCAGGTGGGCCGTGTGCTTGTCTGCCAACTAAGTGGTATAAAAAAAAAAAAAAAAAAAAAGCTATTACGAATATACTCAAGCTTTTTTTCATCTGGATGGCGTAGGTAGAAATCAGCAAGCCATCTGCTACCTCTAAAATTATTAAAACTTGTCGATTAAGATAGGAAAAACATTGAATCAATTCAGGAGCCATTCGAACCCGCGATCTCATGCTCTGACCACCACAGATAAATAAATAGTTACTACGTAACTGACCACAGATCCACCGTACCACGCCTGAAGTCATCCAAATCTTCCTATATACTTGTATATTCGTCTTACGGTAACAGCACTGACCGCCTCAACTGATTCCATTTTTTATCGATTTCAATAGTTAGCACACTAAATGCTTTAAAATTTTATTCAATATTAAAACTTGTAATGAAAGTTTTGGAGTATATTATGTGGTTACCCGCAAGTATCTTTTTTTATACAACTTAGATGGCAGACAAGCACACGGCCCACCTGATAGAAAGTGATTAGCATGGCCTATGGACTTATGCAGCATCAGGGGAATCACATTCGTGCTGCCGACCCTGCAAGAACAGATACTTTTTTTTTTACGTGCGTAAAATCCCCACGGGTAGCCCCCCCCCCCCCCCCCCCCACCGAAGCCGATGGAAGAGGTTATGTAGGACTCGAACCGACTAAAACGCACGCCGCCTGTGGGTCGTTTTTGGTTGTCGAAGGTGAGGTTGATAGGCATATCCCTCGCAACCCGGCCGACCCAGGGCCATCAACAGAGACCTAATCTTGACTAACTTCCAAACTATCACGTATCATGATATACCATAATATTTACAGTAATCAACGCGATCATGGTATAGATAGGTACATGCCTTTTATTTGCCTGACGTTTCGACCATGAGGCCTACTACAACCGTGTACGAAACAGTCTTATTGCAGGAGTTTTTTGTTTCAAGCTTAAATCAATCTTGCTTATATCCGTACCACAACCGTACATTATGCATACAATGTATTCCTGCTTAGTGCTTTTGTGACGTCACTTCAATTTTAGTTCATTCAATTCGTACCATGATGTGATTTTGGAGTAGTATTGTTTTAATGTCAAATTGAGCGATTTTAAAGAAGTTGCTAGGTACCCAACGGATATATTTTGATATGCAAAATACTATTCAACAAATCATTTTCGTAACCCAAAAAAGCAAGTAAACCGTATTTAAACACATTAACTTATAGAATAAATGATGGAGCTAACAATTTAAGTACCTTTGTTTCGTGTTCCGCGGGAATCCCACTACGTGGCCGTTATATCAAATTCAAACCGACTAAAACCGCACGCGATCTCATTAAAGTGGATCAATAAGGCAATTTCGTCACCCACACTGTGTCATGTCCAGGCTTTAGCTAGACCCCTCGATGTGGGAACCATGGTATCCCCGTCTTCTCCCTGCTTCTTTTAGGGTAGCGTCAACCTCAGGTCCGCACTCACAGAGGACGGAGGTCACTGAGCTATCTCCAACGCATGAGTCGCCTCCGCTGTACCACACCCATTTAGCGGGCTCAACAATTGAAATTGTCTTAACTTTCTCCCGGACCTGCTCCACCATCTTCTTCTCGAGCATTACTTGCTCGTAGCGACAACCTACGCGCTCACATTACCCACCGTAACTGCGGGCTTGTCGCCCAGTGAGATTAGGTACTCGCACCTCGAGATACGCCTATAAATGCAGGTATAAATTTCATAGTAGAACACATAGAAATTTGTTCAATATTTAACAAACAAATTTAAAAATAAAGTACCTAGAAAATACAAGTATTTTACTTCAAGTCACTTATTATCTAAAAGCTTTTTTGAAAAAAAAACTGCATGGTCTTTTAAAAAGAAATTACTGATATTAGGTATAGGGCTTGACAACAGAGAAGATTTCAGTATCCGGTGATTTTCCCCCGGTTTAAAATTATCTTCGGTAGGCTCCGTGGATACTCCGGTAATGTTTTTCGTTAGTCCAACAGATTACAGAAAGCCTTGACTCTAAATCTAAAATCGCTTGTGTGTTTCTTGATATGACGAAAGCATTTGATTTCGTCTGTCACAGAAAACTCTTGTCGAAATTATACAATTATGGTATACGGGGAACCGCCAATGACTGGATTAAGAGCTACCTAGAGAATAGAGTGCAGTGTGTAGAAATAGAAACATTCGAACATAACGTACAGAAAAAGTTCAGATCAGAGTATCGACATAATGGCTACGGTGTACCACAAGGGAGTCTGATCTCTCCCCTTTTGTTCTTGATCTATATAAATGACCTCCCAAAAGCTGTAAAGCACGATTGTATACTTTTCGCCGACGACACAACCTTAATTGTTAAAGGCAAGAACAACGGCGAACTAGAATTTAAAATAAAAGAAGCCTTAAGTAATGCGAGCTCATGGCTAGAAATGAATAATTTAAAAATAAATACCTCCAAAACAAACATCATGCAATTCCAAACATACAATGGTAACGCAGTAGACCTTAAAATTAACTACAACAATAATGTAATTAGTAACTGCAACGAATGTACATTCTTAGGTATTACGATGGACAAATTTTGTAACTGGAAGTCGCATATCAATAGGATTCTAACTAAAATTGACCGTTTTGTGTATGTACTCGGCAGACTTAGACAGATTGTAAATCTGCATGCAGCGGTTATGACGTATCATGCGTATGTGTCCTCGGTGCTCCGCTATGGAATTATTATATGGGGCAATTCCGTGGAAGCAGATAAGGCATTCATTGCCCAAAAGAGATGTGTCCGTGCAATGTGTGGAGCTGATGGCTTAACTAGCTGTAAGCCGCTTTTTAAACGTCATAAAATTCTCCCGCTGCCATGCCTATACATACTGGAAATGTGTATCTTTGTTAAAAAGCATTCACATCTCTTCATTAAATTGGGAGACATGCCAAACAGCCGAACAAGGCATAGAAATAGACTCCAGATCCCAAGGGTAAACTTAGAGCTGTCCAAGAGGAATTCATTTTGTATGTGTATAACATTATATAATCATCTGCCAGAATGTTTAAAAGAACTTGAAGGAGCTCCTTTCCGCAGGAAACTGTACGGAATCCTAAGCGAAAGGGGTTACTATGGGATAGATGAATATTTAAGAGACAAAATAACTATTGAAAATGAATAATTTCTAAATTTAATTTAATGTTTTCAAATTTTAATTGACATTGTTATTTATTTTAATTGAATCCTCATGACTGACTCTTTCGCTTTTGGCTTTTGACTTGATTTGTGTTTTAGTGACATTTATTTTATCATGACTGTATGAAGTTCTCAAAATATTATGTTAGCTACTTATTACTATTACTATCGACTATTCTATTTGTAACATATTAATCGATTGGCCGAAGCCCCTAAGGGTGTTATTACTAATTATTTATTATTTGCACATTAATTTTAATATTGTCAAGTAAGCATGTTATATGTATTTCAACGCCACACGGCAGAGTATGACGTTCCTTTATCTATGTCTCACAAAATCTAATGTATACCATATTCCATGAAATAAAGTTTGAAGTTTGAAGTTTGAAGTTTGAATGTCGAACTTATATTTAAAAGTCAAAAAAATAATATTTTCAAATATTCATCCGTGAACATTAAAACTACCAATAGAGACAAAGTGCTACTATTATTATCATAATAATCTTATTAAAATATGCAAAACGTCCAAATATTCAAACAAAATTTTACATGAAATGTTTAATTAATTCTCATTTAATGATTATTACACCAATACAATCAACTTATTACCCACTTAGTGCCCGGAATACGGTAATAGAGTCATCCCTTATTACGTGAAACCTAATATAATGATTGGTGAAATGTGGGTATTGATCCTCCGCTGCCTAACACTCCGAGGATTTAGGCGATTAAAATGAATTAATGTACCTACTTATTTATAGTGTATTTATAAACAAAAAAACATAATTGCATTGTATGAAAGAAAGAAAAATACGTGACTTCAATCGCCGCCGGAAGATTTGTAAAATAAAAACCGGGTTTTCGCAAGAACTTACGGAGGAGCTCTGACTTTTTGGTCTCCGCAGCACAGCTCTAATGTGAACGAATTATAGCAAGGAATAGATAACTATTATAAATAGTTCATTCATTTCTGTCAATAGGCAGGAATCTAACAAAACTTTGACCTACTCTCCACCTTGAGGTTGGCAGAATCATCGGTATCTATATAACCGATGCAAGGCGCCATTTGAACAAAACTTTGTTATATGCTCATGGTACCAATTTGAGTAAGGTTATTATTGAGCCTGGAAAAGAGACACATAGCACCATCTCTTTTTCACACTAAATGGATCAACTTTTATGTAATTTGTTAAACGTTCTAAGGAAATACTTACCTTTTTTAAATAACTGGCAGGATATTTATTTAAAAACCAAGGTATTAACAAAAAAGTAAAAATAGCTGTCATCTGACAAAATAATTTTAACTCATGGACCTATAAAAATCTATGTTACATTTTATTTTCCAGCGCAAAAATAAAACCATTAGTTAGTAGCTAATATACTATGTTTATGTTGTGGGCATTTATGAGCATGTCACGCAAATATTATAACAAATGGTAGCAGAGAATGGTTGTAAGCTGGGAATCCAAGAAGCAAGGAGCAACTGCCATTTCAACTGCTGAAGCAGAATATATAGGTATGTCGCCATCAGAAGTTGTGAATGAAGCTCTCCATCTGAGGCTACTGCTGAAAAACATAACAGCAGTGAAGCAAGATAAAATAATGATATTCAATGACAACCAAGCAGTATTGAAGCTATGGAAAAATGCTATCATAAAGTATCAAACCAAACATCGCCCCTTAAATTCATTTTTTTAAAGAGCATTTACAAAGTGGAATTATTAGTGTGCATACAAAGACACTCCAAATATGTTGGCCGATGTGTTAACGAAAGGAGTACCAGGACCTCGACATCTGGAACTAAGTAAACGCTTAGGTCATTGCGAGGAGGAGTGTTGTGTTAAACCTCTGTTCGATATTCAAAATCTTCTGACATTAAAACAATTGTGAATTTGAGGTGTATATGTTGTGATATATTCATTTTATTTTCCACTGTAATTTTTTTTCTTATACTTTAGTAACTAAACCTTACAAAATATAAAGCCATTAGTAATTAAATGTTTTTCATTGTCTGGGCATTTATAATCACATCACGCAAATATAACAAGTATGGTGCCTTGCACCCTTTGTGCGAGGCACCGGCGTTCAATCCCACTAGTAGGGGCACAGGGTCATTGGGGCAACATTGTGTTATTGCTTGTAGCATGGCTGTACACGGTGTACACGGCTTGTGTTATATCATCACATCAATGGCACCGACTCAAGTCTTCTTAAGTAGGAACCACTACTTCATAAGTTGACAGCATTCAAGACTCTGACTAAAGGCTCTCTGGTCCAGATTAGATAGCAATCTTACCATCAGCAATTGACAGCTGGTCCGACATAAAACCATCCACAGGATTTCTATATAGGATGTCTATATTTGCACCAGAGTGAAGCCAGAGCGCGCAGCTAGTTTGGTAAATTGTTATTTTAATAAAACCGTTTAAAAAAATAATAATAAAAAGATTGTTGCTATGGGAACCGAAGTCGTCATGTCGCTTTGATGACATGCGCACTACGTCTCTGTCACATCACCTACTTTGAGACCATGCATGCTTGAGACGTCATTGATTTTGTCTTTTGGATTGGCTTAGCCCATTAAGACGTGGTGACGTCACCAGGCGCAGGCCTAGTTACTCCCAGTACAATGCCCAGCCTCCAAAGGCCGTCAATTCGAGTGATCATGGCGTCTGGACATTTAGTTCGTTTACGTCTTGATCGTAGGCATCGAGATACTTCTTTGTTCTTCGCACACCCTCTCGGGTCTACAGATGCCGAGGTATAAAATGACCAAAGCTTATCCCGCGGTACCGGCTAGTACTGCGCGATCTATGGTTTTAAGATGGCCCTCTCAGGTGTAGGAAACTGGTGTCCCGAAACGAACCCCGGAAAGAGGGGAATGAATGAAGTGGTGGCAGGCGGCCGCAGCTGTAACCCCCCGCATATGAGCTCGGCGACCAGCCCACCCCTTTCCTGATCTCCACTGTATCCTTTGGTAGTCAGAGGAACGACGCAGCCGTTATTTCCCGTAGGTGGCAGCGTCTCGCCTGGGAGATGTGCTACCGTGTCCGCCCAGGGTGCACTACATGGAGGTTCCGGACCACGCACCCCGATCCCGTTCCCGCTGCACCTTCTGTTCAGCTAAACCTCCCCGGATTCGGTTGTAACACAGTTTTCGAATTCCCGTGGCACCCATGCCGGTAATTTAATCGATTTCAAATAATGTACGGGAATCTACCAGATTTATTGACATTTATAAATTTCTTAACAATTTTTGAATGGAACGTCCGATTTTTGTAATTTAAAAAGTAATCAACTGGTACTGAAATAATTTATTTGGATAAAAATTAATAAAAAGGTATGGATAACATGGTCTGATTTTGATCGGTATCTTTTTTTCTTTTCTTTCTTTAATTAAATGCACAACGTTTCTAACGTGTTAAATTATATAGGGAATAACAGATATATTGTTAAAAATAGCTTCGAAAATGACACATTATTGTATTGTAATTTGTTAAAGATAAAAATGGTTCCTGTTGGTCATCCTTAAGTGATTATTTATTTTTAGCCACACAATAATTAGGTATGTAATACATTATTTTGTTCTATCATTAATAGTTTTCGCAAAGTACGCTATTTAAGGAGGTTTTAAGGTAATTTTTTACACCTTGAGTTACAATATTGGAGTTTTAGAAAGGATCAGTGATAATGTAGCTTTCTTAGTAAAACAAATTTTTGAAATCGGTTCATTCCCACAAGAGCTGAAGTTAATAGTATAGGAGGTAGGACACGACGGTATTGCTGTCCCAATTGAGCAGTCCGACTGGGCAGGTACCTCCACCCTACACAATACACGGCTATAATAACTTCGTGTTGTGTTCCCGGCGGTGAGTTGGGTAGCCAGAGCTCATTAGAGAGTTTTTGTGCTGTCAGTGGGAAGACTAGAAAGAAAGAAAGAAACATTTATTTAGTGCTAAGTGGTCACACATAAAGGAAATTACACAATAACATTATAATACCATTTAAAGTACTGGAAGCATGTTCACACATTAATAATAATAAACATGCTTTCAAACTTCAAACGCAACAAACGTGCAATCAGTGCGAGACACAAATGCACCAAATGGATGTCCAGTTCAGCATATGCCAGGTAGAAACCTAGCGCTGGTTTTCAACTGGAGCCCGATTGGGCAGTGATACACGGACGCCAAACCGCAAAAGTCATGTGTGAATCTGTGTACGTGTAAATGAAGGTGTCCAGGAGCCATATATATATAATACAATAAATAGCGAATGACAATGTATAAGTGATAATAATACAATAACATATAAGAATAGTAGGTAAATACATTAATATATTAAAGTGAGTGAAAAATGTAAAACGGTAAAACGGTTGCTACTCTTCTGATAAGTTATTACCATCAGAAATTTAGGTACATAAAATATTCTATTATAATATACAATTACTTAAAAATTTATATAAGTTAAGATAAGTTCGAAGACAATCAGATCAATGAAATATTAGAGTTAACGTTATCCAGCCTCCTTTGAGCTTCCAAGAGGAATAATCGTAAACGTTTCCTAAAGGCTTGTCCTGATTTTGTGTTCTGCACAGACGGCAAATCAAGCTCTGTTCTTACAAGGTAGGCAGCACGGGAGTGACTAAATGTGTTGCATACATTCATGGGTCACGGTAATGACTTTTCATCGGGTGGGCTGTGTGCTTATCTGCCACCTAAGTTGTATAAAAAAAAGTTAAATGGGCCGACCAGTGGGCAGAGAGCAACAAGTTAGTAGGTAGATATTATAAACTACCGAGTACAAGATTCATTGTACCGTACGCGTACCTACTCATAATTCCGCAATCTAAATTCTAGTCATTTGCAATTCTGAATGTTTAAATGTTAATGAATGATTAAATGCTCATAGTAAAAAAATTAATGATCGTCAGAGAGCGAGTGACGTCACAGTATAGCTACATTTAAAGCTAAATTGTCCGAGAATTAAATAAAATCTTATAGTTTGAAAACAAAAAAAAACACGTTTGTTAACTATTCCAAAATTTATTATTTTAAAAATATGTTATTTACTTTATTTTTACTAAGACGATATAATGAAGTATGAGGGCCTGGGTACCAGAATTACTAATCCTTTCTTTTTTCGTGCGCTAAATCCCCACGGATACCTCCCCACCGGAGCCGGTGGAAGAGGTTATGTCGGACACGAACCGACTGGTGAGGTTGACAAGCATATCCCTCGCACCCCGGCCGACACAGGGCCATCTCTCACGATCTGACCCTCTTCTCGGGTGTGTGGGGACTACAGAGTCCCCAACTGTTCCCGGTAAACGGGAAGGCGCGCCAGACGCGCCGCCGCCACGGCCTGCTTCTGCCAGGGTGACAGGCGGCTCCACCTGTCACCCCCAGGCCGGCGCTCATGGGGGGCGGAGGTCCTTCATCGACCTCCGACGCCCAAGTTGCCTTCGCAAGAATAAATAATCCTGGATCTATAAGGCTCGGGGCCTGGGGCAATTTATTTTTATACATAATGTATTACCTATGAAAATAACTTCTATAACAAGGTGTAACGTGGAATGTTACACCTAGGGTTAGGTGGACAAAGGTGAACCGTAGTTAAAAAGAATTGACCGTCGTACATCCAGGTGGTCTGGGAAGGTGGACGGTGGGAAGGTACCGGATATAATGATGTAGGTATATTAAAAGATATTTTGAGAGTACGATGGCCTGGGTCACAGAATAAATAATCCTGGGCCCACAAGGCCTGAGGCCTGGGGCAATGCAAGCCAATACAGTCAGCATCAGATCGATCTTGAAAAACAAAGTAGCTACTGAAAATTATCTAAATGCCTTAAGATTTTCCTCTTTTGATGTTATCTGATTGTTCTGCCATTTGCACACCACAATAAAACAGTTTATTAAGATCAATATGAGATTCCCGAGGAGGGCCAGATATAGGGAGATGGTCCTGGGTCTAAAACGTCTGTCTACCTCACCTTCGGCAACCAACACCCAAAAAAAATGTATCTCAATAGTTACAGGCGCGGCAGCCTGCCGTGCCTATACCTATGTCCGGTGGTCCCACGTGCCACAACGCTCACACCCCGACAGACCTGACGCAGGACTCGAAGCCGGGCTCGGGCGGCGCGTAGTGGAAGCTGCAGCGCTGCAGGCGCGCGCCTGCTGCTCGCGCTGGCGCAGGCGCAGTACATAGTTACACTGAGCAAGTGGCACTGACCGCTGACCCGGCGCGGGTCGAAGCCGGGCTCGGGCGGCGCGTAGTGGAAGCTGCAGCGCTGCAGGCGCGCGCCGGCCGCGTGCACGGACGTCTTTTGTCTTTTTTATGTATTATTAAAAAGACAAAACGTAGCCAAATGTGAAATAGACAGAGCGAGAAAGCAAACCTCCCTCAAGCAAAGCCGCAGGCAAGCTAGTATCTTGTTACGCACTTGCAGTTATCAATACATGTAAATACGCATATAAACAACAATAAAAATTTAAAAAGCCCCTGTTAAGTACGGAACCCTAATTGATATCGACGACGCAGCAAACACTACAATAATGGCATCAATAGCGAAATCGCCGACTCAGCAACACTGCAGCTGCACCGTTGACGTCCGAGCCACATCCGATCGCCGACACAGCGAATCGATTTAATTGATTTTTAACAAACAATATTCATTGCATATTCCCACTTCGAATAGGTTTCCCTAATTTTAATTAGTATTTAAATTATTGTAATTTCTTTTATTAAATTAATTAATAAGAAATTGGGTTTTTTTCGGACCTCCGGCCGCAGCTTATATATTTCCCCTGTCACAAAAACAACCCCCAAAAAGTCGAAAATAAGTTGTGCTAGTTAGCCCTATAACTTTGATGTACCTAGTAATACTGAGGCAAAATGATGCCTCAGTAGTGGACATCCTCCTTTTATAGCCAATTTCAATGGATATAGTCGAAATACAGCATAATATATCACACCAGTTTAAAATATTGCCTGGTTTTCAAAATATACAGCTTTTTTGAAAGGTCATTGAACTATACTTAAGAAAAATATTTTTACAGATATAGCCGAGATAGACTTAAAATTTATCTTAGAAATATAAGCGTATTTGAGTGTAAAAATCTCAAGTCTGTAACTGACCTGGAATACGAAAAGAAAAATGTTTTGTTAATTTCAGAAAAATAAAAATTTTCAGTACCTGTTGATTTTAAATTATAGAAATCGGACGATCCATTCAAAAGATATTACCAAATTATAAATGTCATTAAAGTCGGTAGATAAAATCTCGTTATTTTTTGAAAACTGTTAAATTACTGCCATGTGGGTGGAACGGAAGTTCGAAGTATGTCACGACCGAAACAGCGGGAAAGGGATCGGAGTGCGTGGTTTGGAATATCCATGCGGTGCATCTTGGGCAATGAAGACGGTGACGGTAGCAGCTCTCTCCCAGGAGAGACGCTGCCGCCTACTGCAAATAGGCTTCCCACATGTCCCTCTGGTAGTCAGAGTGAGTAAGTGAGAGTCTATGTCTCACAATGGAGATCAGGCAAGGGGCGAGTTGGTCACCGAGCGCAGGCGTGGGGGCTACAGGTGCCGACGCCTGTCACCACTTCACACCCGCCGGTGCAGTGATGTGACGTTCGCCTTCCCCCTTTTCCGGGGTTCGATGAGGGACACCAGTTTCACACACCTGAGAGGGTAATTTTAAAACTATAGATGGCCAAAGGCCAGTCGGGAGCGCCAGACGGCGTGCGGTATTAGTGCGTTCAAGTTCGAATCAACCACCCCACTGAGCCATCGGAGTTGACATCCGTGTGGATTTCCGCATGAAAAAAAGTTTACAAGATCAAAATTCCACGCGGGCGGAGCCGCGGGCAACAGCTAGTAAAGTATATAATGATAATGTAAACTGTATGATTATCAGCCTTATGCCAATACGTGCGGTGGAACAACAGTACTTGGCCCGGTGTCGGGTGCATTAAAACCAATCCATAACCAATGTTCAGCTGAATTAGTGTAATGATATTGTTCAATAATACATAGATCATTGCTCCTTTAATACCATGAATGGTAATGAAACCATAGCGGCATCTAAACTGATGTCAACGCCATCTATCGATCGTTGAGAACAAATTATTAAAGTAATGGGCAACGTAAGTAACGTATAAATTGCAATAAACCATTACTCTAGCTTTACATAAGCAAATCAAATAGGACGCGGTGCACACTGTCTTCATTTGCCACCTTATCATATTCTTTTGTTTATATGGGACACGTGTGCCTGACTAACCCTGATCAATATTATATCCGTTTAAATAATGAACTTATTCTTATTATTTTTCTTTTTAACTAATTAATTCAATTTGCTGACTGTACGACTCATTGTTACGGACCCTTTATGGATGATTAGCTAACAATTTAATTTATTGTATGTAATTTGCTGTGCCCAAACAGGGCTTCATGTTGAAACCCATATTTATTATGTAACATCTGTACAACACATGATGCAAATAAAAACTTTGAGGTATTCCTCGAGGCGCCACCGTTTTGAGGCGCACCTAATGAGGCGCTCTTTTTTTCATTTCTCGGAGCGCACCTTTTAGTAGCGCTCCCGATAACAATTAAAAATATTAACTATTTTCCTCGAAGCGCACCTGTGATTAACTTTCGAATAGAGATAGGATAGGTACTAACTGAAACTATCGATAATAAGTGAAACACAATATTTTATACAATTTGCAAAACTCTATACTCCTTGACTATAGATTGAAGTGATCCTGGTTAGTATGGGCAAAGACAACCGTAATGATATTTCATAACAAGATATGTCATATGCTTGCAAATCAACCTAAAACAATGTTTCCAGCACATTTTTCATTCATCTACATTTCCCTACCTAACCAATCGATTGAAAAAAAGATGACTTTGATCGGCAAACGTGGCACACATTGGGATAGGCCTATGTCCAGCAGTGGACTGCAGTAGGCTAATTCATATATATATATATATATATTATTTATTTATGAAAATACATGACATGAAAATGATGACAGACTTGAAAAATACCATACAAAAAAGAAGAAAGCCTTAGATGAATTAAAAAAGGAAGATACGGTACTCGATCATTTGTGTGGGCATGCCAAACTAGGTCCATCGACCTAGTTTGGTTTAGTGTATGTCGAGTGACCGAAGCGCTTACATGTGTATGCTCTTCTTTCAAGTGCTGAAAAAACCCGTGATAATTAACAAAACTGCCTTCATGTTCATTTAGAAAAATGCCCAAATCACTCACGAAGCAAAAACAAAACACAAGGGATTACTTTCATTCATAATTACCTAATAAATATCATTAAAACTTTAATTTAATAATTTACTTGTTACTCTTCATACGATTTTGGCTGAAGGTGAGACAAATATATGAAATTCCACGAGAGAGAAAAGGATATCATGTAAAGTGTTAACAACGACGTCTTGGCGGCCAAAATTGAACACGACGCAAGCCGAAACTTTCACGAACTCGCACGAGTGCTAGAGCAGTAAGCGATAACGCTTCTTGTTCACTCTTATCTTAATCATATATTGATATCACTTTCGCACATTTCTTATTAATTACAAGACAATGTGTGAGTGAGTATTTGTGTGTAGTTATGTGCGAGCCATTTTTTTAAGTACAATGCATAGAACGTACCGTATCTTCCCTTTTTTAATTCATCTAAGAAGAAAGCTATTGTTTGTCACTTGGAAATTAAATGATACCAAACTGGAGTCCGCGCCAGCTAATAAGTGCCGCGGCAAAACTAGGAACTAAAATGACATCGCCGCCATAGCGTGTGTTGATTGGTTCAGGCTATGTTACTGTCATGGCCTGAACCAATCAATATACAGTATGGCGACAGCAGTTACGATTGCAGCGCCGTATCCAACCACCAATGCACCCATCACTGCGGCTGTTACATCAGTGTACATAGTCTAACAAAATTATTGAGAAAAACGGTGCAGAGCTCTCTGAATTGAGGTTATTGCCTAATTTTGTTTAGACAAAGACATTTGTTTGACTTTGTTATTGAGTTATAAAAAGCTAGGTATATTTTTTGCTGCCATGGTACAATTTTAACAAGTACCTAACAGTCGTTCCCAATAACATACCTACAGTTAAAGGTAAAGGTAGAAGTAGTTCCTTTGTCAAATCCTATTGTTATTTTGCTAGTATTAACTGCGTTACCATAGAGATAAATGACGTTTTTATCCTTTCTAATGTCAAAACTGGCAGTAGATAGGTTATTGGGAACAGCCGTCTGTAGGTATTTGCCAGTGAAGTGAAGTTCGCACTTATTAACTTACTTGAACCACATAGTACCTATTAGTAGGCAATAAGCCAATTACAAAAAGAACAAATTATAATTGGGAAGTAGTAGTGAGTTTTCTGCCCACGATATTCGCATCTGTACTTTAATCTATGTTCGGAGCACACACGTCCTTGTCGCTCACGCACCAAATTAAATCATACTGTCTCTATTTGATTTCGTGCTGACATTTTTAATTTGAAGTAAGAAATTTAATCTTTATCAGTCGAAATAAGTAATATTACCATGTGATATGAAATCCTCTGTGATTTATTTAGAGTGTTAGTTCGTGCAGTGTCTTTAAACACACGATGGAATTGTTGTTATTTTTTTTACAACAAAACAAAAAGAAATTAAATTAGATTTTTTTTATAATTATTTTTACCAGTGTTAAGAGTAGTAAAAATTCACATTAATAATCAGCAACAAAGTCATAAATAGATTCAATGACTAGGTACCTAAGCAGGCTAGATGTCGCCTACATTATGTAATGTGCCTTCTCGCTTGCTATGTCATATTATTACATTTTCATAACCTTAAATTCATTCATTTATTGTCTTTGAATACACTACTCTTTGATTACACAATAACATTGGTCATTGAATACACATATTTTTTTGCTAAACCATATTTTTCGTCAATTTCGTACTTTTGGTTACGCAACATCGATGATGATGATGATGCACAAATGAGTTTTTATAAATCATCTATATAATTTATTACGTTTACTTCATGCTCTTCCCTATTTTGAAACGTGGGTGCGCTTCAAGGAATAAAATTTTAATATTTTTAATTGTTATCGGGAGCGCTACTAAAAGGTGCGCTCTGAGGAATAAAAAAGGAGCGCCTCATTGGGTGCGCCTCAAAACGGTGGCGCTTCGAGGAATACCTCAAAACTTTTGACTTTGACTTTGAAAAAACTATGTCAATACCTAACCTACCTAAAAATATTATCATTAATACAAAACTATATCTAGGTATAAGTGTTAATTGATGCCTTACCACAATATACACACATCAACAAAGTCTAGGGAACAAGGACATTTCTAGTTTTTATTTAAAAACCCTTTCTTGTAATAGTGAGTGTTTTATATCAATAGAAGGGTATCTTTATACCGTTTTTAATTTTAATTTTAATAAAAACATTTTCATACCAAATTTTTTTTTTTTTTAAGAAAGAATTGAATAGTGCCAATATTGAGTATTACAGCCTTCTATGATTAGGCACAAAAATAACGAGGTAGTAAGAAATACAGTAATTAACCGTACTTTAAACGTTTTTAATAATCTGTAGGACCTCCTAAAACATTAGCAAGAGCTCGACAACGGCGTGGCATACTTAGTATGAGATTGTCAATCATCGTCTGTGGAATATGGCTCCATACACTGCGAAGGTGTAAAAAAAGTTGTTCTTCAGTGTTCAGATTTTCCAAAGAATCACTGAAAGCTCTTCTCCCAAGCAAATCCCAGGCATGCTCTATGGGATTGAGGTCGGCAGACTGAGCAGGCCATTCCAACGTCGTCATATTGTGCTCGCTTAACGCATTGACCACTACCCTCGCGGTGTGTGACCGTGCATTATCTTGCATGAACATAAAATCTTGACCGAACTGCTGTCGATGAGGGATTACCATGGGGTGTATAACCTCCTAAATGTATTGGTTTGCATTCAAATTGCCCCGTATCCAAACGAGGTCGGTCCTTCCACCAAGGCGAATTCCAGCCCATACCATGATTGTTCCACCTTGGTAAGGATGAAGTTCTTGCGGATTCTGGAGACGACTCCGACGTCCAGGAACTCGCCATATACGCACTCTTCTCGAATCAGGATGAAAACCGAAGCAAGATTCGTCGGAAAACAGAACCCGTGCCCATTGATGGTCGGTCCACTGTAAATGTGCGTTAGCCCACAATAAGCGACGACCTCGATTTCCACGTCGAAGAGCTGGAACCCTAAGCGGTCTGCGAGCATAAAGATTGGCTTCGTGTAGTCTTGTTCTGACAGTTTGATCGCTAATAACCACTTGATGCTGAGACTGGAGGCCTGCGACCAACTGACGAGCAGTAATCGTGGGTTGCCGCCTTGCGGAATTTTGCAAGAAACGATCTTGTCGCGGGGTAGTAACCCTATTTCGTCCCCTGTGACGTTCGGCAACATCCCCTGTAGACCTGTAGCGTGCCCATAATCTGCAAATTACGCTTGGTTGGGTGTTGACAGCATCCGCTACGTCGCGTTGAGTTCATCCAGCTTGCAGCATACCAACAGCCCTTAACATCTCTTCGCGACTTAAATGACGACGTGACATGATGACTACAGTCACAAAAATGCACAAACCATACGTAAAAGACGTATTATTGATAATAAACGTTATTTACAATCAAAAAAAATAATTTTTATTTTGCCTCAGAGAAACTGCACAATCAAACACTTTTAAAAGTTTTCCCTCCATATTCGAAAATCATTACTTATTTAAATTTATTTACAAATTTCAAACAACTCTGTAATCTACTTTATTCTATTTTTATTTATTTGCTGCCAGTTATTTGCAAAACAAGATTTACACGAAAAAAAATAATTGGGGTCATCTTGTTCCCTAGACTTTGTTGAGGTGTTTATATACCTACCCGTTGTGTACCTCAGTGTACCTACAATAAAATCTAGTGTACTTCTTTTGGTTAGGTACAAATTATAAAACAAAATAAGTACACCCGCCATTCAAACATTTGGACAACGGGTGTACCGATTATTTCTGATAGGAAACGCTAATTTCGCTATTTCTTTTTTGATATTATATATACCAAGCGAGTTCCTGGACGTCGGAGTCGTCTCCAGAATCAGCAAGAAGTTCATCCTTACCAAGGTGGAACAATCATGGTATGGGCTGGAATTCGCCTTGGTGGAAGGACCGACCTCGTTTGGATACGGGGCAATTTGAATGCAAACCAATACATTCAAGATGTTATACACCCCATGGTAATCCCTCATCGACAGCAGTTCGGTCAAGATTTTATGTTCATGCAAGATAATGCACGGTCACACACCGCGAGTGTAGTGGTCAATGCGTTAAGCGAGCACAATATGACGACGTTGGATTGGCCTGCTCAGTCTGCCGACCTCAATCCCATAGAGCATGCCTGGGATTTGCTTGGGAGAAGAGCTTTCAGTGATTCTTTGGAAAATCTGAACACTGAAGAACAACTTTTTTTACACCTTCGCAGTGTATGGAGCCATATTCCACAGACGATGATTGACAATCTCATACTAAGTATGCCACGCCGTTGTCGAGCTGTTGCTAATGCTTTAGGAGGTCCTACAGATTTTAAAAACGTTTAAAGTACGGTTAATTACTGTATTTCTTACTACCTCGTTATTTTTGTGCCTAATCATAGAAGGTTGTAAAACTCAATATTGGCACTATTCAATTCTATCTCAAAAAAACAAAAAAATGATATGAGAATGTTTTTATTAAAATTAAAATTAAAAACGGTATAAAAATACCCTTCTATTGATATAAAACACTCACTATTACAAGAAAGGGTTTTTAAATAAAAACTAGAAATGTCCTTGTTCCCTAGACTTTGTTGATGTGTGTATAATATTAAAAAAGAAAAAGCGTGATTAGCGCTTCCTAACAGAAATAGTCGGTACCTTATTCTTTACCTGGATTTTATTGCAATTACGCTGAGGTACTGTAGGTCAAAAAAGGCCATTTTATTGAGATCATATTAGGAAAATATTTTGTACTGCGGCCATATTTACACAAAATTAGAATCTACTTATTCAATGAATTGTTCTGATTCTGCTCGTATTAACGAATTTAATAGAAATGTATTTTCTTATTATTACACTGACTTTATGCGATTATTATCTACGATTAGTCGTCAATATAGGCATAGAATAGAATCATTACATTTGTTGACCGGTAGAGGGATTTACCTCTAACATCATGTGAGGATGTAGGCGATAACGGGATTTACTGTTCCACGATGAAATCAACCATCCGGGATATACCTACTTACCTCTATTCTAAAGAAAACCGCAGTGAGACACTATATGCTAGTTAATTGTAACATAACATGAACTCACGCCTATATCCCCAAAGGGGTAGGCAGAGGTGCTAGCACCCACATTTCGCCAGTTTTTATGTTTAGGTCCCAATGTAATAGGTGGCGAGCCTATTGCCATTAACCGGGCACTTATAAACCTGCGATAAATACACACATAACTTCGAACATCGAAAAGTCATTGGTATGCGCCATGGTAAAACTTGGGATCGAACCCGAGACCTCGTCTAAGCAGTCCATTACTCATACCACTAGGCTACCGCGCTTTTTTTCATTGTATGTAGTATAAAGGTAACAGATGACAGACAGTTGCCAAAAAGTCAACGTTAGAAAAAGGCTTAGACCGTGAACTTACGACCAGGGTCCCGATTCTGCTATAACAATACCTCTGTGAAACCAGACACCGTTAAACAAATTATTTCATTTTAGACTTTAACGCAATGAACTTATAGTCCAAAATTAAAAGTCTTGTTGCAGAGTGAATGAAAAAGTGTTAAGAAAATCTTTCCATTTAATTTAAGACAGTTTGGTATGACAGTGGGTTTGCTTTAGTAGAATCCAGGACCAGTGGGAAGGGTATACTCTAACTATACTCCATTTGGTTACCCATGAGCGCCGGCCTGGGGGTGACAGGTGGAGCCACCTGTCACCCTGGTAGAAGCGGCCGCGGCGGCGGCGCGCCTGGCGCGCCTCCCCATTTCTGGGGACGAGTTGGGGACTCTGTAGTCCCCACACCCGAGAAGAGGGCCAGATCGTGAGAGATGGCCCTGGGTCGGCCGGGGTGCGAGGGATATGCCTGTCAACCTCACCTTCGGTAATCAAAGCGACCCACAGGCGGCGTGCGTTTTAGTCCGTTCCAGTCCGACATAACCTCCTCCACCCGCTCCGGTGGGAAGGTATCCGTGGGCATTTTGAGCTAAAAAAAAGGTACCTATTTAACTAAACGTAAACAATCTGGATGTGCCTTTTTATGTAATGTTTTATCTATACTTATATATAATATTATAAAGCTGCAGTTTGTTTGTTTGTTTGAACGCGCTAATGTCTGGAACTACTGGTCCGATTTGAATGATTCTTTCAGTGTTGGGTAGTCCATTTATCGAGGAAGGTCGATCATCATCATCACGCTACTACTTAAAGGATCGGAGCGTTGATAATAAATGTTAACAAATCCGGCAATTTTTCATACATATTTTGACGACTAAAACATACGGGCTCAAAGGGATATGAAGCTTCAAAATATACCCCGGGCGAAGCTGGGGTGGGTCAGCTAGTATCGAATAAGACACTATCGGGATGCAAAAATGGCTAGCAGACAATATTACCTAAATATCGTTTGTTACTCAAATCAGTGTGGTTGCGGTAGGGAACGCGGCCGCTCGCAGGAGGCGGTTTCGATCCGCTTTCAGTGCACATATGTGTATGCATGGGTCTGCTCGTGCCTCGGAGAAAACGTTATAACCAATGATTGCCATACGAACGTACTATGGCAGTAATAACAGGTTGTTGGAGCCCTCAAAAGTCCGACTAGTCTAACCACAGAAGTTCGATATCGCCAATTGAATGTGGAAGTCGGATGGCAGTCTCTTTACGGAAAATATCGAAGTTTTAGCCACATCTTAGACTAGAAAGCCGACCCCAACTGAGTTGGGAAAAGGCTTAGAGAATCAGAGTAACAACCAAGCATCTTCCCAAACTTTGTAATTTTTTTTTATACCACTTAGGTGGCAGACTAGGACACGGCCCACCTGATGGAAAGTGGTTACCGTGGCCTATAGACGTGTGCAACACTAGAGGAGTCACATTTGAGCTGTCGAACTGGTATGCACAGAGATTCTGTGCCGTCAATGTAGAAGACAAAGTAGGGCAAGTTTTTAGTCTTCCCACAGATAGCACAGACTCTTCAGTGTCCTCTGGCTACCCTACTCACCACTGGGAACACAACACGAAGTTATTATGGCCGCGGTATTCTGTAGGGCGGAGGTACTCCCCATAGTCGGACTGCTCAAATGGACGGAAATACCGCCGTGTCCTACCTCCTAGTTCATTCATTGATTAGTAAGATTTACTCTATGACAGACATGTACCTACCTACCTACCGACCATGAAGAAACCTTTTGATGCCCCTCTTGAAGAACCCCATATTGTAGGTGCTTGGGAAAACCGCAGCAGGGAGGTCATTCCACAGCTTGAGTGTGCGTGGGATGAAGTTTCATATCACACAATGCGCACCGTCTCAGTTCGCAATGTGTGAGGTACTTACTAACATACAAACCAATAATATGCAGTATTTAGCTAGTACTACAAAGTACATTCTCGACACGTGTTCGCGTCTCCACGAGGCAGAATCTACAATACATTTCCACCTCATTACGTTCCGTCTAATTCAATATTCGAAGTATTAATGCAATATTTATCGATACTTTTACGTAACAATATTACATGCTTGTAATACGTATTCAGTATTGATCGTTATATACCACAGGTTCTACGTACCTGATCGCGTGATGTATTTTTTAATCACGTAACACCGAAAATAAATATAGTATGTGTTTGTATGTGTCTAGTGTAATTTAGTTAATTGTGTGAAAGCATAAATCTCGTCACTGTCACGACTCCTCCCCATTTCCTATGTAAGACCTCCATACAAGTATAATATTCTACTGAGTGACTTGAATACTGTACGTCAGTGCAAGGCAGTGTCCTTGATGTCAGCGGTGGCGATTATCCTATTTGGTTAGGTGGCGTTTTAACAGAGAAAATTTATTTATTTATTCATTTCATACATACAATATCATTACAGGCACACAATGTGACAGAGTAGCAACATTATTATAATAATTTCATTTACAATATAATGTCATTTACATCATCTTAATCATACATAATCATGCTTCAAAAACAAATACTAATTTCACAACATATTATTAATTAAAATAGATATAATTACCATTTGAATTACAATTTTGTATCAAGTTTATGCCGCGTGGTTTCCAGCGGAGTAGAATTTGGACCACCCCATCTCTTCCCACGCGGTGTCGTACAAGGCGATTAAGTAATAGGGCTGTTTAACATCAGACAGATATTTACAGTCAAGACCCAGCCTCAGATGCATGGGTCGAGTCAACAATTGTGCCCGGAAGACGGCAATAGACTCATCCCGTATTACGTGGGACCGAATGCAATTATGGAGAAATAGGGGTGTTATTGCACCTCTGCCTAACCCTACGGGAATAAAGCCGTAGTTATATGTATGTATGTTATTACAAAATTATTAAAAATATAAAAAGACAGATTCACGAAGTGAGCTATACCTATACAAGAGCAATCTATTCCGTCAACCGCCCCGACTCACTGGGGACTTCATCGCAGGACTGCACCTTATCATGTCTGATGTATGCTCATGAGGAATTAAATCCCGCCCTGACTCACTGGGGACTAGCAGTATATAATTTCAGGTCACTGGAACTACTCATGGCCAATGGCCAGGAGTGATCCACTTATCCACTCTAGTGGCATGTTTTCTTTGTTACTTTTCTTCTAAAGTCAGTCCTAGTAAGTTAAAGCGCTTAAACTAACTCAAGTGTTCACCGTAAATATCATGCCACTTTCTACAACTTAATTACCGATAGTGCAGTACACCGGCAACTCATAATAATGTCACTCGTCTCAAATTCAGAGCGACAGCGGGCTGTAGTCGAGACCGGGTCAGAATCCATGAATTGGCCGCTCCGCTTTCCGCCTCGCCTCACCGCTGGCAACCACGACGAGGCCTAATGGAAAGGACACACCTCTCCCATTGTACAGCGGATACACTCCACTGTATACCATGACATACATAAAGCTACTCGTAGACTAAAATATACTTCAGACGTAAGCCTGCATTGTCTTCCATGGGTCAAGGATCATAGATGTCTAATAGAGCATAACTTATTTATTGTTGATTAAAGAAACTGTTTCAAAAGTGCACGTTAAGTATTTTATAAGAAGTCAAGGTATCTCGCACTAGGTCATGTTTTTAGAACGACAATAGGGCAGAAGGTAAGAAACTAAAGAAATGATAAATTTAGGAAACCTTGCCTCAGATCCTTGTACCCCCGCCTCCATGGAATCAACCCTTCACAGGCAAACCATTTACAATCAGATAATTTCATCAGAAAAAAAAGATAGAAATGAGTTATTCAATTTCTTTCCAATATCCATGTAATTACCTTCCTACATAGAGAGTACATAATAACTGTGTGAACCTGTGTGAGCGAACTGATGAAGATAAAAGATACTTAAAACATGAACTATTCAAAAGTCTTATCCGCCATTATAAAAAAAAAGTTATCTGAGACCTCAGAATAATAAAAGACTAAATACCGCGGATGCATTACATAAGTAGTATAAAAGTTGAACGATTTTTTTTAAATCTTCGAATCTTTTGTAAAACCGGCCTCTTTGACTCGTCTATTCAGATAGAATTTCATTCACCATTTATAACGCTGAATTTCTTAGAGTTACTACAATAGGAATCGAATTCACTCTTGTGATATTCTATAGATACCAAATTAAACTTACATAATATTCTTGGCATTATTTGTCGGGAACGATGTCAAGTAACGGTATGATGCGTGCCGCACGTACGATGTCTGGGAACATCTTACCTCGTTTCCATTATTTGTAATTCAACATCTTCCAACCCTTATCCCATATTTATGCGGGGTCGGTGCAACATGTGTGTATTTCCTTTACATTCATCTGTGCTTGCAGTTATCTCAACATTCACTCCCTTCTTAGCCATATCACCTTTGACACAGACCATCTACCTCCTATTAGGTCTTCCTCTACCCATACAGCCGTCCAATTTAATAGTCAATGCCTCACGATATTAATTTCATCCCTGCGCATAGCGTGTTCGAACTAGGACAAACGATTTCCTCGTAGCTCTTCAGTAAACCTTCCTCTAATGTACTCGTTCTTAATCTTATCCATTCTTGTCACTTTACACATTCATCTCAACATTCGCATTTTGGCTACATGGCTTTCATCCGTCGCCTTTCCAATCTTTTTAATGATTACCTTAAGAATCTCGTCAGTTAATCTCCAACCATTATTATTTAGGGCCTCTTAGAAGTAGAATAAGAAAAAATAAGTTTAAAACTAAACCCGGCTACCATTCAAAAATCACGCTCTAAAAAGTGTTAAACAAGATAATATCAAGGATAGCTGTGGTCGTATGCCACTTTTCCTTAGAATGTATTGTTGCGTTCGACTAAATGGCATACGACCACGGATATTCTTCACATTTTCTTATTAAACACTTTTTAGAGCGTGATTTATCAGTAGTCGGGTTTTAGTTACAAACTTATATTTTTATTTATATTATTCAGGGCCAGCAATAGGTATAATATTTGAAATTTGCTAATTAGGCTATTTTAGTTGATACCACACACGACATATTTATCTCAAATTTATTTATTAATACACTTATGACCGCTAGAGGGCACCTTATTAGTTTCAGTGACACATTATATTAGCCTACGAGCAGCGGACAACTAAGACGCTAAAACAAGGAACAGATGAACCAACGTACATACATACATAGCCTGTCAAAATCATAATCTCTCCTTTTTCTTTTTCTCACTCTCTCTCCAACTTCCTAAGAAGATATGTTTGTGTTGTGTGGCGATGTATGTTACATACATAACAAAAATAATAAATAGGCATACAATTTTCTTAAAACATTTTAATTTCATACTTCAAACCGTTGACGAGAACTTACAATAGAATCTAAAATTATAACTATAATGACATGTATAGGCACGTTACTACGTCTAACTTAACATATTCATTCTCAACGACATATAAATATTTTGATCATCAACATATTTCGCTTATAAATCTAAATAAATCATAGTAATAAGTAAACTACCCGCATTTATAAAAAACAATTCATCACAGAAACAAAAAATATATGATATTCCAATTAGCAACTGACTTTTAAAGTTATTTTGTACTATTATTTATTCTGTGGTTTTATCAACATTTTTCTACCAATTACTTTCTTTAGTATGGCGCTTAAAGTCTTATGGCTAATAACCCCTTGTTTTCACCAAGGTTTAAAACATGTATTTGACAAGTTGCAATATATCACAGTGCATTTCAGTGTGAACGCAATTGTGTTTTCTTGTATACAACTTGTTGGCTATACATACGATGCGAAAAGTGTTTGCGACAGTCTCAACTCTCGATACATGTACAGAAGAAGTAATCGTGTTTTGAAAAGTTTTCAACAAGTTTTGTATCAAACAAGTTTACAACTTGTTTCTTGGTGAAAAGGAGGGGTAAGATGTCGGACCTACGATTCAGGTATTAGGTACCCGATAAACTCAACTATCAACGTAAATCCACTCCAATACAAATTAACTTAAGTAGTTGAAGCGGTGAGAAGTAAAGTATGGGCCAAGGGACTAGTATTTTTAATATAAGAATTATACATAATTCGTTAGAAAATGGAAGACGGCAAATATAAACAGATGGAAGTTATAATTATTATGCACAAACTATAATTCACACACTCAGTATAATATGCTCTGCAATATCGACGGTTCTTATCGACTGCAATATACCTCTTGTATCCTTATCTTTGAACTAGCAAGCCATACAATAAATTGTTTATGGTTTTTGGAATAAGTCAATAATAATAATGGTTTACGTTTGGACTACCTACTCAAATTGCCCTTGTAGCCGTATTATGGAACGTATCCATACTATATGGGGGAGAGATGACTTCAAAATACTACGCTCAATCACAGGAGCGGGGATGGGAAAGAGTCAAGGGGCTTAGATTTTTTAGTTCTTATTGTTTAGTAGGCATTAAAATTTATTATTTTACTTAATTTTATTTGATCACGAACGACTTTTTTATTGTTTGCAAAACAATTTAATCAGACAAACCAATAACTATTTTACTGACTTATGTCCAATAAAAGAGTTAACAGTAGACTATATAATACACAAAACCATGGGTAAAATAATCTTTTACTTGATTTTTATTATTACAGACACTATTTTAGTCGTACCAACGGATCTGTTAACTGAAAAATGGCGTCGCCGTCCTTTAATAATGTCAAATCGTGTTAAATTGACTTCAATGTGTCAATAAAAGAGTTTGCATTTGACAGTGACAACCCTAGTTCCAATCATGGACATTTCACGGAGTCGTTGGTTTAACTTAATCAATTATAGTGCTCTCTCATCTCTATTATAATGTGAAGAGTGGGAAAGCAATACATTATTTGGTAAATAATGACATCTAATCCGTGGAGATTTGATGTCATTTTTTACCAAATCACATGGTACAACTGAAATAACAAAAGTTTAGTTCTTCACAATTTTTGCGATATATTTGTAAGTATTACTTTGACAATATAAATAATGAAATTTTAAACCATACTTACATTGAAATCTCCTAAAATGCCAAAATAAAAAATCAGCGATACCATCTTAGAAATAAATAAATTGTTAACACGTATGTTATTATTGTTTCAATGCATTACAGAGACACTAATTAATTTAAACAATTTGAATGATAGATAAGATAAATACACTTTATTGCACACCAAACATAGGATACACACACAAAGGACATTTCATAGTAGTGATTTGTACAATGGGCGGTCTTATCGCGGTCCGCGATCTCTTCCAGACAGCCAGTATATGGGCTGTATTGTCAGAATACTACTTCTTATAATTGTATTTATAATTGTCTTGTTAAAAGTCAGTTGCAATTCAATCACAATTTCAGTCAGTGAACAATATAACACGCGGGAAAATTCATGTTGTCCACCGTAAAACTAAATCTAAACCTTAGATATGTAAAATACAAAAATACATCAACAAGTGTACTATCTCCATAGTTCATTCTAACAACAATTATATCATTTAAATCTCATTTTCATGATGATGTCCCTTTAAGCAAATATTTAACCACCAATATTTCATTAAAATTTTCTTGAAAAAGCTACCCTCACGTAAATAAGACTTATTATAATTGCGACCAACAACTTTCTACACCAAAATCAGTCGAAAATCTAGCGTAATGTTTGTCTATTTGCCAGAACAGTTATTGGCACAATGAGTCCTATCACAAGGCATCAATTCAGCAGAAAAAATATCTGAATGTTATCATCCAACAAAACTAAAAGCTTTACTACACTCGAGAGCAATGAATCCGGGTCACTTAAAGAATCCTAAAAATCTCGGAAACTAAAAATGCTAGGTTAATGCAATAAATTGTATTTAATAGACAATGTAATACTCCTTAAATGAAGGTATTAAAACTTCTTAGTTATTGTAAAGTTATATCATAAAAAAATCAAATTTGAAAAAGGGCCACTTTCGAAGATGGAACTACGAAATTACAGCATTTGGTGTTGCTTTTGTTTGTAATCTGTCATTTATGTGGGTACATAAACCATGTTGATAGTGCTCTATATTCATTAATCAAGCTGAAATTATGTCGCTTACGCCTGAAGAATGCACCAGAATACTTACAATGCTGGAAACCGGCCGGAGTCAGCGCGATACAGCCAGGACTGTCGGTGTGTCGCTGTCAACAGTACAAAGAGTTCTCCGACGTTACGAAGAAACTGGTTCTAACCTACGCAGACCAGGAACGGGCAGAACCAGGTGTACCACAGCACGAGAAGACCGATACTTGGTGAACACCATGCTTCGAAATCGCTTTCTCACAGGAACTGAACTCACCAATCAGTTTCGACGCCTCGGAGGAAGTAACCCAAGTGCATGGACAGTAAGACGTCGGCTTGCTGAATCTAACTTAAAACCCCTTAGACCTGCAAACGGCCCTAAACTGGAGCGTGGGCATCGTATTTCGAGACTAAGTTATGCCCAGAGCCACGTAAATTGGAGTATTGAAGATTGGTCAAAAGTTATGTTCTCCGACGAATCAAAATTTATGCTCTACAAGCACGATGGAAGACACAGAGTGTATCGAAGACCAGGGGAAAGATTCAAGCAAGCATGCATCGAAGAAAAAGTAGCCTACGGTGGTGGGTCTGTACTTGTGTGGGCCGGAATTTCTTCTGAAAGTCGCACAGAGCTGGTGATCATAGAAAACGGCTCTTTAACTAGCGTAAGATATGTGGAAGAAATCCTCAATGATCACGTTGGTCCATTTATGGTCAATTTAGGTGAGGATGCTATATTTATGCATGACAATGCCAGACCTCATACAGGTAGGATTGTGAATGACTACCTTCAAGAGATGAACATTACTCGTATGGAGTGGCCAGCGCGCAGCCCGGATATCAACCCGATCGAGCATGCTTGGGACGAGCTAGGCAGATGCGTAAAACAACGAAACCCTCCCCCAATCACGCTTCGTGAGCTCAAAATTGCTCTCACAGAGGAATGGGAGAATATTCCCCAAAATCGTATAAGGAACTTGGTGTACAGCATGCCAAACCGCGTAAACGCAGTAATGGAAGCACGAGGAGGCAATACGAAGTATTAAAATTCAAGAAAATCGTAATAAAGTTCAAAAATTTCATGTTTCCTATTTTTGTTTTAAGGAGAGATCAGCAGTTTTTTTCTTTATGTAATTTTGTGTTAATAAAATGTATGGTGACTCATATTTTTTTTACTTTCATTTAAGGAGTATTACATTGTCTATTAAATACAATTTATTGCATTAACCTATCATTTTTAGTTTCCGAGATTTTTAACATTCTTTAAGTGACCCGGATTCATTGCTCTCGAGTGTATTAGAACGTGCATTGTTTTGAGGTGCTTGCAACAGCAGCGCCGAAATATTGGAAACTCAAAAAAATGCAACATGGCAAATATCCCAATAGTTCTAATAGTAATGTAATCGACCATGATAGTTTAAATACCAAAACTAGAAGTTTCATTATTAGTATGCTCCATATAATATATCTTAACATCATCACATTGCAATGTGGGATGTACTCTATTAATATTGGAGCTTGGATCGTTAATGCCGGCTTATGCAGTGCCGGAATGACCTGATAACAACTAGCTTATATAGTTTGAAGATAACATCCATCTATGTTCCCCTGCCATTATGGCTACATAATACTTAAACACGCGATATAACATGACTAATATAATATGTATAAACTGTATATTTATGGAACAACACGTGCAGACATGGGGCGTGTCTGTTAACGATTAATTATATGCAAGGTCGTAGCTTGGGGCGTTTTCAATTACAGCAATTATTGAGATATCAACAGTTTAGAGGATCTTGGATAATGGATTTTGCAGGAGGCGAATTTTTTTAGTAATAGATCTTAATAGCACGATAGATCTGGAAAAGATTTCCCACACGCCTTCGCATAAGTCGAATATATTTATAACAGTAAATGTATGCTATAGATTACTATGGACGTATCTGTTTTTTATCTATCTACTGCAGGATGAAATTGATGAATGTCTTAACTTAAAACAGAAAATTTGCCCTAATTTGTTCTGTATGCTAGGAAAAACTGTTATCGCTATGGGCGGCAAGACAGAGAAAACTGATTTTTATATTCCTGGAATATTTCGAAATAAACAGAAAATAATACAACTTTTATATATTTCGTTACTCAGGAAATCAGGTTTGGAGGATCCCAGGTCCAATATAACGTTCAAACCTGTCTAACGATATTACCCGTAATATGTTTCGGTATTTTTATTCCATACAAACATAAAAAATATGTAGCAAAGTAAATTTCAGAGTACGTAGGTTTCTACACATTTCGGACGCTATCTAACGAAATGTAAACTCAGTGCGTCTCGTCAGCGTGAGATGGCTCTGAGTCAGCTGAAGTGCAAAGGAAATACCTTATGGGCTATTACACCCCGGCAACTGAAGATCCGAGATGGCGTGCGGTTTTATTCGATTAAGTTCAACATAACGACCACCGCCGACCTGCAGGGAGTATCTGCAGGAATTTTCACACGAAAAATAGATAAATTTGAACCAACGATCGTTGAAGAAAGGGTATGCAACACCTCAAGTCATTCACTTCATATAAAACTTGTCCCACACGCTTTACGTAAAACTACTCGTAACTTCGGGAATTCCCTTGAACATATTTGCGCAAATTCATTTGATAGGCAATTGTAACAAATATTTGGGCGGAACATACTATAAAATGTTATGTAAAAATTGTTTCGCATGACTTCAAACCAATTGCACTTATGTTTATGGCTTCCGGTCGTTCGCTGATAAGCGGATTGCTTTTCAAGAAGTAATATGTCTTAGGCTGGATATATTGAATATGAACCATGATATAAACGCTTTTAGTTCAATTTAAACAACGTTACCACATTTCACTCAACGTACAATATTGAGTTAACCTGTGGAAAGTAGGTTTAAACTACAGTACTTACCTACTGAGATTTTGCACACAGACACTACCATACCCTTTAAAATAATGTGGAAGTTTAAGATGTTTGTTAGCCAATAATGTTAAAATGACTGAACGGATCTGGTAGATTTTTTTTAAAGGAATAGACTAGTCTGAGAATGATAATGTTCACCTCGAAATTAAGAGAAGGTTAAAAATTTACGTATGTATCACAACAGTATTTATGTAAGTACAGTCGGTACCTTTTCATATAAAGTTGTTTACCTATGCCTATATATCTCGTGTGCTGATTGTACATGATGAATAAGAAAAGTCTAATAAAACTTCAAAACCGTTTGTGAGTGTATGATTAGGTATCAAATTACACCGTTATCACGTAAGATGAGTCATGTCTGATATTAAATATAAACGTTAAGTCTCCAAAGTCTCGCCGGATCAAAAGATACCATAAAAACTTGTGATTTTTTCATCTATCGATTTTAGATAGTTCTTTGTAACAGTATTTTTACTATAATTTACAAATTCGATGTTGAGTTCCACTCATCGGTAGTCCACAAAAATCTTAGAAGTCTAAGGCAACTTCACCTGCTGGTTATCGGGTGAGGCTTTGCCAGGTTTGAGTGGATTAGGGCTGTCACTAATAGCCACGATCAAGAGAAAAAGAAGGAGAGCGTATCCCGGGCTTCAAAGCGCAAGGTTTGAATCAGTCTATTTTATACTGTTGATTGATGGCACTTGGTGGAATTTGTTGTGAGTTATCAATATGTATTTCAAATAAGTGTTCTTTGCATCCTAAATGGTTGAGAGGTAATCTTGGTTTCATCCAAAGCCTTCTAAGATCCTAAGGGCTTTTTCTGGTATGAATGAAATTTGACAATCAATGCCAAAGAGTAATTTAAAAAACATTTAGAACGCTAAAAAAGTTGGGGTGGGGTCACTCTTATAACGCAGAGGTTTGAAATAGACTTTAGAACCCATTCTCAGACCCAACGAATACATATGCGCAAAAACTTACATAACAATCAGTCAAGCCGTTTCGGAGGAGTTAACAGACAAACAATGTGACACGAAAAATTAATATAATATTATATATAATCGATTCTCTGAAATACATATTATCTCATACTGATTATTAACTAACGAGCAGTGACGCCGCTATCTGCGTTATGGCGGATGTTTAAATCTGTTCATCCTGCTACGAGCTATATTACTATTCATTCAGTTTTTACATACAGTAAACGCAAAAAATTATGAAAGTAGAAGAAGCGAAAAGTATATACAAATCTGCATCATCCTTGCGTCATTTACAAACCACATCCGAGTTCTACACCCCTGTAAACGGCTTAAATAAAATGTGGCTTGATTTATTTCGAATATATTGGGACCGACTGCCGTCTAATCTCCCAACCTGAGCTGTGGTTAGTAGCCAACAACTGACAGAGTTGTTCAGATCTCCGATATGCGCCTCGGTCTTGACCTAACGCCAAATGATAGCGGCGACCGACTTTTAACGTGCTTTCGAAGCACAGAAGCGCTCAGATGAAATACCTTCCAGCTTGACCCCTTCGACTCAGTCCAGAGACACGCATTGAGGCTGGTCGATAATCCCATACTCGCAGGCGATGTGGAACCTCTCATCCTTAGAGGAGGGAGGCCACTTTGCCTAGCTGTGTGTGTTCAACAACCTATATAATGATTTGTGCTCAGATTAATTGTTTAACATGATGCCTACAGCTACATTCTATCATCGCACTGCTAACCTTGCGACCTGAGACAGTCCGCACCGTGTGGTATGAAAGAAACTTCATTCTACGCACGCTCAAGCTGTGGAATAAACTTCCTGCTTCCTGATTTCCCAAGCGCCTATTGTAGGCGCTAGGGAAAGCCGCAGCAGGAAGTTCGATGATAGAATGGAGCTGTAAGAAGTATAACACATCCAGTGCGGCAAAGTCCCTCCTAAGGCTGAGAGGTTCCACATCGCCTACGAGTTCAGGCTTTAAGAGCGGCATTAGAAGGTTTCTTCAGGGTCGGCAGCGCGATTGTTACGTCCCTAGTGTTGCATTCGTCCATAGGCCACAGTAATCATTTCCCATCACTTTGCCGTGTACTTGTTCACCGCCTAAGTTGTATATATATAAAAAAAACACTTAACGGTCACCCATTCAAATGGTAACGCCTAGGTAGCTTAACCCACTGATCGTTAACCGAACAGTGAGCGCACATGGTCACGAGAGCTTTGCGAGAGATGTATGAATGTGCATGTATGTGTCTCTGCATTATTGATTATCCGTGGATCCTATGCCTCGGAATACGTATCTTGGACAAACGAGGCCCTGGTGGGCGCAGATTGTTCTATAATATAGAAGAATAAAGAATTATATAAAGAATTTATGTTTGGTGAATTTGAGCTCTTCCACCACAGTAACACGCCATGCTATCCTCAAAAGCAAATTAAGCTTGAGCACATCCAATATATGTCCTGAGTAATAGCAGGGTTCACACTCCTACTGTTTCAAAGCTAGCCATCTTTTTTTTATACCACTTAGGTAGTAGATAAGCACACGGCTCACCTGATGGAAAGTGGTTACCGTGGCCTATGGACGTTTGTAACACCAGAGGAGTCACAGTCGCGCTGCCAACCCTGTAAATACAGAGTTTCTGTGCCGTCAGTTTTGAAGACAAAGCAGGACAAGCCTTTAGTCTTCCCACTGACAGCACAAATTCTCCAGTGAGCACTGGCTACCCTACTCATTGCTGGGAACACAACACGAAGTTATTATAGCCGCGGTATTCTGTAGGGCGGAGGTACTTCCCCAGTTGGACTGCTCAATTGGGCGGAAATACCGACGTGTCCTACTCCTTTAACTTTACATTAACCTAAGAAATTACAGGAATTTAGCAACTGTAGATACCGGCTTACAGATGAGATTGGCTTGGGCGTCGAAGATTTTGCTGAGGCCCTATATTCCGCCAATGGGCCTAGAAATCCCCCGACATTGTAATAATATCTACCAACTATACTTCTAAGGTGTTCAAAGATAAATCACCTAATCCAATCTATCTTATCTCATATATTATTTACGTTTATACCTACATCGTAATACCTTCCATTAGGGCCATGAGCAAGCACAATGAGCTTGACAATTTAATATTAATAGAATCAGTAGGCTAACAGAATAGTAATGATATAGACAAAGATTAATTAATCTGTAACAGATGCGTCTTCAGTTTCTGCCTATTTTAAGTACTTACTATTAAAATAATATCTAAATATATATATAAAAATAAATAATATTGTTTATTTATAACTTGGACTTCTGCGTTATTGAAAAAAAAACTTATCGTATATTAAGAGTTTTATAGAAACAAAATATACGGGAATTTTATATATATACATACCAGGGTTTTATAGAAATTTTTGAGGAGTGCCAGAATCTATATACTGGGATACATAATTTATATACTATTCAGATCAAAGGAACGTCGGCGGGCCGTACTTTGCCCATCACTCGTCTATACAACCTGTCCTCAGATAAATCGAGATTTAGGATTGAGTAGTATTCTAGAAGACGCGCCTTACGATTTACGATTATTTGGAATTGCAAGTCCCACAATGGCTTGGGAAAGCCGTGCATTCGGGTGGCCTAGGCATCACCCCAGCACCAACACAAGTCCTACGTAGTGCAAGCTTGAATCGTAACCTGAAGAAATTTAGTAAACCCAATCCGATCTCGGATTTTATTATGTTATTACTGGTGGAATTTACTTCAAGTCCATTGTGAACGCTGAATAGTAACTTCTACGTAAGATTATCAACAAATGTGTGATATCGGCAAATATAATATCGGACATACAATAGCTGTATTACGAAAGCGATTAATGTATAATATTAAACATCATTATCACCTATAATGACTGGGTGGGGTGGGGTGTGTCGAGGAATGAAGGCGTTCAATATATTTTTTAATTATTGGTTTTACGTTGAAAAGGTTTTGGTCAGATTTCAAATCTTACGTAATTTAAATTGAAATCGGTTGAGTTGAAGCAGAGAAATGACCAAAAGTCACTATTATCTGTTCTGTGCCAAATGTCATTATAACTAAGCGGACGGAGCTGGTGCGGCTAGTTTCAAATCAAATCTCACTCATTTGAATATCACGAATCAGTACGGAAATTGATTATTTATTTATTTTTATATATTTATTTATTTGATTACACGGATCAAAAGTAAAAAAATACCTTTAAATAACATTTTTTATACCAACGACATCAGCAAGGCTATGCCCTCAAACTGTAGGGCCAAGGAAGGCACAGTTAACATATATTATCAAAACTACCTATACTGTGGCCAAGGGCCGGTGCGTTACGGCAAACGACTTTTTATGTGACGAATAGATATAGACCTTAAACACATGACGATAAAATTTATATTCCAATGAAGGTTTTTTTTGTAGACACAAAACGAAGCCATAGTATTATTGAAATTTCACGACACGGAAAAATATTACAGTGGAAAATAAAATAGAGCACACCTAATACGATGACAAAAAAAGTTTTAATGCTGAACACTCAGATTTAAGGAAAAAAGAAAAACATCTTTTAATATTAAACGATAATAGAACAAAAAGGTAACTTCAGATGAATAATTACCTATTTGTTCTGTCTGACGCTGACCATTGCAGCTACTAAAAAAGCGAAGAGATTCGATAAGATGGAACTGGTACGATAACTCCGGCTAGGGAGGGAGTATTAGAAATATATCTTAACTCCTAACAGTAGAATTCAAATTTCAATAATTACCGTACCATACCTACTTGTGCTCACGATGACCATCATTGGAATTCCAATTTTATTTCCATAATATTAGAGTTTATTTCTATCCGTTACATAAATATTTAAACAGTGCCAGCCCTAAACTAAGTAGGTATACGATAATAAATCTAGGTTATAAATCACCACGACATTGTCAAGGTCGGAGACTAAAGTTGACCTCGTTGCATGCCACTAATCTACAAACATCGGTTATAATACAACTGTACTTAATGATAGTTTAGAGCAAGACAGCAGACAGATTTTTTTATACTACTTAGGTGGCAGACAAGCACACGGCCTACCTGTTGGGAAGTGGTTACCGTGGCTTATGGACGTGTGCAACACCAGAGGCGTCACACTCGCGCTGCCGACCCTGAAGAAACCTTCTAATGCCCCTTTTGAAAAACGGAAGAATTGTAGTCGGTTGGGAACCTTAGGAGGGACTTTGCCTCGCTGTGTGTGTTCTACCGCTTATACAATGGTTTGTGCTCAGATGAATTGTTTGACATAATGCCTACAGCTATATTCTATCATCGAACTAACATCGAACAGGAAGCAGGGATTTCATTCCACAGTTAGAGTGTGCGGGGTTGAAGTTTCTTTCATAGCGCACAGTGCATACCGTCTCAGGTTGCAATATGTGGGGATGAATTCCCTGCCTATGGCGAGCGGTGCGATAAGCTTTTATCTCGTCTCGTACATTCATGTGAATAAGAGTTTATTAAACCCATTGTTTAGTTAGAATTAAAAACCTAGTCGGAAGTGACCTTGGCGGCGCGGCACCGGTGGCGTGTGTAATACTACGGGCCTACCATGAACTCTTAAAACCGGTTCATAGTTGAACGACTGTCAAACTACTGCTAATTGAACGACTGCATAAATATCTTTGTTAGCCCATATACGTTTAGGATTACTAAGTTATTTATGCAGTTGGTAGTAAGACAGAAGACAGCTGTACCTACTATTATTGACCTGTTTTAAGAGTTCATGGTAGGCCTGCTGGCCAAAACTTAACGGCTGTAATACTCCAGCTGCAAATGTAACTTTGTAATCCTGAATAAATAATATGGGATTACATACTACCATTGTCACATGGTATATGTAAGTAATGGTGACCCTCTTTTCTGAGTCTTCGCCTTCAGCTTACCATCAAGCGAGGCGAAGTCTAATTAACGTGTCTGATATTTATAAAAAATTATTATATATGCAGCCGTTCAATTATTAACCTGTTTTAAGAGTTCATGGTGGGTACGAGCTCTGGTGCTTTTCTGAGACAACACACAGTTCACCTGATGGAAAGTGGTTACCATGGCCTAAGAACGCATCCATTTTTACCGTTACCATGGCATAAGAGGCATCATACTCGTGCTGCCGACCCTGTAGGAATAGAATAGAATAATTTATTTGCTCATAAACATGGTAACATAAGGTCTTACATATATATATAAATACAGCATGTTTAGCCGCAGACTGTGGCATGCAAATTTTCACATAATCGTTGGCAAATAATATTGAATCACTATTTAGTTTCATTGTTTGCCTGAAATAGTAATTGATTTTATGAAAATGAAATATAATTAGAATGTCAAGAGGAATATAGAATTATCAGAGGTCAATTTTAAGTGGTCAAACAATCTTAGTCAATACTATTTGCATTATCAGTAATATTTTAACAGTTTCACATTATAATATTTAGGACCAATGAGATTAAAGTCATAATTCAGAGCAATTATTAATATTGGAGGAGAATTTAATTATCACATCAATAGGTCACAGAATGTCTCGAGTTTTCTCCCTACAAATATTATTCCTTAAAGTTTAAGTATTCATCAATCGAATAAAAACATTTGTCACATAGCCAAACATAAAGTTCTTTGTTAAATGTATTCATCAGTTTCCGGAATTGGACTGGTAATTTATTATATATTTATATCGCCATTGTGTAACAGTTTCTATCACTTGAAATCAACCTATTCCGTGGTACTAGTAGCGGTTTTTGTAAAACTTTTCTTTTGAATAGGGCATTTTCATCTCTTGGAAAAAGTGAATAATTATTTCTGACAAATTTGCACATTTCATAAATGTATAGACACGGAAGTGTTAGCAACTTGTGTTTTATAAATAGGGGTCGGCACGAGTCAGTCCATTTTAAATTGAAGATGGATCTGATGCACTTTTTTTGAACTATAAAGGCTCTTTGAGAATCAGTGGAATTTCCCCAGATTATAATACTGTATCTCAAAACAGAGCATACGTGGCTGTGATAAACCATGACAGCAGTCTGAATATTCGTTAGAGTTTTAATTCTACGAAGTGCAAATATGAATTTATTATTTTTTTTGCATACACTATCTATTTGGGACTTCCAGTTACAAAATCTATCAATAACCATTCCTAAATATTTTATTTCATTCACTTCTTCAATGTTATCATTGTTAAATTTGATATGTATCCCAGTGTTGTCCTTATCCTTGTTATTATATGTTAGATGTCTAATAAATTTTGTTTTATTACAGTTTACTTTCAGGTTATTAGAATCCAACCATTTACTAATGTCTGCTAAGGCTTGATTTGTGGTGTTTATAGAGTCGTCCAAAGTTTTACATTTTGTTAGAATGGTAGTGTCATCAGCGAATAATATACTGTATTGATCTGTAGCGTTTGGTAATTCGTTTATGTATATTATAAATAAGATGGGGCCCAGCACGCTCCCTTGTGGTACTCCATATTGGTTCACCGAAAATGTTGATCTATAATTTTGCTGGGTGTTAGTTTCATAGCACATTTTTTTTATTTCTGTGCATTGTTGTCGGTCTGTTAGATAAGTCTCGAGCCAACTGTGTGCAGGGCCTCTTATTCCTAGTTGTTCAAGTTTTCCTAATAATAATTTGTGACATACCATGTCAAATGCTTTACTCATGTCCAGATAAACAGCTATGGGGATTTCTTTTCTATCGATAGCATTAATAATTTCCTTTACTAGTTTAAAACATGCAAGTGTTGTGGACTTTTTTTTAATAAAACCGTTCTGTTGTTCATTTAAGACGTTATTTCTTTCAAAGAAGTTGAGAATTCTAGTACTCATGACCTTTTCAAAAATTTTTGAGATAA
Organism: Eilema griseolum; assembly: GCA_963662185.1. Taxonomy (NCBI): domain Eukaryota; kingdom Metazoa; phylum Arthropoda; class Insecta; order Lepidoptera; family Erebidae; genus Eilema; species Eilema griseolum. The sequence goes on from OY759255.1 coordinate 5,005,994, forward strand.
CTGGAATGAGCGCAATCGGTCTATAGTTGCCAACATCAGAACGATCGCCTTTTTTGAAAATAGGTTTGACGATTGAGAATTTTAGTCCATCGGGAAATATTCCATTTTCCAAGGACAAGTTTATAATGTGAGTGAGAGGTTTTATGAAAGCAAAAACATTCTGTTTAATTAATTTTGTTGTTATCTCGTCATATCCGGCAGAATGAGTATTTCTTAGTTCCATTATTATTTTATAGATGTCTAGACAGGTCACTGGCTCTAGATATATTGAATGTACTATTCTTTTTGTATCGTAATTTTTAGTAGGTTGTTGAGTATCGTTCGGTGCAGCAATGTTTATAAAATATTTGTTAAAGTATGCTGCAATATCGTCGCCATTTGTTAGAACGTCGTTCCCATCTATTATTTCTTTTATTTCGAAGTTTTCTTGTGTATGTTTAAGTCTATCATTGACTATTTTCCATGATGCTCTGCATTTATTTTCTGCGTTTTCAATGTATTTTTTATTGTTTTCTTTTTGCACATTTATAATACATCGCTTTAATATTCTACTGTATGTTTTGTACTTTTGTTTATTAATATTCGTCTTGGTTTTATAATAATTTCTTTGTAATTTCCTTTTAACTACGAAAGATCTTTTCAAGCCCTTTGTTATCCATTTAAGATTACAAGAATTTCGGTTCATTTTAATTTTTATTATTGGAAAACACAGGTTAAAAAATAGACATATGTCCTCATGGAATAGTGAAAACGCCTTATTTACATCGGTCTCTTTATATACATCAGAAAATGATAATTTCGCCAGACAGTTACTAAATTTTTCAGTATTTTCTTTACATAGATCTCTCTTGTATAAAAACCATTGTTTTAGATAGTTGAAGTGGGGTTTTGCCTTTATAGTTAATATTTGTCCTGTGTTGTGGTCCGAAAGACCCAATTCGTGTATTTCACCTTTTGCACCTTCAATGTCACTTATTATATTATCAATACATTTTGTTTGTCGAGTTGGTTCAGATATGTGTATTTTCAAATTATAGTTGTATAAAATGCAATTGAAATTATCTTTATTAGTACTATCGCTTAACATATCTATATTAAAATCACCACATAGTATATTACGGTAATTTTCTTGTTTATGTAATCTATCTAGAACTATTTGTAGTTTTCTGAAAAATATATTTAGATTAGAATCCGGGGTTCTATAGATACATATTAAATTCAAATGTTGATTCTTAATTCGTATACCACATATTTCAAAATCGTTTTCTACTGCGATATTTGCCAACCATGCTATGTTTTCAAACTCTGTATCCGGCTTTACCATTATACATACCCCCCCTCTTTTTATCCTTTGCCTAGAGAAGCTGCTAGCTAATGTATAGGAATTTAAAACCATATTGTCTTCATCACCCGTTTGTATAAATGTTTCAGTGAGACATATGAAATTAATATAATCATGTTTCTTACATAATAAGTTTAGAGCTATTTCAATGGCGTTTGCTTTGTTTATGGCTCCTGCAATATTCTGATGGAATATTACAAGGTTTTTTCCATTATTCACGAAAAAATTGATTATCCAATTCTAAAGTGTTTAGAGATTTGGTGCCCATAATTTCTGTTTGTGTGCTTTTGTTGCATACGTCGCTACATGTTTTTCTTATTGTTACCAAATTATTTGTAGTATAATGCGTACTAACAATCTTGTTAAAGGATAGAAACTTGTCATTATAGTCTATTTGATTTATTAGTGTATTAACTTGAAGGCATAGTGATGCGGAACTGTGACATTTAGGAACAAATGAACATTTTTTATCTTGTTTACATATGAGATTTAACATGTAGTTTAGTTTATAATCATTAAACCAAACGCCCCCACTTACACCTATGATTATTGTTGAACACTTAACTGTCTGCAAAAATAAACACAATTTAGTTGTCATTTTCAGGCTATTTTGATCATTTTGCCCTATAGACAGAATCAGCTTGTCGGCTGAGGTGATATTAAACAGTTTAGCACTATTTAAAATCTCCTCAGTAGAAGCATTTGGCTTTACAATCGATATGAATTGATAGTTTTGCTTTGAACAATTTATTCTTGAATTTGTAAGTCTTGAGGCTAATCCTCGGCACTGTGATCCTCCCAGAATATATACTCGTTTGGGACAATTGACACTGGGCATTTTCTTCTCGTGTTTTTTGTTTTCGTAAGATGCGTTCGGCATAGGTTCATTTCCAGTTTCCATCTTTCCAGTAGAATCGTCAGGAGTATTTGGTAACACTGAATCTTCCTTATAGGTTGAATTTACCCTGGGATGTGTGGTTGTTTGCTTGTCTTCTATCGTCTGTTTATTTGGAGTTTCCTCACTTAATTGTACAGGTGACATTAGGAAACTTTTAGAAATTCGGCGTCGTACGTTTTTTTTCATACTGGATGACATGTTTTGTCTAGATGTACTTAAAGGGTTCTTGCATAATTGTTTAAGTACACTGATCTCTTGACTCATATTGCATATTTGCTTTTTCAGATCAATGTTTTCAATAATAATATTTTCCATTTCATTTTGTGTACTCTGTAGGTCAGTTTTTAGTTTGTTTATTTCTGTTTTTAGTTCAGCCATATAAGTAGAACACATATTTGTTGACAGATCAAGGCTTTTGCTTTTCAAATCTTTACATGATAATGAGTCTGAACATATGCTCGTTTCGAGGGATTCCACTGATCTTGATTTAGGTAGTAATTTTTGTTTATTATTTCGTAATGTAACATTGTTGCGCTCCATACTGTCCATTTTGAATTATTGTTTCGTTGAAATACCTTTGTATGTGATTTACTACTCGTATAGGTCTTCTATGACTTGGCGCATTGTCAGAATGCATCTATTAAGTTATTTCAACTGTAGTGGTTATATGTCAATGATAACAATAAATCGGTATCTTCGCAAAAAGAGCTGTCGGAAGTCTTAGGATCGAACGCACGCCCTCTAATTAGCAGACTTGTCTGTAACGGCTCAGTCACGCTAACATTACAAACATCAAGTGAAATAAAGGATCTTTATTGAAGAGTGCTTTTTCAAACTAGTGCATTGGAATTTTTGTGACACATTGTGCAAAAATGTTTCGTAGTATCTTTTTTTCAATATACCGCACTATAAAAGTTCTTAGCACATGAGAAGTTTTTTGATTTATCAATGTTATAACTTTTAGATCACGAGTTTTTATTTATTGTCATAATTATTGTTAATCAGATTACTTATTTATTAATTTATTAAAGTCACTGAAGTTAATATGATATCCAGGGTACTGTTGAGCACTGACATGTTATATATGTTATTTTTTAACGATAATTCTATTACTTAGGCTTGGATAATACTGTCACATATTGTTATATACTTGTTGAGCACTTTCACAACACTTTCACCGATGTTAGGACGTTTGTAATAATTTTAATTTATATTTAAATACGGAGCTGATGTTAACACGACGGCAGCGCCATCTCTCTCCCCAAGAAGAAGATAAAAATGCCTTTCTTGAAGCACCGCGTGGTTTTACATGCGGCAAACTGAGGTGTCACCTCACCGGAGTTAACTATCAGGTGGGTATTTTTAACACGAACCCACTAAAACGACACGGTGTGTAGTCACGTCGTCCGCGTGACTAGGTAATCTAGTGTGCCCTGGTAACGATATCCCAGATAAACCGACCGATCTTGGTCATACTTCTCTAAGAGCTGAGCTATCAAATGCAAATAAAATCAGACTAGTTGTTTCTGAGTTTAGCACGTTCAAATAAACAAGATATTCAGTATTATTAGTGTACTGTATGTACAGTACACTTCTGTGTGTACATCAAGCCGCGTGGTTCCCGGCAGAGTAGAATTTGGGTCACCTCACCACATCTCTTCCCCATGCGGTGTCGTACAAGGCGACTAAGGGATAGGGCTGCTTAATATCACACAAATATATACAGCCCAAATTCAGCCTCAGATGCATGGCTCGAGTCGACAATAGTACTCGGAAAACGGCAATAGGCTCACCCTCTATTACGTGGGACCGAATTCAACGATTTCTCTGCCTAACCCTCCGGGGATAAAAGCGTGATTGTATGTATGTATACACATCTACAAGAGGTGAGTTGCTCATGTGCTGTTATGTATGTACATATATGTATTGTTTATCTGTCATCTCGAGGGACGTGCTCTCCCTAACAAGGGATTATTGGCAATGATTAACACAGAATGCGTGAGCTGCGAGCCGACATTATATAAGTACGTAATTAATAAACACACACTATTTAATTAATTATATGCGCCAGTTATGAAGTGCACATTACAAATAGTATTTTTTTTACGTGCCCCCCACCGGAGCCTGTGGAAGAGGTTATGTCGGACTCGAACCGACCAAAACCGGTCGTTTTTGGTTGCCGAAGGTGAGGTTAACAGGCATATCCCTCGCACCTCAGCCGACTCAGGGCCATCTCTCTCGATCTGATCCTCTCCTCGGGTGTGGGGACCACAGTGTCCCCGACTCGCCGCCGCGGCCTGCTTCTGCCAGGGTGCCAGGCGGCTTCACCTGTCACCCCCAGGCCGGCGCTCATTGAGAGCGGAGGTCGTTCATCGACCTCCGACGCCCGAGTTGCCTTCGTACGCGGGCAACTTGGCTTGCGATCCTTCGTCGCTCCCGCTGCCGCTTCGTACAAATAGTATTTAGTAAACAATCTACGTTAGTACGTAATTGATGTGAATAGAAATATAATGGTAGCATGTATTTGACTCGCACGTGTTAATGAATCATCCTAGATGGCTTACAATGTAGGTCTTCAGACTAAGAGAATTATATAGATGGAACGCATAGAACAAGCGTATGAAACCGCGTAAAGTAATATTAAAGTAGTACTATTTCGATAGGCATAGCGGTAGAACGTTACGATACGCAAGGGACGTGGGTTCGATTCCCGCTCAGTGCAAATATTTTTATGCATGAATATGTTTATTGGCATTGGTCTGGGTGTTTCTATGTATAACATGTAGGTATGTATTTACAAAAAAAAGGATCTGAGTATTTTTATCTGCATTCTAGATTCCGTTGTGTAGAATGTTGTAGAATATTTATTTAATTTGTTGTAAAGTCCTGAGCACGGAAACGGCCATAATAATCTCGTGTTGTGTTCCCGACGGTGAGTAGGGTAGCCAGAGCTCACTGGAGAGTTTTTGTACTGTCAGTGGGAAGACCAAAAGCTTGTCCTGCTTTGTCTTTTACGCTGACGGCATAGAAGCTCTCTATACTTACAGGGTTGGCAGCGCGAGTGACTCCCTTGGTTTTACACACCCATAGGCGGTAGCCACTTTCCATCAGGTGAGCCGTGAGCTTGTCTGCCACCTAAGTGGTATAAAAAAACTGCCTACTAGTCGAATTTCATTTACATTAGATAGTACGGCTCTTAAAGAAGTATAACGGACAAGTTTGGTCGGTTTCTCTGGAATAACCTTTCCAGGTCTCACCAGATTACCTGGCCATACAGACGTAGTGCGAGTGTGAGCGAAATGGCACTATTTTAGTATTACTTAACGCTGATTCACACTTCTTTTTTAATGTCCGCAAGATCCGCACGGATACCCCCACCACCGGGGCCGGTGGGGGAGGTTATGTCGGACTTGAACCGACTAAAACGCACGCCGACTGTGTGGGCTGCAGGTTGCCGGAGGTGGGATTATCTGAGACATATACCTCTCACTCCGGTCGGCCCAGGACCGTCTCCTATGAGACTTCCATCATCGGGTGCGCGGACCACGGAACGCCCATCGCATCCCCGGGAATGGGGAAGCGCGCATCGCACACCGCCGCCGCGGCCTGCTTCTGCTAGGGTGACAGGCGGCTCGTCCCGTCACCCCCAGGCCCGCGCTCATAGGGGACGCTGATTCACAGACTAGTCTACACATTCCGTTTTTTTTTTTTAGTCTGACCTATAACTGTTAATAAATCTAGTTAGAACTTTAGAATGTTTAAATCATAGTGGCGCTACAAACTATAGCTTCGGTAACTTAGTGGTTAAGGAGACTATCTTACTATCGAGAGGTTCCGGGTTACACCCTGGCCATTACATTACTAACGTGAACCCACTTCTAACACAGGCGATTCAGCTTATCTGAAAAGATTAGGAGGAAAATTAATAATATCGATCAATAATAATGTTATTTCTATTAATAATCGATCGATTTTCCTTACAATAGCTTTCCGGGTGAAGCTGGGTTCCAAATGTATATTCTTTTGTGTTTGACAGGTTATAGGTCTGCACCACCTTATGGTTGAATGGTAGAGAATGCTTACGTCATTAAGTCCACCGTAAGTTGTACCTACTTTGTCCATGAAAAGTAAATAAAAAATATAAAAATTAATTTCTATATCATCTTTTTCGGGTCAGCAGCGCGAGTGTGACGCTCCTGGTGTGCACGAGTCCATAGGCCACGGTAACCACTTCCCATCAGGTGGGCCGTGTGCTTGTCTGCCACCTAAGTGGTATAAAAAAAAATCTACAAGTCATTACGTAATCGTAGCAGTGTATCAAGACCACTTAACTATTTAAAAATCATAAGGTGGGCGTCTCAAACACCTAGGTGTCGTGTCCAGCGTTCGTATCGATGACATAAATCGCTCAATTCGTCCGAAAAGGTCACAATGCCGCCAATTAGACCAATTATAAGTCGCCGTGAAAACTTGTCTTAGTTTTTGATTAGACTAATAGCAATGGTCTGGTAATTAAGAAGTTGCGTAATCGTTCCATACCTTACAATGAGTAGGTACTTACTCAAAGTGCAAGATGAAAAGAGGAAACAAAGCAGAAAGAAAGAAAAAAAGGTTTTTCTTTTGAGTATGGGTTAATTTTTTTAAATTTCGGGAATTCGATTTTTTTTATACGACTTAGGTGGCAGACAAGCACACGGCCCGCCTGATGGAAAGCGGTTACCGTGGCCTATGGACGTGTGGGAAACCAAGTTACATAGAATCTCGAATTTGGATCCGAAGAACGTGTGTATGTGACATTTTGGTTTGGAGTAAACCCTGCTGGAAGAAAACTAAAGTGACTTCGAGACACTTCCATGGCTAAATGGTAAGTCTTTCATTCATATTTCTTGCGGACCCGAAGTTGATGGTAATGGTGAATCATAGTAGACCACTGTATTGTCTGTTTCAAACGGATGGGAGTTATGAAAATAACGGCCCACACAATGCTTACATTACATACCTGTATATTTTATTATTATAAGACGATTGGAATGTAACATGACTTATGAGAAAAACATAGATCCATGAGGCGATAAATATAGTAAGCTACTTCAAACCCATTCCAACAAACTTACGGGACAGCACACAGTCCCTAAAAGCATTCGCCTAAAAAAGCGGCGAGACATCTTTGACCAGTAGTCAGCAAAACAACTGCCTATATAACAAATTAAGGAAAGTTACTGCGCTATTAGTACCTGCTATATAATTCCATCACATTTTTTTATACCACTTAGGTAGAAGACAAGCACACGTCCCACCGTCGTTGATGAGAAGTGGTTACCGTGGCCTATGGACCCCCCATTTTGTAGGCGCTTGCGAAAACCGCAACAGAGAGGTCATTCCACAGCTTGAGTGTGCGTGGGATGAAGTTTCTTAAAAAGACAGTGCGCACCGTCTCAGGTCGCAATGTCTAGGGATGAATTCCCTGTCTATGGTGAGAGGTACGATGATAAAATGTAGCTGTGGGCATTTTCATGTTGACTGATCGCATATTATTTATAAAAAACAAATTTAATATTAGTCGCATTATTTACATCAAAATTTCACCAGCTGTTATAGTATTAATTATGATTATGAAGGTAGTTTGAGAAGTCGATAGACAGTTTAATAGATTTTAATAAAAACGTGCTAATAAGCGATTATGACTTAAGTACCTAATTACTTGAGTCAAGTGTCAAGGTACGATACTCATAACGTTAACTATTATGTATTTGTATGCACAGATTGTACAGTTGCTATAGGTATTAGCTTAACACATTCCAAGTTACCGACCACCTAAAACTACACATATAATAATAAATGGATATTGAAACAATTTAAACCTAAAACCCGACTTCTGAAAAAATGTTAAACAAGATAATATCTAGGATAGCCGTAGTCGTATGCCACTTAGTCTAACAAAACAATACAGGAACCCTTCAGGAAAAGAGGCATAATCGGGTAAAAATGTCACGATTCTACCTATCCCTGTAATACACATACCTGTAATAAAGTTACACATTAAATGTCTCACTTTTTAGTATTTTTGTCTTTAATACCATCGAAACCTTCATATCAAAAAATAATTTATATGACTATGTAAATTTTAAAGTAACACGTAAAGCAATGAATAGAGGTGTGGTTGTGCCGATAGTAGAATTTGTATTTTTTTTGCTCAATAGTAGTAATTCAAATTGATGACGCTGGACACACGCTTCCTGTACCCATCTCCCTCCCGCACTACCTCTAAGTGAAAGATAGCAATAGTTTCCGCACCGCTCAATTGTCAAAATAGACGCAGTAGTAGTAGCAGTAGTTCAAAAGTGCGAAGTGAATAACTTCGCACTTTTGAACTAAGCAATGGCCGGCGACACGCGCGACTCTTAGAAATTAATAATGTTTGTTGGATTTTAACCGCTTTTATAGACCTTTACCGATCGGATTGTGCCTCTCGTGTGTCCCTCAAGTGATTTAGTGATGTGGGCGGCAACTCCTGAGCCAGGAAGAGAAGATCGGTGCACCGGCGGCCCAGCCAGCACGTGGCCCCGTAAAGGTTAGTGCATCCTCTCCTAATTTCTCGGGTTGCATTCATTGCCTGAACCACATCCGCGGCAACCCGATCACCTGTCTTGTTTGTTGTGTAAAGCGTCAATGGAACAGTTAACTTCACCCCCCGCATAATACAGTCCACTAGCTCAGGTGGCATTGTTCCCGCACTTTCCTGATAGATACACTTTTTCAATATCCCCACTTTTGTTCCAAATACACATACGGTTTAAGGTTTACGACCATAATTTTAGACTGAATTTCTGCACTAACGTGCATACTAAAACTATATATATATATATATATTTTAATCTGAGGATGCATCACGCTGGAATACCTTCGATGATTTGTGAATCTATCTATACCTATGGAATACTTTCGCACTAACGTGCATCGCGGTGGCAAACATTCTGAATCATTATGTATCGATGTCGCGCTCTTTCGCACTAACGTGTATTGCATTTCCGATTTCGTACTTACGGGCTACAGCTCTTCGGAATTTTGAATTTCGGAATTCAGTATTGCAGTCTTTTAAACCGGTACAGTCGACATTTCAAAGGAGATTAGCTGGTAAATTTACATACAACTGTATATAAAAAAGTGAGACCGTGTGTCTCCTTTGTCGACTGTACCTACTGGATAAGGTGCTTCCTATTTAGAACAGGTTAAACTGCTGAAAAAATGGCCTTGAATCACGTGCCGACATTTTAAACTTTACTGAGCCAATTATGTCATGCTTTGCCGAGCTTGATGACATTGGATGGCTGAGGTTGATTGATACCTCAATATTTGTAAATGAAATAAGTGCGTGGAAACTTAAAATCTTGTAATATTGTTAAACTGTTTAATTGATTAAAATAATATTGAAATCCGAACGGAACAAGTGCACCAAATCCTAAATCAGAAAACAGGACGGGAAATAAATTTCAATTACTAATTTTTGACCCAACAACAAGCAGGCTAAACTAAGTAAAACCGTAGTTTTTATGTATGGTTCAAACATTCTAACCATGGATTACGGGTTCTGGTAGGACAGCGTTACACTACTATGAGCGTTTTGAAGTATTCTGCATCGATTAGCGTTCCAATTTTGACGCAATATACTACAACCAATGACTTTAAACTACAATAATGTTAACGGGAATTAACGCGATCATGGTATAGCTTTTAAAATTAAAAAAGATTATAAGTATAGTTTAAAAATTAGAAACTACAACCTACAACTACAAAAAAAAATGATTTTTTTTTTTAACATACTTCAAACTATGAGAAAACACCCTCTCCAGTACTAGGCTGCTAAAAAGCAGGACTAAACTTTTTAAATTGATCTACTCGTCAAGCTCTTTGATTTGATACCCATATTGAGGGAGTTGTTAAATAAAACGTAATTCGCTATTTCGTGGTGGTGGCCATCTTAGATTTGAAATTTGTTCATATGTATGTCATGTTCTATGGTCTTCTACTAGTCAAGCCCTTTCATTTGATACCCATATTGAGGGAGTTGAGAAAAATATATATACTCCGTCATTTTGTAGCGGCGGCCATCTTGGACCGATTTAACATAGCTAAGAACACTCCTGACTAATATACCCTTCAAACAAAAAAACTAAATCCAAATCGGTTCATCGTTTCAGGAGCTACGATGCCACAGACAGACACAGAGACACGTCAAACTTATAACACCCCGTCGTTTTTGCGTCGGGGGTTAAAAAGCAACCGAAACACGGAGAGTACATATAATAAAACTACATCAAAGAACCCGTGACAGAATTCGTCCTTTATTTTATATTTTCGATGTTTTCTAAATGAAATACATAACAAATAAAGATTTTTGCTTTGACCTTGATCAAGACGACGACCCTCCGCTTGCTCCTCTATCCACATGATTGCCCCACTCCGTCTCGTCTCGACTAGACGTCCGAGTGACTAAACTAGTTATGGTAAGGAGGCATCTTGCTAGAAAATGTTCAATTTGCATTTTATCTGCGTCCCGGTTTAAATCGTGACGTTGCATTTTAAATGTTAAAAAAAAACGGATGTAATTTAAAAATTGAAGTGGATGAAGGGATCAATAATAAATCCATGTGGGGATCACACTCGACAAGGGGATCCGAGTGGACAAAATATAAAGGCTGTTCAATTTTAAAACAAAAGATTAGCATTGCCATACAAAGTAGTAGCCATATAGCATTCCCTGACGGTTGCCAGCCGTCAGGGAATGCTATCTCGCGTGGATTGCGATGCGGAGGTATGCCGTATGCGCGTATTAGATTTTGTATACATTATTAGATTTTGTATACATTATTAGATTTTTGCTTTGCAGCATAAATTATTTATACATATATTTTAGCAGCATACATTAACGACTTTTTTACCACTAAAAAGATTCATTTTCGACCTCTGTTAGACAGGTTCTAAGAAGGTAATATGTGTACAAATACAGACACTAAAACATTACTATATGTCTTCGAATTAGGCACTAAAGGCATTACCCAAATTACGCCACCTTTAATACTATCCTATGTAATTGGGGCTATCCTATTGCCATCTACTGGGCACGTTTCCAAACTGTGCTGTGACTATGAATTTTCGAACAGGAAAATTCAACACAACTTTGCTCGATCTAGTAACCGTATTGAGGACTCACGATCATATGCTTATACTCGCATAAGCTCGAATTTAAAAACCATGGAATAAACATGGCAACCACATGCGATACTCAGGATAAACGTCTTTTCGTTCAATCTTTTTTATTTTACATTTTGGCATCCGAATTAAATCAATTTCCCTTTTAGGACTGACAGATTTTTTCATGTCAATACAGTATATATTTTTTATACCACTTAGGTGGCAGACAAGCACACGGCACACCTGATGGAAAGTGGTTACCGTGGCCTATGGCCGTTTGTAACACCAGAGGAGGAAAAAAAACAAATACAGAGTTTCTGTGCCGTCGGTGTAGAAGACAAAGCAGGACAAGCCTGGGCTGGCAAGGCAAGGTGGGTTATTGTCTCTGCCTACTCCGGTTGAATCGTCTTTATTTAATTGTGAAAAAAGTAATAGTTTACATTCAAATTTTAAGTATTTAGATTAAATTTTGTATTCAATATTACGTAGGTACCTAAGTAATACTATAATATATACCGGACTATTTTATATTTCTAATAAAACAATTAAAAAAAATTTTACATACTTACACACATATTATCACGCCTTTATACCCAGAGGGTTAGGCAGAGGTGAATTTACACTCACATTTCACCAATAATTGTTTTCGGTCCCAAGTTATAGGGGGTGAGCCTATTGTCGTATTCCGGACACTATTGTTGACTCGAACATCTATCTGAGGCTGAGTCTAGGCTGTATATATATCTGTCAGATGTTGAACAGTCCTATCCCTTAGTCGCCTTGTACGATACCGCATGGGAAGAGATAGGGTGGCCCAAATTCTACTCCGCTGGAAACCACGGGAACAATACCTAAATACTTAGTCTGGCCATAAATACTGTTACAATTAAAATAAGAAAGATATTACATTTGAATTTGGAATCTGTCATTTTTATACGATTGTTCATTGTGTTTTCTAATTTTGGCGTCAAAATATTGTACAATATTTTGCTATATTAAAATGGAGTGGGGTGATAAAGAAAACCGAATCGCTGTGATTGCATTACACAAAGTTGGTATGGAGCCGAATGTAATTTTTAAAACTCTCCATACGCTTGGTATTAGTCAAATGTTTGTGTACCGGGCTATTAATAGGTACAATGAGACCTCCTCTGTTTGTGACAGAAAAAGATCTGGCCATCCACGTAGTGTTCGTACGAAAAAGGTGGTCAAAGCTGTAAGGGAAAGAATTCGAAGAAATCCTGTCCGAAAGCAAAAGATTTTATCTCGGGAGATGAAGATAGCACCCAGAACCATGTCGCGCATTTTAAAAGATGACTTAGGACTTGCAGCCCATAAGAGACGCACTGGTCATTTTTTAACTGATAATTTAAAAAAGAATAGGGTGGTAAAATCGAAGCAACTACTGAAGCGGTACGCAAAGGGAGGTCACAGAAAAATTTTGTTTACGGATGAGAAAATCTTTACAATTGAGCAACATTTTAACAAACAAAATGACCGTATTTATGCTCAAAGCTCTAAGGAAGCTTCCCAATTAGTTGACAGAGTGCAACGTGGGCATTATCCGACTTCAGTGATGGTTTGGTGGGGTGTTAGCTATGAAGGAGTGACCGAGCCATATTTTTGTGAAAAATTTATCAAAACATCGGCACAAGTGTATCAAGATACTATTCTTGAGAAGGTAGTTAAACCCCTTAACAACACCATGTTTAATAACCAAATATGGTCCTTCCAACAAGACTCAGCGCCGGGTCATAAAGCTCGGTCCACGCAGTCTTGGTTGGAAGTGAACGTTTCGGACTTCATCAGAGCTGAAGACTGGCCGTCGTCTAGTCCCGATCTTAATCAGCTGGATTATGATTTATGGTCAGTTTTAGAGAGTATGGCTTGCTCTAAACGCCATGATAATTTGGAGTCCCTAAAACAATCCATACGATTGGCAGTGAAGAATTTTCCTATGGAAAGAGTGCGTACTTCTATTGATAACTGGTCTCAACGTTTAAAGGACTGTGTTGCAGCCAATGGAGACCACTTCGAATAAGCTTTTTATATTTTAAATTGTTTTATATTTATTTATTAAACTAACACACTGTAAAAGTAATAAAAAAAAAATGTTTTTTCTTCGTAACAATATTTATGGCTAGACTAGGTATTGTTAGCTTAGTTGTGTTTACCCCTTCTTTAAACCAAAACTATCAAATCTGAATTAACCTGGATACATAAATTTGATATTATATTATGGGGAACTTTGCCCGGACGTCTCAGATGCCTCGCAAACTACAACAGTGGGGAAATTCGAACATAAAGCAGCCCTATCAAACAACATGTTATCAATCTTAACAATAACATGATATTACCAATCATGAATTATGTAAATAGACAGTAGTGCACTATTGTGTGATTGATGCGTCATGGAGCGTCCTGCGGATGAACGCACTCGACACCGATAATACTCAATGTCAACATTGCCCACCGATCGTAACATGCTGGGGTTTTGTTGAATTGGATCACGAATCGTGGCTCATTTTTACTCATCCTTTCCTGTAGTGTTTCATTATTGTTATATTTTTTTATCTAGGACACACCAATTTCAATTCACCTCGCCTAATGCTAAGCTAAAAGCAGTCTCAAGAAAAAGTGTCACCATTACAGACACTTTACAATGGTGGCGTTCAGTTTTATTAACAGGTTTACCCCCGTCGGGGCTGAACGGCGATAAAGCAAAGCTTTTTTTATGTTACATACAGAGAGAAATATACCTTAAAGCATTAAGATAAATTTTAAATTTAAATAATTGTATCTAAATTTTATGTACGTATCTAGGATGATTTTCGTTATCACCATCTGAGTGCCGATTCCAGTTGCAGCCAAGCAAGCAATTTCTACTAATACAGTAGATTGAACTCGGTTCACAAGAATGGTATTGCAACTATATACTTCACCGAGAACCACGCAGTCAGCATGATTAAAACAGGAATTACATAATAATCTGTATTTGTTAAGTGCTGACCTATTTTCTCGATGATGCCATCACCGCGTACGGGTGACGCTCAATGAGCAATCCACTGCTGTCTGACATACTTTTGAAAACATAACTCTTCCTTCGTAGTCAGGTAAAAAATCGCCTAAGTTCATGTTTATGTAGATAGATAGATAGATAATTATTTATTGTACACCAATAGATTACAGTAAAACTTGTAGTTAGCATGCATACAGTTTAATGTACAATGGGCGGCCTTATCGCTGGAAGCGATTTCTTCCAGGCAACCTTGGGATGGACATACATGTAGAAGTTTTTTTTTTATCTAGGACACGCCTACTTGGATTCACCACGCCTAAGGGTAAGCTAAAGGCAAAGTCTTAGGAAAAAGGGTCACCATTACAGACACTAAGTAATGTTACAATAGTGGCACTCAGCTTGGCGGCCTCATCATTTTCTTTTTCACGCCCCGCTTAAAGGACCCGGGACTGTTTGAAGAAGGAAACACGTGTGCTGGTAATGAATTTCACGTCTTGGTGGTGCGGCAACGAAAAGAGTCTCCGAACCGCTTGAAATGAAAATGATAAAACTGAAATGTAGGTGGAATACACCACGAAATATTCAATCAATAGGATGTACCTACTTCTTAGTTGCCGCTTAGTAACCAACACTGTTGTTCTAAGAATACTATGTTAAAGTTTGTGAAAGTGTTTGAATGTTTCTTCTCAATCGCGCTTTAATGGCAGAACAAATCTTACATCAATTTGTAACTCGGATAAATTATAGTCTATTAGGTCTATATTATAGGTTCCTGTGGGTTGCGTGAATACGCGGTTGGAGCTTCGGGCTACAGCTAGTGAAAAATTTTCAAGCATATTTATCTATAAGGCAACACGATTCTGTTATAACCTCGACACTCTGAACCTCCATCGTTACTGTTTACGACACAACTATCAAAGGCTGAATTACATAACGAGAATACATAACTGAATATGATACGAAAGATCATGTGGGCAATGTGGGTTTCAAGGTCGCACGTCATATACCTAACATTGCCCGTAGAACTGCAGAAGCCTCTCAAATTATCGTTATTATGTCAGGGCCAAAAGGAAGATAAAAGTAACAGGCGTTGGCATAACGCCAAACATGTTTGGCAGGGGAGCATTCGACACGATTTGCGGGTAGAATCACAAGAGATATTGATAATCGTATTATGTAGACGCTAACCCAGTTCAAAAGCTACTGCATTGATCTTGAACCAAGTATCTATATGTATAGTAATACTAGGTAGCTGAAGAGATTGTTGGTTTGTTTGGTTGAACACGCTAATCTCAAGAACTACTGATTCGAAATGAATTTTGTATTGTTTAATAGCCCGTTAGAATGGTCCTAAGGACCAAGCATTCATTTTGGCTGTGAAGTATTAATCTCAATCTACTTACTTATAAGGGAGGAGTATTTTTGTGTATGTAATGATGTATCACAAGGTAGTGAATAATTTATAAATAAGAGAATGAGTTGTATTTATTTATAAGCTGTGTGTATTATTTAAAATACATATGGTACCTACTTTGTTTCAACGTATTTACACTTGGCTCCGCTTCCAAACACGTGTATGAAATAATATCAACAAATTAGTGATATTTACTAATACTACACATTGCTATTAAGATACGAACCCAAATTTATCTAGTGACAATATATTAACGATACTTTTATAACCAACTTCAAAAATTAGAGGGTTCTCAGTTCAATTGATATTTTTATGTATGTACACCGATTACACTGAGATGTATGATTCGATTTAATAATAATAATATATCTCTTTATTGTATGTACACAGAGAATGGATACATAAAAACAAAAATTTGGTACAGTTTTGTGGCATAACAAAAGGCGGCCTTATTGCACAAGGCAATCTCTACCAGGCAACCATGGGATGCAGTGAGTTAGATAAATAGATAGATATAGTGGACGGCTTCCGGTGTACATATATTATTTATTTTATATTATTATTCATACTCTGATATATTATATAGTTTACGATTTACGTTATTCTTCTTAAGTTTGATGCGGAATAGTTTCCATTTGGTCCCATAGATTAAAAAAAATAACATTTTTGTATTCTGAGAAACTAAATATGACGTGAAAATCGAAACTAATAACTTTGTTTTCGATTTTCACACAAAAAATACTTGTTCCATATAATATAGGTGAACGCCAAACAAGATCACATTAAAAGTATTCTACATATATCAATTAAAGGTTATGGAATCCGGTTCAGCGATTACCGAGATCAAACCGAGAGAAAAATGTATCTAAGTATGTTAATTAGTTTTGATGGGTGAATTAAAAATTAAAATACCTACTTAGATACATGTTTTATATATTATTCTATATTTTAAGAAAACCGTCAAGTGCGAACTATTTCGAGTCTGAATCGCGTACACAACAGTATTAAACGACTACCCATATTGAGGGAGGTGTGAAAAAAATATATATCCGCCATTTTGTGGCAGTGGCCATCTTGGATCAATTTTCATTCAAAATTGCTAAGAACACTCCCGACTAATCCACCTTTCAAACAAAAAAAACTAAATCAGAATAGGTTTATCCGTTCGGGAGCTACGATAACATAGACACACGCACACAGACACGTCAAACTTATAAAATCCCGTCATTTCTGCGTCAGGGGTTAAAAATAAATAATAACACTAAACGTTTAGTTGGATTGTCTCTTTTTAATTTTCTGACAATGTGATAACAAAGGGCGATACCTACGAAATTTCGTAGGTTATTAAAACGGCGGCTTTCTCAACATCAAAGGAGTGCAACTTCTGTAGGCAGTATTCTATTACCTATTCTGTGTATAGGGGGGCTGATATTCACAGAGATGAAACCTTAAGGAGCAAAGAACATTATTTATTCATGTAGCATCACCCCATTAACAGTTATTTTTAGAATCCATAATCTTTATAACAAGGTCGTCTAGTGTAGAGATCGCACTTAGCGATAAGACCGCCCATAATGTTGACATTGTTAGGTTATAGATCTTTATTGGACAATTTATTGTTATTGGTGCAACTACAATAAAGAATTATCTGTATATTATTTCTGAAACCCGAAAGGGCCTTATCACTAGCGGGTGCGGGGCGGAGCGGTTGCAGAGCGGAGACGCCGCGGTTGTGCTGCACCCCGCCGCGGTTTTGCTGCAGAGAGGTTGAGCTGCCGGAGACATTGTGGATTTGTAGTGAGTTCACGATATACTGACAATACACTCAGTAAAAAAAATAAAAAGTAGTTTTCCTGTTTCTTATTTTTTTGACATTTTAATTTAGAACTGGACTCTTTTTGACAATTGATTACCTATATTATTACTATTAATTTCTTTTGGATTAATTAAATACCGAATGAATTACAAATAAAATTTGACGATGAATTTCAGATGCTTTATTATTATTTTGATTTGAATAGTGTAAACATTATCACAAAAGACGAAAAGATTAATGTAATATTTGCATGCCATTACTGATGATACCTAATACATTGTACTTAGTTTTTTTTAGTAACCAACTTATTATGACTGTATTATGCAAATAAATGAATAAATATATATATAAATAAATGAATAAATATATAAATAAATGAATAAATTTATAAATAAATGAATAAATATCAAAATAAAAATAAATAAATAACAAAATTGATTCACTTATTCGTTTGCAAAATAATACAAGGTAATCACTCTCTTCCATTCGATTTATTGATAATGGACGTTCTCAAATTGGTCGATGCTTTCGTTTCCGTCCCCGGCATCTTCGCATTAACAAAGCCAACAACAGTGTTTCCTGGTCGGAATCCATTTTGTTATTTTTTTTTATACCACTTAGGTGGCAGACAAGCGCAAGACCCACCTGATGGAAAGTGGTTACCGTGGCCTATGGACGTGTGTAACACCAGAGAAGCCACACTCGCACTCCCGACCCTGTAAGCAGAGTCTCTGTGCCGTCAGTGCAGAGGACAAAGCAGGACCAGCCTTTAGTCATCCCACTGACAGCACAAATTCTCCAGTAAGCTCTGGCTACCCTACTCACCGCTGGAAACACAACACGAAGTTGTTAAAACCGCGGTATTCTGTAGGGCGGAGGTACTTCCCCAGTCGGACTGCTCAATTGGGCGGAAATACCGCCGTGTCCTGCCTCCTATGTTATTGTCAGTATATTGTAAACTCACTGCAAACGCGTCAGTATTGACGCGCAACCGCGTCGTCGCCGCACCGCAACCGCTCCGCCCCGTAACCGCTAATATGATAAGGCCCAAAGCAATAGCTTGAAACACGTTGTACAATACAAGTTATAAAATATTTATGACTAATAAAATCATGACGAATACATTAAGTACTATGTTTCGTTTTTATTAACAGAGTTCCAATAAAATTTTTTATTAAAATAGATACCCGACTGCTGTTGAAAAGAACATTACCAACTTGATACGCATAAGTAAATTCGCACCCTTAAAAATAAATAAATATTAACGGCAGGTCTCCTACCTGAGGACAAATGGGCACGTATCTAAAACTTTTACTAAGAGGAACGAATTTTAAGGGACCAGTGGGTTCAAACCCGTTATTAAATTCCATATCGATACATAACATAACATAAACTCACGCCTATATCCCTTAAGGGGTAGGCAGAGGTGCTAGCACCCACATTTCGCCAGTTTATGTTTAGGTCCCAATGGCGAGACTATTGCCATTAACCGGGCACTTATAAACTTGCGATAAATACACACATAACTTCGAAAAGCATCGTAAAGTCATTGTTGTGTGCCTTACCATGGCACACACCTGGGATCGAACCCGAGACCTCGTCTCAGCAGTCCATTACCCATACCACTAGGCTACCGCGGTCACTAGGGTACCATATCGATACAATTAAAACAAATTAGAAACCTACCTCGTTAGTTAAATCTACTTCAAAAATTTGTTTACTCACGTAGTTAGCAAGATCATTACAGGTGAAGCATGAGATCATCAATCGTCATCAATTAAATAATCATCAATCAAACAATAATTATCATCAATCAAATAGAATAAAACACTGCACTAATTGACATTGAGTCTAATCGGACATTGCTTACCTATATGTAGGTACTGTGGGTGCCTAAGCAATGTCCGATTTAGGGAAAGGGCCCACACTACAGGAAAGTTAAACACACCAACCGAAAGTTACGGGGTAAATAGTCTCACCCACTGTGACGTGGGCACGAAAGACTAGTTGGCGGAATGTGGGTGTTAATGTTAATACACCACCCTCCCCTCCTATACTGTGTATTATATTGGAGATATTAAAAAAAAATCAACGATACTGAACACATTTTTAGGGTTCCGTATCTCAAAAGGAAAATATCGGAGCCAAAAGCGATCCTCATTTCGTTGTCTGTCTGTCTATTAAACGTAATTCGTACCACATACTTAGGTCTATAACGTTTTGAAATTGTGCAAAAATCATACTTCTAAGTCCACGCAAACTCCATAACCTCTCCCTCCGGCTCCGGTGGGGAGGTATCCGTGGGGATTTTGCGCACGTAAAAAAAAAAAAAAAAGTCCACGCAAACAATATATTGCAGTTTATGTAGCTTAAGTTCGTCACTGAATCCAATTTTGTGCGGTATCTACCCTCCGTGTGCGAGTCCGACTCGCTCTTGGCCAGTATTTTTTTTTAACTAACTTTTTTTTTAACTGAACAGATTTTGATGAAGCCTTTCTTATTTAGGGTTTGGTTAGACTTAAAATTTTATATTTAACTTCAGTAGTAATGTTTAACTTAAAATTTTATATTGACTTAAGTACGACTATATGACCAAAAGTTGCAATAACACATATCCATGCAGGCGGAGACGCGGGCATTAGCTAGTCGTAAATACAACTATAAGCAACGACTTCTAGTTACTCTTCGGGTACGGAACTCTAAAAATAAGTTACGGTTTGTTTTGTACACAGAGCTAGCTCGGTAGGGAGGTACCAATGTACCACCCTCTCTCACTCAACATCAATTTACGTAAGTATGCCCCATTTCGCTAGAGTGCTGGAAATAATGCCCCCACACCTCAATAGTGGGCATACACCACGCTGCCTATCGTAGTTTTGAATCATATCGGCAGCGTCATACCATTTCGATCAGGTAGAAATTTCTGTGTGGGAAAAATCGATATTCCTAATTTAATGATTATTCATTACTGTGCACGGAATAAATGATTTTGCCGAGGTAATGTCACTACACACATAAGTAATTATTACAAAGTTAATAGTAATAACTTTATTGAACCCGCGTCCCCTCTGTAGCAGTCGCAATCACTACCGCTACAACCACAGATGCTCTGCTAATAAGCCAAGCTGTCCGCGTACGAAGGCAACTCGGGCGTCGGAGGTCGATGAACGACCTCCACCACCTATGAGCGCAGGCCTGCGGGTGACTGGTGGAGCCGCCTGTCACCCTGGCAGATGGAGGCCGCGACTGTGGCGCGTCTTCCCGTTTCCGGGGACGAGTTGAGGACTCTGTAGTCCCCACGCCCGAGGAGAGGGCCAGATCGTGAGAGATGGCTCTAGGTCGGCCGGGGTGCGAGGGATATGCCTGTCAACCTCACCTTTGGCAACCAAAAACGACCCGCAGGCGGCGTGCGTTTTTGTCGGTTCGAGTCCGACATAACCTCTTCCACCGGCTCCGGTCCTGATAATTTTGATGATATGAAAATCGATCAAGCAGTATCGTATTTAATTTCGGATTGAGTTTATACGGTAGATATTAATAACTTATTACGTATGAGAAGGACGACTTCATGAAGGTCGCCGGGAAGTGCTGGATGCGGGCTGCTTTAGATCGGTGATTCTGGAAGTCTGTGGGAGAGGCCTATGTTCAGCAGTGAACTATGTGTGGCTGACATGATGACGTATGAACAAAAATGTAGTATAACATCTCAATATACCCGTGTATACACAATCCGAAATAAGTCTTTTGGCTTGATTGATTCGTATATCGCCAAAAGTAGTAGAGCATAGCATATGTGACGTGGCGGTAGTGAACGCGACTGTTACAGAGGGGGCGCGTGTTCGATGCCCGCACTTTGAAAAAAATTACATGCTATTATTTTGGTCTGATCGATCCCGGTTGTCATAAGAACATCTATGGCAGTGGATACGGGTAGTTGGACTGTTGGAGTCCTAAACAGTCCAAAAACTGGTCTAACTACAATACTTCAATATCGCCAATGGGTTGTGGAGGTTAGATGGCAGTCGCTTCACGGATTTCGATCAACGAAACCGTATTTAGACTGGAAAAAGCGGCGCCAAAGAATATAAGCTTTTCAGATGTGTAGTCTTTAACGCTGCAGATTGGAAGGCAGGGATCCTGTTTTTGTGTGCTCTTACCATTGTATAAATATTGCATGCTCGCGAGCTACAAGCACGAATAAACTTCAAATGCGATTGATGTTATACCATTAGCCAAATATACTCCTCATTTGCAAGTCAATATAGTGGAGGCAGATGTGACTGTGACAAACGTATTTAGTATTATTAGATGAATATTAAGCTTTTATTCTTTGTATAATAATAATAAATATCCGGTTGCCACATCATTGGGTCGAGACCCAATGATGTGGCAACCGGATATTTATTTATCTTTAGAAGACTAGCTGTTTGGCCGCGACTCCGGATACCCGAAGACTTTTGGTGCAAATGTTTTCTCAGGGTTTGCAGTATAGAATGGTTATAGAATAAATAATAGGACGTCAAAGAAATCTTGCTGCGATCGCCTGGGGACGCTTCGTCGAAGCATTATTGGTGGTTAGATTCAAGAACTAGTTTATCGCTGGCTGAAAGGCGTAATGGTATAGGTATCCTATATAAGTACTGGTCGAAGCGCTACGTAATTCAAAGGTATTTATTTGTCCTAACCCATCTAATGCTCGTTTACCTGTTTACAGTAATTATTGTGGATATTCCACCTAAATAACAAAAGGTGCTAGTTTTACTACACAGCATTAAGTATTCTTCAATATCCTTATGATTCATCGACCGCGAAGGTACTTTTATTCGCTGACGTTGGTTGACTATCTCACAAGTACATACTCGAGTTTCCACAATGCGTAACGATACCAATTTTCGAGAAGGATGTTTCACTTAAAACGCATACTAGTGTGAAATAATGACAGGAATTTTATCTGAATTCATATCTATAGTAATCTAGAGTAATCTAGACCATGTAGTCGATTCTTATTTTTCATGCTTCATTTGAGACAAATAAACGTATGGATCATCATATTCATCATTCATCAGATAGCCTATTAAAGTCTTGCAAACGATAAAATTAAAATCTGAAATCTAGAGGAACATTGCAATTTATAAGAAGTTAAGTTAAGTATATCAACTAATAGCCTAGAAATCATTAATATTTTAGTAGTCATAATACATATATATAATCACGTCTCCTCGGAGGGTTAGGCAGAGGTGAAATAACGCCCACATTTCAAAAATCATTGTATTCGGTCAAACTTAATAGTGGTGAGCCTATTGCCGTATTCCGGTCCGGGTACTATTGTTGATACGAGTCACGCATCTGAGGCAGAGTCTGGGTTGTATTTATTTATATCTGTCTGATGTTAAACAGCCCTATCCCTTAGTCGCCTTGTGCGACACCGCATGGGAAGAGATGGAATAGTCCAAATTCTACTCTGCCGGGAACCACGGATATCATAGTACTATATTCAAGATTAACATAAAATCTGTGAATATGTATGTGTGAGCAACTAAATAAATCAGATTTAACTTCAATTAGTATGCACGGGACGCACACAAAAATATTTGGACACAGACAAACCGGTAATTGTGAATACGAAATGATAATAAACCGTATTCTTCTTTTAACATTGTTGTATTTTAACAAAAGAGTTTCGGAGCTGGCTGTTTGTGAAACAAGGCAATAATAGTAGTACCCGCTATTGTTTCGCGTATCAACGTTATTAATATAATCAAAGGACACGACAAAAGTGGCTTAGTTATTTAATTGAGCAACTAACCCGCTTAGGAAGTTTTGAATTCGACAATAAGAATTAGGTTGGTACCTACATAATTTCTTTATTTTTTTATATACAACTTAGGTGGCAGACAAGCACACGGCCCACCTGATGGAAAGTGGTTACCATGACCTACGAACGTGTGTAACCCCAGTGGAGTCACATCCGTGCTGCCGACTCTTTGAGAACAGAGATTTTGTGCCGTCAGGGTAGAGGACAAAGCAGGACAAGCCTTTGGTCATCCCACTGACAGCACAAAAACTCTCCAGTGAGCTCTGGCTACCCTACTCACCGCTGGGAACACAACACGAAGTTATTTTAACCGCGGTATTCTGTAGGGCGGAGGTACTTCCCCAGTCGGACTGCTCAATTGGGCGGAAATATCGCCGTGTCCTACCTCCTCTCTATGTATTGTGTAAAATGTATTTATATTTTGTATGTGTATGTAAAATTATGTAAAATTGGAAATAATAGGTCATTACATACGAAATTGCCGTTTTTTGAAGAAATTGGAGGAAACCCAAATTTCAGTACTAACAATTTTATGATTTTTTTTTTGGGTATGAATGAGACAACGTTAAACTAACAAACACTTTTATTACATTTTCGAAAAGTGACAGCTGTAAAAAAGTAATACGAAATTTATCATCAAAATGGATAGCAAGAGTTACTGTTTTTGAAGATGGAATTTAATTTATCCAGCGGCCAATAAAAACAAAATTTAATACAGAGTTGTAAAATCTTGAAATCAGCTTTCAAACAAAATATAAATAATGGACATAGCTATTAAATTATAGGAATAACGAACTCATGAATCTGTAAGAAAATTTCAGCAATTTCATGGGTAAAGCCCTAATAGAATAATCCGATTATTATTAATGATTTTTTATTAATTTGTAAGTAAGTCAGTTGTTGGAAAATGACAAGGGTTCTATTTAATTTAAATGTGGCATATCAGTCTACTCTCATCGTGGTCGTGAAGAATTGGGACAAAAGGAAAGTATCTGTTATTCCAATGTTAGAATCAGCCGGGTCTTATCGCGCTTTAGTACACACAACAGATGCTCAATACAACCGAACGAGAGGCCCTCGTCACCAGACGATGCACCACGTACCTTCAGTGAGTAGAGGGTAAGGGGAGTGTACCACGGCAATGACCTCACTGCAACCACGACGTGGCCTATGAGTGCAGAATCTTGGCCCAATACGTATTAGTTACTACCTAGCACGAGCATGGAAATAAAATATGAGAGGATATCGGCCTCTCAGGAATCCTTGCTGGCCGCAACTAGACGTTGATATTGCGACCTTCTTTTTTTTATACCACTTAGGTGGCGAACTTAGGTGGATGTTTGAAACAACAGGGGTGTCACACTCGCGCTGCCAACCATTAAGAAACCTTCTGAACCTCTTGAAGAACCTCATATTGTAGGTGCTTGAGTGTGCGTGTGATGAAGTTTCTTTCATACCGCACAGTGCACACCGTCTCAGTTCACAATGTGTGACCTGCAGATAATTCCGTAGTTTAACTTATGTACTGTACATAAAAATAAATTCTCTTACTTAGATACAAATATCTGTAGACAAAAGTTTTAGCATTTAAATCTGTATATTACAGGAAGCTGCCAACAAGTTAACTTGGAATGTACGAATCATAAGGAGTTTGTATTTCGTGAAGGAATTTCGCGACGTAAGTACTTGCTTCTATTTAGGTAATCCTCCAGTGTTGTCGAAAAGATGTTTGTTTGTTTATTGTATCATTGTGTATGAGTGATAACGCCCACCTGCACGGCACACTTTAGCAGGTGTGCATTTACTACTTGCCCAATAAAGGTGCCGCGGTATCGTATCTAATCACAGGATTAAACGCAACTTTGACGGTTCTAGTTTAAAAATAGACGAGACTGTCCGTCACGTTAGAATTAACGTATGACCGTACGGCACGGCAAAGGATGTTTATGTAACAAATAAAAATAGACCTAAATACGTAGATGATATACCTGAAATTTGAATGATAGCCGAAAATTAAACATTTGATTTGAAATTAAACCGCAGTAGGTTCCTCACCGAAATTCAAATTTTATTGCTATGGTTTAATGTCTATTTTTATTCGATATTTGAAATGCCGTGCCGCGTCGTCGGTTCATACGTTACGTTATAGCTAGCGGCATTTTTTTTATAGGGTAAGTTCACGTGGATTAGTAAAATATTCCCCACAAGCGGAGTTGCATCTATACTTATTGTATAATTGTAAAATGGTCGTATCTGTACATTGGAGATTAAAAAATACTTCAGTTATGTTATCTTAACGATGTCTGTTTGTCTGTTTTGTCTGTCCGCGACGAATGCAAAAACTGTTGAACGAATTTTGAAACGGTTTTTTTTTTGTTTTTACGTAAGATTTTAAATCTTAAATTTGTTTGATCGCAATCTGTTTAGTAGGATTTGACCAAAAGGCGCGTTATCCGACATCCGGGCGGGCAAAAGGCTAGTAGGTTCATATAAAAATAATAATTGAAACTCAAATTGACCTTACGACCTTTAAACAATAAGATTTACTTGAAGAGAACAATAGGGCGGTTTACAATTTCTGTTATGTTATCGCTAGCGTTCGATGACGTGGATAACATCCAGTTCACTAGTGAATGAAGGTACTTGAAAGTCATAGCTGGCATTTCTTTCTACGCCCTGTGGGCAATGTGGCGAAGCGGTCGCCGTTCGTTCTACTGCTGCTAAATCAGCCGCGAGTCCAATTCCAGTGCAAATATGTACGAATGTATTGTATATTAGCATTATATATAGGATGGTATTTAAACGTATATCAAAAAGAGTACATTTTGTACGACAAAATAATCCAAATTCACCTCAAAAATACTGATTGAGCACCAACAAACTACTGCAAGTAAGTACATAGTTAGTTAGCAACCAACCAACCAACCAATTATAAAAAAAATTACCACAAAGACATAAGGCGGGAGCTCCGCTTCGCTTCGCTCCGCCTTAGTCTTCTAACCTAACCTATCCATTTCGGGGTGGGTGGTGATCATTCTGAACTTAATTAAATGCACAATCAGTATTTTTACTGAACGCGAAAATATTATATTTATATATAAGAATTTATTATAATGATTTTTTTTTGCGTAGCGTACTGTCGCCTCTCTGATTGGTGCGTATAATCTGGATAATTGTCCTCATTTTTTTGTTGCAATCGTAGTACGGACAACGTATGTATAGTTGGTAATACATACATACATACATACATATAATCACGCCTTTATCCCTGGAGGGTTAGGCAGAGGAGTATTAACACCGACATTTCACCAATAATTGTATTCGGTCCCACGTAATAGGCAGTGAGCGTATTGCTGTATTCCGGGCACTATTGTTGACTCGAGACATGCATCTGAGATTGAGTCTGGGCTGTATATATTTATATCTGTCTGATGTTAAACAGCCCTATCCCTTAGTCGCCTTGTGTGTAGTGGCTGTTTTAGCCACGGTACCTAATAAATACATTACGTAATCATCAAATATAGGGTGTATCTAGCTGAGTGAATTCATAATTTCCTGTACACACGTAGGTCATAATAATAGGTACTCGAATACATTATATTATATGAATTGTTGCACGTTATGAAAACAGGCATAAAATATTTATAACTAGCAGTTGCCGGCGGTTCAGCCCGCGTGGATGCCGGTTATCGCGTCTTAACTAACAAAGCCCTATGTTCATTTTCAAGGTTTTTTTTTATACCACTTAGTTGGCAGACAAGCACACGGCCCACCTGATGGGAAGTGGTTACCGTGGCCTATGGACTACCAGGAGCATCACACTCACGCTGCCGACCCTGAAGAAACCTCCTAATGCCCCTTTTGAAGAACCCCATATTGTAAGCGCATGGGAAGACCGCAGCAGGGAGTTCATTCCACAACTTGAGTGTGCGTGGGATGAACTTTCTTTCATACCGCACAGTGCGTATTAAAGTTATCTTAAAATTGTATGTATTTCCGTTCAAT
The DNA here is from genome assembly GCA_963662185.1 of Eilema griseolum. Lineage (NCBI taxonomy): Eukaryota > Metazoa > Arthropoda > Insecta > Lepidoptera > Erebidae > Eilema > Eilema griseolum. Next base: position 5,033,495 of record OY759255.1, read on the forward strand.
TGAGTAATCCGACTGGTGAAGTACTTCCGCCCTACAGAATACCGCGGTAATAATAACCTCATGTTGTGTTCCCGGCGGTGAGTAGGGTACCCAGAGCTCACAGGAGAGTTTTTGTACTGTCAGTGGGAAGACCAAAAGCTTGTCCTGCTTTGTCTTTTACACTGACGGCACAGAAACTCTTGTGCTTACAGGGTTGACAGCGCGAGTGTAACTCCCTTGGTGTTGCACACGTCCATAGGCTACGGTAACCACTTTCCATCAGGTAGGCCGTGTGCTTGTCTGCCAACCAAGTGGTATAAAAAATGTATCTGCTCCATACGTCTGCTGCTGCCGTCTGCGGTTGGCCTCGGCAACTGAACATACCTTTAAACACTCTCCTGTGACTACCAATACTAGCATTGTCCGTTTAAATAACAATACAAAAGCTAATAGAGAAACGCCTTAACCGACATCTAGTTTTAATAGAAGAAACAACCGAAATGATTACTAAATGTACGAACAGTGTTGTGTTTTCCTTTGAACTAATAATATCGTTAGGAAGTTTTTTATACGACCGTCAAATGTTTTGAATTAATTCCATTGTTCCTTTGTTTCTGGTGTAAAGTTATCTAAAATAAAACTAGCGGACTCGACGGACGTTAACAGAAAGTCGATTGCGGCGCCACCTATTAGGTTTAATATTTTTTTAATAATATTATCAACCAAAATTCCTTTGTACTAACCCCTCCAGCTGAGCTAAAATCTGGTTTACGTCGATAGTGTAATGGCCAGTATTCAATCCCGTGACCTCTTGACTGTGAGGCCGACTCCTTAACCACGCGGGTGTAGCGGAAGAAATATTTTATCATTCTACCACTAATCATGCCTACGACTTAGATCTGGTATTTTTGTGTGGGTTCCTATTTTTTCTAAAATAAAAAAGTAACCTAAATTACATCTTATAATATCAGCTATCAACAGTAAAAATCCCCGTCATAATGGATCCAGTCGTTTCGGAGGTGGCCTTCGAAGTTCAGTGACATTTTACACACGTGGTGCTGGATGATTTTTTATAATGCCTAATAAAGATAACAATTTTTTGATGTTTAGAACTAGGTATTATTTAATTAGACGAATATAAAACAGTTTTGGGAGATAACTTCAGTGGAAATCACATTGTAAATATTTGGTACTTTGTAAAAAAAAAAGGGGACATCCGCCTAATATGGGACTTCACTATAGAAAGAGTATAATTCTATTGTTAAAATTCCAATAAAAATATGGAGTTTCAATAAATAAGAATGAATAAAAAAGGCATAGTCTATGTGTGATGTATTTTATGGTCTGATCATCAATCAGACCATGCTGCTTGTATGCAAGCATATTTTACTGTCATAACTGAACAAAAATTTTTTCAAAGTCGAAACAAAAAACTTATCAATTTTTTTTTATAATATCTATATTCTATAGTTATACTATTATATGATTGTAATAAAGCTGTGATTATGTGTGCGTGCGTGTATTGAAAAAAAAAGAAAGATTTTTAAATATCATTATGAGTCCTCGATGAACGCAAAAATTACTAAACGGATTTCGATGCGGTTTCTTTATGAGAAAAGTTTTGGTGAAACTTAAAATGTTACGTTTGTTTGATAACAATTGCTTGACTAGAACCGGAGATATGGTATAAAGTCGAGAAAGCTGCCATCCACACGGGTGGAGCCGCGGGCACCAACTAGTTTTTTTAAATGTCTAGACATAGTAGATCAAAAACACACTAATAAATTCACCGCCAAAAAGATAATTGACAGTTGGTGTTTTGGCGGCAAAAGATAACGAAAGTGACAGTTGATCAAGTTGGATTCTTAGAGTCGAGCTTAAAATTATGTTCAGAAACATTACACGATAACAGATAACTTTATATCAGATATACTGAAGTGGGCGGATCAACTGTAATTGCAGACTGTTGTGACTCATACAGTGGCCTTACTATTAACAGTATCTTCGAAAATGTTCCAAAAATAATTTTACAGAATCGACGCGCATAATTTCTAACACGCTGCATCAAATAGATTTTTTTTTATCAGGCCAAGGTTTGTATTAGACAATTTCTGGAAAGACTACTATATTCTAAGACTGTTGAGCGAAGTCAGGACGTAGAGCTAATACACTAATTGCCATTTCTGTGTCTGGTGTCACAAAGAAAATGGAGGAGAAGGAATTTCAAATATTTATTTCTCGATACTATAAGGTACCAAACAGTACCAGTCACGCACGTATAATCACTTCAACGACAATCGTACGAGTCTCACGCGTGTACTAAGGTTATTACAGGCTGCAGTGATTAGATAAACAATACATTCGTCACAGATCTACGACATTCGTAAGACCTGCAAGCTTGAGTTCATTTATTATAAATCGCGTAAAAATGTATGGATTTCTTCGATTTGTTCTGGAATACGACCAGGAACATGACAGCTACTATTATCCCGGGTAAAAATACGGTAAAAATATTAAATATTAGATGAATTAGTTCATGCAAGATATTTGAATTTAACCACTATACGACACGACAAAAAAAATACATAAAAAGTGTGAGAAACATTAAGATGGGTTCCCATGAGTGGTACCATAGATAACGACTAGGATTTCGAGAATTACAATATAAAATAGACAGTTAGATAATTAATTCTTTATTCTTTATTGTATACCAATAGATTGACAGTATTACAAGTAGGTAGCGTGTATACAGTTTAATGTACAATGGGCGGCCTTGTCGCTGGAAGCAATTTCTTCCAGACATCCTTGGGATGGACAGTAATGTGATAAAAGCAAAAATTTGGTGTAGTTAGCAAATATACTAGAAATAAGGTGTATTAAAAACAAAATGAAAGAATGATATAGAGAGAAGTACAAATAAAGTAAAACAAAATATACAACCTTATAAACAAAGTATAATTATGCTTAGTATGTTTTACTTAGTATGTACATACTAATAAGAAGGGAAAATAGTGAATGTGTATATAAAGCTATCAAAGTGTACAGAATGATAGGTAGTGGTCCTTTACCATTATTTTAAAAACGTTTAGGGATTTTGCGCGTCTGATGCTCAATGGTAATGCGTTCCATAAGAGCAAAGCCTTGTCAGAGAGTGACTTGTCGAAAAGATCAGTGGAATGTATTGGCATTCTCAGCCTCGAATTCTCGGATGGTCATGTAGAAGCTGGAATCGTTCTTTGAGATAAGGATTGGATTAAAAAATAAATTATATAACAATGTTAGAATATGGGCATTCCTGAGAAGCCTAATTGGGAGCCACTTGTGTTGTAATATAATATAAAAACGTATACATTTAGTAGAGAATAGCACCTGCCAAAAATGTAGATAGGTGTTCTTCGTGGACTAGTCTAAGTGCTATTCAGGCAGGTGCTCTTCGACTGGGTGCTCTAACTGGACTACACCGGCCTAATTACGCAAGCACGCAAGCAACTGCAACGGCTCAACGGTGTTACTATTCTCAGGTAGACAGAACTCCCAATTTTGCGGGACTACACGCCACTGCAATCTTTTGACGTAAGACTATCGCGAGCGACTAATATTTTGCCGAGTCATCCCCCAGATGGAAGATAATGTGCGACTAAATAAATAAAAAATTGATTACATCTTTTTTTTTATGAGTCAAAAAAATCACGGGTGATTTCATTCGTCTCACGCACGAGATGAATGCAAGAAGAAACGAACACTCCCGAAGTCCCATTTTCGCATGACGATAGCCCACCAATCGCCTACCGGCTAGCGTAGCGCGATGACTGCTGATGACGTCACGAGTGAGTGTTTTGACTGTTTTGTACAAACGGGTTTTTAAGTGAAATTTTTTATACGAGCCGATTAGATGTGTTAATTTTATAGTTTTTATCATAACTTGATTTTAAAATTAGTTCTATGAATTTTTCTTAGTTAATCAATATTTTTTAACTGATTCAAGTGAAAAAGAATTTATATTAAGTTCATTTAAACTTTTGATCATGGAAAATATTTTGTGATTGTTTTATTACGTAGATATACCTAGGTGATTTAAAAAAAGACGTAAAAACGAACGTCCCTTGATATTGCTTTTGAATTCATTTACAACTTCAGTTTTTAAAAAGTGTATACGTCACTAAAGTATTAACAGGAATAATCTGAATCCGTGGGGAATTCTGTGTTCGGTATAGCAATCTACTATTCAACCAGTGTATGTATGAACTAGGATTCAGTAGACAACTGTAACACTCAAGGGTGATAAACCGTAAGACAACCCCGTCTTTTTGTAAGTGAGCAAGCTCCTCTTCATTGCTTGAAAAGCTTACGCGAGATACGAATAACGCAGGTCGACGAAAGAACATTTCTTTTTTATACTATAAAAAAATACTAATGCTGAGGCTACATTACTCGGTGATTGATGATGAAATAGACCACAATGAGATGAACATTATATAGTTCAAATATTAAACGAAAATCGATGATAACGCGGCTATATAGCGAATAAGAAAATCGATAACGATACAATTTCGCTACCCACGTATTTTTATTACTGTAGTACACTTAAAGGAATTTTCTAGTAAATTTGTTTTATTGCCACTGATATGTGGATGAAGCCATTACAATGATTATAAATATTGTTTTGTTATGTACAAGCACATCAAAGATTGTTCGGCAGGATAGGTTCGCAGAGTGTGAATGTTCGAAATTTCGGTTTTGATCAATTTTGTCCTAATGCCTCAATTGCCTTCATGTCTATGACATCGCATATAAAATACAGAAGAGTCACCTTTGCTTATGCGGTTAGGTTTTGCGATGGCCGCCAGACTAAGTGGGACAAATGATGTCTGGTCATGTATTTTCATAAGCATGTCGTAGATGGCACAACTGATCCATCTGGTATCTAACATTCCGCAGCTCCTCGCTTTTCTCCACTGTGCTCTGCAAATCAGAGGTCCAGAGAAATTGGGCCCCTAACTCGACACGAAGGTAACTCGTATTCCACACAAATTAACCAGAAGCAGCAACGCCTCCCCCAAATTAGAGAAGAGACTTTGTCACTTCCGTTAATCAGGATACATTAAGAGCACGTTTTCTACCCTGTCATTAAGAAGCGCATTGGTTTAAATTCAATAAGCCCTTACTGTTGGATCAAATTTTATTTTGTTCTTAATGTTGACGAGACGACAAAGCTTACTTTCTTTAGGTATGTCTACAATGCCCAGGGACCTATTATCACTATCAGCGCGCTTTTGTCCCTTTTGGTCCCTTTTTCTTATCCAGTCCGCCTAGGACCATATCATCCATGGTCGTGATTTGGTAATAACACGCTAGTAGAACCAATAGCGAGCCTTACGAACATACCCGATTCTAGATATCGAATTTGTATCCTACACAATATCATTACTGATTCAAAACTATTTGATTTTGCTTACAGATTGTAGTATTCGTTGCCAAGTGGCGTGAGGAAGCTACATGGTCAATAGTCATGACCTAGAACGAAGCTTCGCATAACCGTAGTTAAGTAATCTTGTGATCAAATATTGTGACTTGCGAACAATACTGTTTATATCATACATACCTAATAGGTTACGCTAATCGCAAAATCTCCTTAAAACAATTTCCAGCCGTAACGAAATTAAAGTGTGCAATTGGTTTAAAGCGAGACATTCATTATTGATAACACAGCAACACCTGTGGGTAAATTACTAAACAGGTAACAATGTAAAGCTCAAAAGCCGATGTTTCAGGTTTTTAAAAGCTAAGATTAGGACCTAAACTTTTTAAATTTGGAAGAAACAACTAGGTATGTTCTAAATTTAGAAAATAACAGCACCCTTGGTTATATAAACATTAATTGTTGCAATTTATCAAAAATACAATCATCGTCCGTTATTTTCGTTAAGAACGAAAGTTCTTATGTTCTCGACAAAATACTCCGACGCCCCTCCGGCGACAACAAGACAAAGATACCCGCTATAATGTACTGTTTTCAAGAAACCCCAAGTTTTATCACAAAATATAGCTAAAGATAGTAAATGCAAGTAGCTGTGAGGATTCACTATTCTCCAAAGAAAAGTTACGAAGAAGAATTTCCTCGATTTAAAAGTACTGCTACGCCTAAACACATCATAATCTGTCCTGTTCTCTAATAAATACTGATAAATATCAATATACCTGTTCCATGCCAAAGAAGATAACACCATTTGCCCAGAAAATAAACCAATTACTTGCACAATACGTTGAAAACTGACTTTAGTCTTATAAGAAATCCCATTGTCAGCAGAGTCTTTATCTATATCCTCAGTAGAATTTATTTCTTTTAACTGATGGTACGGTAAAGTGCTAACTGGCGTACCTCTATAACCACGTCTCGGTGGATTGTTCCGTAAATACAAAGTTATACCGATCATCATAGCAATAACACCGATTAAATCGCACAAGCCATCGACCCAATAACCCAAAGTGCCAACTTCGGATCTCTCCCCTTTTATATGCTTTCTTTCTCTCGCCACATGACCATCCAAATCGTCTAAAAACATTCGAATTTGGAACAGCACCACGGCGACTCGCCGCCATGCTAAGTTCGGGCATGTCAAAAGTTTGGCGCCAATAATCGCAACAAAAACATGAAAGAAAGATATCATGTTCGGTGTAATAAATGGCATATTATCGGATATGCCCAAGCCTATATCGACTATAGCACACAATGGACCATAAATGTAGTGGTTTATATGGTCGACCATTAATGCTTTAACTGTTGGGTGGCACAAAGGGTTTATACTACACGGAACCCATGTCACATCTTCATAATTTGGCTGAGTCTTTGCGAATTCACTTGTAGAAGTCTCTTGCTGGCTGCTATTATTTGTAACAACATCGAAAATATCAATCTTATAATTCTGTATTCTTAAAAATAGAAATGTATCCATAGACATGCAGTATACAACTATAACTAAGAGTAAGAAAGTCAGTATTTTACTAGCTTGCGATGAAGGCCACATCATTGTGCAGTATAATCTAATGACGAAGGTATACACTTTTTGTTATGGTATGGCTTCTTACAACACCCGGTCCACTCGGACTGTTGACTCGAATCGGGGTAATATTTAGAAATATAGTGTGGGTAGAACTATCCCACGCATCAAATTCTAAAAATAAAATCGCTAGCTCGCGTTTACCGTAACAATAACACTCCAATACGAATTCCTCCAGCTATTTCGTAATAAACCATTCACAACCGACACTCGGGAACTTTGTATCACACACAAGACATTTTTTGTCACACAGAACCACATTCCATTTTTTATAACACTAATTCAACTCTCGTAAATGTATTTTTCTTAGCAAAATCGATGCACTGTTGCTCTCAGTAAATATTATGTTAACAAAACATGAATATTACTCTCGTTGTCGGCATTCGTTCCACGAATTAAAAGTTTTATTTTCACACTTGGTATTGAATATATCTTTCTTAACTCATGAATGTTTATCGTGTTTATTATTATTGTTATTCGACAGTGTAACAGACTGGTTTCGTAATAAGACACATTGCGTGCGCAACCAAACGCCGCGTCGGACTGAATTGAAATAGAGAAGAACGGGGAACCGGAGTGACCAGATGTAGAATTAAAATTCCCCCACGAATATCTTATCGCGGGGAGTGGATAAGTTTTACAAACGTTACGATTACGCAGATTACGGAGATTAAGCTAAGTATCATAAATAATGTTGTGAAGTCCTTTGATTTTCTTATACTTCATCGAACTTATATTTTATAATGGTCTTGCTGACAGTACTTAAAACAGTTTTAGGACACACGGCGGCGTCACTATTTGATTCGGTCAAGCATTATTTTGTTCTAGAATTATTAGTATTTTGTTCCGTTGATATTAATTCTTTTTCTTTTCGTCAAGTTAATTTAATTATTATACATAAATAATTTCATCTTTTTCACTGGGTTTAAGTTTAAATTTACTACGATTGGTTCTAATAGATAAATGAAGCACTTGCACAGAGACAGTGGCATTTGAAAAATAATGCTAAGATCTTATCTTGCAACATGCCTACTCAGCGCACTTGTGAGATATTTCTTGCCAGTACTTATGTCAATTGCATTTTTTTATATTGCATTTTTGTCACTTACAAATTGAATCGTAGTGTATCAAATGTCAAAATGAGTACTGTGTCTTATAACGAATTTCTAGCTGTAGAAAATGCTATTTTTGTTGACGTCAGTCACGCAGTCTGTGGTTTCTCTTTAGTTGTTCCGTTCTGTGGTCTAGCGCATATAGTAATATTCCTTGTACAAAATATTTTTTTTTTGCAAAATAAAGTATAGAAAATCCATTAAATTCACTCATAAAATGTTATTACATTTACCTACACCATGCTAACTGGTCAACACTTTTTTCCCATTTTTGGTGTAAAATTATTCATGTGACAACACCGTTGCAGAAGGGAGCACACGGTCAATGTTTCGGAGCGACCGAACGACTGTGGCGCCGTTTCCCGCCAAACCAAAACTTCTCCGAACGTTACCAGCGCAGTGTAAATATAATAAACTATCGCCATATTAAAAGAATAATGCACTAACATGCCTATGGTATTTGTGTTAACATAGCTGAAAAATAAGTGTAGGTAAAATACTAAAATCTTTTTTAAATACATTTTGATTTTATAACCTTGTACTACATTTCTTTTCTAGCTTGTACAGCTGCGGGATACATAAGATACATTATAGGCATTGATATTATAAAATTAACTATAGATGCGTTATCGGCACTCTAAAATGACAACAAATAAGTAAAATTTTAACAATAAAAAAACCGCCTTATAGAATCAAAAAAGACGCATTGAAAATCGTAAAATAACGGAATTTGCAGATTTACTGTCCGAAGTCGGTGCCTAGCCCGAGAAGCCATATTCCAATCGATTACATCATAATAGTTCTGGCACAGCAAACAAAGTAGGCACCAACTTCTAACAGATTAATAAATCTGTAAATTCCGTTATTTGCTTTCCATATAAACATACATCAACTCACGCCTATATCCCCGAAGAGGTAGGCAGAGGTGCTAGCACCCACATTTCGCCAGTTTATGTTTAGGTCCCAATGTAATAGGTTTTTTGCTTTCCAGTGTCACTTTTTTGTTTATACAAGACGGTTTTTAGTGAATTATAACTTATAAGTTTATAACTGATCCATCGTCCATCAAACAACTCAAATTAAATTATATACTTACTTAAAAGCAACAGAAAAAGTATCTTTGCCTACCTTTTCTTTTTTACGTGCGCAAAATCCCCACGGATACCTCCCCACCGCAGCCTGTGGAAGAGGTTCTGTCGGACTCGAACCGACCAAAAACCGCCGCCTATGGGTCGTTTTTGGTTGCCGAAGGTGAGGTTGACAGGCATATCCCTCGCACCCCGGCCGACTCAGGGCCATATCTTACGATCTGACCCTCTTCTCGGGTGTAGGGACTACAGAGTCCCCAAGTCGTCCCCGGAAACGGGGAGGCGTGCCAGGCGCGCCGCCGCCGCGGCTTGCTTCTGCCAAGGTGACAGGCGGCTCCACCAGTCACCCCCAGGCCTGCGCTCATGGGGGGCGGACGTCGTTCATCGACCTTATCTTTGCCTACCTATTGACGATATCCTTAGATTAATTCGATCATGTCTCCCTGAATCCCCTCAACCGCTATGAAATACCTGGACCAGGATCTAACCTTACCCTCAAAACACACAACAAAGTACATAAAATCCGTTTCGCAAATAACGGCTTTTACATACAACGGTGCATTTAATATTTTGCGCCTTAGTAGTGAAATTTTGAAAAATGCTGATATATTTATTCATTTATTACTGTACTGGGTAACACACTCCATACTAGAGCATCCGTACTTGAGACCGATTAAAGCCAGAAGAAGAGGAAGCTGTTATGGAAGCCGTTGTTGCCCATACGTAAATTACCATTAATAAGTTGTATTTTATTAATTATCACTATACCGTAATTGTAATAGAAAGTGCCTAGACATTTTTTTTTAATTAAACGACTTTTTAATCATTACTAACACAAACTAAATAGGCGCGGTAGGCGCGTATCACTGTAATTTTGAGGAATTGCAATTTTTATAGACATGGCATGCAGGAACATGGCGGCATACATCATTGGTTAAAGGTTATCAGAGAGCAAAATTGAGTTTGATAAGCTGTTCGAGTAAATCTTCGGGTAAATGTATTGTATTATAGACGGGTTCGATTCCCGCTCAGTGTAAATATTTGTATGCGTGTATATGTCTATTTGCATTAGTCTGGATATTTCTATGTATAATAGGTTTGTATTTACAAAAAAAGTTTTTTTCTTATCTAGGACATGCCAACTTGACTTCACCTCGCCTGATGGCAAGCTAAAGGCAAAATCTCAGGAAAGAGGGTATCTAAGTATGTCTATCCGCATTCTAGATTCTATAACACAAGAATGTTGTAGAAGGAGTGTTCTAATGAGCTCTTCCAATTAGTCCTACCCTCCCCTTTCCTATACAGGACAACACGTGCAGGTCTTAGATGTCATCCGCACACGGTGCAGAGCATCCGATCAAGAACCAAGCGGTTCGGAGACTCTTTCCTCTGTCGCACCATTAAGGCCCGGAATTCATTCCAGCTCACGTGTTTCCTTCTTCCTACAGTCCCGGGTGCTATAAGCGGGGCGTGAAAAAGCATATGATGAGGCCGTCAAGCTGAGTGTCACCATTGTCACACGGTATGTGTAAGTAATGGTGACCCTCTTTTCTGGGACTTTGCCTTCAGCTTACCATCAGGCAAGGCGAAGTCTAATTGACGTGTTCTATATAAAAAAAATATTATTTAGGTATTTATTGCTTCTGGTCTACGTCTAACTTTAGTATTTATTGCAAATCAGCGCGATTTTTAAGCTGTTGAACAATTTTTTTTTATAGACAAATAACTACAGCTGCGCACACAGTGTTTTATGTTTGTATACTGGTTTACAGACCTACTTTTGTCTCAGTAAGTATGTATTCATTCTTTGTATGGTCTTTGTTTCAGTGCGTAGTTGTGGCATTCTGAAGTTGAATTATATAGGCACCCAATCATCCTGTATAGTATAAGTACGTGTCCCACTCCCAGATCGAGGCTCCAGAAACCACTCGCGACATCGTTCCCAATAATACCTCTTGTGTTGTGACAGATTGCGACAATTCACATTATGACACCTCTGTATATTATATCTACTTTATTTATATTGGCCAAATATTAATTTCTGTCGGCACTCCCGGGTTGCCACTGTTTTTCTGGAGTGACATCGAAATTCGGAGCAAAGCGTGAGGTAGACATGTCGGATTCCAACCGTCAAAGGCTCAGCGCACAGCACCGCTGGAAGCGCGGCGAAGAGCATTTTAATATAAACTTTAAAAGTCCTAAACATACGGTCGAAAGTACAGTGGCGCGCATGCTCTTGTAGCCGCTTCGAGTGCTGTGTGCGAATGTATTCTTAATGTACAGTTTTTGACCGTATATCAAACGAGTTTAAGTTTATATTAAATTGTTGTCTTAAAATGCTCTTCGCCGCGCTTCCAGCGGTGTACGCTGGGTCTAAAACAGCACGGTTTCGTCGCATCGGCGTATGTGCCTGGAGAATTTGATACCACTGCACTCGTGGGCCTGTGTAGGTATTTAAACATTGGCCACGGTAAACGCGATAACATTCAGTTACCAACCAACACCTACGAGAATCAATTGCACCTGTTTAACAGCCGAATTTGTAGAATGGAGGTAGCACACGACCGTAGGTATTTCCGTCCAAATGAGCAGTCCGCCTGGAGAAGTACCTCCCCCCCTACAGAATATCGCGGCCGTAATAACCTCGTGTTATGTTCCCGGAGGTGAGTGGGCAGTCAGAGATCACCGGTGAGTTTTTGTGCTGTCAGTGCGAAAACCCAAACCTTGTCCTGCTTTATCTTCTACACTGACGGCACAGAGTCTCCATATGCCACAGTAACACAGTTGAATAAAAAAATAGGAAAAGTCGAATTCATAAATCCTACAAAGGCATCAAAACGTATGAGAATAGCGGTAAGAAATACGACATTAAGCAATTAATTCCCATGTCGAGTAGTGCCTGCATAATAATAATTACCTATGTTGTGTTGAAAAGTGTGGATTATTTGCTAATCAAGTTTATTAGGTGTCATCAATGTTCATTACCCGAAACAGACAATGTACGAAACGGACATTGTGGATGTTTGGCAAAGAGAATTCGACACAGGCAGGGAATACATCCTCAAACGCTGCGACTAAAAATAGTACACATCATTACCATCATCATCATGTCAGCCACGCATTGTCCACTGCTGAACATAGGCCTCTCCCACGACTTCCAGAATGACCGATCTAAAGCAGCCCGCATCCAGCGCTTCCCGGTACACATAGTCAGGTACTAAAGGAACTTCATCCTTGACCTGATTCATCTGTGGAATGCACTCCCTGCCGTGGTTTTATCAAGCGACTACAATATGGGGTTCTTCATAAAGGGCATTTAAGACTCTACAAGGTCAGCAGATCGAGTGTGACGCCCCTGGTGTTGCACACGTCCATAGGCCACGGTAATCACTATCAATCTATGTGTGCTCGTGTGTCACCTAAAAAAAGCCGGTTAAGAGCAAGTCGGACTCGCGCACCGAGGGTTTTGTACAAAATTGAATTAAGGAATACGTTTGCTACATAAACTGTAATATATTTTGCTTGCGTTGACTAAGTAGTTTGATTTTTTCCTATTTGAAAATGTTACAGACCAGATTATGTGGTATGCATTTCAATTGGATACCTCCACGCATTCCTGAGAAGAAGGTCTTGACAGACAGACAGTCGGACAGACAATGAAGTGATCCCATAAGGATTCCGTTTTTTATTAAGGAACGGAATCCTAAAAATGAATCCACTCATTAACTGTCACTCACAGAATCAGTGTTCTTTTTTTAAAACGCAATTTCGAACAGACTTGCCAGTAATTAAAATACGCGATATAACCACACAGACGAACGGATGAGTCAACACTTAAACAATACCTACGTCTCGTACAGTCGGCGTCAACGGTAGAATACATTTCGCCAGCTATGGTTTTCGATCCCATGTATTAGGAGGCGAGTCTATTGCCGTCAAGCGTTTGTCATGGATTGTATTTTTGCGGTCGGATGGAGAACGGTGCGGTCACCTTCTGCAGAGGACTACACGTGCAGGGCTTAGATGTCACCCGTATACGGTGCAGAATATCCGATCTAGAACCGGTTCGGAGACTCTTTCCTTTGTCGCACCATTAAGGTCTGAAATTCATTACCAGCTGACATGTTTCCTTCTTCCTTCCCGGGTCCTTTAAGCGGTACGTGAAAAAGAATATAATGAGGCCGTCAAGCTGAGTGTCACCATTGTAACATGGTATACGTATGTAATGGTGATCCTCTTTTCTGAGACTTTGCCTTCAGCATACCATTAGGCGAGGTGAAGTCTAATTGACGTGTCCTATATTAAAAGAAACACCCACGGGTAGAGATGGGGTGACTCTATTCTACTCTATCGGGAACATACATATATAATATTACCCATGCTCTTGCCTTTTTCCCTCCGGGGTAGGCAGAGACAGCAGCTCTTCATCCGCCTCTGTTCTTACATACTTCACGAGCTTCCTCTACTCCTTGTAATAACTCATCTACTTTACAGGAACAAACCTTATAATATTAGCTATCCACAGTTAAATTGTCTTCAAAATCGGGCCAGACCGCAAGCAGAGGGAAACATACACCACTCACACACAAACACATTTTTTTAAATTGCATTGATATATGCATTAATCTAAAAGCTGATATTTGTAATTCACAAACAGACACTCAGAGTTCATTTATTTGTGTAGATAAAAAAAATATAAAGTTACGAATATAGTTCAAGAAATTTAATTGCGTATTTCAATCTCACATTAGACGCTGACTGTACATTTAATGCAGATAATAAATGATAACAGATGGGGTCATGTTTCCCGACAGAGTGATCGAATGACCTAGGACTGAATATCATTCTTTATTAGTTAATTGACTTTTGACTTGCGACCCACAACCATAGGTCACATTTCAAAGCACAACTTTAAGCCATAAATATCCGCAATTTATTCATTCTCAATTTATTTTTAGGGTGAAGTGAATTTGGTTGCATACCTAAACTTAGGCTTCATAAAGTTGGTAATTTGTCAGTTGCCTACAAACAACTGTATAAAAATATTTTATAAGATTCCTCTGGATTGGGTTGACTAAATAAATTTAAAATTGAAGTGAAAAATGTTTCAAATCAAATCAAATTTTATTTGCATAAAATCATGGAATACATTGATTATAAATTTTACAAAATTGAGCATACATGTTTTGCCAGTGGTGTACTAGCACGCAAATATTATTTCCTATCTACAGCATCAAGGCCTTTGTTCAAGAAATTCATCAATGCTATAGAAACTATGCTTTTTTAAACATTTATACAATTCTTATTTTAAATTCCTACTGCTTAGTCCTTTGAGATATGTTGATATTTCATTAAAAATTCGTACACGCATAGTAAGTCAGCTCTTATTATATTTTTAAATTTTAAGCCATAAATATCCGCAATTTATTCATTGTTATTTTTTTATAGGGTTAAGTCAATTTGCTTGCACAACTTAGGTTTCATAAAGTTGGTGATTCGTTTGTAGGAAACTGTATAAAAATATTTAATATAATTCCTCCTGATTGGGTTGACATGCCACTAAATAAATTTAAAAATGAAGTGAAAAAATGTTTGATGAAAAAAGGTTACTATTAAAGTAGATGTGTATCTTGATGATGTAAATGCATGGTCAACATATTGTCTCTTGCTTGCTCACACACCATAAATTGTTAACAAAGGCAAATTTAAAAATCTAGTTCTAATTAGTTTCTTGCTGGTATCTTCTCAGTAGAATTACTGAACCAGTGAAAGAATCATTTTCCAATGGTTTCTTTAAACATTAAGTAATATTTTTACGTTTTATAATTTTGATGTTCATATGTGCTCTTTGTGTGCCTAAACTACTGAATAAATTTAATTGATTCTTAGATTCTTCTTCATTCTTTGATGTTTCTTAAGTTCACCCTGACTGATAGTAGGCTGGCCTGACTGAAGTGCAGTCCAATAAATAATGGCCATTATGCCACTCTTTATCTATACTATATATAATATTATAAAGAGGAAAGATTTGTATTTTTGTATGTAACAAATAAACTCAAAAAGTACTGGACCGATTTTAATAATTCTTTTAATTAGAAAGTTACATTCTTCGTGAGTAACATAGGCTACTTTTTATCCCAATATTCCCATGGGTTCAGGATTTACGCGGGTGAAATCGTAGCGCGGTGCTAATAATTTTATAAGGTGATATAATTTTTATACCTTTGGTCTAACAATTAATAAGTATAATCATATTTGACTTACCTGAGGTACTTGTGTAGACTTCCCACATCCAGTTTCACCAATAAGCACCAAAGTCTGGTATTTCTCCAACAAATACAGCATATGATTACGATACTGGAATACCGGTAACTTCTGTCTTTGAGTTTGCATCGGTAAATGGTGGTAACGATTATACACAAATGATGTTTTGGAATCGTTGTCGGTAGATAATGCTGTCTCTATGTTTGGATTAATGAGGGTTTCTATCATACCATCTTTGTTTCTAGTCGGGTAAAGGGTTTCTTCTCCTGTAAAATAAATTGTTACTTTAATTGGTATAAATTAGAACAGACCGATTGTAACGATGGAATTTCTAGAATTCACACCACCAAACCACATCACATTGATCATATTTTAAACTAAATTTTTTTATATAAAAATGTTAAATGTATCTTTTTTTATAATACTTGGGTGGCAGACAAGCTCATGGCCTAACTTATAGAAAGTGGTTAACGTGGCCTATTAACATGTATAACACGAGAGGCGTCATACTCGAGCGGCCGATTCTGTTTATCATTCCCAGACAGCAAGAACTCTCCAATGAGCTCTGGCTACCCTACTCACCGCCGGGAAAACAGCACAAGGTATAATGGCCGAGGTATTCTGTCTGCTGGAAGTACCATCTATGTGGCAGAAGCTTAATATTCAGAAATTCATTGGAAACCGACAGGATTGTACGAAAGGTTCAATGACAGTAAAGATTGATCGTCAATTAGGTAAGGATAGAAGCAGAAGGGCTGTTGTATTTGCCTACCCCGGCCTTTTATATATTTTAGATTTTTGGCGCCAATATGAATACCCTTCTTCGAGTGGGCGCCCTCGCTTCGCGGTATTATTTTTAGGTATAAAAAAGGTGGATTTTTAGTTATACCTAACGTCTTTGACACCGCGCACAAGTATAGGAAAGTCGGAGCAGCGAATTGTGATATTTTGTGTTGGTTCCTAAGGCTAACTTTACTTAGGCAGCAATCATATAATTGATCGTCATCATCAACAATAATTCTAACTAAGATATTAATATAATACATGATAGTGGCTAAATGGCTAAATGGCCTGCAAGAAACCAAAAAAAAAGTAACAAAAACATTTTTTTTAACTATTTCGGACGCAAGACGATGTAAACATAACCTCGAATGTATAATATAATAAATAAAAGTAAAGTACCTGGTTTAATGAACCTCGGCTTTTGCCCCAACATTTTAACACTTTATTTAATATATACAGGCACTGAACTTAAGTTTATTTTTAGTTTATTTACACATTTCTTTGTATTGTTTACAAAATACACTGCAAGGCACTGACACTGACAAAGTGACATAAGGCATGGCACTTGCACTTTTTTATTTTAGTTAATGGCCGTGAGTAAAGATCCTTATAGCCTAAAATCTATCACACCTACCGAGACCTCCTATTTTTCAGTGTATAAGTGTACCAGAACCTCATGGCATTGGAAAACAAAAATTTGTAAGGTGCAATACTGGGGAAATTGGAATAAACTAGATAAATAGATAGATAATTATTTGTTGTATACCAATAGATTACAGTAGTAAAATGGGTGGCCTTTATCACTGGAAGCGATTTCTTCCAGGCAACCTTGGGATGGACAGTGATGTAATAAAGCAAGAGATTTGGTGTAGTTAGCTTATAAACTAGAAACAAGGTGTATTAAAACAAAAAGAATGATATGTAGAGAAGTTCAAATAAAATAAAATAAAATATACAACTTTAGCACATAAATAGGTATACAAGTAGATAGCACATTATTGTAATGTTTTAAAGACGTTTAGGGATTTTGCTCGTCTAATATGCAATGGCAATGCGTTCAATAAGCGCACAGCCTTGATAGAGAATGACTTATCAATAAAATCAGTGGAATGGATTGACATTTTTAGCCTTAAATTCTCGGATGACCTCAGGAATCTCGTATGTGTGTCATGGAGGAACTAGAATCGTTCTTTGAGATAAGAAGGAGTGGTGGGATTAAACAATACATTATATAATAATGTTAGAAAATGGGCATTCCTGCGAAGCCGAATTGGGAGCCACTCGAGGTGTTTACGGAAATCTGACACGTGATCATACTTGCGTAAACCAAATATGAATCGTATGCAAAAGTTTTGAAGTCACTCAAGTTTATTTAGTTGCTCCTCTGTGAGTTCGGGATAGCTGACATCGGCGTAATCGAGAACAGGATGAAGAAGTGATTGTGCGAGCGCAGTTTTAGTGGCAATTGAAAGGAAGTTTCGCAGCCTGCATAAAGCACCCGCTGACACGAACTGTTTACGACTGGTTTCCTGTAGCTGGATATTCCAATAAAATGAGTCATCCATATAGTTTGTAGGAGGTAGGACACGGCGGTATATCCGCCCGATTGAGCAGTCCGACTGGGGAAGTACCTCCGCCCTACAGAATACCGCGGTTATAATAACTTCGTGTTGTGTTCCCAGCGGTGAGTAGGGTAGCCAGAGCTCACTGGAGAATTTGTGCCGTCAGTGGGAAGACTAAAGGCTTGTCCTGATTTGTCTTCTACTGACGGCACAGAAACTCTGTACTTACAGGGTTGGCAGCGCGACTGTGACTCCTCTGGTGTTACAGACGTCCATAGGCCACGGTAACTACTTTCCATCAGGTGGGCCGTGTGCTTGTCTGCCAACTAAGTGGTATAAAAAAAAAAAAAAAAAAAAAAAATAGAACCCAAGTTCTTGACATTGTCACAAACAGGCATGACTGTTCCCCATAGTAATCTGAGGAAGCTCCTATTTTCAAAGTCAACCTTGGACTACCATCCAAAATACAAATAATAACAATTATTTGTGTTTTGGATGAATTTAGTGTGAGTCCATGATTTTTGCACCATTCGCAAATCCTATCCTAGTCCTTATTGAGTACAGTAAATGCATCTGTTGTTTGGAGGAGCTTGGGTGTAAATTTACAGATCATCAGTATAATGGTGGTAGGATGAAAGTAATTATTCAGAGATTGTGTTTACATAAATGGTGAAAAGTAACGGAGATAGTACGCTACCCCGCGGTACACCAGCAGTCGTATTGCACCAGGATGAACTTCTTCGACGCGTACACGTTGCTGGCGACTAAACAGGTATCCTACCCAACCATTCAATCGCTGTTGGAGATATGTTAATATGAATGAGACACTTTAAGACTTTAGAAAGAAAAGGAAGGATAGATACGAGTATAGGACGATAGTCAGAGAAGGAGCATGGTTTAGATTTCTTAGGTAAAGGAATTATCTGGGCACTTTTCTATGAGGATGGGAAAATAGCAGATGAAATGGAGTAGTTAAAGACGTGACGTAGGATAGGAAGAAATTGCTCCAGAATTGGCACAGTCATATTTCGGCTAACGGCATCGCTACCAACAGCATTGGATGAAATTGACAGAATGCTCTTCTTAACATCACAAGCAATCAGCATCACAAGCAATTGGTTGAAGGTGAAAAACTATCGTTATACTTTTTATTTTTTTTATATATATATGTATAGCAGTATGATAGCACTGCAGTAGACATAGGTACTTCTTAGATGTTATATTATAACCGCGAATATGAAAACAATTCACGAAAAAAAATCGTGTTGGCTTTGCTTGACTAAAATTTCAATTACATATGTGGGCACAGCACTTACACTACAGTATACTGCTATAATTTGAATGCTATTGTAATACATACATACATATAATCACGCCTTTATCCCTGGAGGGTTAGGCAGAGGTGAGATAACACCCACATTTCACCAATAATTGTATTCTGTCCCACTTAATAGGGGGTGAGCCTATTGCCGTATTCCGGGCACTATTGTTGACTCGAGAAATGCATCTGAGGCTGAGTCTGGGCTGTATATATCTGTCTGATGTTAAACAGCCCTATCCCTTAGTCGCCTTGTACGACACCGCATGGGAAGAGATGGGGTGGCCCTAATTCTACTCTGCCGGAAACCACGCGGCAATCTGCTCTGCCGGAAACCACGCGGCAATTATTGTAGTTATTGTTAGTTATGAATTGCAGCCCCAGTTTTAGATTGAAACATTGTAGCAATTCTTTAGCTTCACATAAAAACATAAACAAGTCACGTCTGACTCTACTGTACCCATGTTAAATGCCTACCTACATTGTACGAGTGCCTATCTTAATTACATCCAGGTTTCCTTCCATGGATTTTAAGATGAGACTGTAGTCATCATGTAAAAGGAGGAGATGGACTAGGCTATATAGAGATGACTATTTTTTCTCGAAAAATATACACTATATCTATATTTCTAATATTAAGTGAAATATTCTTACGAGAAAAGAAGAAGAAGAAGAAGAAGTTTGAAAATTCAATTTCACGCGCCGCGCCGCCCGAAAATATTTCATACAAAATCGTACCTGCGAGTGACGTCACTCACCAGTCGCGCGTAGTGAAAATGTATGGAGTGAGAGAGAATATCGCATATAAACACATGTCATTAGTTCCATGTAGACTGGTTTTTATATATACCTAATAAAAAAAATAAAAAAAAACAATCAACTCTGTTTTGTCGATGTACTTATAGAAATTAATGTTGCAACCTGTTGATTTTTCAAATTTTCGTCGTTTTTTTTTCCATCTTTCGGTGTTCAGACTCTTACTCGGTCTACGTTGTATATACATAATAAAATTAAGTTCAAATTTAATGAGGAATCTTAAAAGTTAAAAAATTTGACCTTGTCAAATAGCCTATTAGCAGATCCCGAGCTAAGTATAGTTAGGTTTAGGATCCTTTATATTATTTGAGGCTTTGGGTACTAAGCGCCAGGATTTAAGGATGAGGATTGATTTAGTTACGTTATTCCTCTACGGTTCGAATTTAGTACAATGAAAACACAAACCAATTTTTTATGTTTATTAAAATAATGTAAATTAAAAATAAAACCTCCCTTAATCTTCTTCCAAATCAATTTCGTATTAACGCAGTTTCTCTGTTCTTGTGTCTTTCTTAACGCTAATTTTTTCTATTAATTCACCTGAATGTGCGAAAAAAGGCTTCGTCAGCCATCTGTTTGTTTTCATAACTGGTGTCTTATAACTTAATCCTTGTGATTGATGAAGTGTAAACACACTTGGTGAAGAAGTATCCCTAAATTTAGCTGCTGTAGAACGACCAATATTTCTAATATTTCTTAGACTGCTCATAGTGCCAATATTAGCCTGGCTTGGCACGCTTCTCTGCACATTTTTGTAATATTGTGCTGCGTAGAATCCTCGTGGTTGATTAATAGTGCTCACCCCTTGTGAAAAACTGTCCTTGAATTTATTTGCTAATGATTGATCAATATTTCTTGTATTTCTTAGACTGCTCATAGTGTCCATGCTTACCTGGCTTGGCACGCTTCGCTGCACATTAGTGTAGTATTGTGCTGTGTAGAACCCTTGTGGTTGGCTAATTGTACTCTCTCCTTGTGAAGAACTGTCCTTGGATTTATTAGCTATTGAAAGACCAAAATTTCCTGTATTTCTTAGACTACTTATAGTGGCCATATTTACCTGGCTTGGCACGCTTTCCTGCATATTAGTGAAGTATTGTAGTGCGTTATCTCCTTGTGATTGATTTAACGTATTTACTCCTTGTGAAGAACTATCCTTAAATTTATTTAGTAGGGATTGATCAATATTTCCTATATTTCCTAAACTGCTCATAGTGCCCATGTTTACTTGGTTCGGCACGCTTCTCTGCACATTTGTGTAGTATTGTGCTGCGTTAATTTCATTTTGCTTTGATATCTCTTCTGGAGTAATATCTGTATTTAAATTATGAATTAGTTGTATCTGTTCGTTCAAATTTGAACTTTTATCATCTAATACTTTCGTTTGAATAAGATTACCGCCATTGAACGTTAATCGTAAAATGTCTTCTTTAGGGACTCCTTTTAAGTCTGGTGAAATCGCTGAAACATTTCCAACAATAATCAGTTCATGTAAAAGCTTCGCTGGATCATTCGTAAGCTGTGGCTTTACTGCTAATAACTCTTGTACTTTTGTTAAAAAATCAACCATTTTCATTTTGTATTTTACATAATAGACAGGATGATATAGAAGAGGCTTATGGTGTTTGAGCCTATAAGTCAATTCAATGAATCCATGATTTTGTGCCAGTGGTTTAAGTGGTGAATTATTATTTTGTTCCCATTCCAATATCTTCTGAAGTAAATTGGTTTGTAGTCTCTCCTGGTCTTCAGGTTGGTTGTTTTCTTGCCATACAAAGTGCGTTTGCAGTGTATTTGCAATATCGGGCACTTGCTCATTTGCTAACTGACCTGTACCAGAATTCATTAAATAATATAAAAGACCTTTTAAGTTTTCTGGAACTTCCTTCATGTTTATATTTGGGGTAATAATGTAGTCGGGATACAAAATATTATGAATATCAATGACTATATTTGGATGATTGTTTTTGTATGGTTCTAACAGTAAAAACATTTCATTGATGTTACGTGGATCTATGTGTCCGGTTGTTTCTTGCATCACAAGGAAAATAAGCTTCTCTAGTAGTTTATAATTAAGAAGTCGTCTTTTATGCAAATAAAGGATAATATCTACATGTTTTGATTGCGTAATATGGTTACTTTCTGTAAGTTTTACTAATTCGTTTATTAATGTTGGGGCATGGGCCATATTCTTTAATATGAATAGTACAAAATCAAGACGTTTATTTTGTTCTTTTTCTGTAGAACCTTCACGTAAGAATGACAACATATGGTCTATATTTTGTTGTGATAAGTATTTAATTTTTTTCTGTAATAATATTTCATGCATAATTTCGATTGCTCTGGCGTCAACGTTATCCGTTTCGTTTGGTATAAGTGAGAATATAATATCGATAGAATTCTTAGTTAAGTATTTAACTGAATCCAAGTGTACAAGCATGGATGCAATATCAATGTTTTCTTGTGCAATAAGTCCCTCTTCGTTAGGTTTCATAAGTACTAGTAGCTTTTCAACTTGCGATGGTGTCAAGATATGACTTTTATTCTGATTTAATAATTCTGTTAGTATTGCAACAGCTCTGGCATCTACAAGTTCTTCTTCGATTAATGTAAGGATTTTCATTGATTTTGGTGTTTTATTTGTGTTAGGTACATTTTCTTGCATTTGAATGGTCTTTTCAGCCATTTCAGGCTTGAGTTCTTCAATATAAATTGAATCTGGTTCAATAATAATGAAGGGCTCACTATTTTTAGTATTGACAAGGTTGGATACATATAAGGGATTAGACTGTTGAATGTAAACTGATTCTGATTTTTCAGCATGAACATCAGGCTGTGAATTTTGAACATAGATAGATTTAGGTTCAACCACATATATTGGTTCAGTCTGTTCAATTGAGATAGATTCGGGTTGGTCGGTATAGTTATGTTTATGTTGTTCAAAAGGTTCAGGGTTTTCAAAGTATATGGGTTTCGGTTTTGTAGTATACTCGTATATGGGTCTCGGGTATTCGATATATGTAGATTTCTGTTCTTGATTTGACTGTTCAATATAGTTGGGTTGAGACTGTTCAGTATAGTTGGGTTCAGGCTGTGCAATATAGTTGGATGCGGATTCCCCATAGATAAATTCGGGTTGTTCGGTATTATTATGTTTAAGTTGTTCAAAATAGTTGATCTCTTCCATATAGTTAGGTTCAGGTTTCTCAACATATATGGGTTTGGTTTTATCGGTATGTATAAGTTTCGGGTGTTCGATATATGTGGATTCATGCCCTTCAACAATAATAGGTTTAGGTTTTGAGATATATTTGGGTTTGGATTTGGGTTGTTCGATATAGTTGGATTTCGACTGTTCAACATAGTTGAATTGAGGCTGTTCAGCGTAATTGGGTTCGGACTGTTCAGTATAGTCGGGCTCGGGCTGTTGAGTATAATTGGGTTCAAGCTGTTCAATATAGTTGGGTTCGAGCTCTTCAATATAGTTGGGTTCGAGCTGTTCAATATAGTTGGGTTCGGGCTCTTCAATATAGTTGGGTTCGGGCCGTTCAATATAGTTGGGTTCGAGCTGTTCCATATAATTGGGTTCGGACTGTTCAATATAGTTGGCTTCGGGCTGTTCAGTAAAGTTGGGTGCGGTTTGCTGATTATTGTTGGATTCAGGCTGTTCAATATAGTTGGGTGTGGGCTGTTCACTATAGTTGGGTTCGGGCTGCTCAATATAGTTGGCTTCAGGTTGTTCAGTATATTTTGGTTCGGGTTGTTCAATATAACTGGGTTTAAGCTGATCAACAAAAATGGGTTTGGGTTTAAAATGTGTGGGCTCTTGCTCTTCAATATTAATAGGTTTAAGTTTAACATATGTAGGTTTACGTTTTTCAGTATAAACGATTTTGGACGGTTGAATAAAACTAGACTCAGGTTCTTCAATAAAGTTTGATTCTGGATTGTCCACATGTACGGGCCTATGTTTTTCAGGATTAATGACTTTGGTCGGTTCAATATAAGACATAGGTTCTTCAATAAAGTTTGATTCTGGATTGTCAACATGTACGGGCCTATGTTTTTCAGGATTAATGACTTTGGTCGGTTCAATATAAGACATAGGTTCTTCAATAAAGTTTGATTCTGGATTGTCAACATGTACGGGCCTATGTTTTTCAGGATTAATGACTTTGGTCGGTTCAATATAAGACATAGGTTCTTCAATAAAGTTTGATTCTGGATTGTCAACATGTACGGGCCTATGTTTTTCAGGATCAATGGCTTTGGTCAGTTCAATATAATATATAGGATCTTCAATAAAGTTTGATTCTGGATTGTCAACATGTATGGGCCTATGATTTTCAGTATTATTGAATTTGGTTGGTTTATGTTTCATGGTATCAATAAATTTGGAAGGTTGAATATAAAAAGACTCCGGTTCATAAATATAGATGGAATCAGGCTTTTCAACATATACGGGTTTTAGTTTTCCACTATGAATGTGTTTGGAGGGTTTAATATATAAAAAAGACTTCTGTTCTTTA
This sequence comes from Eilema griseolum, assembly GCA_963662185.1. Lineage (NCBI taxonomy): Eukaryota > Metazoa > Arthropoda > Insecta > Lepidoptera > Erebidae > Eilema > Eilema griseolum. Next base: position 5,058,004 of record OY759255.1, read on the forward strand.
GTATGAGTGTAGATAGATTCAGGATTTTCAATATTTATGGGTTCAGTTTCTTCTATGTATGTAGGATTAGGTTTTTCATTATCTATAGTTTTAAAAGTTTCAGGAAACTTGTGATAAACTTGATGTGATTTATATTCTGAATTTTGAGGATGCATGTGCTCTTCCAGTTTAATTATTTTCGAGAAAGGGTGCTTTGGTGGACTCAAAATATGTAATTCCGGTTCTGTATTTGCCGAAGGTGATGATCCATTTTCTATTATAATGGGCTCATGATGGCCACTGATAATAAACTCGGATGGATACGGTTTTTGTGTCACATGTGGCCTTTCCAACTCAATAGAAGACTCAGGAGTATGAAGCATGTAGACTTTGTGAGTGTGAATGTGCGAATCAGGAGAATGCACTTCTTTTGAAAGATATTTTAGTGGTTGAAGGTGCGAGTTTGGTCTATGAAACTCATTGGGTTTTGGTTCTGCTAAAAGGTATTTAATTTTATTACAGTGTGATTGTTCAGTGGTGCTTGCGGAGTCCTCTTGATGGACTATTTCCGAGTGACAATCAAATAAAACATGCAAACAATGCGGGTGTTTCCGGAATTCTGATAAAATATCGAGCCTTTGTTGGAGAAGTCTTACAATCGACGCTGAACATTCTGGTTTTCTTTTGGATTGTGAGTGATTATGTTTATTTAAATGTGATATCTGTATCAATAACGATTCTATATCAGATTTTACTTTATCTTGGAACCAGAACAGTGGAGGTTTTTTATTAATTTCTGCTTCTATTTCACTGATAAAAAGATTCAAAGTATGAGGATGCTGTTTCACAAATTTAAGAATTTCTTTTATAATATAGGTTACTGTTGTTATTTGTAAACAATCTTCCCTTTCCGGAGCAGTAGTTGTGTGTGTATTGAAATTTGAAAGTTTCTGTTGCATCTAGAAAATATAAATAGAAATTAAACAGTTAGCGAATCAGAATAATATTGAATACAGTGAGGCAAAGAGTTTGAAAAATAATCTTCTATTAAAAGTAAGATAACATTAACTCAATACTATCGCGAGTTCCAAATAAAAAAACACTAGCAATATTAATAAAAATTAAATTAAAAATTTAATAACCCCGTCACAAAAAACAACCCCTAAAAAGTCGAAAATAAGTTGTATTAGTTAGTCCTATAACTTTGATATACCTAGTAAAGTAAGTAACATATTTTGATTCAAGCCTTGTCATGTCGGAGGACCCTAACTACGTCCAATTATCGAAACGATCCAAGGTGCCCCCCCCCCCCTTCCCCCCCATAATTCTAATAGTCAAGCCCTTTCATTTGATACCCATATTGAGGGAGTTGAGAAAATATATTTACTACGTCATTTTGTAGCGGCGGCGCCATCTTGGGCTGATTTTTTTCATACATAGCTAGGAACACTCCCGACTAATATGCCTTTCAAACAAAAAAACTAAATGCAAATCGGTTCATTCGTTCAGGAGCTACGATGCCACAGACACACACACACACACAGACATGCCAACCTTATAACACCCCGTCGTTTTTGCATCGGGGGTTATAAAAGTAGCTTCCTATACCTGATTAAAATTATCACATTTTAGCAAAAGCATTTTCTTCGTTATGTTATGAGTGACTATTATTAGGGGCTATTTAGATCAGGCGGATAACAGAAAAATGCTCAAGGATTCAACCTCTTACGTATTTTGGTATCTTTTTAATATTGCAACGAAACACGTCACTTTTTGTGTGTCGCTATTTTCCATGATTAATGGCATCACAATATGCTTATTGGTCAATGTAAATACGGCGTAGAATTTACTTACCTTACCATACAATACATTATCGACTATATTCATATACAGGTTCTGATTACCCAGTCCGGGTTCAATGATAGACTGCGAGGATCCTTGAGTATCCTGGGGATCAGAAATAAGTTTTTTAAGTTTTTATTAGCAGGCATTTATTTACTAGCATGGTACAATCTACTGGCTCCGCAATAAATAATTACAACGAATTCTAAAGGAGAAATCAAATTTCTACAAAAAGTTTTTTTTTTACGTCTGAAAATATCCCAACGGACACCTCCCAGCCGGAGCTGGTGGCAGAGGTTATGTCGAACTCACTAAAACGCACGGCGCCTGTGTTGGTGAGGTGACCCCAACTGACCCAGGGGCATGTCTCTCGATCGGACCTTCCTCGGGTGCGAGGACCACAGGGTCCCCAACTCGTCCCCGGAAATGGGGAGACGCGCAAGGCGCACAAAATTGAACTTTTTGTTTCGGGTTACCTTAAAAATAGTCAGGAACCCCAGATGGTAAGTACACGCGGACGAAGTCGCAGCCACACATCTACTTATTATAAACACAGTCAAACATTGAAATAAATAGATTTTCTGCTTTGAAGAGTATTGCCAATCTAAGCATACATTATACGGTACGCTCGAAGTAAAACGCCATAAATCAATTAGGTATAATATGATTGATTCATACGCTAATATGTTTGCTTGTTTTGTCATTACCTGAAGGTTGGTATGTTGGCAAAAATGAACGATACGAATGTGTATCAATTTATTTTTTCTCAAGCATATCTTAACAACCGCGGTAGCCTAGTGGTATGGGTAATGGACTGCTGAGTCGCAGTCGCAGGTTTATAAGTGCCCGGTTAATGGCAATAGGCTCGCACCTATTACATTGGGACCTAAACATAAACTGGCGAAATTTGGGTGCTAGCACCTCTGCCTATCCCTTTGGGGAATATAGGCGTGAGTTTATGTTATATTGTATCTTAACATATTTTGATTTATATGTTATCACATCGGTTGGAAATTTGCAAAAATCGTTTTTCCATAATACTTATAATGAATCAGCTTAGATTAAAAGCTCAGCTGTGCAATTTTGGAAGCACACAGCGTCGAGCATAGAAGAAGAAGAAAAGAAGAAAACATTTTTTATTTTACTTAGTATTAAAACAGATATACACAGTACAGCAATATGTGACAAAAGCCAAGTAGAAATAAAGGCCGCCAGCTTAATGCTGTCCGTGTTGTGTGCATGCGGACAGCGCTGATTTTCAGAGACGGCCAGACAGTGGTTTTGACATCACTTAAATCCAAAAGCTTATAAAAAACTACAAACCATCATGATGCACAATGACAATAAAAAACATTACAAAAATTAAAACTAAGTTGAAAAAAAAAATTCTCTAAGCGACGCAGCGAAGTCGCTGCAAGGAAGTCCTTGATAGTGATTGTCATCTCGATCTTCAGTGACGTCACTATCTGACAAATGACAGTTTCTATCAAGGATGTCGCAGCGTCCCTTAGAGAATTGCCCAGAAGGGGTAATTTAAAAAATGTGAAAGCAGTTCCAAATATTGTAAATACTTATGGACTAAGGTCCTAAGGACGTTTTACTGTAACTATAAAGGTTAAGGTACCTGTTTTTACTGTCCTATCCTTAAAAATACATTCTGTATATCTATCACACCCAACTAGCTTAATCAACCGTTCAATTAAATGCCTTTCACTAAACGGTGCCGTACAAACAACGGCTTGAATGGTATTCAGACATTTAATCAATTTATTTACAATGTTGGCAGCGCGACTGTGACTCCTCAGGTGTTACAAATGTTCATCGGCCACGGTAACCACTGGGCCGTGTGCTTGTCTGCCATCTAAGTGGTATAAAAAAAAACAGCTAGTCAAATGTCTTGTTTCTATCTGGTTATAAAAATGACCACGAAGAGACCACGCAAGCGGTGCAGAACGGAGCGGAGCTAGCCTTCTAACCTAACCTATCCAAGTCGGATCAGACCCTCTAAATAAGTGACAATTCGTTGGCAGGCGTTCGATTTTAAAATACGTCTAACTGCATTAGTTATTAAGCACAAACACTTCAATGTGTTAAAATTCAAATTTGGAGATTCGATCCGGCCATCTTGATTGTGTGTCTCATTTCGTTATTCAGTATGACCGCGAACCCCGAGCGCGATATTACTCCCATGATACGCGCGGCGTGGCGGGAGATGCGGTAAAGAAAGAGAAAGAAAGATCGCCATAGCGCTGGCATTGGTATCTCGCTCGCTCTCGTCTCATGTTCTTTTCTTTCCCGCCTCCTGCCACGCCACGCTATTGATAGGAGCGATAGGTGTAGCGCTCGTAGTCCACACTATAACTGTGTTACAAGTAGTAGGATAGAGTTATCTTTGGTAGTTTTATGGTAGCTACTTACGTAAGTTATGTCGTCTGGTGGGCGCAAGATGGGCTCATAATTAAGTAGATGGTGTGGCAAAGGCGTCCGGAGAGACTCATCTTTAGCTGTGGACTGCAACAAGTGAATTATATAACTGATTAAAGGAAACAACAAAACATCGCATAGCGGTTTATAGCTTAATGGTTCAGAAGACGAACTTATGTTTCATACATATAATCACGCCTTAATCCCCGAAGGGTAAGGCAGAGGTGAATTAACACCCACATTTCACCAATCATTGTTTTCGACCCCACGTAATAGGGGGTGAGTCTATTGCCATCTTCCGGGCACTATTGTTGATTCGAGTCTCGTATCTGCGCCTCAGTCTGAGTTGTATATATCTGTCTGATGTTAAACAGCCCTATCCTTTACGACACTCATTCCAAAGGTCCCCGATTCAATAATTATTCTAATACAAGCACAGTCTCGCAAATGCTCGAATAATCCCGCGCTTACTCGAACGTACTCGCAAAGTCTCGGGTATATTCGAATATGTTCAATTACGTGCTGCTATCTATTGAACAAAATTTTATTGTTGCATGCTATTTCGAGCTCTGTCTAAACAGAATAAGTTTGAGGCGTAAATAAATAATTTACCGCTTAAAACTGCTTGAACACTTTTCCGCCTGGTCTGGACTGACCGTAATATTGCACGATTTATAATCTGTTTTTGATTTGAGATATTGAAGTTGAGTTCTGTCAACGTCTACTTAGTGCGTCATCAGACGGAATGCATATATTCGTATCACAGTAAATGAAATCAATTTCAACAAAACACCCGTCGATTGTTAGGTCAAGGCATACAAAATCTAACAACACCAAATAAATTGATTTTATGATAGACATATCAAAGAGACTTCCAATAAATTATTGATTTTGTACGACAGGCTTGGTAATTGATTTATTTACATAATACAGTACACACACAACATGCTTCGATTTGAGCTGCTAATCTAGATTATCTAATAGGTAACTCTGTCTAATTGTCTATAATGCTTTCACGCTTACGCCACTGAACCGAGCTGGTCAAAATCGAGCTTGAGAAATGACATAGGCTAACTTTTATCGCAAAGAAGGGCTTATAAGGATTTTTTTAAAGAATATTGGATTAGAAATTACTAATATTCCCTCTAACCTCTCTAGCTAAGCTAAACTGCTTGTTAGGAGTGGGTTCACGTCGGTAGTGTAATGGTCAGGATTCGAACCCAGGACCTCTCGATTGTAAGGTTGACTCCTTAACCACCAAGCTTCCGACGCGACGCGACGCTTGGGTTGAACCTATTTCAATCCAAGCGTCGCGTCGCGTCGGTAGCTTAAAATTTAAAAAAAAAATTGCGTTTACGAAGATAACTTTATGAAATTTTGTACACAGATAGAGTAGACCTTGAAAAAGGATATAGGCTATATGTGGTATAACCGACATCCATGCGGGCGGAACCGCGGGCAACAGTTAACATATATCTTTATAAATAAACCCACGCTAATATCCCCGAAGTCGTAGGCATAGATGCTAGCACCCACATTTCGCCAGTTTATGTTTAGGTCCCAATGGCGAGCCTATTGCCATTAACCGGGCACTTATAAACCTGCGATAAATACACACATAACTTCGAAAAGCATCGAAAAGTCATTGATGTGTGCCATGGTAAAACCTGGGATCGAACCCGAGACCTCGTCTCAGCAGTCCATTACCCATACCACTAGGCTACCGCGGTAAAAGTCAGCTGTGTCTGTGTACGCCTCTGCAAACATGTCGGATGCGCTAACATATATCTAATAAACTATATCCTTTTTTTTAATCGTACGATAAATCCCCGTGAACAAACCTTGCCAGAGCAGATGGGAGAGGTTATGTCGGACTTGAACCAACTAAAACGCACGCCGTCTCAGGGTCCTAAGTTGCGTGAGGATATCCTTCGCAGCCCGGCCGAATAAAACCATGTTCTCAAGCCGATTGCAAAAGTACAATATATGTACTAAGGTAGAATTGCGAGTAGTATAAATAAAAAAATGGTATCCCATTAATAGTATAACTCAACGGGTGTAGGTATGTTTTTCGGATATATTTTTTCAAATTCAAATTCAAATTATTTGTTGCAGACGTTTGTTACAAAGATAACTTAAAAAATTTATATCAATTAACTTTTACATGAGGTGTCGTACAAGGCGACTAAGGGATACTAGGGCTCTTTAATATCGGACAGATAGATGCCTCAGATGCATGGCTCGAGTCAACAAAAGTACCCGGAATACGGCGATAGGCTCACCCCCTATTATGTGGGACCGAATACAATGAAGAGTGAATTGTGGGCGTTAATTCACCTCTGCCTAACCCTCCGGGTATAAAGGCGTGATTGTATGTATGTATGTATGTATGTAATTTCGACCCAGGAACGGTCAGTCCCTATACTTAAATACACTCAGCTGCACAATGCTCTAAGCACACAGCGTTGAGCAAAGAGCTGCGGCAGCCTTGATTTAAGATTCTCATTGGTCGAACTGGGTGACGTCCCTGGAGATCGACCAATGACTATCTTTATCAAGCCGTCGCAGCGCTGTACTCGACGCTGTGTGCTTACACAATTGCACAGTAGGAGACCATTGATTGGTGCTACGGTAGTGTCGCGAGCATGGATGCGTGTGCGGTGCGTTTCCTTATTATGACTTAAAAGTCGGCTGTGTCTGTGTACGCCTCTGCAAACATGTCGGATGTGCAACAACACCGAGGCAACCCCAATAGTATTCTGAACGCATTATTACATTGAACGCGCAAGTCACGTCCGTTGCTTAATATTTAACCGAAGGCTACACGAGTAAAAAGATGTACAAAATGGTTTGAACAGCAGAACTTTTAGTGCGTTCGTACATCGTGTATTACATTTCGAGAGAGAATATCACGCTTTAATTTTATTGACCATATCAATCTCAAATCATACAAGAGGTAGCCATTATCCTAGATACTATTTTATCTGTTATTATTTCTTAAATAATACAAAGCGTAAAAGGAAAGCGAAAAAACAATGCCTAAAGATTACTTCTATAGCCATTATAATTATGAAAATGGTTATCACTACAGATCTGCAATTATTTCAATAGATGAAGATAATTTTAAAATGTTTTAGAAAAGGGGCAGGTCAGGAGTACTCTAAACCGACGAGCATGCATGAAGAATGTAATGAGAGTGAATGAAGCGAGAGTAATATGTCAGGATCGTAGCAAATGGAGATCCGTGATCTCTGCCTACCCCTATGGGAGACAGGCGTGATTTTATGTATGTATGTATGTATGTAATTTTAAAATGTTCAATACTTACATTATCTGTATTATATGTATTATTTACTTGTACTGCTTCTTCTTTAGACGTTTGAACTACTGTAGCTTTATCATCGCTGGACTTATAGTTTTCTTCAGAAGCACTCACTTTGTCTCTAAGCTGCGCTGATGTTTCATGCAGTTTACTGATATCCGTGCAATTATATAGGGGCAAGGTATTGGTCTCCTCTAAGACAGATTCCTGTGGATATTTGTGTGTGTGTGATTATTGTCCTCAAAATATATTGATACCTACTCAACAGGTTTTCACAAATCTGTAAGATATTCGTTTTCACGTAACGATGCCTCTCCCCTTAGATTTGGATTTTTCCAATCTTTATTTAATATGACAGATGAAATTTGGCTAAAAGATCTTGGCCTAATCTATTGTCTACTTAATACAACTGTGAAACTTTGTAACTTTGTTGGTATATAAAACTACCGAGACATAAAATATAAAGTGTTTGTATATGTGACGTAAATGTAACAATTCACAATGATTTTTCTTCACCTGAGACCCAATCCCTATTGCATTCAAAGCTTGCACTTTGGAGCCAGGTTTCGCTCTACTTCCCTTCTTTGCCACGTTGTAGTTATATATTGTTTTCTGTGGAAATGATACCACCATTACAATCTGAATCACAAACAAAAGATTAATCAGTGCTTGCTTGCAAGTAATACTGGCTTGGTCCTGGTAGGATCCATTATCCCCTATTTCATGATCACTTTTTGACGAAACTGCTTGTTAAGAGACCTACTGCAAAATTCGATAATCGAAAGCTTTTTTGTTGCAAAAACTTACCCCTGAATTACAATTTACAAAACATAAAAAACAAAAACCTAACACTAAACGCAAAATCATTATGCCTTATCGGACGGTCGGATCGATTCTGCAATACTGTTGAAAAATTTATGACTTTATAATTGATTGTGTTGTCAAATTAATGTGTGAAATTGAACACAACAATTTATATTATGTAGTGTTTGAAGTATTATTTTCCGTCAATATACACGATTGGAAGCTGTGGTTGGATTATTTCACATGTTCTTGGTAATAAATGCATGCAGCACGGACCTTAGCCTTTGATCATGGTCGAGAACTGTACTCAAGAGTGCTCGACCCTGATCAAAGGCCTAATCATTGTCGACGTTTTCACTTTTACAGCTATTATTTTCATAACATTATGCAGCCATAGTCTCGCTGCACATAACAGTGCTGCTAGCTAGTAATGTATTTTTAGAAGTAATTCAACATATACCTTTTTTTGTACCCCTTAGGTGGCAGACAAGCATACGGCCCACCTGATGGAAAGTGGTTAACGTGGCCTATGGACGTGTGTAACACCAAAAGAGCCACACTCGCGCTGCCAACCCTGTAAGCACAAAGTATCTATGCCGTTAGTGTAGAAGACAAAGCAGGACAAGCCTTTAGTCTTCCCACTGACATCACCATACTCTAGTTGCTCTAAATACTTAATTTCATCCGTTAGTCCCACTATCGTCACGTATTAAGTCTACAGGTTCAAGTTTAGTTGGTACTCCATCAATTACAAGGACCCAATGGATAAGTTCGTCAATATTGGCGTGTCGAAACATGCGGTCTGCGCTAGTACACCCATTTCACTTTGCCCTACCAGTGGGGATGCTTGGTGATACATAGTGGAAGTACCGAACTGCGTGATAAGCTTTGATATCTAAAGACTCCTCTACAGAGATATCGATGCGAAAAACACACGGTGTAGTCAGCATCAGATTGATGAAACTATTAATACCTTAGTCCCCCCCCCCCTTCTTGTTGACTGATGTTTTGATATTTGGTACACACCTTTAGTTTGGAAGATAATACAATTTAAATAAGTCAATAAAACAGTTTGATTTCCTCTCAATACCTTTTATTTTAAGTTAAGATCATTTTGAAACTTTGTGATCTGATCTGTACCTATGCATAAATACGTAACCATACAATACATATATACATACACATAATCATGTCTTTATCCCCTGAGGGTTAGACAGAGGTCAATTAACACCCACACATCACCAATAATTGTATCGGTCCCACAAGACAGGGGGTTAGTCTATTGCCCTATTTTGGACACTATAGTTGACTCGAACCATGTATCTGAGACTGAGTCTGGGCTGTATACTTGGTCTGGCCATAAATACTGTTACAATTAAAATAAGAAAGATATTACATTTGAATTTAGAATCTGTCATTTTTATACGATTGTTCATTGTTTTCTAATTTTGGCGCCAATACATTGTACAATATTTTGCTATATTAAAATGGAGTGGGATGATAAAGAAAACCGAATCGCTGTGATTGCATTACACAAAGTTGGTATGGAGCCAAATGTAATTTTTAAAACTCTCCATACGCTTGGTATTAGACAAATGTTTGTGTACCGGGCTATTAATAGGTACAATGAGACCTCCTCTGTTTGTGACAGAAAAAGATCTGGCCAAAGGTGGTCAAAGCAGTAAGGGAAAGAATTCGAAGAAATCCTGTCCGAAAGCAAAAGATTTTATCTCGGGAGATGAAGATAGCACCCAGAACCATGCCGCGCATTTTAAAAGATGACTTAGGACTTGCATCCTATAAGAGACGCACTGGTCATTTTTTAACTGATAATTTAAAAAAGAATAGGGTGGTAAAATCGAAGCAACTACTGAAGCGGTACGCAAAGGGAGGTCACAGAAAAATTTTGTTTACGGATGAGAAAATCTTTACAATTGAGCAACATTTTAACAAACAAAATGACCGTATTTATGCTCAAAGCTCTAAGGAAGCTTCCCAATTAGTCGACAGAGTGCAACGTGGGCATTATCCGACTTCAGTGATGGTTTGGTGGTGTGTTAGCTATGAAGGAGTGACTGAGCCATATTTTTGTGAAAAAGGTATCAAAACATCGGCACAAGTGTATCAAGATACCATTCTTGAGAAGGTAGTTAAACCCCTTAACAACACCATGTTCAATAACCAATTATGGTCCTTCCAACAAGACTTAGCGCCGGGTCATAAAGCTCGGTCCACGCAGTCTTGGTTGGAAGTGAACGTTTTGGACTTCATCAGAGCTGAAGACTGGGCGTTGTCTAGCCCCGATCTTAATCCGCTGGATTATGATTTATGGTCAGTTTTAGAGAGTATGGCTTGCTCTAAACGCCATGATAATTTGGAGTCCCTAAAACAATCCATGCGATTGGCAGTGAAGAATTTTCCCATGGAAAGAGTGCGTGCTTCTATTGATAACTGGCCTCAACGTTTAAAGGACTGTGTTGCAGCCAATGGAGACCACTTCGAATAAGCTTTTTATATTTTAAATTGTTTTATATTTATGTATTAAACTAACACACTGTAAAAGTAATAAATATATTATTTGCAATAAAAAAAAATGTTTTTTCTTCGTAACAATATTTATGGCTAGACTAGGTAGGTATATCTGTCTGATGTTAAACAGCCCTATCCCTTAGTCGCCTTGTACGACACCGCATGGGAAGAATTGGGGTGGCCGAAATTCTACTCTGCTGGAAACCATACCGGCTGCGGCGTAAACCATACAAAGATCATGTTATCGATGTTATCGAGGTTGTCTGAAGCCAAATGGTACTGACAGTTACTGCTGTACTGATTAATAAATTTGTTTACTGACTCCAATATACAGCAACTCATCCCATTGCCTTTGGGAAGATTAGTTGGTAATACGTCCAATAGGCCACGGTAACCACTTTCCATCAGGTGGGCCGTGCGCTTGTCTGCCTAGGTGGGAGTTATTATAGGTGGCAGGTATTTGGGCAAGTAATTTTCCAGACATTTAAGGCTTCTGTCTTGCATGGCACATCTGAAGTAATCATTGAAGTGATAGAATTTTCCTGACTTATTCGTCACTCAGACAGATCGGATGGATTCGATCCTCGCTCAGTGCATATTGTTACGTGCACGGGGTACAATTAAATGCCGTTTACTCAACGAAGAGATTTATTAGCTCACCACAAAAAAGACAACTTAATCACTAGTAGGTACACACAGTACTCTTCAACAGTTCCAGTCGCTCAGTAGTTCACAGTAGTCCACAGTCGTTGCTCAGGTCGCAGGTAGAATCTTCTTCAGTCGCTTAAGTTCGCTGTGTTCGCTTTCGGTCTCAAAGACAGAATGAATCGTGTCGCTATGCGAGCGTGTTTTTATACCTCTCAATTAGGAGGGTCGAATCATCTAGAAAGTTCGCGAGCGATAAATACTTATTCTTTGAAGTTCGCCGCCGTCGCTGACCTTTCGAGTACATTCTCGATATTTACCTATTGTTTGTTTTTATTCAAAAGAGTAGGTACTCGTAGGTAGGTTGTTACTTTGTGTTGACGTTTCTAGATTTTTCTATGCCATTCGGTAGAGTACCTCGTCACTAACAATGCGTTTTTATTTCTTGAAGATTCGATTATTAGTTTTCGAGATATCGGCGTCTGTCGTAACAGTATCAATATAAATCTATGGTTAAAGTATAGTCAATTTCGGATCGATCATACTTTTTTTTTAAATTAGCAATTACAATTAGTAATATTCCCTCTAACCCCTCCAACTAAGCTAAATTTTGCTGGTGCTAGGAGTGGGTACACGTCGGTAGTGTAATGGCCAGGATTCGAACCCGGGACCTCTCGACCGTAAGGCGGACTCCTTAACCGCAGCGCGAGTGTGGCTTCTCTGGTGTTACACACGTCCAATAGGCCACGGTAACCACTTTCCATCAGGTGGGCCGTGCGCTTGTCTGCCACCTAAGTGGTATAAAAAAAAACCACTAAGCTACCGACGCTTTAATTTAAACTACAACAAAAAAATAAAAATGTCAAGCAAATAGCAAAAAGTTTACAAAGTCAGCAATAGCGATATCATTGCATGTATGTGGTTTTACAGTTATGTCTGTCTAGTATTCGTACTATGCATAACGTGGAATTTTATGTCACGTAGGTACTTTAAATATTGCTTTTTTATTATCAGTTGTTATTTCTAGTTCTTTTAAGTACTTAAATGGTTATACAACTGTACTTTTTCTGTATAGTTGAAATAATTTAATACGTGCGTTATGACAGATGCCCTAAGTCATAGAAGATAACGTGGTACGATTGAAACGAAACATATAAATTAAATTAAATATCATTTTATTGATGGCAACAGGGCCCAATTTGTTAGTAACAATATTTGTCTTACATCTATGGTTAGCATACAAAATGTCAACAGTATAAAATCAAATCAGGAAATTATTTTCAATTGATATTATATTATTGCATTAGATTTCATGTCAGTTAAAAATTATAATTCACAAAACTAAATACATATCAGTACTGTATATTGTATGTACAATATACATAAACTGTTTATTGTATGATATTAATGTATTTACAAAAAAAATATCTAAGTATATTTAACCGCAATCTAGATTCCATAACACAAGCTAGTTAAGCTAAGCTTGCCATGGGTCTAGATAGCGTTGTGTGGAATATTGTAGAATATTTACTATTTATAATTATTATATATTATAATTTAAGTTAAATTATTTTAAATACGATATAAATTATTAAAGAACCAATTTCTTTGGACCCATCCATCTCTTCCCATGCGGTGTCGTACAAGCTGACTACGGAATAAGGCCTTTTAACATCAGACAGATATATGCAGCCCAGACGATGCATGGCTTGAGTCAACAATATAGTTGGCGCGCGTGGCGCGCCTCCCCGTTACCGGGGACGAGTTGGGGACTCTGTAGTCCCCACACCCGAGAAGAGGGCCAGATCGTGAGAGATGGCCCTGGGTCGGCCGGGGTGCGAGGGATATGCCTGTCAACCTCACCTTCGGCAACCAAAGCGACCCACAGGTGGCGTGCGTTTTAGTCGGTTCGAGTCCGACATAACCTCCTCCACCGGCTCCGGTGGGGAGGTATCCGTGGGGATTTTGCGCACGTAAAAAAAAAAAAGTCAACAATATAGTGCCCGGAACACGGTTATAGGCTCACCTCCTTATTACGTGGGACCGAATTCAATGATTGGTAAAATGTGGGTGTTAATTACCTCTGCCTAACCTTTCGTGGATAAAGGTATCTATTATTTATGTATGTTAAAAAATATGGTGAACAGATTTCAGTTTAAATTACTAAAAAACATAAAAAAAACATAAACTCACACCTATATCCCCGAAGGGGTAGGCAGAGGTGCTAGCACCCACATTTCGCCAGTTTATGTTTAGGTCCCAATGTAATAGGTGGCGAGCCTATTGCCATTAACCGGGCACTTATAAACCTGCGATAAATACACAAATAACTTCGAAAAGCATCGAAAAAGTCATTGGTGTGTGCCATGGTAAAACCTGGGATCGAACCCGAGACCTCGTCTCAGCAGTCTATTACCCATACCACTAGGCTACCGCGGTACAATTACTACAAATAGGTACATAATTTAAGCTATGACATGATTTATATTTTGATGTTTATAAGTATTTTTATTTCTGCGAGACCTCGTAAGACAGCTACGTTTTATAGCTTTTGTTTTTTAATTTTAGTGTTGTGGCTGTATTATTTTTGGTTGTTAAATTTTAATCGTATGGATTCGTTACGTTTATGGTCAGTGTTGCCAGTATGTAACTTTTTGTAATATTTTGCGATACTCCTGCCTACCCTTCCTCTTTTCATTTCTGTGTTACACAACTCAAAATGTTACTTCGATGTTACTTTTACCGTACCACATACTGGACACGACGATTTTTTTTGTTTTTGATAATGGAAACGAAAATAGCACATAAATTGAATAAATGATAATTATTAGACATGGATCCTATTCAGAGATATTTGATCAAAGGTGCTTGGTGGCATTTGATTACTTGTACTTTTTCTGAACCTAATCGTTTTCACCTCCCTGCAATCTCAAAAGTTATAAGAATAAGAATAATTTATTTCAATAGGTAAGACTACAACTTTCTTCTTTTAACAGTCCCTAGAATGTAGGTAAAAATTAGATGCTATATAATTAAATTAGGTTATAAGAAGTGCTTAGGCATTCGTATTAGGTGAAACCTGTATCATGAATGTCCAGAATTACAGCGGTAGGTTACCGCTGCAACCTACCGCCTTTTGCGATATCGGTCGAAAGTAACGTAAAATGTTACAAAAGTTACATTCTGTCAACGCTGCGATTAGTCTTTTGTAACCTAAATCAATTATTCTCACAATTAAATGAGACAGTCCAACCCTAGACTACAACTGTCATAATGCACATATTAAGTAAATTATTTCAACTATAAGTTAAGAGTGAGGCTATTTGTCTCTTACCACGTCAATAAGTGACTTTATGATCACATATTTTAAGCTCTTTTATAAGTATTATAGTAATCGGGATATTTACCTGTTGCAAGGTCCATGATCACAGAGGAACTGAAGAATTGGCGGTGAACAATGTAAAAAGATTTTATGAGTAAATATATTTATTTACGTATTTTACACTAACATTGGTTTCACATTCACTACAAACTCGAATCCGATCTCGATCACGTTCGCGACACACGATGCTTACTGTATCCCGATTATTTTAATACTAATGTGAGTGACCATGATAGTTTAAAAAGCTCTTAAATTTCTCGTGATCACGGTCATTGCAGATAAGTCCTTAGATATCGTCCACAAAGGGTACATCCTCATTATCCTCCCCATCGAACATCGGAGAGCACGTTAAACCCGTCGGTCCCAGTTACCTTACGAGCATCTTTGGCAGTCGTTTCGTGTAGTTGGAACCTTAAAAAGTCCAGCGACTGGTCCAACTGTAATATTTCGATATCGCCTATGAGCTGTAGAAGTCATATGGCAGTCGCTTCGCGAAAAATGTCGAAGATTCTAAGCCCGCAGTTAGACTGGAATAAGCGGACCCCTTTCTCTCTGACGCGACTCTGATTAACGCTCGAATGAAGAAGGAATTGAAACGCTAGAATGAAAAAGTTCGCTAGACTGATTGCAGTGATAGTATTCTATAGAAGCGATCCTATGCTCGTGGTCCTATATTGTAGATAGTAAGACATTACAAAAAATCTATTTAGATTTCTAAGTTCAGTTCTTTCTTAACAAGTTCATAAGACTACATTATTATATTTCCTGTCTCTAAAGAGCCTCCAAAATATGGCAATGCTGAAGACATAGACACGTAATGGGATTACAATATGTTTACTTGTGCATCATTGACCGGGCGAGCGAGAATCTCCGTTTCGACAAGGTGAACAATTACGTTCTGTTGTTGTTCGGTCTGTTTGTCAATTACGTTCTATTCTAGAGGGCGCACTTCATAATCCATTCTCACCAAACCTGGCACCATGTTCTTTGATTTAAAACACAACTTTTGTGGAGAGCTTTTTTATAGGAGAGAAAATTGGGAAGAAAAGGGGGAAGCTTGCCTTCGCGTTATTTGTGAACGGATCTTGATGGATTTTAGGTAAAAATCAAGGAATGATAATGGTAAACCTTATAGGTTGCTATGAAAAAATCATGCTTGAATGCATGAAAAGTCATGCTTGAACTTCGTTATAAAATAACAGATGAGAAAATAACAGTTCCTCATTATTTTTTGGTGACACATCCAGGGTTTAAAATATTCTTATTTCAAAATATGTTCTGATAGGTATCGTATTTTTTTATAGCACTTAGGTGGCAGACCACGGCCCACCTGATGGAAAGTGGTTACCGTGGCCAATGGACGTGTGCAAAACCAAGGGAGTCACACTCGCGCTGCCAACCCTGTGAGCACAGAGAGTTTCTGTGCCGTCAGTGTAAAAGATAAAGCTGGATGAGCTTTTGGTCTTCCCACTGACAGCACAAAACCTCTTCATTGAGCTCTCGCAATTCTACTCAACGTCGGGAGCGCAACACGAAATTATATTATTAATATTTTTTGAAGACAACAGCGCCACTATGGTTTACAAAGCTCATGATAGTCTAACTACCGTAAACGTAACCACGTGATCCGGTAACCACTCAGAACCTCAGACCTACAGATTTGATTAAGGGTACCAGATAAAGGCAACGGGTACTCACGACATCTACTGTTCACATAACTACTAGTTTTAAAATAAATAAGAACACTATGAAAAAGAAAATCAATTTAATAAACGTTATAACATTAACAGTACATGGTTGTCGTACATCTATAAGGCAATAGCTATTTGGTTCTATCTATACATGTGCTTGTCCAGTTATCGCGCTAAATAACATAGGAATCAAACCTGATATTAAATTTTTTGAGTATCCTCTTTCTAACAGATAATTGGCTACACTTCCTAATGAGTCAATAAGTATTTTAAGATCCACTGTCCCCCCTACTGAGAACTTAAGTTCTGGACTAAAAACAGAGTGCGTGCTGGCTGCATCGTTCCGTCGATTGTTTGTACTATGATCCAGGTCTGTATTAGAAGATAACTCTTCATTATCATTATATGTTTCAATATAATCATCGGGATGAAACACGTACGCCGGTATTTGCCAATTGTTCAATTGTGACGCCCATTTGGATTCCTTTAATATATTGAAATTGTAATTGTTTTTATCGAGCTCTATCAAAATATCTTGAAACCATGTCTTATTCAGGAGGTTGTACACATATATTTGTAAACGTTGTTTCATAATTGGTGCGAGTCGAGTAAACCATGATGATTCAACTGAAGCGTTATTTCCGGCCTGTGCTTTCAATATCGTTATTAGTAATTTGATAATCTTATAAAACTTAAACCCGTTTACATCTTCTTTTAAATTGGGATTTCTTTCGAAATTATTTAAGTATTTTTGTAGATTTGCTATAGTAAACAAATGAATATTTGGTATAGGTTTTAAACCAAGTTCATGTTGGTTCAGTACGGTATATAATGTAGTCGCAAGATTGTAATTAGTTTCTGGGTATATATCTGTCTCTTTTTTATCAATATGGTTAGTAGGTATGGATATCAGGTTTGTTATATATTCTTGATTAATATGATCAGGAGACGACGGTTTCTGTTCATGATTTGAGTAGGACGACTTATGAGACTGATTTTGATAAATTTGATTAAAAAGTGAAAATATTTTTTCAAAATCTATATCACCAGACTCAGAGTCTGGTCCATGTGTCTGTTTATTATTATTATATTGTGATAGTATATACTTCTGTTTTTTATTGATATAGCCCGAGGGTATATGTGTCTGTTTTAGATACATATCATCAGATATATCTATTGGTAATATTTGAGTGGAATGTTCCGGGTTTTCTAAATACGAATCATTTTTTTCTGGGTTATTTTGCAGTAACTGTAATATTTTATAGTAATGTTGGTGTTGTTTTGGAGATTGCATGCTGGATTCGGATGAAGTTACTGAGCGACTCTTCAGCTGTTGCTGCAGGAAATCGTTATACAATTTTTTTAAACATTCTGGGCATACTAGATTCTGTTTTTTAATTTTATTAGAATTAAGGTTGTTTATATTTTTTTTGCTTGTTTCTATTGCAATACCGTTTTTATCATTGACGTAATACGGATTGTTGTTGTAAAATTTAATCCAGTTATGTTTATGAGGATATCTTTTTAATTGTTCTGTTGGTTGTTGGATAAATTGTTGAGCGATTAGTGGACTAGCGGAAATTTTATCGTAGTTATATATTGGTTTATGTGGTATATTTCCTGAAATGTCTGAAAGGTCGACACTGCCCGGTCGTTTATAAGCATTATCAGGGGACTCGCTATAGGAGTATAAACTTGAAATAATTTTTGAACTTCCAACATGAGGTATATGATCATTAAAAATATTGTCATACCCGTGGAGAAGATGGACGTAGTTATTCATCGGATTTAATTTAAGTTTTTTGTTGTCGCTATAGTAATATCCACTTAATGAAGGATTATTCTGTAATACATAATTCCGCATCAAAGGGTGATTTTGATATTTAGAATGATCTATAAGGAGAGGGGTTTGGTCGACATTTTGACTTGAAATATATTCAGATGATGTCTTTATCGGCTGAGAGACTTCTTGGCTCAGTAGTAAGTTGAGCTTTTGAATGTTTTGTGGATTTACTTCTTGAGAAACGTTTTCAAAATTTAGTTCAGGATTAGACTGTTCTTCTTGATTTTTAGTTCCTTGATAGACTGTATGTATATTTTCGCTAACTTGTACTGGTAGTTTTTCATTCAAATGATTTATTTGAGCGTTCTGTAATATAGTTTTTATTGTTCCACTTTCGTCTATAGCCCCAGGTGTTTGGGATAATTCCATACCTTCATAATTAAAAGATTTTGGTAAATCACTATACACTCCAACAATTTCCAAACGTTTTATTTCTGAAACAAATGTAAGTACCCGTATATTAAATTATATTATTAATTTTGAAAAACATGGAAAACGAGGTTGCATCACTTTCCTTCAACACCACGAAGACGACGGGCGTACACTGCTGAGCCAGTCAGCCTGTGACCACGTCCGGTGTAACCTAATCGACACCGCAGGCAAATCAAAGGTACATGCATGTACGTATACCATGATCGCGTTAATTCCCGTTAATTTTTTTTTTATACCACTTAGTTGGCAGACAAGCACACGGCCCACCTGATGGAAAGTAGTTACGTCGACGTCTGTAACACCAGAGGAGTCACAGTCGCGCTGCCAACCCTGTAAGTACAGAGTTTCTGTGCCGTCAGTAGAAGACAAATCATGACAAGCCTTTAGTTTTCCCACTGACGGCACAAATTCTCCAGTGAGCTCTGGCTACCCTACTCACCGCTGGGAACACAACACGAAGTTATTATAACCGCGGTATTCTGTAGGGCGGAGGTACTTTTTTTTTTTTTTTTATACCACTTAGTTGGCAGACAAGCACACGGCCCACCCGATGGAAAGTAGTTACCGTGGCCTATGGACGTCTGTAACACCAGAGGAGTCCAGTCGCGCTGCCAACCCTGTAAGTACAGAGTTTCTGTGCCGTCAGTAGAAGACAAACTAGGACAAGCCTTTAGTCTTCCCACTGACGGCACAAATTCTCCAGTGAGCTCTGGCTACCCTACTCACCGCTGGGAACACAACACGAAGTTATTATAACCGCGGTATTCTGTAGGGCGGAGGTACTTCCCCAGTCGGACTGCTCAATCGGGCGGAAATACCGCCGTCTCCTACCTCGTGTCGTTAATATTATTGTAAATCATTTTGATATTGTTTATCGTAAACAATATAAAAAACTGTAATAAAAAAAAATACATCTACCTTCAGTTTTATTTCCTGACTGTGCATTGTCACTTTCAACTCCAATGCCACCTACTGCTTCATCTTTTGAGATCTGTGAATAAATGATGAATCAAAATTAACTGTTGATCTTATTAAAACATCAATTAGCCCATCGTGGTCCACTGTTGGACATAGGCCTCACCCAATGTAGGCTTATCGAATACATATGTGCCAATTTTATTATTATCGTCATCTTGCCAGATTTCGGTTGTAAAGTAAAAGATGTGTTAGTTGCGTGTCTATATATGATTTTCACTTACCAAATCATTGGATGCCTCTCTAATTTCTTCTCCTTTCAGAAGTTTATTGGAAATTTGAACTGCAGTTTTTGCAGAATCTTTTTTCTGTGTATTACCATCTTTTGCTCCTTCTATGATAAGTTTATTGTAATGATGATGAACAATATTAGGTTGAAAACGTGTCATTTTAACTGAATAAAGGTGTTTATTAGTTTCATTTCTATTTTCATCATTTATTAGTTTCACTATAGATTTTACTTGCGGTTTTGAATGTCTAAATTTACGATTTATATATATTTTATATCTGTCTACCTTTCTGTTAGGTTCATTATCATTGTCTTCATCACTGATTAGTTTATGGTATTTAGAGATTTCACTATATACGTTATCGTCCCATGTAGTCTTGTTATTAACATCACCGTCCGGACGAATGAAATACTTCGATATAGTACGAGTTGTGCCATTTGCTTTGATTACATGTCGTATACCCGGGATGAATGTTATTGCGTTGGTGTTCTGTCAAATAAACAGGTTATTAAGATTTATACATATATATTAGGTTGTTTGGTACATATGAAATTGCTGTTTTTTTTTTGAAGAAATTGGAGGAAACCTTGGGGGAAAAGCTGTGGAATGACCTCCCTACTACGGTTTTCCCAAGCGCCTACAATATGGGGTTATACGAGGTCTCGGTTTCGATCCCAGGTTTTACCATGGCACACACCAATGACTTTTCGCTGCTTTTCGAAGTTATGTGTGTATTTATCGCAGGTTTATAAGTACCCGGTTAATGGCAATAGGTTCGCCACCGAGTTTATAAAAAAAATACCAATGACTTTTCGATTCTTTTCGAAGTTATGTGTGTATTTTTCGGAGGTTTATAAGTAAAACTTACCGTTTCCTTTCAGTGGAATTTGCTATCTGCAGCATTTAGAGTACCTACTTTCTTGGATACCAACCATTTGAACCGCTTTTTCCAAGATGGCGACCGCGGAACATAGATTGCAACCCCACAAACTTAGAATTTTACTTCAAACTGACTCCACCGCCCCCCCCCCCCCCTCTACCCCTCTTGATGTTTAAAAAAGAAAACGGCATTTTCGAATAAATGCAACCCTAAATGTAACTTTTCAATGGACTACTAGTAGTATATATCAGTATTTTATACGTGATTTGAAGGGATGAGTATGGTACGAATTTGGGGAACAGTGGGTTTCTAACGTCGTACTCCATAGAAATCTACACTAATATTATAAAGAGGAAAGATTTGTACCTATTTTTGTATGTTTGTAATGAATAGGCTCAAAAAGTACTGGGCCGATTTAAAAAATTATTTCACCAATAGAATGCTAAATTCTTCCAATTTGACATACCTAGGCTACATTTCATTTTGAAAAAAATTAGGGATCCTTGGTAAAATTTGAACAATGTAACCGAAGGTGTAGAAAAATGAGTCTTAAAATGTCTTTCGTCGAATGCGCTGCCGAAACTATTAGCGATAGAACAAAATAATGTACAACAATATTGAAGAACATCATAATGTCTACAAAAAACTCCGCGGTAGCATATGTCCAACTATTGTAGTTATGTCACTACAACAACTTTTTTCATTTTAAACATTAATGAAAATGCTAACCAAATTCAAACCATGCTATTTATGTGTTTATATTAATCCTTATCCAAATAAATTATTTTATCGTCAAGATCATTTAACTACCTATAAAATAGTTTTTAAATTATTTAAATTGGACTTTCCATTCAAAAGATATTACGAATTTAAAATTTTTAACAGTAAACAAAACCGCCATAGCGCCGTGGCCGTTGTTTGAGATGCAGTCTGAAAAGCGCGCCGGGCATCGCGGCGGGCGGGGTGGAGGGGGCACTGAAATACAGGAGTGGGGTGTCTACCCCGTGCGAAGCCGGGACGGGCTGCTAGTAATAAATGAATAAATATTCTGCAACATTCTACACAACGCTATCTAGACCCATTTTAAGCATAGTTAAACTAGCTTGTGTTATGGAATCTAGAATGCCGATAAACATACTTAATACTTTTTTTTTTGTAAATACAATATATACAATACAATAATACATACATATTATACATAGAAACACCAGGACCATCGCAAATACCTATATTCATGCATACACATATTTGCACTGAGCAGGGATCGAACCCGCGCCTCCTGCGTAGCGGTCGCGTCACCAGAGGCTGTCAAGTCTTAATATTTTACGCTTTAAACTCACCAAAGCAATTAAAATTTGAAGAAAACAGATGCTATTCCATTGGAAATACATTTATAATCAAGTAACCTATAACCGAAGGCAATTACTAGGCAATAATAAAATGTAACATGAAACGATCCAGTTCTAAATAAATGTAATTTCTATGTAAATAGCTATTACATCGTCACTGATATTTATTGAGTGAGTCGTTTAATAAAGCGTGTTAACTGATTTATATCGATTATAGCATTTAATGGAGAGTATAACATACAAAAAAAAGTAGATTAAATAATAACTTCAGATGCAATTTATTCTTATTTGAATTTGTATATAAATAACAATTCGAAACGATACGTAAAAACCAATGAATTCTATGTACCCTATCAGTGTGGTGACGGAGAAAGAATACAAGTATCACCACCCCATCTCATTCGAAGGGGGTCGTAAGAGGGGACTAACAGAAAAAACCGCAGACGATAACACTACGAGAGATGGAAAGCTAGAAATAAAACCTTGTGCCATCACGTCTCGCCAGCGTGGAAACAGTAGGCCAAAGTCTCCCAATATTGGTAGGGAAAAGTAGATTAAATAATAACTCCAGATACAGTTTATTCTTATTAAATAACAATTCGAAACGATATGTAAAAATCACTGAATTCTATGTACCCTATCAGTGTGGTGACGGAGAAAGAATACAAGTATCACCACCCCATCTGATTCGAAGGGGGTCGTAAGAGGGGACTAACAGAAAAAACCGCAGACGAAAACACTACGAGAGATGGAAAGCTCGAAATAAAACCTTGTGTCAACACGTCTGGCCAGTGTGGAAAGCGTAGGCTAAAGCCTCCCAACGTTAGGAGAGGCCTATGTCCAGACTGCGATAGGCTAGTTGATCTGCATGGAGCGAAAAACGAAACTAAGCCAGAAGTGAAGTCTTGAGGATTATTTTAATGAACACTAAAACACCACTACATAACCAGCAACAATACGACACTATTTACTGCACTATGCCTGTATAAATATATTACTTACTCTGTGCTCATTTGTGCCTTTGTGGCGTAGCGGTAGAATGATCAACTACTCAAATGTACGCAGGAGGCGCGGGTTCGATTCCTGGTCAGTGCAAAATATTTGAATTCATGAATATGTATATTTATATTTGTTGCGGACGCCGAGCCCAATAGAAGTTAAATTGTGACATAAAGTTAATAGCTAACTTTGTTAATTCATTTATAATTAATTTAGATAGTAAATATTAAATACACATTCCTTGCGCGTGAGGACGCTACTTGTATGATTATGTTCAAAAGCCTAAGTACGTAGAAACTTTACTGTAACGAGAGCCGTTGCACTATTTTGTAATTTTAACCCATTAAATAGATATTTTTTGGTGCAGTCTTTTGTATTTAGGTAGAGCTAACTAAGATCTATCATTAGAAATAAGTAACATGATTGTAATGAATGTCACAACATAATAATCGGCAGAAAAAGGTTTCCCATACAAACTGGGTGATTAGTGCCGTGTGCAAACCACGAGCGCTGTGATTGGTCGAGCCAGAATTTTAGTGCCGTGTGCAAAATTAGGAGCCTTGTGATTGGTCAAAGCCGTCTATAAAAGAAGGGCCGAGAAAATGTTGGGACATTTCGCAGGCAGCAGCAGCAGGCGGCAGGCACACTCTGCGGTCCGCAGTCGTTCAGTACAGACGTGCTCTGAGCTCCGAATATACTCCGGTATATTGTGCGATCTCAAGTTGTCCTAACCGCTGTTCTCACAGCGAACGACGTCACCATCCGTCCATCGGTAAAAGTCCGCTGTTTTCACAGCGCCCTCTGCTGGTGGCAGATAAAAGTCGCTCCATTTGCGAGCCGTACAGGTGCGAGCCGAGCGACTTTTCGCGCGCTTTTTGACCGTTTCATTACGGTCGAGTTGCGCGCGTGAATTTGTTTAGCGAGTGTCTTCGCGTTTGCCCCTTCAGGGATTACACTGGTTGAAACCTCACGGTGCCAACGAAGCCAGTGAGCGGCGACCCGACCCGCGAGCGTTACCCCTTCAGGGTAAAGCTAGTCGGACGCTGGGTTGGGGCAACCGGTGGCGAGGAAGCCCTCCTGCCGATCCCAACTATCGCCCACTAACACCCCCTGCCCATCCCCCCACCTATTCTCAGTTGTCTGTTGAGTGTGCGGTCCCCTAACCGACCAATTATCACCTCGGCAACTGGGCAGTTAGGGACTCACTCATTGCACCGAGAGTGTATGACCAGCTGTTGAGGTACACAATACACAACACACATCCTCCCAACCCACGTTGGGAGGGATTAGGACTAGGTCGCGGAACGGTAGGGCTTACTTTCGTAGGTCGTTTTAGGGAAACACCACACCGTCTACTTAAGGCACACACACACTCGTAAATTTTATTGTGGGTTTACATTTTATTTTTATTTTTCAACATTTCGTCACATTAATTTTGACAGTTAAGGCTTCACCTAACTGTAGCCAGGGGCAGGCGGGGAAGACGGCGTGATGGCCAACCCTTCCCCGCTCGAGCTCCTTGAGCTAATTCTTAACGACGCGGATATTCTTCTGCTCCTAAAGCAGAAGTTCGGGAAAATAATCCCAGACAAAGGCACAGGGAAGCCATGTGGTGACATCACCACCGAGCACCCTCCAGCACCCGAAAGGACTAGGGCCCCCGCGTCCCCGTCCACTAGCTGCCCGGGCAGCTCGAGATCCCCGACGCGAGAGCGAAGCCCGCTTCGTAGGTCCCCTGCCACCACCGACGCCAGCAGCTCCGAGATGGAGACTGACTGCACTTCGTCTGCCGAAGAAGAAGCAGCCACCACTTCCGACACTCCCACCGACTCGGACGACGACGGTTACTCCGTCGTGGGTCAGAAGAGGCGGAAGCCCACAGCCGCACAGGCGGCGCCTCCGGCGAAAGCGCCAAAAAATAAGGAACCACCGGTTCCCCTTAGCAACAACCCAGCACAGGGACCTCGGCCCACTCAGGGGCCATCCCAACCCCCGGCTCGCAAGGAGCCCCCCCCACCCCCAATCTTCGTTCACGACAAGGACCGGTGGACGACCATCTCTGGTTGGTGCAATGAGCACCACATTCTTTTCACCTCCGCCCGCTCTACCCCTCAGGGAATAAAGGTTTCGGTACCCTCTTCCAGGGACCATCGCGCGCTCACATCCCTCCTAAGAGAACGGAACATTCAGTTCCATTCCTTCACCCTACAGGAGGATAAGCTTCTCCGCGCAGTCGTGCGCGGAATCCCCAAAGAGGTCTCCTTAGAGGAGGTCTCAAAATCCCTCAAAGAGGAGCATGGCCTCCCCCTTCACAGCGTCCATAGGATGGTTAGGGGTCGAACACACACGGCCTACGATATGGTTCTGGCCACACTGGACCGATCCAGTGAGGGCAAAGCCATATTCGGGGTGAAGACGGTGTGCCAGTTGTCTGGCATCACCGTAGAACCGCCACACCACAAGGGGATTATATCCCAATGCCATCGTTGCCAGCAGTACGGGCACTCCGCCCGCAACTGCTTCGCCCGCCCTAGGTGCGTCAAGTGCCTAGAGGACCACAGCACAGCAGAGTGTAGCCGTCCGAAGGATAGGGCACTCTGCTCGACACCACCTGCCTGTGTCCTATGCGGCGAAACGGGCCACCCCGCGAACTACCGCGGGTGCCCGAAGGCACCAAAACAACCTCAGCGCCCTTCCAGGCGCCCCCAACCACAGACAGGAGTAGGACTAGGCTTAGCACGCACGCAGCCCACCACTTCATCTTCAACTTCGGCTCCACCGAAGCCCTGCCCATGGGGACCCAACGCGACCTCCTCTAGGTCAGCGTTCCCCCCCCCTTCGCACCCCAGCTAGGGACTCTACATCATCTTCGGGGATTCCCGCGCTCATGAGCGTCTATGTCCCCCCGTCATCTGTCTCCCAGCCTCTGTCGCGCCCCCCACCTCCTCCGCGGCAGCCGCGCCCCCAGAACCATTCGCGGTCGCAGGCTGATAGGGAACCTCGCCCACAGCCACTGACACACACCAACACGGCGAGCCAGTCATCCACCGGGGACTCTGACCTCGATGTCGTGGCTCGCTTTGCCAGCATCCTCAATTTTACTGAGCTGCGCGACATGGCCGCGCAGATCCGTGAAAATGAGGGAAACCCCATGGCACTCCTGGGCGTCACCATGCGGTACTCGACCGTATTCGAATCACTCGCGAACTTTAAAGTAAACCCTGGATTTACAAAACACTGGCAGAGTCAAACCACGATCACTCAAGTTAGGGTATTTCAACGCGGCCGGAATAGCCGGCAATAGGACAGAGTTAGGTGACTTTCTTAGGGCACACCAACCGGACATTTTTCTCGTGCAAGAGACCTTCTTGAAGCCCGCCCAGAGAGACCCTAACATTGCAAACTACCTCATGGTGCGCAATGACAGGGTGAGCTCCCCCTTGGGCGGGACTCTCATCTATTACAAGAGATCTCTGCACTGCTCACCTATGGATCCGCCAACGCTGACGAACGTTGAGGTATCGGTCTGTCGGTTAGGGATGACCGGCCACCAGCCAATAGTCATAGTGTCAGCTTATCTGTCACCCACCAAAGACCTTCCCGAGAGCGATCTCAGGGCCTTATTCGACCTCGGCCCGTCGGTCATAGTGGCCGGCGACCTCAACGCCAAACATACAATGTGGAACTGCCACGTTACCAACACCAGAGGCAGGGTCCTGCAATCGCTCTCGGATCGTCTCAATTACGACATCATAGCCCCGTTGGAAGCTACGCACTATCCGAATATAGTGGAACATAGGCCATATATACTAGACATAATGCTCCTAAGGAATGTAAACTTACGTTTGTGTTCCATAGAAGTATTACACGAGCTTACCTCGGACCATAGGCCAGTCATGGTAGAACTCGCAAACAGAATAGGTCCCATTGATACAGGTCAGCCCCCCCCAAATAGGTGGATTACGGATTGGGCGCGACTCAGGGTACAACTCGAGTCGACTGAATCCGTACATCTGAACAAAATACCAGACCACATCGTTAGCATAGAGGACACCACGGCGGCGATCGACGCCTTCACGGATCACGTTCAATCGTTACTCAACGATTGTTCTCGGAGGGCCCCGGCGGCGGAAGACCGTCGCTGGAGCCTCCCCGACGACGTGCGCGATCTGCTGAGGAGGAAGAACGCCGCCGTGCGCGCCTACGATAGGTACCCTTGCGAAGGCAACAGGGTTAGTCTACGCAGTTTAGAACGGCAAGTTAAGGCACGCATAAAGGACTTGCGCCAAACTCGATGGGACGCTACACTGAGCGGGCTCGAGCCGTCTCAGCACGCTTTTTGGCAGTTGTCTCGATCTTTGAGAAAGGACAGAATCAGCTCTATGCCTCCCTTAACGAGACCAGACCAGTCGATAGCTTTCGATGACTCAGAAAAGGCGGAATGTCTGGCCGAAAGTCTCGAGCTTCAATGTTCGCCCAGCACCCTACACCCCGACTTGGAACACATACGCGAGGTAGACTCAGAAGTGGAACGGCGAGCCTCACTCCCGTTACCACCGGATAGCGACAGTCAGTTCGAGGCTGTCACCCCAGATGAGGTTGAGGAGATCATCAAGGGTTTGCACACGCGCAAAGCACCCGGCTCGGATGGTATAACAAATAAACTCATTAAAATGTTCCCAGCTAGGCTACTCGTCCTTCTGACATACATTTTTAACGCAGCGCTCACAAATAACATCTTCCCGCAGCAATGGAAAGATGCCGTGGTCATTGGGATACCCAAGCCCGGAAAAAGAAGGTCCGAGCCGTCCAGTTATAGGCCCATCAGTCTGCTTAAAGGCTTAGGGAAAATTTACGAGCGATTAGTATGCAATAGGCTGAACGCGTATGCCGAAGCAAACGGTCTCCTACCACACGAGCAGTTTGGTTTTCGCGCCAAACACTCATGCGTACATCAGGTCCACCGCATCGTTGAGCACATCAGCGCGCGGTTTCAACGCAACTACTTCACAGGGGTTCTCTTCTTCGACGTGGCGAAAGCGTTCGACAAAGTGTGGCACAACGGCTTGATCTACAAGCTGTTCGCTATGGGCGTGCCACACAGACTCGTACTCATCATACGAGACTACTTGTCGAACAGATGCTATCGCTACCGAGTGGAAGGGACCCTCTCTAGTCCACACCCCATCCGCGCCGGTGTACCGCAGGGGTCGGTACTCTCACCTCTTCTCTTCACTCTATTCACGTCGGACATACCTTTGCTTCCGCACGTGCAGACGGCACTTTTCGCAGACGACACAGCCATCTACTACTCGGGGCGCCGTCCCAACACGATAGCTAGGCAACTCCAATCCGCAGCCGACACCCTGGGTGCGTGGTTTCGGAAATGGAGGATAGAGGTCAATCCAGACAAGAGCCAGGCTGTGCTTTTTCATACGAGAAAGCGCAGCCTGTACCCTTTAGAGGGGCTCACACAGATTAGGATGTTTGACAGGCCTATCCCTTGGGCTAGGCAGGCCAAATATTTAGGTATCATCCTCGACGATCATCTCAACTTCAGAGCACACATTAAAGCGGTCCGCGATCGGGCTGCCTTCGTATTAGGTAGGCTCCACAGTTTAGTGAACTCTCGTTCACAGTTATCGCTTAGGAGTAAAGTTAGACTTTACACTGCTTGTGTTAGGCCAATCATGACATACGGATGTCCCACATTTGCACACGTTTGTGACAGAAGGATCCATAGACTACAGACAGTACAAAATAGATTCATGCGCCGGGCTACGGGAGCACCGTGGTTTATGCGTAATGTCGATCTCCACACCGACCTTGAGCTGCCGACCATCAGGCAGTACATAAAGCAGTGCTCCCTTAGCCACTTTGACTCTGCCCCGACTCACCCCAACCCTCTAGTGGTTGCGGCTGTAAACTACACACCGAGCTTAATTTCACGCATACGTAGACCTAGACATGCTCTCGGAGAGCCAGACGATGCAATCACACTCGCTCAACGAAGAGCCTACACAGCTCGCGAAGCTACAACAAACCAACCGCGGTTCCGCCTTCGCCGACGGGGGCGGAACACGCGCCGCGCATTGTTCGTAAATGTGGGCCTAGGTCGCCCCAGTATTAACTCAGCAGCAGACCAAGCCGAGGCCGCCCCTCTCGGGGACCCTTGAGCCTGTTGTTTAAAATCAACTTTGGTTGAGAGCCCTATGCGCTCACCACACTGTTCGCGTAAGGTTGTAGAGGCCTGTCGGCCAACAACCCACACCCCACACACCAAAAAAAATGTTGGGACATTCAGTTCGACACCAGCAGTGTGAAAACAAGTAAGAAGAAATGAATCAAGAGCTATCAAGGAAAGGAGTTTTATTCCTGAACACCATATACAGTCCATAATAATATTGGTCTGGCTCTTTCTGTTTGATATGTACGTAT
Source organism: Eilema griseolum (assembly GCA_963662185.1). NCBI lineage: Eukaryota > Metazoa > Arthropoda > Insecta > Lepidoptera > Erebidae > Eilema > Eilema griseolum. The sequence continues at coordinate 5,087,768 of OY759255.1, forward strand.
TTACAAAAAAAAGGTTTCTAAGTATATTTATCCGCATCCTAGATTCCATAACACAAGCTAGCTAAGCTATGCTTACCATGGGTTTTGATAGCGTTGTGTAGAATGTACTTAAATACTTCTTTTTTTGTAAATACATACATATTATACATAGAAACATCCAGACCAATGCAAATACCTATATTCATGCATACAAATATTTGCACTGAGTGGGGATCGAACCTGCACCTCCTGGGTAGCGGTCGCGTTCACTACCGCCACGCCACAGAGGCTGTCTAAAGTACTATCACCCGGCGGTGACGGTCGGTGACCGCTGCTTCCGCTGTGGCCAACCCGGCCATACGGCCGGTGGATGCGAAGCTCCGCTGCACTGTTTTAGGTGTGCAGCGGGGGGCAAACCGGCCGACCATAGGGTTGGCAGCAAGGCCTGCACCGGGGGGGAGCCGAAGCCGCAAGGCGGGAGCTCCACCCAAAGTTCGCGGCGGGATGCGGAGATGGTTCCATAATGGATCCTCAGCTCCGCATCCTGCAGGCGAACGTGGGCCACGGTGCCGATGCTCAGGGTCTTCTGCTCCAGAGCATGGCACAGTGGTCCGTACACGTCGCCGCTGTCGCCGATCCGTACACCCACCGGCACCTGGGGCCTGCCTGGGTGGTCGACCTGGACGGGTCGGCGGCACTGGTGTACAACGCCGCTATGGGTGCCCCCCCCCCCCTGTTGTCGTGGCAAGGGAGCATGGCATCGTAGCGGCGCGTGTGGGGGAGATTGCGGTCGTGGCCGTCTATTTCACGCCGAGCCTACACCGACGCATAGGGGAGTACCGGCAGTCGCTGGAGCGACTGACCGACGTCGTCAACGCCTGTCATCCTCATCCGGTTCTTGTGCTCGGGGACTTCAACGCCTGGTCAGTGACCTGGGGGTCCCGGCACACGAACCCACGAGGTAGGGCTCTGGAGAGCTGGGCCGCTAATCACGTTCTAGTTCTCCAGAATCGCGGGGCCGAAGCCACGTTCGTGACCGCGGAGCGCAGTTCGATTATCGACCTATCGTTCGCAGGCGCTTCGCTGTCGCACCGTGTGCGGGACTGGCGTGTTGTTGTGGGGGTGGAGACACTGGTGGATCACCGATACGTTCGGTTTGATGTCTCCCCCCCCGCGGGTGATGCGCCGGTCATACCGGCCCCACGCGAGCCACGCTGGGTGCTTGGGAGACTGAATCGGGAGGTCCTCCTGGAGGCCGCCATCGTACAGGCCTGGGCCATTGCGCCGGACAGGCCTGTCGATATCGACGATGAGGCGGTGTGGTTCCGGGAGGCCATGACTCGTGTCTGCGATGCGGGTATGCCTAGGGCACCACCCTACAGTCCGAGGCGTCGGGTCTACTGGTGGTCTGCGGAGATCGCGAGGCTACGGCAAGCCTGCGTGACCGCGCACCGCCGGTGGACCAGACTCCGTAGGAGGCGTAGCCGAACCGCAGATACGGAGCCCCGAGTGGCGGAGCTTCATGTGGGATACAGGGAGGCCAGAGATGCCCTCCGAGCGGAGATTAAGCGGGCGAAAGCCGCGGCTTATAAGGAGCTCATGGAGACGCTGGAGCGGGACCCATGGGGGCGGCCTTACCTTATGGTAAGAGGAAAGCTGCGCCCCCGGGCCCCGCCGTTGACCCGGGTTCTCCAGCCAGCTCTGCTCGGTGGAGTGGTCGAGTCCCTGTTCCCGGCGCGAGCGGAACACGTTCCGCCGCAGATGACTCCGCCACCTCGGTCGCCTGTGGCGCCCAGTGTGGTAGTTGACGACGAAGTCCCCGAGGTCACTTGGGTAGAACTGGAGCTGGCGGTGCGAAGGCTTAGAGCCAAGAAGAGCACCGCCCCGGGACCCGACGGCATTCCAGGCCGCGCGTGGGTCCTAGCTCTGGGAGAAGACGGTCTCGAACCCCGGCTGAGAGGGTTCCTCAGCGCATGCTTGGAGCGGGGCCACTTTCCGAAGATGTGGAAGACGGGGAAACTAGTCCTCATCCGAAAGGAGGGTCGCCCGGCGGACGAACCGTCCGGCTACCGGCCCATTGTGTTGCTCGACGAGGTGGGCAAGCTCTTTGAAAGAGTTATTGCGAAGCGCCTCGTCGAGCACCTCTCTGGTAGGGGGCCGGACCTGGCGGATGCCCAATATGGCTTCCGCCGGTGGCGGTCCACCGTGGATGCCATCATGCGCGTGAGGACTTTGGCGGAGGAGGCAGTTGCCCGGGGTGAGGTGACGTTGGCGGTGTCCTTGGACATCTCCAACGCGTTCAACACCTTGCCCTGGAGTTGCATCAGGGAGGCACTCGTGTACCACGGTGTGCCTCTCTACCTCCGCCGCATAGTCGGGGCGTACCTGACGGAGAGAGCCGTCATCTACCCAAGTGCGACCCGCGTCGGTCGGCGTGAGATGTCGTGCGGTGTTCCACAGGGATCGGTTCTCGGGCCGCTACTGTGGAACATTGGATACGACTGGGTGCTTCGCGGTGAGCTTGCGGACGGCGCCGCCGTCACGTGCTATGCGGACGACACGCTAGTGACGGCGAGCGGAGCTACACACCGCGAAGCGATCCTGAGGGCCACGACCGCGGTTGCTCAGGTCGTGGAACGGATCCGGCGGCTGGGCCTTGAGGTGGCTTTGCATAAATCCGAGGACATGTTCTTTCATGGACCTTGGCGCACGCCACCACCTGGTTCCAGTCTCACAGTGGGAGGCACTCTCATCGGCATCAAGCCCCAGATGAAATATCTGGGGCTCGTGCTCGACGGCCGGTGGGACTTCGGGAAGCACTTCCGAAGTCTGGCCCAAATTGGCGGGCACAGCCAACGCTCTGGCGCGGCTACTGCCCAACCTGAGGGGCCCGGATGACTCCTGCAGGAGACTCTACGCGGGTGTCGTGCGGTCCATGGCCCTGTACGGGTGTCCCGTGTGGGCGGACACCCTGAGTGATCGGCACATGCTTCTGCTGCAGCGTCCGCAGCGGAAGTTGGCGTGCCGCATCATAAGGGGGTACCGCACGATATCATTCAACGAGGCGAGTCTCCTCGCCGGATCGCCACCATGGATCCTGGAAGCGAGATGCCTTTCGGCGCTATACAGGTTCCGAAGGGCGGCGCGGGAGCGGGGTCACGATCCCGAGCCCGAAGAAATTCGGGCCGTGAGATCCCGGCTCCACAGGGAAATGGTGGCAGAATGGGAGAGACGACTTGGGCAACCAAGCGCAGGGCACGCCGTAGTAACGGCGGTAAGACCCATCATGGGGGAGTGGCTAGAGAGGCCACACGGCAGCCTCTCGTACCGTCTGACGCAGATGATCACCGAGCACGGATGCTTCGGAAAGTATCTGCGTCGGATGCAGAAAGAGCCAACGTCCGAGTGCCATCACTGCGACGCGAGCGAGGACTCAGGTCCGCACACGCTCACCGAGTGTCCGGCGTGGGAGACGCCGAGGCGGGAGCTTGTGGCGGCCCTGGGAGTGAGGGTTCTCGCGCTCTCCACCTTGCTCGCGGCGATGGTTCGCTGCGCGGATGCGTGGGCGGCCGGCGCCTCCTTCTGCGAGCAAGTAATGCTCGTGAAGGAGGAGGCGGGGCGGGAGCGGCAGCGGGAGCGACGAAGGATCGCTAGACAAGCTGCCCGCGCACGAAGGCAACTCGGGCGTCGGAGGTCGATGAACGACCTCCGCCCCCCATGAGCGCCGGCCTGGGGGTGACAGGTGAAGCCGCCTGTCACCCTTGCAGAAGCAGGCCGCGGCGGCGGCGCGCGTGGCGCGCCTCCCCGTTTCCGGGGACGAGTTGGGGACTCTGTGGTCCCCACACCCGAGAAGAGGGCCAGATCGTGAGAGATGGCCCTGGGTCGGCCGGGGTGCGAGGGATATGCCTGTCAACCTCACCTTCGGCAACCGAAACGACCCACAGGCGGCGTGCGTTTTAGTCGGTTCGAGTCCGACATAACCTCCTCCACCGGCTCCGGTGGGGAGGTATCCGTGGGGATTTTGCGCACGTAAAAAAAAAAAAAAAAACTATCACTAGAGTACAATCACTTCTATGAGTCTAGCGAACTCTTTCACGGTGTGGCCGCCCGTGTTTCTCACTACTTTGAAACTCACGCCTATATCCCCGAAGGTCCCAATGTAATAGGTAGCGAGCCTATTGCCATTAACCGGGCACTTATAAACCTGCGATAAATACACACATAACTTCGACAAGCATCGAAAAGTCATTGGTGTGTGCCATGGTTAAACCTGGGATCGACCCGAGACCTCGTCTCAGCAGTCCATTACCCATACCACTAGGCTCATATTTGCACTCTAAAAACACTGGATTGAACCCGGATCTCTTGCGTTGCGCCCGCGTTGACTACCATCACACCACAGAGGCTGTTATAACTAGGGGTGGCTGAAAGAATCTCCATATGGAAAAAAAGGTCCATGTCCTAAATAATGCAGGTACCTATTATAGCTGTATTTACTCAATATCGTAAAACAATCTCCTTTCTATTGAATTAAATTTTAAGCATTTCGTCTTTTTTATATCACTAAGGTGACACACAAGCAAGTCGTTACCGTGGCCTATGGATGTGTGTAACACCAGAGAAGCCACTGTGCCGTCAGTGTAGAGGACAAAGCAGGACAAGCCTTTAGTCTTCCCAGTGACAGCACAAATTCTCCAGTGAGCTCTGGCTACCCTACTCACTACTGGGAACACAACTTTAACAGCAGTATTCTGTAGGGCGGAGGTACTTCCCCAGTCGGACTGCTCAACTGGGCGGAAATACCGCCGTGTCCTACCTCTTATGGATGTTAGTATGCTAATAACTATTCATAATCGAAGAAGATAGGTAGACAGATAAAATTTAAACTGTCCAGGCGGGTTCCGAACCCGCGATCTTTCCCTTACAGGGGGAACGGTCTGACCACTAAGCCACCGAACCTACGCCCGAAATCATCCAAATTCTTCTTTCTATACATATATCCGTCTTACAGCGACAGTGGGAGCCATCTACCGATATTCGTACGAACCATCGGAACCAATTAATAATGTTACAATCATTTTTAAACATTGATTTTTGATGACTTCGCTCAAACTATTGAATGAAATTTTAAGCATTTAGCATGTTAACTGTTCAAAATCGATTGATATAGAAAAAATTTAAACGTTCCCGGCGGGATTAGAACCCGCGAAGGATCGCTTTTTCTTTCTTAATCGAATCTCCTTTCTGTATCATTTAGTTTATTAATCTGTGAGATGTTTTTAAAAGGCGGAAAATCGCTACTTACTCTCATTTTATTTAATAACCACACTTATTATTATTATGTATATTGCTACGGTTGTTATAATATGACCGAGAGCTAGAAATAATCACTGACGTATGCAACACCCCTGGTGTTGCATACGTCCATAGGTGTTACACGCCGACCATGAAGAAACCTTCTGATGCCCCTCTTGAAGAACCGCATATTGTAGGTGCTTGGGAAAACCGCAGCAGGGAGGTCATTCCACAGCTTAATTGAATATTTTTTTTGTAAGTGTATGTATTTGTTTCTAGAGCAGTTTTTCAACTCAAGGTTGGGATCAGAAGGCAGTCGCTCTCGTAAAAATTAAATAAACTTTTTTGTATACATTCCGTTTGTCGTCGGTCTCCACTCTAGAACCAACGGCCTTTGTTCCTTTGACAGATGTATTTCCGCCCAATTGAACAGTCCGACTGGGGAAGTACCTCCGCCCTACAGAATACCGCGGTTATAATAACTTCGTGTTGTGTTCCCGGCGGTGAGTAGGGTAGCCAGAGCTCACTGGAGAATTTGTGCTGTCAGTGGGATGACTAAAGGCTTGTCTTGCTTTGTCCTCTACACTGACGGCACAGAAACTCTGTGCTTACAGGGTCGGTAGCGCGAGTGTGGCTTTTCTGGTGTTACACACGTCCATAGGCCACGGTAACCACTTTCCATCAGGTGGCCCGTGCGCTTGTCTGCCACCTAATTGGGAAAAAAAAAAAAGATGTAGTCAGCCATGGCTTTTGCCCCTTTTTATATAGGTAACGCCAATTTGACTTTACCTCGCCTGATGGTAAGCTAGACTCAGGAAAGAGGGTCACCCTTACACACACGTAGCATGTTACAATGGTGGCACTCAGCTTTTCCTTTCCAGACTCCAGTTGGCTACAAAATTTGCGTTTCGGTCTTCGAGATCAGCTTATAGTTTCATAAAACAAACATAAACTCACGCCTATATCCCCGAAGGGGTTGGCAGAGGTGCTAGCACCCACATTTCGCCAGTTTATATTCAGGTCCCAATGTATTAGGTGGCGAGTCTATTGCTATTAACCGGACACTTATAAACCTGCGATAAATACACATATAACTTCGAAAAGCATCGAAAAGTCATTGGTGTGTGCCATGGTAAAACCTGGGATCGAACCCGAGACCTCGTCTCAGCAGACCATTACCTATACCACTAGGCTACCCCGGTTTTCAACAACAAGAGGTCACCATTACTGAAGTCTACGATTGGTTCCTAATTCTTAATTTTCCACGTGTGTAATTTTACAAATAATTATAGGGACGAATTCTTCTTTATTAACATTCTTAATTTTACCAATTCTTAATTTTCCGAATGCATCATTTTCATAATAATTATAGATAGTACGAATTCGGAATATTTCTAATAAGTACAGTCACAAGCATAAATATAAATATATAAAATATGCATTTATTTCCTTTCACACTGTGGTCCTGAACTGAACGCTGCTAGTTTATATAATTACCTACTTAAAACGACATAAATTTTGTAAACATTCTTCAGATGTGATATTTCCTATTAATAGGTCTTCTATATTTTTGCTAACTTTAGGAGTCTTTTATTATAAATTTTGATCGTCTTTTCCGCGGCTCCGTATATACTTTATTTTGTTTAATCTTTCTTTCATAATAGATTGATTCCTTTTTCAAAAAGTTTATATATGAGAAGAGATCTGTCTTCCCAATTTTTTTGTTTAGGCGGTAGTGCCATCCTTTTAGGGCGTTCGTAGTCCTGTGGCGCTCATGAGAGCAACACCATGCACTTGAACATAATTTTGTCATCCACTGTTTTTCGAAATATGACACAAAATTTTCTGTTACGGTATCGTTCAAAGCCTTATTCAAAATAAACAACCAAGCTTCTGGAACAAATTGAACAGGTAGAAGAGCTAAATTAGATGTCAGCCTTACTATTCTTGTGTTGTTTATCGTTTACCATGCCTATTTTGTCCGCATTTTTCCAAATCGCCTTCGAAAAATGGTAAAAACAACCTTTTATACGTGCTAAGGGATGCACAGTTTTGACTGCATTCATAATGGCAGTTACCCAGTCACTTTTAAAAAAAGATATTGTCACTTGAAACTTCTCTTTCAAAACCCGAAACACTTCTGTATAAGTCGATTCCTTTTTGTTAGGTAATAAGCAAAAAAATATTGGTATTATTGTAGTCACTTCTCTTGTACTGCCAATGTCTACATGAATCGTAAATAATTGTTCGAAAGGTTTTGGTACGCTTCGAAATGTCCCATCAGCTAAATACAAATCTGTTTTACTTATTAAGTTCATGCACCCTGGGCTGCCAAAAATAAAAATTTTGTCGTCTCCTTCTCCTTCGTGTAACAGAAAACTCTTACTAAGTAGATCCGGAATCTTAACTTCTTGAACACTTCTGAACCTCAATTTGATTTTGATTTGATATATTTAAAGTGATGCATTGCACCGTATTCCTTTGTTAGAACAACGCCGAATCTGTGTTCCGTTTTTATTTTTTGCTTGAAAATAATATTGATAGCCACCACGTACTAACTTCTTTTTACCTTTTTCTCCTACGTTAACAAAATTTAAATCGACTACTACCGCACTCGAAGAAGCCATAGATATTTAGTTTAAATCACAGGTTTATAATAATATGCAACGAAATTCACACATAAGACGTATTGAATAAAGATCTTAAATTGATAATTTTATTGACGTATAAACTTGACATTGATTGACACTTTATCTATTTGATTTATTTTAATTACGCAAAAAGTCTCTTAGTAAATAGGTGAATAGAATAGAGGTTCCATCATAGATTAAATTAATTGCTACTTATTATTTATAATATAAATATGATTACACAATTATACCTAACTGTACTTTCTTATGTAAAAAACAGAATTCGTACTATCTATAATTATGAAAATGATGCCCATTACTTACGTATACCATGTTACAATGGTGACACTCAACTTGACGGCCTCAGGCGGCCTGTTTGACCTTCCAACTTCTAGGTACACCTTCGGAGCCTCATCCGTTGCTTAACAGGATACCACCTGGCAGGTGAGATTGTCTTGACTTCCAAGAACGTAGGTAGGCCCTGTAAACCTTAGGCCTCAAGTATGTTGGTATGTAAAAACAAACAAACATTGTATATAACATTAATATAATTACTTGATAGTCACAGGCTAGATACAAATTTAACCAAATACAAATTTAACAAATAAATACAAAATATATTCTTATAATTATTATCAATCTCATTTTTCTACAACTTTGCCCAGCGGTGGACGTTTTATTGCTTTTCAAGCAGTGTTACCAACTCCCAAAAATATTTACTCCTAAATTCCGAAATCAGAGATCCCAAAAAATATTGCACTAGACCAACCATTGCACTATGTCGCTAAGTTACTAGGTCTAAAACAATTTACTTAAGTTAAATTGGGTTACCCCAGTTACTACACTTACTTGTAAATCGAAGTCTTCAAAATACAACTAAAATCCCCAACCCATTTAATTACTCCCTAAATTTGGTGGAAAAAGCCCTAAGTTGGTAACACTGTACATTGGTGATATAAGTGATATATCATAATTTCACTATTTTGCCCATATGTGGGACTTAACCTACACATAATATTGCTATTTCATTTATTGCTCAAAGATACCAATAGTAAAAGCTAGGCCATTATTTACAAATACTATATGATGACAACCTTCAATGGGCGATTATTTTATAATTTTAGGACACATTATGCCCATATTATGCTGTTCAAGATGCTAAGTTGATATGGCATACTAAATTTTTATGTCATAAAAACTTGTTTAGCTTACATAGCGTTAAACCTTGCAACTTTTTCTTTTGATGTAACTTTACCCACTCTTATCACTTTTTAGAAATAAACAGTTTAACTTACCGTTTAAAATACGTACAGATGTTATAAAAGTTTCTGCAAAATGGGCAAAGCTGTAAAATTTTCAAATCGGTTTGCCCGTTTTTCTATTTGAACTTTTATGATAAAAAATATAGATAATCGTGTTATTAGAAGTTCATTCATTAGTACAAATTACAATACCTATTATGTCAATAAAACGTAATGACGTATCAAAAATACTTTAATTTTTTACGTCGTTCATTGTTAAACATCAAAGCAGAATAAATTCGGGCAATGTTACAAGGTTTCACGGTACCTATTTCGTTCGTTTATGTCCCACTTCTATCTTTACTGTCAATTTATAAGTATACAATAAAGAGTTATCTATCTATTTATCTATGTAAAATTAAGAAGAAGTGCCTTGTTCACACGAAAACTAGTGCGGTCCAACTACCACAAATTATGGCCAAAAACGTCGCACAAAATAGTGACTAGTTTCGTTATGATTTTCAACAGATACTAATCACTGTTGATATATTTTTATTTTCATATAAGTCACGTCAATTAGACTTTGCTTCGCCTGCTGGTAAGCTGAAGGCAGGAGAATCTCTTTTCTGAGAAAAAAAATAGGTTCACCATTACATACATATACCATGTTACAATAGTGACACTCAGCTTGACGGCCTCATGATATGCTTTTTCACGGCCCGCTTAAAGGACGAACAGCGGCGAAGGGTCACTCTATAATATGATTCCTGCCGGGTTCCCAGTAAGTCGCATGGTGCATGACAAACTAGATTTAGGTATCTATTTTTCACCGGCTGCCTTTTTATAAATTCACCCTTCTACAATCCTCGATGCCTGCTATAAGAAAACGTGATTAAACATTATGGCATATAAATCATCACTTTGAGACACTTTCGCTTGTTTTTACATTCCGTGGTTATGTATTATTAATAAGTGCACTTACAGTCAATAAAAAATATTATGCCCATTTAAATAAAAATAATTACAATAAAAAGTATGTCATGTTAATTAATTAAGCTGTTATGACATAAAAATTCCAAGTGGCATAATATGTGACATATAATATGGCTTACAGTGCATAAAGTAGTAGCTGCGATCTATTATTTTCTCCCTCGTTATTAGCTCTATATAGTTACTTACATTTATCAGAAAAAAATATGCGGGGCAGTCTTTGGGGACTGCCGATAAAAGTGAAAATTAAATAATTTGTGACGCGTTCGGTGACATAGACGCGAATTCCGTGATCTTTATTCACCTCATAAGTGATCAACAGGCACACAGTTTTCACTTCAAATATCTTGGGTGAGGACACTAAATATAGTATAGCGGTTTAAAACCTACCGTTTAATAAATCCGAAGTGATTTCATGATAGTTACAAGGCTACGTCTTTAGTTCGAGTTTTGAATATTTCATGGTAGCCCCCTAAACGGTAATAGGGTATTTTCCTGTAGTTAAAATTAATTATTTAACTAAGCTTACTAAATTAAGAAATCATTCTTAATTAAGCCGCGTGGTTCCCGGCAGAGTAGAATTTGGACCGCCCCATCTCTTCCCATGCGGTGTCGTACAAGGCGACTAAGGAATAGGGCTGTTTAGCATCGGACAGATATATACAGCCCGGACTCAACCTCAGACGCATGGCTTGAGTCAACATTAGTGCCCGGAAGACGGCAATGGGTTCATCCCCTATTACTTGGGTGTTAAGTCGCCTCTGCCTAACCCTCCGGGGATGGAGGCGTGATTATATGTATGTATGTATGTAAAAGAGCGATAAAAGTTGAGTCGGTTCTTATATTATCATCTATAAACTGATAATAGTAAATTATTTGACTGTTAAATATTATGACGTCACAATAAATTATTTCATACAAGTTTCCTTATAACGTACCGTTTTGACGTTTAGTAAATAGTAACTAATTTGACTGGTCAGTGAAATACCCAATTCTTTAAACTAACCATTTAACATCAGTATCATAATAAACGGGATATTTAACATGTTTCATTGTTTTGAGTTTCCGATATTTCGGCGCTGTTGCAAGCACTATGATCACGGAGGAACTGGAGTAGTGGCGGTGAACAGAGAATAAGTTTTTTCCTAGGAGGTTTCACTCTCACTACAAACTCGAGTTCGAGTTTGTAGTGAGAGTGAAACCAATAGTAGTGCAGATACGCGTAGTAAAAGAACTCGAAAGAGGGTAGATCGATATAATTACTCCTAGGAAAAAACTTTTTGAATGAAACATGGTAAATATCCCGTTTATTGTGATACTGATATGAGTGACCATGATAGTTTAAATACCTATATAACCATTTAACGTCAAGCTTAGAGAATAAAGAGTGTACAATCCTGACCTGCATCAAGGTCGGTCGTCTGAATGCTAAGAGAATTGTACAGCTGGTCACAATTAGCACTTTATATACTGTAAGTCATACCGAACAGGTGTAGTTCACAGCGCTCACACAACATTGCTGGTGAATATTTCGATCCAGTAGCCGTCAGGGTCCTGGATGAACGCCAGACCCTTCATCTTGCCGTCATTGGGTCGTTTTATGAATTTGACGCCTTGCTGCTCGAATCTGGAACATTCAGTATGAGTATATGATTAAAAATGTATATCTCTGAAGCTAATTATAATCCATACTAATATTATAAAGATCAAAGAGATTCTGATTGTCTGTTTGTTACGCTTCCACGCCTAAACCACTGAACCGATTTTGATGAAATTGGGCACAGGGATGGACTAGAGGTTTGGAAAGAATGGAGGCTACATTTTATCACGAAAAAAGGGATATAGGGGGGTTCAAATAGGGGATGAAAATTGGTATGAATGTTTGTTATTTTTACCCGACAACGGCGACGCAAATGGAGGGTTATGGATTTTGACAGGCTATGTATGTATAAATTATAACTATTGTTTGCCCTAAAATATTATAAATAAAAAAATAAGTTTAGAACTACAACCCGACTCTACTGGAAAATCACACTAAAAATATTTAACAAGAAAATAGCAAGGATATTTACCCATGGTTGTATGCTACTTTTAGCTAGAATATATAGTTTTGATAGATTAAGTGGCATACGACCACGGCTCCTTGATATTTTCTTGTTCAATACTTTTTTAAAGCGTGAGTTTTCAGTATTCGGGTTCTAAACTTAATTTTTTGAAGATAATATAATAAAATGTGGTACACAAATAGTTAAGATTTTGGGAAAGGGCATATACTATGTATGGTTGCGAAAACTGATATCCATGCGGGGCTAGCCGCGGGTAACAACTAGTAATATTTTTAAATTAGATTCTTTTTTATCTAGGACACGGAAGGAGAGACGTCCTGTGCTGTGGACGCACAAGCCTGCGTCTTCTTGGTATTGAAGTCGACCAGGAGCCCCATTGAGAAATGTGATTCAGGTTCCGGTCCAGCTCAGTGACAAGAAGCTGTCTCGCAATATCAGACTGTTTGGCCGCAAGATGTCCGTGATAACTCTCGTGTAAGGTGCTATCGTCTGCATAGTAATGTATGCTGCCGGTGGACAGCATACCGTTGATATGGAGAAGTAAGAGAGTGGGAGACAATACGGACCCCTGCGGCACGCCAGCATTTACCTGCAAGAACTCCGAAGCCTGTCCATCACAGGGCACGCGAATACGGCGCCCCCGCAGGAAGCTAGCGACCCAGTTGCAGTCTAGGAGGCAGAACAAAGGCTGGTAGCTTGGAAAGAAGCGATTTGTGCCAGACTCTATCGAAAGCTTTGGCGATATCAAGACTAATTGCCAGTTACTCGCCATGCGTCGCATAGTCGCGTGGTTCCTGGCAGAGTAGAATTTGGACCACCCCATCTCTTCCCATGCGGTGTCGTACAAGGCAACTTAACATAGACAGATATATACAGCCCAGACTTAGCCTCAGATGCATGGCTTACCCCCTATGGCGTGGGACGGAATTAAGTGATTGGTGAAATGTGGGTGTTAATTCACTTCTACCTAACCCTCCGGGGATAAAGGCGTGATTATATGTATGGATGTATAACTCCGCTGCACATTTTTTTAAATCCACCGCTAGAATATCATCCGGACCATTGGCTTTGTGAAGATGTTTGTTATTTATGAACTCTAATGGCTGAACAGATCTGGCTAAAATTTTGTACAGGTATAGACAATAGTCGGAAGTAACACAGCCTACTTTTTATCCCGGGCTAAGTTCCCACAAGCAGCAGGAACAATCAATTTACATACCTAGCACAAGCTTCATCAACATTGCGCACTAGTACACCGATGTGACCAAAACCGCGAGGATCAGAATTACCGTTGTGGTAGCTCGAATCGTCGCTCTCTGTGCCCCAGTTGCTGGAATTTAGAAAAAAAAAACATGTTGCTTCAAATATTTCGTGGAATATATAGATGAGAGACGAGAGATGAGAATATCTATAGTATATGTGTGAGTGACCTGTGATCAAAGAATCAATTTCATTTATTCAGTTTAGGCACATATGAACGTCAAAATTTTACAATTGAGTATGTCAAGAAATAATATTAAAATATTAAATAATGTACAAATAAATCATTGGAAAATGATTCTTTCGCTGGTTCGGTAGGTTAGTTCTACTGAGAAGATACCAGCAAGAAACTCAGCGAACTATATTAGAACTAGATTTTTTTTTTTTTAATTTGCTTTAGTTTACAATTTATTTTGTGCGAGCAAGCAAGAGACTTATGTTGACCACGCATTAATATCATTAAGATACTCAGCCACTTTATAATAACCTTTACTCATTAAAGTTTTTTTCACTTCTAATTTAAATTTATTTATTGGCATATTAATCAAATCCTGAGGAATTTTATTAAATAATGAGAGTGTGAGATGTGAGTTACGTGGGACCGATAAAAATGATTGGTGAAATGTGGGTGTTAATTCATCTCTGCCTAACCTTTCGGGGATAAAGACGTGATTATATGTAAGTATGTATGTATAAAAGCGAAATACCACTCACTCAAGAATATTAGAACCGAAATTACTAACATTCCCTCTAATCCCTCCCTATCTAAATTGCTTGTGTTAGGAGTGGGTTCACGTCGGTATTGTAATGGCTAGGATTCGAATCCGAGACCTTTCGATCGTAAGGTCGACTCCTTAACCACTACGCTACTGATGGGATGTAGATATCGTCTAAGAACGGGTATTACGAAGTCACGGGTGGCCGCCAGTAGCGATACCGTACCGCGATCTTTGTACCCATATATCGCAATAAAATAAAAAATTGAATTGAATTGTATGGAGGTGATAAAACCTGCCTTTTGAGGTGAAAAGCAAAGAAACCCGGCAGTGTTGGAAGTAACTAGAGATATAAAAAGAGGTTTTTTTCCCCACTATCAATATTTGTAAACAATTTCTTTTTATCCGCAATTACTATACAATCACACGGTACATACCTACTGACAGCTGTGCCACCTATCGGTTAAAGCCATTGAATTATTTACACAAAATATCATCTAAATTGTTTCAGCTGTTTAGGAGTTAGGTGTCAAACATACATATAGAAGAATTATTATACATAATGTATGATAAAGATTACTTACTAAGTCAATTCTAAAGTAGCCTTCCTAGTCATTGCCCAAGCTGTTCTAGTGGCCTCATCGGAGGGGATTTCTCCAGGGTTCTCATAACCCATGAAGAATAAGGAGAACTTCATGTCTGGGAAATGCAGCTGCTTTAGCAAAGTCATACCCAGAACTCCAGTGTAGAAAGGTATGGACTTGCGAGGATCCTTGATGCGGTACATTGTTTGTTGAAACATGAAATCCTGAAACAATAGGGTTAATTTATGAGAAAAGAAGTTTCCAGATCGCGGTAGCTTAGTGGTATGGGTAATGGACTGCTGAGACGAGGTCTCAGGTTCGTTCCCAGGTTTTACCATGGCACACACCAATGACTTTTCAATGCTTTTTGAAGTTATGTGTACTTATCACAGGTTTATAAGTGCCCGGTTAATGGTAATAGGATCGCCACCTATTACATTGGGACCTAAACATAAACTGGTGAAATGTGGGTGCTAGTACCTCCCTTCGGGGATATAGGCGCGAGTTTATGTTATGCTTATGTATGTTGAAAAAAATTTAGTACCTTATAAATAAAACTTATCTCAGTATTCCAATGGTTTATTTATATTACTTATTGTTTAATAACCGCGGTAGCCTAGTGGTATGGGTAATGACCTGCTGAGACGAAGAAGAAGAAAGACTCCCCACCTATTACATTGGGACCTAAACATAAACTGGCGCAATGTGGGTGCTAGCACCTCTGCCTACCCCTTCGGGATATAGGCGTGATTTTATGTTATATGTGATGTTATTATTTTTATATTATTTCTTGACATAATTGTACAATTTTGATATTTATATGTGCTCTTTATGTGCATAAACTGAATAAATGAAATCAATTCTTTGATTCAATATAGGAAACCCATTAATCAGTATACCAAAGGTTCATTATAATCAAATGGTAAATGCTAAAATGGCATGATGTGTGTCATTTTGATTGTAACTAATTATTTATATCACTGATATAAATATAATGATAACACTTGGGCAAGTTGTTTTTGTTAAAAGTTACAGATAACACAAAACTTCAAGGTCAGTTATTTTTTTAATAACTACTAGACTGAAGACTGCACTGGATGCGGGCTGCTTTAGATCGGTCATTCTGGAAGTCTGTGGGAGAGGCCTATGTTCAGCAGTGGACTATATGTGGCTGGCATAATGATGATGAGACTGAAGACTGTGGCTAGTAGTGACTGTAGGTAAGCATGGATGTTGGTTGTTGTGATTTTTGGTCATATCTCTGGGTCTACTTTAAGTGTCACAAAGGCCTATTTTGCTTATATTTTTTTTTTAATCAGTAGCTTTTGCATCTATTGAGAACAAACAGATAGAATTTAAAAAAAAAATGTTTATTTTCAAAACACCTAATTAATATTAATTTTTTTTGCCACATGGTTCCCGGCACAGTAGAATTTGAAACACCCTATCTCTTCCCATGCGGTGTCTTACAAGGCGACTAACGGATAGGGCTGTTTAACATCAGACAGATATATACAGCCCAGACCTTTACAGCTGCGTAGAGATGTTGCGTCCATGGCTGTATTTTACCGTCTGTACCATGGGGAGTGTTCTGATGAGCTCTTCCAATTAGTCCCACCCTCCCCTTTCCTACACAGGACAACGCGTGCAGGTCTTAGATGTCATCCGCACACGGTGCAAAACATCCGATCAAGAACCAAGCGGTTCGGAGACTCTTTCCTCTGTCGCACCATTAAGGCCTGGAATTCATTACCAGCTCACGTGTTTCCTTCTTCCTACAGTCCCGGGTCCTTTAAGCGGGGCGTGAAAAAGCATATGATAAGGCCGTCAAGCTGAGTGTCACCATTGTCACACGGTATGTGTAAGTAATGGTGACCCTCTTTTCTGGGATTTTGCCTTCAGCTTACCATCAGGCAAGGCGAAGTCCAATTGACGTGTCCTATATAAAAAAAAAAAAAAAAAAAAAAAAAAAAAAAGACTCAGCCACAGATGCTTGGCTTGAGTAAACAATAGTGCCTGGAAAACGGCAATAGGCTCACCCCCTTATTATGTGGGACCGAAATCAATGATTGGTGAATTGTGCGTGTTAATTCACCTCTACCTAACCCTCCAGGGATAAAGGTGTGATTATATGTATGTATGTACATTTTTTTATAATGTCTTCAATATGTACCGACACAGCTTCTTAATCCTTAGACCAGTAATAGTGTCGTTTATCAATTAGAGAGACCGGTCCTTTAGACCCGACACGCTACGGGAAGGGTTAAATAATAATAGTAAGCTAATTACTGTAGCCTAAATAATAGTCATAATTTTGTAAATGAATCTCAGGAGTTGCTTTACAGGCAAAGCAAGAAAATCTAGCTTCTTTTATGACCCTGTAAGGAATGCAGACATGTGTAAAGTATGTGTAAATATTAATTGTAATGAAATAGGATCTTAAGTATTTGAATAGCTTCAATAAAAAATGTAATTGAACTCTAAAAGTAACAAAAGTCGGGTTTAGTACTTACCCTAGTTGAAGGGTCTGGTGTCTGGCACAAGGCCTCAATTTCTTGTGGAGAAATACCTTCGTGCGACATTGTGCTATAAAGAAAAATAAGAAATAAAGGTACGAACACTGCTAACCTACAAGGACCTAATTGTATAAAAAATAATAGTACAGTTAATGATATAATTGGTCAAGAATACTGAATATTTGTACAAATTCTTACATGTAGAAGTCGAATTTCAAGATATATGTTATAATATTTTATATATTAGCTCTTAAATCTACATGTAACAAGTTAAAAAACTTGACATTTGACTGAGTTGAGTTCTGACTTTTACAACTTCGTATACTTAGGTACTATTTTTTATCTGTGCTCTGTGCGCATTGCACAGATTAGGCAGAAAACCGCATTATAATTTTTATTATTGAATTTTATCCGATGAACTCAAACTATTAAATATAAAGATGGAAAACTAAGCCACCTGCTGAGACTATTATATGTAGGTATTTGAAATATTTGATTCTATGTTGAACTATAAAAAAAAAACAATAAAAAGAAAGTAGGTATTTACGTTTATTTCACAGTAATTAAATTAAGATCAAATTACTTGACCCAAAGATACAGTCTTTCGTATAAATATCTTAGTTCTTCTATCCACACTATATCCCTTTCCGGCGACGTTTTGACACACTCATACGCTGATATCATTCTTACATTTCTATCATCATTAAAAATATCTCCAATGACGCTCACATAATCCCCTTCTGTAAAATTAATTGGGGTTTTCGCAATACGGTCCAACAAAGTAGACATAATGTTAACGTTGTCATTGCCAGTTTTTGTTGCCACAGAAAACCCATAATATAAATCTTTCAAAATGGCGGGTGATGTATTTATATTACTCTTGGTGCTATCATAATAAATTTGAACAGATCCCGTTGCGTCGGAGAGCTCTGCATTTGTTGTGGTGCTTGATGTATTGTAAATAGCTGTAATAACCCCATGAATCATTACATTTTTGAATGTCATTCCGAATAATTCATAGATGTATTTGTTTTCTGTTGTTTTGGCGCGAAATACATCTTGAATATACAGTTTTAGTGGGCTTTGTTGGAAACTATCCATCGCATTGCTGTTGTGAAAAATTACTCGTTTTCTTACACTAACACTGTCACTTCACTTTTATAAAATCTCGATACAAAATTTCATTAATTTGTATAGCAGCCAATTTATACCAGCTGATTTCAGCTCATCAGCTGATGAGCTGACATTACTTTCGTTATAACTGACATATTATTAATCGTTCAAAACTTGAAGTCAGGAAAATTTAAATAAAAATTTGATGAATACAATCTGAACAATACTACTTAGACTATGTACTGACTGTGATAAAATTCTATATAGGTTCTTGTATGAGGAACGTGATTAAAAAAACAATTTTTTTTTGATGCTTCAGATCAGTTCAGAAATTTACCTAGTAGTTCTTGGCAGTATGGATAGATGTCGCTAATTTAATGCGTAAAGTTGACTCTTATTTATACTCGTAACTCGTAAGGATTATGGACAGGGTAGGTATTTTTTTCATTTTCTCTTCCATATTTTACATCCTTATAGAAAACTGCATCCTTATCTATCTTTTCTTGGGTTAGTTAGTTTAGTATTGCGAGCAGACAGGACTCCGTACTATGTCCGGACAGAATACAGAACAAACCAGAAGCTGCATTCAACAATAATTGCATATCCTGGCTGCACTGTGTCCAATATATTACTATACTCTTTGGTCCAATCTTCTATTCTATGTGTCTCGTTCTATTGCGTAACTTCCCGCTCGTGTAATGTTGCTAGCTAAGGTGCGGTTCCCAATTTTTTTGAGTAGTCTTACAATACTAGATAAGAGATCTTTAATAACATGCAATGTATTACACAGAGAGGTGGCCAGTTTCAGTTATAGCTATCTACTATAAATAAAAATATGGCATTATGGTAATTAAAGTAAAGGGATGTTATAGGTAATATAGTTTGAGATGTGTGTGCCACTGGCAAATAGAAAACTTAGTAAGTGGCTACTTTTTTTTTTTTTTTTACGTGCGCAAAATCCCCACGGATACCTCCCCACCGGAGCCGGTGGAGGAGGTTATGTCGGACTCGAACCGACTAAAACGCACGCCGCCTGTGGGTCGCTTTGGTTGCCGAAGGTGAGGTTGACAGGCATATCCCTCGCACCCCGGCCGACCCAGGGCCATCTCTCACGATCTGGCCCTCTTCTCGGGTGTGGGGACTACAGAGCCCCCAACTCGTCCCCGGAAACGGGGAGACGCGCCACGCGCGCCACCGCCGCGGCCTGCTTCTGCCAGGGTGACAGGCGGTAAGTGGCTACTTCTTACCTATTGCTACTGTGCGATAAGGCCGCCAATTGTATATGCGCACATTATAGCTTGTTTATATCGAACTCATGATGTTATTTATAAGATAATGTATAAGATATTTATCTATCTATCTACGTCTATATTTTTATAAAAATAGGTGGATAAAATTTGCAATTAAAATGGCAACACACAAAATCTTCCATTTTGTATCATTATTTTGAAATCGATAACAATAATGTTAGAGAAATTCAATAATGAAATTAATTTGCATGCGTTACCTATACATGAAATGTGAGGAGGTAGGACACGGCGGTATTTCCGCCCAATTGAGCAGTCCGACTGGGGAAGTACCTCCGCCCTACAGAATACCGCGGTTAAAATAACTTCGTGTTGTGTCCCGTTGGTGAGTAGGGTAGCCAGAGCTCACTGGAGAGTTTGATTGAGTTGTGATGTCAGTGAGATGACCTAAAATGACGAGATGACCACTGACAGCATGTGGGTGTTAATCACTTCTGCGTAACCCTCCGGAGATAAAGGCGTGATTGTATGTATGTATGTTCACAGTGAGTCCGCTCCTAAAACCCTCTGCCATCATCATCATCCATGCGTCCGTTGCGACATCCAAGGCGACCGAGGCCTTGTTTTTCGGCTATATTGGAAGAGACTACCGTCTGAAGCACCTCCACCCTACAGAATACCGCGGCCATAATAACCTCATGTTGTGTTCTCGGCGGTGAGTAGAGTAGCTAGACCTCACTAAAGAGTTTTCGTGCTGTTAGTGGGAACTGTGAGAAGACTAAAGGCTTGTCTTGCTTTGTTTTATGCACTGACGGCACCGAAACTCTTTGTTCTTACAGGTTCGGTAGCACGCCTGTTACACCTCTGGTGCTGGACACGTCCATATTCCACGCTAACCACATAGCATCGGGTGAACCGTGTGGTTGTCTACCACAAACGTTTTATAAAAATATCCGGCTTTTTAAAGTTATGACGACTAATATTACCTAACTGCTTAAAGGAAATATGAGGCTCAGTATCAACCAAGATACGCCAGACTTGGCGACATGCCCACTACCCGGTGTAAGATTGATAAGTTGTCTCGTTAAAAGGTGTTAATTCGCGATTTGCTGAATTTGATTTCTTTCCAGGTTTCTCTTAGGTATGTTGCTGATGCTAGAGGTAGCGTGCGGTTTTATCGACTTACCTACCTCAGAGTACAGTTAAGTAGTAAAAAAACATACCTACTGCATAATCTATTCTGGGACTATAATGACGTACACACCATATTATTGTTATGACTTTCTTTTCGTTTAGAAATCTTTCTATCAGATACTTACAATATATATTTCCCTTCATAGAAATCCACGCTCATTTTCGTATCTGACAAAATCATAATACGAAAATAAATCCAACATCGTCCCAATCACTACAAACACATCAATACAACTTTTATCCATTTCCCTCCAATATTTTTTCTGTGGCCAATTAAAACAAAAGCATCGCAAGATGGCCGCCGATTTAATTGGCATTTGACGTCATCCCGTTTTATTGGCAACAAACGTTCGCATGCGGTTTTATTCCTTTAACATTTTGTTCAAGGAAATGTGTCCGCATTTCAGATTGGAGCCAGAATTTCGTGCGTTTGTCTCTTTTGCGTCCTACATTTTCCGATGTTAGGATGCCTATTGGACATTCTTTAACAATAGCTAGTGGAGAAAAACTTTGGTTTTATATAAAACCCGACAAATTGGTTCAGCGAAACTACTCTCTTCTGGTCGGTGAATCGATAGATCCTATTGCTATAAAAATCCAGTTCTGACTATGCAATGCAGTATTAGATTATTAGTTAAAGTTCGCGGATCTGCCCGCTTGGGATTCTGGCTTCCGCAACTCAGATGCACCTATTACAGGTACAATAATATATTCTAGTAGGTATACTCCAAAAGTGTGTAATATATATTTCCCATATTAAAATATAGGAATGAAGATCCAAAGCCAATACAACAACACATTTATTTCATGTTTAGGCAGCAGCCATTTTTAAGCTTATTCTCATAAAGATAATACAGAGTGATTTCTATCGAGAAAGTTTTGCTGACGGTTTTTACGTAATACTCTGCGATATTGTTACGAAATATTTGGCAATGAGAATATTATCTTTCGCTAGATATATTTTGTGGGCCCACGTTATAGGGACAAACACAAAATTTGAGGGTGGGCATATATTAGGCTAGGTTAGACAATGACTTCTATGCATAATAGACAATCTGTTTAGAAAAAAAATGTGTCACGGTTTCGGAGTGAAGCGGGAATGAATTTTGAATTTCGAATTTGGAACGGAACAGAGAGCGTATACACATCAAAGTGGCATCGTCGTAATTTAGTGTCATTGTGTCTATTTTTAAATTATTAGATGGAACAAACAAGTCCTAGAGTGGAGACCATGAGAAGGCAAACAAAAAGTGGACTATACTGACGAACGACATGAAAAAGGTGGCTGGGACAGACTGTATGTGGAAGGTGGAGGATCAGGACCAATGGCATATATTATGAGAGACCTATGTTCAATAGTGGACTGCAATAGGCCAATTCACGTGTGTTTCTCGGCAGAGTAGAATTTAGACCACCCCATCTCTTCGCATGCTGTGTCGTATAAGGTGACTAAGGGATAGAGCTGTTTAACATCAGACAGATATGTATAGCTTAGATTCAGTTTCAGAAGCATGGCTTGAGTCAACAATAGTGCCCAGAAGACGGCAATAGGCTCACCTCTTATTACGTGGGACAGATTTCAATGATTGGTGAAATGTGGGTGTTAATTCACCTCTGCCTAACCCTCATGGATTTTGCATGCAGAGAAACTGCGAAGCATGTCGGACCTTATTTGTTTTTGTAACACCATTGTAACAAACCGTGTTTTGAGCAATAAATGATTTACTTACTTACTTACTTACTCCGGGGATAAAGGCGTGATTATATGTATGTATGTAATAAAATGAAATAATATTCTCAGAGAGTCTCTAGAGTTCAATCAACATCGTCGTGACTTATGCCAACCTCATATTTGCAAGCACCCGCTGCTTACGTTTGAGGTTGCCCACGTAATATGGGGTGAGTCTATTGCCCTATTCTAGGCACTGTTGTTGAGTCTAGCCATGCATCTGAGGCTGTATATACCTGTCTGATGTTAAAGAGCCCTATCCCGTAGTCGCCTTGTACAACACCGCCTGGGAAGATATGGGGTGGTCAACATTCTACTCTGCCGGTAATGTTAGCGGATGTAAAAAACCACCATGGGTGATTTAATGTGTGTTTGTTATCTAATTAAATACGTTAAATATATTGTACATTTAATAAAGATTAGAAAATCCGTGTAGTGACGTATCCGTGTGGTGACGGAGAAAGAATACAAGTATGACCACCCCCATCTCATCCGAAGGGTGTCGTAAGAGGCGACTAACGGAAACATACGCAGACGATATCACTGCGAGAGAAGGAAAACTTGAAATAAAACCCTGTACCAACCCAGCAGCAGCGTGGAAACAGTAGGCTAAAGCCTCCCAACATTGGGAGAGGCCTAGTCCAGCAGTGGACTGCGATGGGCTAGTTGTTGTAGAAAATCGCCATAAAACTAGATAATAACAATGAATAACTTCAGGGATATAACAATTTAAAAAAATTTCGGGATGAATTTCCATAAAGGTCGGCCTTTCTCGTGATCTGAAATGATCCATGATCTGGCTTTGATCGGTCAAAGCCAGATCATGGATCATTTTTATCTATTTTGTGTCTAGGACACACCAATTTGCCTTCACCTCGCTAAACACAAAGTCTCAAGAAAGAGGGTCACCGTTACAGTCACTAAGTAATGTTACAATGGTGGCACTCAGCTTGACGGCTTCGTCATATGATTTTTCACGCCCCGCTTAAAGGATTCGGGACTGTAGGAAGAAGGAAACACGTGAGCTGGTCATGATTTGTCTTGGTGGTGCGGCAAAGAAAAGGGTCTCCAAACCGTTTGATTATTGCTCGTATATTCTGCACATTGTGAGGATGACATCTAAGCCCTGCACGTTATTATTATTATTATTTATTATTTATCACCTTAAAAACATAAAATACATACATAATCACTTACAGTGCATTTAGAAACCACTGAGGTTTGTAGTAAATGCAACACGTTATTTTGTAACAAGAAACTGAGTAGGTACACTTTACAACAATAAAATAATATATTTCTTTATATAATTTTATTGTTGTAAATATCTCTTTCAATATTAGTATTAAAGCTATCGGGATATTTACCATGTTGTATCGTTTGGAGTTGCCGATATTTCGGCGCTGTTGCTAGCACAATGATCACAGAGGAACTGCAACAGTGCCGAAATATCGGATACTCGAAACCATGATAGTTTAAATATTTATTTCTATATGTCTGACAAATAAAACACTTAGTTCAACTAGTTTTTATTTTAATCATAAATCACATTTCATATTAATATACTTACAAAGAACGCTACTCTCGGTTATATTTTTGTGCCTAGATAACGATGGTGTTGAGACCTTTTTTCGTTAAATGGCAGAAAGCTTGATTTGATCAATTAATCTTTAGTGCAAATCAGCTCAAGGGGTTTGCCACTTAATCCAGTAATCTTATTCACTATGGTGGTCAATTCTTCACGAGTAGGAGAATTTCTACCATAAATATATACAACGAGTGGTTCTTCAACATTATAAAAATACACATAGTCCCTGTTTATTAATTTGGCAACCATTAAAGGTTGGATCTTTTTGTCTTCAGAAGTACAAGTGACATTCGATCTAGGGACCCTTAAGTCTTCAGCAATCAACACTCCAACAGTATACACCTTGGGTTCATCAGCTGATTCAATGTCTACAAGTTCAAATTTTTCGTCATCAGTGCATTGTAGATTTCCAGTGTTCTTAGTGAAAGTAACTTTTACACAGGTTTTGGCACTGGTGTTTACACCTGGATATATGGCAATTGGAAGCCATTCACCCAAAATATCTTCAGTACTTGCATTTACAGGAGTTGCAGTAACGAGACAGACAGCTAAGATTATTATTTTCCACATTATTAAATCTATAATATGAATGCTCCTATCAAACTTTGTTAATTGTTATTTTGTGTTATTAGTCTGTGGTATTTATACTTATTCATAATCATTGGAACTTGACCTTTGACAGAATTTATTTCATAAACAGATAAAGTTAATGCGTAATGAATTATATTTATTTATTCGCAAACATGTAGGTACTAATATTAGTAAATAGCATTAACTAAATAGCGGTCGTATTATCATGTTAATGATACTTTAGGATGTATACAGGTTGCACTCGTATAACTTATTCGACGTGTACATAATCGTTATAAATACTACGTGTAAACAATTACTATCCGTTAAGCAGATGTTTAAAGGGTAATTATATGATAAAATTGACAGTTTTATTACATTTATACAACGAAAATGTTTACACGACGAAAAGTCATTTATGTAAGTTTTATAGACGTTGTCGTAGACGCTATTATACAACCGTTTTAAAAAATAGTCGAAAGAACGTCTATATGACATTATTATACGACAGAAAGTATAATGCACTAGTACATGACACAGAGTTTAAAAAAAAACTGTAAAATAACTTCAATAAGGCTCAAGGTCATATAAATATTTAATCATATGACAAAAGTGTTTGTTGGGATGTTAATTTTAAACTTTCGCGGTGTGAATTCGTAATTATACAAGGTAACGGGACTTCTCGCGAATTGTACCTTGGAACTTGCAACGCATCCGAAACGTCGGCAGAAATAGTAAGTTCCAAGATATAATTCGCGAGACGCTCCGATACCTTGTATAATCATGTAGGTACTAGTAAACCTATTATAAAGAAATTTGGTACAGGGTTTATTAAATCTTGGGCCTTGGGAAAGGACACCCATACTCAATGCGCGAAAGCGATTCGAGCGTCGGAGGTCGTTGACCTCCGTCCTCCATGCGCACGGGCCTGGGGGTGACAGGTGGAGCCGCCTATTACTAGCAGAAGGAGGCCGAGACGGCGTCGCGATATGCGCCACTCCCCCTTTTTTTAAACGGAAAGATGGGGACGCCGTAGTCCTACACCCGAGAAGGCCTTCTATGGCCCCGGGTCAGTCGGGGTATCCTCACCCCCGGTAACTGATGACCTAAGGCAGCCGTGCGGTTTTAGTGGATCCGAGTCCGACATAACCACCCCCACCAGATCCGACGGGGTGGTATCTGAGGGGATGTCCGCACGTTAAAAATAAGGACATCCATATATCCATACTAATAATATAAATGCGTGAATGTCGCCCGCGTGAATGTCGGTTATCGCAACAAAACATATAACAGAAACTCTGTGCTTACAGGGTCGGCAGCGTGAGTGTGGCTTTTCTGGTGTTACACACGTCCATAGGCCACGGTAACCACTTTCCATCAGGTGGCCCGTGCGCTTGTCTGCCACCTAAGTGGGAAATAAAAAAATAAAAAAAAGATGTAGTCAGCCACATCTTTTGCCCCTTTTTATATAGGTAACGCCAATTTGACTTTACCTCGCCTGATGGTAAGCTAGACTCAGGAAAGAGGGTCACCCTTACACACACGTAGCATGTTACAATGGTGGCACTCAGCTTTTCCTTTCCAGACTCCAGTTGGCTACAAAATTTTCTTTTATCTTTATGACTTCGAGATCAGCTTATAGTTTCATAAAACATAAACATAAACTCACGCCTATATCCCCGAAGGGGTAGGCAGAGGTGCTAGCACCCACATTTCGCCAGTTTATGTTCAGGTCCCAATGTAATAGGTGGCGAGCCTATTGCTGTTAACCGGGCACTTATAAACCTGCGATAAATACACACATAACTTCGAAAAGCATCGAAAAGTCATTGATGTGTGCCATGGTAAAACCTGGGTTCGAGCCCGAGACCTCGTCTCAGCAGACCATTCCACTAGGCTACCGCGGTTATTTTAATCTTATTTGACACTACCCTCTTCAATAAAAAAAGCTCTTTTATGCGATGGTATTTAGTTTTTTTTGCTTTCAGAATTTCTATAGAGGTACTGAAATAGCCAAAAACAAAGGATTTTAAAGTTATTCCCAGTCGGATGGAGGGTTGCCTATTCTGGGAATCATTAAGTATAACGGTTTTGAATATCAACACTGATCTTAATAGACATTCGATATAGAGACATGCTCAAGCTGTGGAATGAACTCCCTGCTGTGTTTTTTTTCCAAAACAGGCATATCCCTCGCACCCCGGCCGACTAAGGGCCACCTCCCACGATCTGGCCCTCTCCTCGGGTGTGTGGGGACTACAGAGTCCCCAACTCGTCCCCGGAAACGGGGAAGCACGCCAGACGCGTCTCCGCCGAATATGGGGCTATTTAAGAAGGGTATAAAAAAGTACTTACAGGGTAAGCAACACTAGTAAGACTTCCCGGTGTTATACACCTCAATAGGTCACGTTATTTCCGTCCTAATTGAGCAGTCCGACTGGGGAAGTCACTCTAGAGAATACCACGGTTATATTAACCTTGTGTTATGTTCACGTGGTGATTAGGGTAGCCAGAGGTCCCTGTAGAGTTTTTGTGCTGTTAATGGGAAGACTAAAGGCTTGTCCTGATTGTTTCTTCTGTACTGACGGCACAGAAACTCTCTGTTCTAAAAGGTTCTAACAGCACGGGTGTGACTCCCCTGGTGTTGCATACGTTCATGGGTCACGGTTCCCACTTTCCATCAGGTGGGCAGTGTGTCTGTCTGCCACCTAAGTATATTAAAAAATTCTCATTCTTTAGTAACGCTGAAATTTGTATATTTTCACTAACAAATGCTAACTTTTCTATATTGAGATTGCATTTTTTTCATCTCTCTCTTTCTCTTTTTTATAGGTGGCCAACGAGCACACGGCCCATCTGATGGAAAGTGGTTACCGTAGCCTATGGAATTGTGAAAAACGAGTCGCACTCGTGCAATCGACCCTGCAAGAAACTTCTAATGTCCATCTTGAAGAACCCCATATTGTTGTTGTGTGATGGTAAACTGAAGACGGTCTCAGGAAAGAGGGTCACCATTACAGGTACTAACAACGTTACAATGGTGATCTTCAGCTTAACGGCCTCATGAGATGCTTTTTACGCTCCGCTTAAAGGACTGTAGGAAGAAGGAAACATGTGAGCCGATAGAGAATTCCAAGACTGTTTCGCCAGGACGGATGCAGGAGCTTCACAGTTAGACTGGAAATGCGCCCTAACTGCTGATGATGATGATGATTAGCACAGAGAGATTTTGTACTGTAGTGGGAAGACCAAAGGTTTGTCCTGCTTTGTCTTCTGCACTGACGGCACAAAAACTCTCTGTGCTTGCAGGGTCGGCAGCACGAGTGTGACTCCCCTGGTACCTATTGCACACGTTCATTGGCCACGGTAACCGATTTCCATCGGGTGGGCCGTGTACATGTCTGCCACCTAAGTGGTATAAACAATATATATATATATATATATAAAAAAAATATTGTTCATAAATTCTTTATATATATATATATATAAATATATATATATAAATATATATATATAAATATATATATATATATAAAGAATTTATGAACAATATTTTTTTTAAATATAGTTTATTTGTTGTTGCCTGAGTGTGTTGCGTGAGTGTCGGTTATCGGGACAAAACATTGCCTATATCCTTTCTCAAGGTCTAATCTACCCCTATACTAAATGTCATCAAAATCGGTTCAGCGGTTTAGGCGTGAAAGCGTAAAAGACAAACATTTATAACATTAGTATGAATTGTACTTTTTAATCCAGAGTAAGCGTTTTGGTATACAATTAAAGCTTTATATTGCTTTTTTTTAATACCACTTAGGTAGCAGACAAACACACGGCCCATCTGATGGAAAGTGGTTACCGTGGCGTAAGGCAAAGACAAGGAAGTCATACTCGCGCTGCCAACCCTGTAAGCAAATGTAACCATTTTGAACACGAAAACTGAACACATTGACACGAACAACATAATAAGATGTTTACAAATTAATGTACACTCAAAGCTATTGATCATAGACAATTACAAGCCGGTAAGGTTTCAAGTGAGTTCACACAATCAAACAAACTAAAATAACATGATTCAGACAGCGGCAGCCCTAACTAGTGGCACCCGCCGGCAATTATGCAAACTGCGCTCGTCTGCGCGCTTATTTGTCGAGTGTTTTCCCCAGTAGGGAGGGGACATATCGACGTTTAATTGAGATGTAATTGATTTTGTATGCTTTCATGTGTAACAGTGTATACCATGGGGGACGTTTGGTGTTTGTTTTTTAATGATAAACTGTTATTTTTTGTGAAGTTTTGTATTTGTATGTTAGCAGCGAGATGGTATATTTACACGAGTTTCATTATAACAGTCTAGCGTACACTCGGAGTCCTGAACAGAGTGAGACGTTTCTATACTCCGGAGCAGCGGTCTCTACAAGACACAAATTCTTTTTTTTGGTGATTGGGTGGAGTACTGCTCACATCTCTGGGTAGGCTCTGCTAATGTACTTACTAGATGCTCTCGACAGAAAAAGTGCGCAAAAAACGCTTGGTCAGGTGACATTCTGCGCGTGACGTCATTAAATAATATCAACGAAGAGTCCAACCAACGGAAGTTTCCGTTATGCTAAGAATTTTTTTTATAGTTACGTCACGCGAATCGTCAACTGATTTTCTGCGTTTTGCCTCATGTAAAATTCGGATATCTCAATTTTATTTTGTAAAAATGAAATGTTTAAAATTCATCTTTTTGTGAAATACATTTTGTATACCAAGTTATTATTTATGTATTAACTATCATATTCAACACATTTCATATTTTTTTGTAATAGTTGTCAAATACTCAATAATTGTTACAACATTAAGTACCCAAAAGAGACATACACAATATCTACTCATGATAATAGGCTAGGATAGGCAGAGATAACCGTCCTCCATCTAAATCAATTCTTACATAATACACGAACTTTCTTTACCTAAAACATAGTTCAAACAATTAGGCTATCGAAGTCCACTGATGGACAAAAACTTCTCCCAGTGTTGAGAGGCTTTGACCTACTGTGTCCACACAGGCCGGATGATTTGATACAGAGCTTTATTTCGAATTTTCTTTATCTGGCAGTGACATCATCAGTATATTTTTCGTTAGATGCCCTTCGAATTAGATGGAGTGGTGATATTTGTATTCTTTCTCAGTTACCACACGGATTGATGACTGAAATTTCGACCAGGTTACAAAAACCGTAACCGGTGTAACCTGGTCGAGTTTTAAAGTAAATTTATCGATAATAAATGTCGATATATTCAATGACGGTGTTCTAAATCCTCCCATCCCTAGTACTCTCATCATCGATGCGTTTATATCGAGACGTCGCATCGGAATCGCCTGCTTCGACCGTACTATCGACTACATCAGTGCTTCGTACAGCGTCTTTGTTTTACATTAAGTAGTATATTTATTAAGCTGCTTAAGGGTTCAACCACGGAAGATTTTAAGAAGAAAGACTTAAGGCGATTGTACAGTCAGCATCAGACTAATATTGACTACATACATAGATATAAGCACGGCTTTATCCCCGGAGCGTTAGACAGAGGTTCACCAATCATTGAATTCGGTACCACGTAATAGGGGGTGAGCCTATTGCCGTTTTCCGGGCACTATTGTTATCCATGCATCTGAGGCTGAATCTGGGATTTTTATATTTGTCTGATGTTAAACAGCCCTATCCCTTAGTCGCATTGTATGACATCGCATGGGAAGAGATGGGGTGGTCCAAATTCTACTCTGCCAATATCTGTGTCCTGCTAATATTTAATAGTGAAGTGTTCAAAATGATCTTATTATGATCATTTTGGGTACTTGCATCTTTGTATCAACATGATGCTGATTTTATATGTATAGTGGTATTGATGTGTTTGAAAAAAAAAAAACTTAAAATTACCGTGTATTACATAACATAACATAAACTCACGCCTATATCCACGAAGGGGTAGGCAGAGGTGCTAGCACCCACATTTCGCCAGTTTATGTTTAGGCCCCAATGTAATAGGTGGCGAGCCTATTGCCATTAACCAAGCCCTTATAAACCTGCGATAAATACACACATAACTTCGAAAAGCATCGAAAAGTTATTGGTGTGTGCCATGGTAGAACCTGGGATCGAACCCGAGACCTCGTCTCAGTAGTCCATTACCCATAGCACAAGGCTAAGAAGAAAGTGCACAGGGCATTTTCTTCTCAGGATTCTCAGGAGTGCTTTGCCTGTAAGGTCTCCAGCGAAGAGGTGATAACCTGGTGTGTCTGGACCTCGCCCAATCAGAAGAATTGAACATAGAGACTTCTACACCCCGTATAGAACAGAAAGACTATTTTTACTACACCTATCTGAGATAAGTTATCTCTGAGATATGTCCCCATGAGCTACGAGTAAGGACATTGGTAGACACTAAGAGAATCGACGTCCAGGCCCTAGATTCTACTAAAGCAAAACCACGGTCATCCCACAGACACTGCAAAAAATGACATTAAATTGTAGACTTTATTTCTATATGGCTAAAGTTCAAAATTAAATTAAAAGAATTTCGTTACACTTTGTCATTCATTCTGCAAAAAGTCTTTTAATATTGGACTTTAAAGGCGTTGTCTTAAAGTCTAAAATTAAATTTATCTTTTAGCAACAGTGGTTTTGCTTTAGCAGAATCAAGAGCCAGTAAGTATATTAACAATAAGTTCTCGTAATCTTAATCTCCATCTCAATATTCCAAATGTCAAAAATTGTATACTCATAACACAATTTTCATAGAAATCGTGATCGTTTTTCACACTTAGGATATTGAGATTAGATCGAGACTGAATTTTGAGCAATATTACAAGAATTGCTCCTTTTTTACCTGCGAAAAATCCCCACGTATACAGGAAGAAGCTGGGAGAGGTTATGTCGGACTCGAACCTACTAAAACGCATGGCGCCTGTTGGCCGTTGTTGATTGCCGAAGATGAGGTTAACAAGCATATCCCTCGCACCCCGGTCGACCCAGGGCCATCTCTCTCGAGAGCACTCCTCGGGTATGTGGACCACGGAATCCTCACCTCGTCCCCGGAAACGGGCCGCTGTGACCTTGCTGTGCTCCACCCGTTACCCCAAGATAATTGATATATCGTTACTCAGCAAGCGTTGATATACCATTACTAAAGTAACTAGATCAGTAGGTGCTGCGCTAATCTGCCATGAGTACAATAGTGTGTGCCCATAGGCAAATGCCTGACTTGCCTCTTTCAAATTCTTGGCTTGCATCTTCTAAATGCCTGGCTTACGTCTTTCAAATGTATGGCTTGCGTCTTTCAAATGCCTGGCTTGCGTCTTTTAAATGCTTGGCTTGCGCCTTTCAAATACATGACTTGTATCATCTAAATGCCTGGCTTGCCTCTTTCAAATGACTGGCTTGCGTCTTTCAAATGTCTGGCTTGCGTCTTTTAAATTATTGCCTTGCCTTTCAAATACTTGCCTTGCGTCTTTCAAATATTTGGCTTGCGTCTTTCAAATACTTGGCTTGGGTCTTCCAAATGCCTGGCTTGCGTCTTTCAAATGTCTAGCTTGCGCATTTCAAAGGCTGGCGAGACGTTAACAGGATGACGATAACATATATTCTATTCCGCTAAAAACAACAAACTCATAATATTCCAAAACGGTACTCTAAGCGAAGCCTTGGGCTACAGCTGGTTCAAAATAAACCTTAATTACAGTTCGCAGATCACTCGCGTTCTGTACGCAAACACTTGCCCGCAATAATAATTAACTTTTATATAATAAAACAAAAGTATGGCTAATTACAGTAATGCACGCCGCTTGCTGTTTCACTAAGTGTTATTGCACCTTCCATTTAAGATATTAAGTGGATCTCCCTCCTTTGTTTTGGTGAATACCTACTACTTACTTTTTTGGTCGTAATTGTACGTTTTGAGAGAGGCGGCCATTGTATATTATATTGTTAACAAAGTAATTAGATTGATAGTTCTCCCTAAGATAAGTGGAAATTCGTTGACCGGCATGTTGTAGAGTAGAATTATGAATATGTGGAATTATATATTTTGTCTAAGGGATAGGGCTTTGTTTAACATCAGACAGATATATACAGCCCAGACTCAGCATGCATGGCTCGATCAACAATATTGCCCAGAAGACGGCAGTACGTTTACCCATGGCTTACTCATTACGTGGGACCGAATACAATGATTGGTGAAATGTGAGTGTTAATTCATCTCTGCTTATCCCGGGATAAAGGAGTGATAGCATGTATGATATATGTTGACGACTGTCATAAACGTCAAAATCTGCGACAATCCATCCATCCATCCATCATTTTATTCTAAAATACGCAGTCAACGATTTAAAAAAAAAAAATAACATGATAATCGAAATTACTAAAATTCCCTATAACCCCGCCAGCTGGAGTACTGCTCTGGCCCCACATGGAGTACTACTGTCACCTTTTTTTTGGAGCGCCTGCATATCAGCTTGACCCCTTCGACTCGGTGCAAAGACAGGCATTGAGGTTGGTCGACAATCCGCCTTAGGAGGGACTTTGCTTCGCTGTGTGTATAGAATACACACAGCGAAGCATATATATGCCACGGTTTGAGCTCAGATAAATTGTTTGACATGATGCCCACAGCAACTTTCTATCAACGCACCGTTCGCCATAGACAGTGAATTCATCCCCACACATTGGAACCTGAGACGGTACACACTGTGTGGTATGAAAGAAATTTCATCCCACGCACACTCAAGCTGTGGAATGAACTCCCTGCTGTGATTTTTCCATGCGTCTACAATATGGGGTTCTTCAAAAGGGGCATTAGAAGGAGTCTTCAGGGTCGGTAGCGTGAGTGTGACGCCTTCGGTGTTGCACACGTCCATAGGTCACGGTAACCATTTCCAATCAAGTGGGCCGTGTGCTTGTCTGTCACCTAAGTGGTATAAGATAGTGCCTCTCGATCGTAAGGCCGAATCCTTAACCACTTGTTTAGGGGGGAACATCACTATGCTGTTAGTTGTAAATGTGACTGACCCTGTAGCCCTGTACTCTGTAGCTATGAAAGAAACTTCATCCCCCGTACACTCAAAATGTGGTATGAACCCCCTGCTGTGGTTTTCCCAAGTGACTATAACATCGGGTTCTCCAAGAAGAGCATCAAAAGGTTTCTTCAAGGTCGCAAGAAGCACGAGTGTCACGCCCTGGTGTTGCACACGTCCATATGCCACTGTAACCACTTTCTAGCAGGTGGGCCGGGTCATTATTTTTTAATATAGAACACGTCAATTATACTTCGCCTTGCTGATGGTAAGCTGAAGGCAAAGTCTCAGAAAAGAGAGTCACCGTTACTTACATATACCGTGTGACAATGGTGACACTCAGCTTGACGGCCTCATCATATGTTTTTTCACGCCCCGCTTAAAGGACACGGTACTGTAAGAAGAAAAGGAAGAAAGGGGTGTGCTTGTTTGCTACCTAAGTGGTATAAAAAAGCTAAGTAAAATTACTCAGATTTTTTTTTACATTTAAAATCTAAAAGCGAACAAAGTTAAATAAACTTTATTCGGTACTGACACAGAAACAAATGAATGTTCAGTCATTAACTATGTTCTTGTACATTTAAACTGAACGCTTTGTTGACTCTTTCTAATTTAAATTAAACAAGGAAAAATTTACATAGAAAACGTTTTGAATCCATTCCTTCTTATAATTGGTCTAAAATAATGATTTCATATAATACTAGCAGATACCCGCGACTTCGTGGGTACGCTTGGATCCGTTTTACCCCCTTTTTTACGTTCGTAAAATCCCCACGGATACCTTCCCGGAAGAAGTTATGTCGGACTCGAACCGACCAAAACGCACGCCGCCTGTGGGTCGTTTTAGTTGCCGATGGTGAGGTTGACAGGCATATCCCTCGCACCCCGGCCGACCCAGGGCCATCTCTCACGATCTGGCCCTCTCCTCGGGTGTGTGGGGACTACAGAGTCCCCAACTCGTCCCCGGAAACAGGGAGGAGCGCCAGGCACGCCGCCGCCGTGGCCTGCTTCTGCCAGGGCGACAGGCGGCTCCACCAGTCACCCCCAAAAAATGCGTTCTTAGCGGATATCTACATCCTATAAGAAACCTGCCA
Source organism: Eilema griseolum (assembly GCA_963662185.1). Taxonomy (NCBI): domain Eukaryota; kingdom Metazoa; phylum Arthropoda; class Insecta; order Lepidoptera; family Erebidae; genus Eilema; species Eilema griseolum. Next base: position 5,122,629 of record OY759255.1, read on the forward strand.
AATTTCAAGTTAGCAGGCTTCCCCTTTATTCTGCATATGGATAATAGAAAGCCGCGTGGTTCCCGGCAGAGTAGAATTTGGACCACCCCATCTCTTCCCATGCGATGTCGTAGAAGGCGACTAAGGGATAGGGCTGTTTAAGATCATACAGATATATACAGCTTAGACTCAGCCCCAGATGCATGGCTTGAGTCAACAATTGCCTGGAAGACGGCAATAGGCTCACCCCCTATTACGTGGGACCGAATTCAATGATTAGTGAAATGTGGGTGTTAATTCACCTCTGTCTAACCCTCCAGGGATAAAGGCGTGATTATATGTATGTATGAATGTACATACATGTCTAGATATACATACCTTATTTCGCAATTATTATAAATTATTCCGCGGTAGTCTAGTGGTATGGGTAATGGACTGCTGAGACGAGGTCTCGGGTTCGATTTCAGGTTTTACCATGGCACACAGCAATGACTTTTCGATGTTTTTCGAAGTTATGTGTGTATTTATCGCAGGTTTATAAGTGCCCGGTTAATGGCAATAGGCTCGCCATCTATTACATTGGGACCTAAACATAAAATAGCGAAATGTGGGTGCTCGCACCCCTTCGGGGATATAGGCGTGACTTTATGTTATGTTGTGTTTATAATATACAGAAAAATATATGCAATTACTTATAAAATATAAAGGTACAAAACTATGCTAACTATACAATATATACAAAAATGAAATAAAGAAAAAAAGGGCGACTGCAACTTTAGGCATCGAAAAATTCCTCCCCTTCTATCTCTACTGGTACCGTGCTGAAAAGGCTGGTGGTATTACTAATTCTTTGAGGTCATGTTTAGTTTGTAGGTGTTATAATGTTTTGTGATTTTTTTTTTACGTGCGTAAAATCCCCCCGGATACCTCCTCACCGGAGCCGGTGGGAGAGGTTATGTCGGACTCGAACCGACTAAAACGTACGCCGCCTGTGGGTCGTTTTGGTTGCCGAAGGTGAGGTTGACAGGCATATCCCTCGCACCCCGGCCGACCCAGGGCCATCTCTTACGATCTGGCCCTCTTCTCGGGTGTGGGGACTACAGAGTCCCCAACTCGTCGCGCGCCATGCGCGCCACCGCCGCGAAATGTTTTGTGATTAATCAGTGAGTGATATTTTGTTTTTACTTATATATATTTTAGGCGTAAATACACACATACATAAGCTAGTCAATATCATATCAAAATCTTCCAAAATCATAAACCTCTTTTGACTTTCCTGTAGTCGGGTAAATAACTCAGCATATCTTTCTGAAAGGAAATGGAATAGCAACTTCGTTTTGCACTTGATGAAGCGTAATTACAAACTAATGTGAAATCGATAGTGCAACACCGACTGTAACTATAAATGCTTTGTTACCTATCAACTGGACTTCATGGTAATGAAGATTTGCCTTCCAAATTACATAAATACATACAAACGTATCATCGCACCGCTCGCCGTAGGCAGGGAGTTCATCCCCACACATTGCAACCTGAGTCGGTACGCACTGTGCGGTATGAAAGAAACTTCATCCCACGCACACTCAAGTTGTGGAATGAACTCCCTGCTGCGGTCTTCCCATACGCCTACAATATGGGGTTCTTCAAAAGGGGCATTAGGAGGTTTCTTCAGGGTCGGCAGCGCGAGTGTGACGCTCCTGGTGTTGCACGAGTCCATAGGCCACGGTAACCACTTCCCATCAGGTGGGCCGTGTGCCACCTAAGTGGTATAAAAAAAAAGAAAAAAAGTAGGACATGGTTGACATAAAGAAACAATTCCAAGACTATACACATATGGTCCTCAGTACAATCGGTGCTGATAGAATCGTTATTGAAATTAAATAGACTGTTGCGTGGCGGTAGTGAACACTACTGCATCGCAGGGGGCACGAGATCGATTCCCGCTCAGTGCAAATACTTGTATGTGAGTATATAGGTATGTACATTGGTCTGGTCGTGCCTCGGAGAGAACAAATCCTTCTCCTTGGATCGCATGGTGCATGATAACTAGAAGTTTTTCCAAAAATTTTCACTTTTCAAAAAGAAATTCAGTGCTTTTTTGCCCCTAAATAGATTTTTCTTCCACGTCAATGCGAAAATTCTAGAGATGGCATCACAGATCTATTTTTTCTAAGAATGTTAATGTTGTACAAAGCTACGAAACAAGTAGATAATGGGATATTGTTTCGCGTTGTTCTATTTATTTTGAAAACATTACGTTCTTGTTATCTTAAGGGAAGAGCAGTTGCCCGAGGCTTTAGCGGGAATTCGGATCCTACTGTATCTTTTCCTATTAATAATATTATAAATGTTAAAGTTTGTGAAGATGTTTGTATGTTTGTTATTCAATCACCTCATAACAAATTCATAGATCTGGCTGGAATTTGGCCCATAAATTTATATTCACATTCACAATTTATTAGGAAGAAAGTGAAAGAAAAGAAAGAAAGGAAATTTTTTATTTCAACTTACTGCAACATGGCCTTTCATGTAGCAGAAGCGCTGGGCGTATACCGCTACACGCCTGCATCAACGATATTATCCGCCGTGCTCTAGCTACCGCTGGCATGCCAGCCATTCGTGAATCTAATGGGCTGGTGCGTAACGATGGCAAGAGACTGGATGGTATGTCGTTGCTACCTTGGCAGATGGCTAGGCCTTTGGTGTGGGACGCTACGTGTGTCGACACTCTTGCGCCTTCACATCTTTCAAGCACAGCAGAGTGTGCCAGTGCTGCTTCTGCATCTGCGAGAAACCTCAAACGGCGCAAATATTGTAACCTGACAGGTTTATGTTTTTGAGCCGTTTGGTGTTGAAACGTTAGGGACGTGGGGTCCAAGTGCCCGTTGTCTATACAAAGACTTGGCAAAGCAGCTGATCGACGCCACGCGTGACCAGAAAGCTGGTTATTATCTTGCACAGAGTGATCGGTGATGATGCGGAGGAATTGCATGACTCATTATGTATGTAATTTTAAACAACCCTATTGTACCTTAGATATCTTGTACGACACCCCGTATATACGACTCCTACGGAGATGGGGTGACCCAAATTTTATTCTACTTTGCCGGAATCCAAACGGCTAATTTGGTACAGGCATAAGTTAAAGTCTGGAATAACATATAGGCTACTCTTAAACCCGGGAATAGGTTTTCATGTGTTGTGGGAACGAGATTAAAATTCACGTAGCCGCGGGCAAAATATTAATAAACAGCTTTTCGGGATTATTTTTTCTTGTGAAAATTTCCGAGGCCTTCACCTCGGAGTCCGGGGTCACAGGGATTACTTTTTATTCCTAGAATAAATACTCATTCTTTCAAAGTCAAAGTCACAGAATCATTTATTCTATAAAGAACATTAAACTGGCACTTTTTTTTTAAAGCATTAATATTAGAAGTGAAATTACTAATATTCCCTCTAACCTCAAAATTGCTTGTTGCACACAGGCCACCTGATGGAAAGTAGTTACCGTGGCCTATGGACGTTTGTAACTCCTCCACAGTCGCGCTGCCAAACCTGTAAGTACAGAGTTTCTGTGCCGTCAGTGTAGAAGATAAAACACGGACAAGCCTTTAGTCTTCCCACTGACAGCACAAATTCTCCAGTGAGCTTGAGTGGGTTCACGTCGGTAGTGTAATGGCCAGGCTTCGAAACCGGGACTTCTCGATCGTAAGGCCAACTCCTTAATCATTAAGCTACCGATGCGCTACAAAACGTCAACATTAAATAATATTAATTACTACTTAAGCAAACGAACTACTAGGTCAGAACGCAGTCTTGACCCGAGTAGACTTCGATTTTTCGTTGCGTAAATATATCCAAAATTCCATGCTGCCGGTGCCACGGTATACAGCTAGTATTGGTATATACCTTAGGCAGTTTGAATACTCAAATAAAACGAAAATTAAGATATTCCTAGTGCCTAATCTACTTTATTTCATCCTGTAAGATCAGATCTACAACAGATCAACAAACATTGAACTCTCGAGAGATTTTCTCGTTGACTGAGAGCATCATTAATCAAGAGTAATAAATATAGAATAGGTTTGCAAAAAATATAGCGTCGAAACAGTCCATCTGTTTTTTTTTCACGCTTCTGCATGCCCTAGGGATGAAGTGTTAGGTAGATGTTGACGTCCCTCGTATTCGGGTAACTTTGGGCCATCTACGGCTTTAAGATGCTGCCTTCGAGTATGCGAAGTATGATGGTCCCATCAAACTTCGGAAAAGTCGCTACCGTTTCTGTTAACCAAGATGCATTTCTCTTAAGTTCTGTCTGTGATTATAATGCCAAGGACACAATGAAAATTGGGAAAAATCGAGTATGTGACACTGTCCGTGGTACGGTCTGCCAATCTCACCTCCAATGTGTTACAACAGGGTAGTCACACTCCCTGTAAGAACAAAGTTTCTGTGCCGTCAGTGCAGAAGACAAAGCAGGACATGCCTTTTGTCTTCCCACTGACAGCACACAAGCTCTCCAGTGAACTCTGGTTACCCTACTCATCGCCGGGAACACATCACGAGGTTATTAGGACCGCGGTATTCTGTAGGGCAGAGGTACTTCCCCAGTCGGAGGAATACCGACGTGTCCTACCTTCGTAATATTACATCACATTTCGTTGATTACGACATAATCCAACGGCATGACGATGGACTATGGAGACATAGGTCGAACGTATGAAGTAGGGAGTATAGGGGCGAGATAAAGCTGCGGTCGGTACCTAGTCGATTATTGACAACGATTCGAGTAGTGATGGGATATACCGGAACGAGGTTTATCGATAATTTCAACTTTCTAAGGTTCTGTACATCAAAAGGAAAATAACGGAACCCTTTTTTTTTACGTGCGCAAAATCCCCACGGATACCTCCCCACTGGAGCCGGTGGAAGAGGTTATGTCGGACTCGAACCGATTAAAACGCACGCCGCCTGTGGGTCGTTTTGGTTGCCGAAGGTGAGGTTGACAGGCATATCCCTCGCACCCCAGCCGAGGCAGGGCCATCTCTCACGATCTGGCGCTCTCCTCTGGTGTGTGGGGACTACAGAGTCCCCAACTCGTCCCCGGAAAACGGGGAGGCGTGCCAGGCGCGCCTCAGGTGCGGCCTGCTTCTGCCAGGGTGACAGGCGGCTCCACCAATCACCCCCAGGCCTGCGCTCATGGGGGACGGAGGTCGTTCATTGACCTCTGACGCCCGAGTTGCCTTCGTACGCGGGCAGCTTGGCTTAATAACAGAACCCTTTTAGGATTACTTAGTTGTCCGTCTGTCCGTCGGTTTGTCAAGACCAATTTCTCACTAGACTAAGTGGCATACGACCACGGCTATCCTTGATATTTGCTTGATTAATACTTTTATAGCGTGATTATTCAGTATTAGGGTTTTAGTTTTAAATTTATTTATATTATTTTGAGGCAAGCAAATACCTTTTGCCTAACACGACATATTTATTTCAAGTTTATATTTTTAACACCGTACTTTATGGCTGATAGAGGGGGCCTCAATAGATTCAGTGACACATTATATAGCCTATAACTAGCGGACGACTAAGGTGCATTACATTAGCGATTTTTTTTTGTTATTATATATGGGTATAAAAATTATCCACCATAATTAATACCTTCAGACACGATTTTGCCATCAAAATTATGCCCAAAATTCTTCACTCCGAAACGACAATAGAACCAACCAGAATACCAAGATTCAAATCAAATCTTGCGAGTTTCACCTAAGTAACCAATATCGATAGTAATTTCGATGATTGGCCCATCACTATGCCGATAGTGCAGCTGCTGAGTCGTTGTTGGCAGAGTGCCAAAGATGCGCTCCTTCTTAGACCGGGAGTGTATCTAAATGTAACAAGGGGGAGGGAGGAGGAATATTTGAGACCGCGTTACAATGTTAGCTGAAAAAATATAATTTTATTTACTTCATTATATTCTTATAAATTAATGTGGTAGCATTTTTAATTGATGTGTTGTTTTTGACAGTTTGTTTTTACTGCGTGGGCGTCGTTTAACGTGAAATATTTAGTTTCCCCGTTTTTTTTATCCCAAAGAATAGACACAACGCACACATACATAGGAGGTGGGACACGACGGTATTTCTGTCCCTATTGAGCAGCCCGACTGGGGAAGTACCTCCACCCTACAGAATACCACATATTATAGCTACCCTACTCACCGACGGGAACACAACACGAGACTATCCTCGTGTTGTGTTCCCGTCGGCCAGCTAAGTTGTATAAAAAAAATACAGGGTACATACTGCTATATGTATGTAGCCAGCATCCGGTGGATCTTGACCAGCAAAGTAGTTAAATAGATCTTAACACCGTGGTGTTAAGGTCTTTTTCAGCACCGTGCCTGTCAAGATCGCCACCTAAGTTGTTTAAAAAAAAAGATCGATCTGATGGTGACTGTTCATACAGTACGTTAAGTAGTTATACTTTTTTTTTCGTGCGGAAATCCCTTCGGATGTATGTATGTAGATTCATCTGTTCCCTCTAGCTCCTCAGCCACTTGAGAAACCGTTAGAAGCGTCTTAATCGTCCGCTGGTTATAGGCTATATAATGATATTTTCTTGCTTAATATTTTTTACAGCGTGATTTTTTAATAATCTGGTTTTAGTTTTAAACTTATTTTTTTTATTATTTACAAGCCAGCCTTAATAGTAATGATTAAGCATTAGAAAGTTTATCTATACTATAATAATATTATAAAGCTACAGAGTTTTTTTGTTTGTTTGTTTGAACGCGCTAATCTCGGGAACTAGTGGTCCGATTTGAATGATTCTTTCAGTGTTGGGTAGTTCATTTATCGAGGAAGGTTTAAGCTATATATCATCACGCTACTACTTAAGGGAGCGGAGTGTTGGTAATAAATGTTAACAAATCCGGCAATTTTTCATACATATTTTGAAGACTAAAAAATACGGGCTCAAAGGGATATGAAGCTTCAAAATATACCCCGGGCGAAGCTGGGGTGGGTCAGCTAGTTATAATTATACAGCAAAAATCTCATCAAGCGTCCCTAGCTTAGTGGTTAAGGTGTCGGCCGTACGGTCGAAAGGTCCCGGGGTCGAATCCTGGTCATTATACTACTGACGTGAACTCACTCCTAAAACAATCAATTTCGCTTATCTCAAGTGGTTATAAGGAATATTAATAATTTCGGTTCTAATATACTTTTAATAAAAAATGCTTAAAAAATTGCCACGTGTTCCCGCTCACAAGGCCGTTCTATCCTAATATATTTCTGTGGACATGACAATATACGTACAGTCAGCATAAGATAGATTTTGACAAAGTACTCAAAATAAAAAAGTACAACCTACTCAAAGACTCTAGAACCGTTACAGATGCGTAGAGATGTTCCGTCCATGGCTGTATGTTACCGTCTGTACCATGGTGAGTGTTCTGATGAGCTCTTCCAATTAGTCCCACCCTCCCCTTTCCTACATAGGACAACACGTGCAGGTCTTAGATGTCATCCGCACACGGTACAGAACATCCGATCAAGAACCAAGCGGTTCGGTGACTCTTTCCTCTGTCGCACCATTAAGGCCTGGAATTCATTACCAGCTCACGTGTTTCTTCTTCCTACAGCCCCGAGTCCTTTAAGCGGGGCGTAAAAAATCATATGATGAGGCCGTCAAGCTGAGTGTCACCATTGTCACACAGTATGTGTAAGTAATGGTGACCCTCTTTTCTGAGACTTTGCCTTCAGCTTACCATCAGGCAAGGCAAAGTCGAATTGACGTGTTCTATATTTAAAAATAACCTGGAATTCATTTCCAGCTCCCGTGTTTCCTTCTTCCTACAGTCCCGGGTCTTTTAAACAAGGCGTGAAAAAGCATCTGATGAGGCCGCCAAGCTGACTGCCACCATTGTAACATTACTTAGTGTCTGTAATGGTGACCCTCTTTGCCTGAGATTTTGCCTTTAGCTTACCATCAGGCGAGGTGAAGTCAAGTTGGCGTGTTCTAGATAAAAAAATGATCTTAATACCTTGATGTTCCCCGTTTCCTGTTGACTGATTGTTTTAATATTTGGTACACGCCTTTAGTTCGGACAATAATACAATTTAAATCAATGAAACAGTATGATTTGCTCTTAATTCCTTGGTATTAAGATCATTTGGGACTATCTAGCCAAAATCGCTCTAACGGCACACAAAACTAAGACAGGTAGCTCACCAACTGCGCCGAATAATTGTAAAATTAGCCTAACATCATTATCTTAACAACTATCAAAGTTGAGCCGAGTTTCACTCAACATCACTTTTGTGACATACTGTCATATAGAACTGACAACTTAATGACGATTGGTTGGTTTGACACTGTATAGATATGGGACACTCAAGCTGTGACATGAACACCCTGCTACGGTTTTCCCATGCGCCTACAAAATGTTCTTCAAAAGGGGCATTAGAAGGTTTCTTCAGGGTTGGCAGCGCGAGTGTGACGCTCCTGGTGTTGCACACGTCCATAGGCCATGGTAACCACTTCCCATTAGGTGGGCTGTCCACCTAAGTGGTATAAAAAAACTACAAACTTACTCACACGCGCACGCACAGACACAACACACACTCACGGCATTGTATTATTCAAGAGCTTCTTTATTCATTTTTCTTACTTGTCACTAGCTGGTCCACCTAGTTTGAGGACTCAGAAAATCAAAGATCTGCGAGCCACAATCGTGTTGTCTGGAATTTACTTTAACCTATCTGTAATACAGTTACCTAACTAGCCAGGGAATGGGAAGGGATAGTCTAGATGACTGTTGAGGCTATGCTGTATTTATCTTAAGTGTTATACTTAATTGTTCTTAGTGCATAAGCGTGAAATTGATTATTTTATTTAAAGTATTCTTATAGTATGTGGTGGCGCAATTCTCGCCACGTGAGCTAGTGGACTGTATTTTGCGGGGGTGAAGTTAACATGTATATGACACTTTACACAACAAACAAGATAGATGATCGGGTTGCCGCGGAGGTGGTTTAGGCAGTGAATGCAACCCAAGAAAGTAGGAGAGGATGCACTAACCTTTATGACGCCACGTGCTGTCGGCGCCGGTGCACCGGTCTTCTCTTCCTGGCTCAGGAGCTGCTGCCCACATCACTAAATCACTTGAGGGACACACGAGAGGCACAATCCGATCAGTAAAGGTCTATGAAAGCGGTTAAAATCCAACAAACATTATTAATTTCTGAGAGTCGCGTGCGCTGCCGCCATTGTTTATTCTAGTTCGAAGCGGAAGTCAAGATGCGGCTATTTCAACCATTGGCGGGGCGAAACTATTGTTATCTCACTTTAGAGGTAGTGCGGGAGGGAGATGGGTATAGGGAGCGTGTGCTCAGCGTCAACCAATTGAGACGATTTGAATTTACTACTACTGGCGCCACCAGTATGCATACAAAATACTTCACAAAAGACAACTCGAAATACGCGTTATGTGTGAGTAACCTAATGTCAGTATTGAAATAAAACTTAATTATTTTAATATAATTATTAATTAAAAAAACTACCTGCGTCATTGAAAACAATTGTTTTTGAGATACTTATCTCTTTTCTATTAAGCAGCGTCTGTTTACGACATTACTGAACAGATTTTGATGATTGCTTTTGTGTTTAAAAGCTCTTGGTTAGACATAACTCCTTAAGGTTATTTGATTCCATTTACTCATTGCAATATTATCTATTAAGAAAAGTTTTAATGTTATCTCGGTGTTTAAACTCGAGTTCTTTACTCATTTTGCTTGACCCTTGAATCGAAATAGAGACCTTCTAAGCACTGAGACAGTCGGATTATTTCAGTACAAAAATATAAAGAGTTCTTAAGAAGTTGTACAATTTGCCTGTTTGTATGTATCCCTATGCGAAATATTTGCGTTTCACGGTATATTGTAGGTACAAGTTCAGAAATCGACGAACTACTGTCTGCAGAACTGCTTACCTTCTGTTTGTCTATTATTACCTTGAATAATTTGGGAAATTACGGCCAGGTGGAAGGACGACCTCATGAAGGTGGCTGGGAAGCGCTGGATGCGGGCTGCCTTAGATCGGTCATTCTGGAAGTCTGTGGAAGAGGCCTATGTTCAGCAGTGGACTATGTGGCTGACATGATGATGATGACTGCCTGTGAGGCGTGATAGCAGTGCACGCAATTGCTATGGAGGTGGCGCGGGTTCGACTGCCGCTCTGTGCAAATATTTGTGTATATGAATATCGCTATTTGCATTGGTCTGGTCTCAGAAAGCAATTTAAAACGTCGATTCCGGTTGCCAAACAAACATCCATGGCAGTCATTACGGATAGAGAGAGCTCTCCAACAACTGATCTAACTGCAATGCTTTGTTATCACCAATGGGGGGGGGGGGGGGGGGGGGTTGTCAAATATCAGTCGCTTCTTGGAAAGAAGTGGAACCCGAAATCCGAGGAGAAAGCACTGGATGCGACCGGTATTATCGCTAGGATGACTAAGAAGAAGAATTTGAGAAGTTAATGTCTTTGCTGATTTTATTGAGAGATTTTTTTGAGGAGGTAGAAATCGGCGGTATTTCCACCCAATTGAGCAGTCCGACTGGGGAAGTACCTCCGCCCTACAGAATACCGCGGTTATAATAACTTTGTGTTGTGTTCCCGGTGGTGAGTAAGGTAGCCAGAGCTCATTGGACAGTTTTTGTGCTGTCAGTGGGATGACCAAAGCCTTGTCCTTCTTTATCCTCTACACTGCCGGCACAAAATCTCTGTTCTTACAGGGTCGGCTGCACGAATGTATATTTTAAATCTCTTTTGACCTTTGAGACCTTATTGCTCGAATTCCATTAACCCGTTGGGCTTGTAGAGGGGAACAAAGAAAACCTAATACATACGCCCGTAACACATAACACTGACTAGCAGTCGGGTAAAAAGGACAATTCAGAAGCACTCAAAACCGGCGGCCCTGCATGAAAGGTTTAATATGATGAGAGGAATTCATAGAATCGAAAAGAAGAAGATAGTTATTATACTGTTGAAAAGAAAAAATAATAACCTAGTTCACACGCTTCGCACAGTCGATGTGCAAATATGTAACTAAATAAATGGAACGGAATCTTGAACTTTTAACTATTTCCGAAGTCACAAAGTATGTAAAATAAAATGAGAATAAAATTGCTCTACTTATAGATCTAGACTAAGTATCGTAGGTCTTTATTTCGTTGATTTTTTATTTTTTATACCACTTAGTTGGCAGACAAGCACACTGCCCACCTGATGGGAAGCGGTTACCGTGGCCTATGGACGTATGCAACACCAGGGGTGTCACGCTTGGGAAAACCGCAGCAGGGAGGTCATTCCACAGCTTGAGTGTGCGTGGGATGAAGTTTCTTTCATACCGCACAGTGCGTACTGTCTCAGGTCGCAATGTGTGGGGATGAATTCCCTGCCTATGGCGAGAGGTGCGATGATAGAATGTAGCTACGGGCATCATGTCAAACAATTCATCTGAGCACAAACCATTGTATAGGCGGTAGAACACACACAGTGAGGCAAAATCCTTCCTAAGGCTAAGAGGTTCCACTCTACCTGTGAGTATGGGATTGTCAACCAGCCTCAATGCCCGTCTTTGCAACGAGTCGAAGGGGTCAAGCTGGTATGCAGGTGCTCCAGCAAAAAGGTGACAGCAGTACTCCATGTGAGGCCGGACCTGTGCTTTATAAAGAAGGAGTTGCTGCCCCGCAGTGAAATACTGCTTCGCCCTGTTGAGCACTCCGAGCTTTCTTGATGCCAACTTAACCTTGTCCTGCAAATGACTTCGGTATTGGACGTCACTGGAGATATCGACACCAAGGATCCCGATACTCGGGGAGATGGTAAGCGGTGTGCCCAGGAATTGCGGCGCTACAATGAATGGGGTTTTCTTAGCGGTGAATACACATAATTGTGTCTTAGTGGGGTTGAATTGGACTAGGTTTAGTCGTCCCCAATCGGACACTCCAGAGAGAGTAGTCTCGATTTCAGACACAAGTTGTTCGCGACTCTTCTCCACCTCGGACTGAGGGATATTTGCACGGCCCGTGTAACACGTGTCCCCGGTACTGTCGTCCGCATAACAATGAATGGAACCATCAGTCAGCATGTCATTTCAGTAATATGATTTTTAAACCCATATACTGCATTACATGCATTAGATGCATTAGATGCATTACATGCATTACATGCATTACATGCATTACACGCATTACATGTATTACATACATTACATACATTCATACATTTTTATATATCACTCAGGTGGCAGACAAGCACGCGGCCCTCCTGATGGGAAGTGGTTACCATGGCCTATGGATGTATGCAACACCAGGGCCTTACACTCGCGACACTTGCGACCTTGAAGAAACCTTCTGATTCCCCTCTTGATGAACCCCATATTGTAGGCGCTTGGAAATATCGCAGCAGGGAGGTTTTTCTACAGCTTGACCGTGCGTGAGATGAACTTTCTTTCATGCCGCACAGTGCGCACCGACTCAGATCACAATGTGTGAGGATGAATTCCCTGCCTGTGGCGAGCGGTGCAATAATAGAATGTAGCACAAACCATTGTGTAGGCGGTAGAACACACACAGGAAGGCAAAGTCCCTGCTAAGGCTGAGATCCTAAGGATGAGATTACATACTTATTCATACATATATAAGACGACCTCCGTGGCGTAGCGGTAGAGCATTCGACTGCTATGCAGGGGGCGCGGGTTCGATTCCCGCTCAGTGCAAATATTTGTATGCATGAATATGTATATTTGCATTGGTCTGGGTGTTTCTATGTATAATATGTATGTATTTACAAAAAAAAAAGTATCTAAGTATGTTTATCCGCATTCTAGATCCCATAACACAAGCTAGTTAAGCTATGCTTACCATGGGTCTAGATAGCGTTGTGTAGAATGTCGTGGAATATTTATTTATTATTTATTTACATATATTTGAATAAGTACCCAGGTTTCAGTAATCTCGGTACATATTCAGTTTAAGTACAAGATATGTAACTATGAAAATAAAAAATCAATAAAAGGAACTTAATTAAATTTATTTAACAATAAATTATATACAAACGGCCATCGCTCAATAATTTATGACTTAAAATCTAGATATTTATTAATCTTATTTATGTAGGCTTGTGACAATATTGGCTTAGCTGACAAATTTAGTTTGTTCTTCAAATTCGTGATTGTCGAAATCAAATAGTTGCTTGGAGAAGAATCCACTGGTGCTACAGTTGTATAAGCCGCTGGTGTTGGACTGAAAGAATTGGCAGTGAAAATATTCCTAATGTTAGTTAACAGACCTGGTTTCTTCGTACCTATAATAACAACATTTTCTGTAGTAGATTCCAACTGATTCCCTGTAGATAAAACAAACTGCGGATTTTGTGTGACAAAAATATTTTTGAGCTCTTCATATGGAGGTACCACTGTAGATTTAACTGGATTTGTCTTTAAATAAGCTGAATATTTACTTTTATATGGTCCATAGTTAACGTTTTCTGTTGAATAATCTTTATGTTCCGTCGACGCGTCGTCTGTGTAATGATCGTAATCATTTGCCTTTGGTTCAGATGTCTGTTCGTTGTATAATTCACTACTGAAATCTTGTTTTTTATGTATATTGTCATTCTCGTACATATTATATCGGCTATTGTCAAGGAGATTATCGTTATACTGTATTTTATCTCCCTCACGAATTTTATCTAAATAATCGATATATAGATTATCACTGTTAACGTTATTAAAACCGTTATTGTAACCGTTATTATAACCGTTATCATAAACGTTATTATCACCATTATTATAACCGTTATTAGTAGTTACTTTAGTATTATCTACTGTGTAACGGTTATTTAAATAATGATTATTGTATTCACTGTTTTGTTTTTCACTAACTGGTTTACTGTTATCTCCATATCCGTTATGATCATCATCGTATCTTACATCTGCTTTATATCCTCCTTCATCAGCTGTATACGAAACAATCTGCATACGACCATCGGGTAATCGAACCCGGTATTCACCGTTAGTAGCTGAACCTTTGCTACTTTGTGAGTGGGAGAAATCGTCGCCTGTCTGATGATCTTTCACTGTATACGAGAAAGCGTAGTTATCGCCCTGTAAAAGAGAAACATGAAATATTACTACTTTTTCAATTATCATCATCATTATCAATATTGTAGCGTTTCTCCCAGCTACCAGCAAATTCCCGGGACTGAGGAAGGACACAGATTTTCTGGTGCCTGAATAGATTAAATGAGTAAGCTTATATTTTGAAGCTCGAGGTTCATCCTTCTATCCTTTCTATTAATTGAAAGAAGGAAGGGTAGGTCAGACGGGGTTGACCTCGCAGTACACACACTGATCAAATTAATGATGTATTGAAAAAGGGGCAGGTCAGAAGCACTCGAAATCGGCGGGCTTGCCTGCAAGGTTCAATGGCAGTAGAGAAATCGTGAAGTATGTAAGAATACAAGCCGATGGCGGGTTGTTGTCTCTGCCTACCCCGGAGGGAAATATGTGTGAGCATTTTTATATATGTGTAGATAGATAAATAGATAGATATATAATTCTTTGTTGTACACCAGAAGTGTATAATATGAAATTGAAAAGAAAAAATGAAGAGAAAACGTATGTTCGAGTCATATATTGTATATGGTACGCGCGCATCATTCACATCAGCACTTTTCTGTCGCTTGACATAAATTGTACATTTTCGTGAAAGTACGCATTCACAACTCATAATAAGATGTACTCATGAATATATTTCAGCATAAGTTACGAGTTAAGTGATCAATAAACGCATCTCATTTTATCTATCAGACTGGTCATTTAAAATTACTAAGTTTTGTGTGCGCCACATTCAGCAGCGCAGACATACTTTTGGTCCTTCGAGCCGGACTCTGTCTGAAGTTTACGCGAAAATTTCATGATTCATCTGCGCACATAGTAACAACCATAAGTATATAGACAGTAATGAGATAACTACAAACAATACGACAACTACCATCTATAGGCCCCTGCCACTTTCATCTCAACTAGTAAATGTGTGGTAGGGAAGAGTTGAAGAATATCCCACCTGTAGTAGGGAGACGAGCGTATAGTAGGGGCAAGCACTCAACCAAACCATTCGGACGGGTGTGTAAAATCGGCGCAGTCTAACGCCATATCCTTGAGTACCATTATTTATTCTTAGACCCCGTGAAAATTGCTGCTGATAAGTAGCCGAAACGTTGGACTAAATCAAAAACGGATACCCCTACTACCGGAGCTGGTGGAAGAGGTTATGTGGGACTTGAACCGACTAAAACGCACGCCGACTGTGTGGGCCGCAGGTTGCCGGAAGTGAGATTATCTGAGACATATACCTCGCACCCCGGCTGGCCCCAGACCGTCTCTTATGAGACGGCCCTCTTCAAGTGTGGGGACAGCGGAGTCCCCATCTCGTTCCCAGGTATGGAGTGAGCGCAACGCGCACCGCCACCGAATCTAAATAATTCTGAATACATCGCGATAGAATCTTATTAAAGAGTGGTTTTATTTCAATGAAAGGAAAGTTTTTGGCGTAAAATGAATTAAACATAACACGTATACAGAGCTATTATGTAGTGAATTTCTGTTTTTGAACATTTAATTAAATTCAAAGTATTAAAATTTTACAAGGAAAAACTCCGAGGTCAACATTATTTCTGAAATGTCCATTCTATTTACACTTTATGTAATTAAAATTGAAATTTGTAATGAGCTCCAAGAAACAAAAGCTCTTAGAAAAAAATCGTATTGGTCTTATTAGAAATTAAAGATATAATATAATTAGATCAAGGCGAGGTTAGGCCCTTCAGAGCTCACATTTTTTAAAATATAGGATACATCAATATGACTTCACCTCGCCTGATGGAAGGGTAAAAGGTAAAGTCTCTGGCAAGGGGGTCACTTTTACTAATTGAAATCGCGACCAGTAATTTCCAGAGGGAATACTCTGACTAATAAATAGGCTATTTAAATATATTTTTTACTCTTGAAAAATGGCCACTGTATATTAATATACTGCTAAAGTGAAATATTTTTGCGACAAATAGTTTTATAGATATTTGATTTTGGAATTTCAATTTCTCTGCGCCGGCGCCGCTCGAAGGCGCCCCTACAAAATGGTAATTGAAAGTGACGTCACACGCCAGTCGCGCGTAGTGCAAATGTATGGTACGCAAGATAATATCACATTTATCTCGTTTTACAATGCGTTTACATGTATATAGTTCATAATAAAAGTAGTTTAACATTTAATGAGAATTTGATTGATTTTTACTTAACTTGGGAATTAAAAATAATGAAATTTCATAGTTACAGTATGACTAGGCAAAATATTATTTTGCAAGGCATATTTTTTAGAACAAAAAAATCGGACGCCCTTGTAAAATAGCCTATTGGGCTACATTGGCACTTCTTGGACAATCGAAATTCTCCTTTATAAACATCTTGGTTCACTTCGAAGCCTGGAATTCGCTTAAAAATACCCAGTATTACGCATATTGGAAGGACACGACGGTATTTCCGTCCAATTAAGCAGTCCGACTGCGGAAGCACCTCCGCCCTACAGAATATCGCGGCCATAATAATCTCGTGTTGTGTTCACGGCGGTGAGTACGTCAGCCAGAGGTCACTGGAGAGTTCTTGTGCTGTTGGTGGGAAGACCAAAAACTTATCCTGCTTTGTCTTTTACACTGACGACGCAGAAACTCTCAATGCTTACAGGGTTGGCAGCGCGAGTGTGATTCTCTAGGTTTTGCACACGTTCATGGGCCATGGTAACCACTTCCCATTACGTGGGCCGTGTGCTTGTCTGCCACCTAAGTGGTATAAAAAATACAAACATTTGCTCTTAGCAGTGGTCGAATTTGCGCTTCCTGCGTAACAGTTGCGAACTAACGTATAAAAACATGAGATTAAAACAGCAAAAAAACATTTTACACCCTGTAATGACTTAAATATAACTTTAAAACCTTTCGCATATTGTTTCAGACTCCATTACAAGCTCTAACGCATACTTTAATTAACATTAGTCAGGATTAACACGTTTTTACACAAGTAAACCAACCGCATTAGCATAGTAATGTATTTTATCCACCACGTTCGCGTATATACAAGCGCAAGTACTAGTCGGAAATAAGGTTTTTTGTGTTGATAAGTTCACTTGCACGAAATTTTGAGTCACGTAAAACTTTCGTAACTCTTTCGTGCAAGTTGTACTGTAAATTTTTTTCTCGGATAACCAGTCACTCGGCGGGGGCGGTTAAAACCGGAACCGACTAAAACCGCACGCTGTCTTGGATCTTCAGGTGTAAGAGAAACTTAAATACATCCCCGCACCCGGCTGACCCAGGGTAATCTTTTAGAGAAGGCCCCTTCGGGTATGGGAAAAACGGTGTCCCCATCAAGGTAGGAGGGGGGGGGGGGGCATTGCACATTGCACAGCTCGAGCGTGCGTGGGATGAAGTATCAATATGAACACTCTGCTATCTTACATTGTTATGGAGAATTGATTGTTAAGATGTTTTGACCACTTTGGATGCTTACAACTATTTGAGCTTTGTGATAGCAATTATAAAATTTGGATTTTGGTATTAAGATTATTTTGAGTACTTTGCTAGTCAATATGATGATTGTATCTTTTTTTTTTAAATATGTACAACTTAGGTGGGAAACAAGCACACAGCCCACCTGATGAACAGTGGTAACCGTGACTAATGAACGTGTGCAACACCAGGGGTGTCACACCCGTGCTGCCGACCAGAGAGTTCCTGTGCCGTCATTGCAGAAGACACAAGCCTTTGGTTTTTCCACTGACAGCACAAAAACTCTCCAGTGAGCTCTGGCTACCCTACTCACCGCCGGGAACACAACACGAGATTATTATAACAGTGGTATTCTGTAGGGTAGAGGTACTTCCCCAGTTGGGTTGCTCAATTTTGACGGGAATACTGTTCTGTTTTACCTTATTTACCTACTAAATGTAATTAATTTTTTTTTCCTCACTCAGTATTTTTTGTAAATTATTCATTCACATATAAGTAAAGATATAAAGCAATAAGACGTAAAATAATATATATTATGAGTTGTACAGAGGCATAAAAACAATTTTTCGAATGTCACTCATGGCACCAGCCACGACCAGGCCAATACGAGCAGGAACCTTGCGCTCCTCGCAATCAAGCTCTTTGCATATAGTACGACAATTCAGCCAGGGCGACCCGAGTGCGGCGCCCCCCCGGTGAAATTCGCTCATTTTAAGGACACACCAACCCCAAACTGAGACCAACCCCAAACTAAGAATTACTAGCTGTTGTCCAAGACTCTGCCTGCCCTTCCACTCATTCAAAGAGAAGTAGATATAATATGATGATAATGAAATAGTTCTCATAAAATAAAGTATTTGAACTGAACTCTTGCAGGTCTTTGATGTCACCCGCACACGGTGCAGAACATCCGATCAAGAACCAAGCGGTTCGGTGACTCTTTCCTCTGTCGCACCATTAAGGCCTGGAATTCATTACCAGCTCACGTGTTTCCTTCTTCCTACAGTCCAGGGTCCTTTAAGCGGGGCGTGAAAAAGTATATAATGAGGCCGTCAAGCTGAGTGTCACCATTGTCACATGGTATGTGTACGTAATGTTGACCCTCTTTATATATAATATCTATCATATATAAAAGAACTATATTAGAACAGAGATGCCAAAGAAGTGAATTGAATAACTTACGTTCTGGTCATTGTTGTGCTGAGCGACAGAACCTTTACTCGGATTGTAATTTAAGTTATCGCCTAAAGACTTCTGAAAAATAAACATTGCCAAGTATTTATTATTCGTGCACACAAAAATCTACACTTAATGGGAATCGAACCCAGAGCCATAGGCAACTAAATGAAAAGGCATAGGCAACTGTATACGCTTTTTTAACAAGCTCCCTAATGCAATTAAGGATTAACTTGTGTATAAATTTAAAAAAATTGTTAAAAGTAAATTGTGCCAGAAAGGCTGTTATAAAATCCAAGAATACTTGGATGATAAACAGGCTTGGAAATGAGCTGTTCGCTCAACTATGCTACTCAAGTAAAATTTAGTATTTAGATTGAGTAGACTAAGTGTATGTTTGTAAATAGACCAAAAAAAGAATTGCCCGCTGAGTTTCTCGCCGGAGTCTTCTCAGGTCGGGGCCGCGTTTCGAACCAGTGGTCCATTTACTAAACTGATATTCATGTGCCTTTTTTTGTTGACATTTTGTAAGTGCCGATATAATGGTTTATATAGAATAAATGATTTTTGACGTCAGAAGCACTGGTACACAAGCCATTACGTTGGATACTTTACTTACTTGGTGTTCATAGACAGGTCTCGTCGATGGAGAGGCCGTCAGTTTGTTCTGCTGGCTCAAGATAGTGTTCGCCTGGTTTGAGAACGTTCTGTGTATCGGAAGAAGTGTTGGTCTTTGCTGAAAAATAATATTATAAAGTTAGGAGTACTTACTAAATGATCTTATTGTAGTACGAAAGAGCATTAATAATGATTTGTGTGTTATCTGGTCAGCAGTTTTTGTATAAAAGAGTAACATTTCCCAAATTTTTGCAATTTTAATATGGGAAGTAGCTATTGACCATGGCAGTGGTTCTGGGATGATTTACCAGGAGGTAGGACACGATGGTATTTCGGTCCAATTGAGCAGTCCGAGTGGGGAAGTACCTCCGCCCTACAGAATACCGCAGCTATAATAACCTTGTGCTGTGTTCGCGGCGGTGAGTAGGGCAACTATAGCTCACTGGAGAGTTTTCGTGATGTCAGTGGGAAGACCAAAAGCTTGTCCTGCTTTGTCTTTTACACTGACGGCACAGAAACTCTCAGTGCTTACAGGGTCGGCAGCGCGAGTGTGACTCCATTTGATTTTCACGCGTCCGTAGGCCACGGTAACCACTTTCCATCAGATGGGCCATGTGCTTGTCTGCCACCTAAGTGGTATAAAAAAAATTACATGACCGCACATATGCTTTGTCCTTTCCCAAACTCTAGTTTGCTCTGTACCGAATTTCATCAAATTCAGTGGTTTAGGCGTAAATGCGTAACAAACAGAAAGAGTACCTTTGAAATTTGTTATAATAGCCATCCTCCATATATGGACCTCCAAATACAAAAAACTATTCGAATAGTAGTAGTCCTACGATATGGGGTTTTTCAAGAGGGGCATCAGAAGGTTTCTTCGTGGTCGGCAGGACGAGTGTAACACCCCTGGTCAATCTTAATGGGGCGCTGAGAACCTGGTCGAGTTCATAGTCAAGGAGACGCAGGCTTGTGCGTTCACAGCAAAGGTTCTTTCCTTCCCGTTCCCACTCTTCGGAGCACGCCACTGCCATTGCAGGACAATCTCAATATGTATTTTACCGTCTCTACCATGGTGAGTGTTCTGATGAGCTCTTCCAACTAATCCCACCCTCTCCTTTTCTACATAGGACAATACGTGCAGGGCTTAGATGTCACCCTCACACTGCGCAGAATATAAGAGCAAGAACCAAGCGCTTCGGAGACTCTTTTCTTTGCCGCACCACCAAGACCTGGAATTCATTACCAGCACACGTGTTTCCTTCTTCGTACAGTCCCGGGTCCTTTAAGCGGGGCGTGAAAAAGCATCAGATGAGGCCGCCAAGCTGAGTGCCACCATTGTAACATTACTTAGTGTCTGTATTGGTGACTCTCTTTCCTGAGACTTTGCATTTAGCTTACCACCAGGCGAGGTGAAGTCAAGTTGGCGTGTCCTAGATAAAAAAAAGTATAGATAAACAACATTACTCACTTGTGTGTAATACTTGTTGGGGTCTACGTCACTAAATTTGTTTAGATAGAACGTCGTGTAATCCGGTGCGGTATCCTGAAAACACATAACACCGTAATTATTATAATTATTATGTACTGCACTCATTTATTTCTATTATACCGAAAGTAATACTAACAACACCTTATAATCACCAGCCCTATGTACACACGGCCAAGGAAATAAGTATACACCTTTATATGTGTGGGTCATGGAGAAGGAAATATTATCTAATCGTGTTTCGTGTGTATGCTTTTTTTTTTTTACATATAGGACACGTCAATTGGACTTCGCCTTGCCTGATGGTAAGCTGAAGGCAAAGTCCCAGAAAAGAGGGTCACCATTACTAACACATACCGTGTGACAATGGTGACACTCAGCTTGACGGCCTCATCATATGCTTTTTCACGCCCCGCTTAAAGGACCCGGGACTATAGGAAGAAGGAAACACGTGAGCTGGTAATGAATTCCAGGCCTTAATGGTGCGACAGAGGAAAGAGTCTCCGAACCGCTTGGTTCTTGATCGGATGTTTTGAACCGTGTGCGGATGACATCTAAGACCTGCACGTGTTGTCCTGTGTAGGAAAGGGGAGGGTGGGACTAATTGGAAGAGCTCATCAGAACACTCCCCATGGTACAGACGGTAAAATACAGCCATGGACGCAACATCTCTACGCATCTGTAAAGGTTCTAGGGTGTTCGTGACCTCGGGATTCCAAATGATGCAGACCGCACGTCGCTGCAACCTGTCGAGAGCATCTAGTAAGTACTTTGCTGAACCATCCCAGAGATGCGAGCAGTATTCCACACAGGAGCGAATTTGTGTCTTGTATAGAAGACACCGCTGCTCCGGCGTGAAAAACCGTCTCACTCTGTTCAGGACTCCGAGTTTTCGTGAGGCTGTTTTGATAATACTTTCGATGTAATTTTTGTTATTCAGGTTGCAGCGAACATCCATACCTAGGATATTGAGATTGTCCTGCAGTGGCAGTGGCGTGCTCTGAAGAGTGGGGAGGGGAAGGAAAGAAGATACTTTTGCTGTAAACGCACATGCCTGCGTCTTCTTGGCATTGAACTCAACCAGGTTCTCAGAGCATTAAATACAAGCAAATTCCTTGAATATCTTATTTAAGGAGGCAGGACACGGCGGTATTTCCACCCAATCGAGCAGTCCGACTGGGGACGTATCTCCGCCCTACAGAATACCGCGGTTATAATAACTTCGTGTGGTGTTCCCAGCGATGACTAAAGGCTTGTCCTTGTCCTTTGTCCTCTACACTGACGGCACAGAAACTCTGTGCTTACAGGGTCGGCAGCGCGAGTGTGACTTCTCTGGTGTTACACACCCCCATAGGCCACGGTAACCACTTTCCATCAAGTGGGCCGTGCGCTTGTTTGCCACTTAAGTGGGATGTAAAAAAAACCCTTATAATAATAATATCTAATTATTACAAATGGCAGCCATTACTGAAGAAACTAAAACATTTAGTAAGTAATCGTACACAGACGAACATACACCTGTTATTACACAGAGACGATCAATCATCGCTCTTATATGGCCATAAGAAAAAATAATATCTCGCATTCGTTTCAAGGGTGTCGGGTCTTAAAGTTGGCGATTTATACAAAAGTATCTACGTACTGGTCAATTTATTAAAATAATTTTGGGTAAGACCAGAAAGGTGCTTGTATCGGTATCTCCACGTGTTGCACGAATGAAGAACGCAGTGCCTCTCTCAGGGGAGACGTTGCAGTCTACGGCAAATATCAGCTATAGTAAGAGCATTCATTTAGAGTGCTATTAGGCTTTCTACGTGTCCCTCTGACTACCAGGGGGCACAGTGGAGAGCAGATAAGGGGTGGTCTGGGTGACGGCCTGGGGGCGATACGCACTTACCCTTTCAGCGGTTTTATGGGGGCACCGCGCTAAAACCCTTGATTGCCCAAAGTCAGCCGGGGTGCGAGGGAAATGTCTTATTTGGTAACCTTACAACCCAGTACTTGAGACCCGAGACGGTGGGTGGTTCTAGCCAGTTTGGCTCCGACATAACCATTTCCGATGGTCAAATGTGGGATCCGGCAGGCCGTGGGTATTTTCGCACCATAAAAAAGGTAATTGCAGTGATTATTGCCGAGCTCGGTGGCATGGGGACGCGGAATCTGGTCAACTGCTATGACCGTTCTTCCACTTCGTTTGGTAGGTATGTTACAATAAATAAATAAATATATATTCTACAACATTCCACACAACGCTATCTAGACCCATGGTAAGCATAGCTTAATTAGCGTAACTGCTTGGGATCTGGAATGCGGATAAACATACTTAGACTTTTATTTTTTGTAAATACATTTAAATTAAACATAGAAACACCCAGACCGCTGCAAATATACATATTTATGCATACAAATATTTGCACTGAGCTGGCATCGAAGCCGCGCCTCCTGGATAGCAGTCGAATGTTCTACCGCTACGCCACAGAGGCCGTCATATACATACATGTGATGTCATCAAAGAAATACAACATCAATATAAGAATTTATATAATCGCTACTCTTGTGGCTCTATACGGCCGCTAGATCTTAATAAAATGTTGAGTCACCACAAGAAAAATCGCAAATGTGAGATGGCCTGGAAACTATTTTACGAATTGATTGAGAAAAAGTCATGCGTCGGTTTTCGACACGATACTCGCTGTGGACAATGATTGAGGTCAAAAGTATATTTTCAATAAATAATTTATTCTGATTAGAATAACCGCGGTAGCCTAGTGGTATGGGTAATGGACTGCTGAGACGAGGTCTCGGGCTCGATCCCAGGTTTTAACATGGCACACACGAAAGACTTTTGGATGCTTTTCGTAGTTATTGTGTTTTTACCAAATAGAATCGAATTGAAACGAATGTATCGCAGGTTTATAAGTGCCCGGTTAATGCATTAACATAACATCACATAAACTCACGATTATATCCCCAAAGGAGTAGGCAGAGGTGCTAGCAACCACATTTCGCCAGTTTATGTTTAGGTTCCAAGGTTTATAAGTACCCGGTTAATGGCAAGAGGCTCGCCACCTATTACGGTGGCGACTTATAACGGTGGCACTTATAAACCTGCGATAAGTACACACATAACTTCGAAAAGCATCGAAAAGTAATGTGTAGTCTGAGAAGCCTAGTGTTATGGGTATTAGACTGCTGAGACGAGGTCTCGGGCTCGATCCCAGGTTTTACTATGGTACACACGAATGACTTTTCGATGCTTTTCGAAGTTATGGATGTATTTATCCCAGGTTTATAAGTGCCCGGTTAATGACAATAGGCTCGCAACCTATTACATTGGGACCCAAACATAAACTGGCGAAATGTGGGTGCTAGCACCTATGCCTACCCCTACGGGGATATAGGCGTGAGTTTATGTTATGTTATGTTTATGTTTAGAAATTTATCATTTATGAAAACTTCTACTGTCTAGCTATCACGGTATGTAGGCGGCTCCGGCGTCGGAGGCTGCAAAATTACCTACGTCCCCCATGAGCGTGGGGCTGGAGGTATCTGTATGGATTTTGCGCACATTAAAGAAAAATAGCTATTACCGCTTGTGAGATACAGTCTGGTGACGGAGCAATGGAAAGGGTTCCGTATGTACATAACCCAAAAAATAACCTACAGTATACCACGGCTATAATAACCTCTTGTTGTTCCCATTGGTGAGTATGGTAGCCAGAGCTCACTGCAGAGTTTTTGTGCTGTCAGTGGGAAGACCAAAGGTTTGTCCTGATTTTGTGTTCTGCACTGAGGGCACATAAAATCTCTGTTCTTACAGGGTCGGCAGCACGGATGTGACTCCACTAGTGTTACACACGTTCATAGGTCACGGTAACCACTTTCAATCAGGTGGGCCGTGTGCTTGTCTGCCACCTAAGTTGTATAAAAAAAAAACTTACCTCGTAAACGTCAATCAGCTTTGTCCTATAATTTGGAACTACCTGTTGATATTGTACATTTTGAAATGTATTATCTGGTGTGTTCTGCAAATACGAGTATGGAATCCAGGTCTTCTCTTCAAATTCTCTCTCTCGCAGGTATTCAGGTGTCAATGTGACCTGGTTGACTTGAGATGAGGCCTGGATGCTGTTGTTTGGATTCAGCTCACTTCGACGAATGGATTCGATGAGGGGGCGAGAAGTCACTATGAGAGGAGTCGGTGGTGGGGTTGGACCATCGTTTGGGAAGAGAATTGGACCTTGTCTGTAATATAAAAGATATTAATTTAGATTACTATTTATACCATAACATAAACTCACGCCTATATCCCCGAAGGGGTAGGCAGAGGTGCTAGCCCACATTTCGCCAGTTTATGTTTTAGGTCGCAATGTAATAGGTGGCGAAACCTATTGCTATTAACCGGGTACTTATAAATCTGCGATAAATACGCACATAACTTCGAAAAGCATCGAAAAGGCATTGGTGAGTGCAAGATTTTAGGGATCGAACCCGAGACCTCGTCTTAGCTGTCCTTTACCCATACTACTAGGCTACCGCTGTTATTTATACCACACTGTATTATTTATAACAGAACATAGATTTCCAGTTCCCGGCCGAGAAGTATTTGGACCACCCCATCTCTTCCCATGCGGTTTCGTACAAGGCGACTGAGGAATATGGGTGTTTAATATCAGACAGATATATACAGCCCAGACTCAGTCTCAGATGCATGGCTCAAGTTAACAATAGTACCCGGTCAACGGCAATAGGCTCACCCCCTATCACGTGGAACCGAATACAATGATTGGTAAAATGTGGGTGTTAATTCACCTCTGCCTAACCCTCCGGGGATAAAAGCGTAAAAAGGATAAAATATAAATTTAGGATTTGGAGCGCAGATTCCTTTGCAGGGCCGAAGCTAATCGCACTTGCAAGTCAGCGTTCCTACTAAACCATGAACAAGTGTCTGGTGGCTTTTCTTAAGGGATTGAGAGGTCAAATCAAATCAAATCAAATCAAATTCATTTATTTGTTAGAACATGGTGTATAGAGGTGGTATAATAACATAGTGTAGTTCGCTCATATTCTGTTAGTCGCTCCCGGCAAAGCCCATACAATCAAAATCAATAAGAGACCCCTATCGCTATGAGGATAATGATACACATACACACACAGGCAAACACACAGATTCATTCGCATGCACATAATACATTTCTGAACCTGTAATTATTTTACAGTTCTAAAGGTTTTAAATGTATGAGGAGCAAGAGTCGTTAGCGTCGATCGTTAAGTCCAGTAGACAGTTACCAGAGCATTGATAGTTACAGTCAGTGTTGCAGTATCGATTTTACATTAGTTTGTAATTACGCTTCTCGTAGTGTTCACAAGCTGGGGAGATATTACATTATTTCATTTACACTTATATAAAATCCCGTGTAATTTGTATGGATGAATACGGCTATTTGCTTGAAATGAAATGAAATTTATTCGTAGGAGACACGAATAAATTTCATTTCATTTCTAAACTTGTCGTCGGTCTCAGTTGCCATCCGAACATCTAATGGCAGTCGAAGCGGGTACTTGGAGCCCTAAAAAAATCAACTACTAATCTTACTGCCATGCTTCAATATCGCCATTAATTGTAGAGGTAAGATAATAGTCGCTTCACAGAAAATATTACTACAGGAGGTAGGACACGGCGGTATTTCCGCCCAATTGAGCAGTCCGACTGGGGAAGTATCTCCGCCCTACAGAATTCCGCGGCTATAATAACTCCGTGTTGTTTTCCCAGCGGTGAGTAGGGTAGCCAGAGCTCACTGGAGAATTTGTGCTGTCAGTGGGAAGACTAAAGGCTTGCCCTGCTTCGTCTTCTACACTGACGGTACAGAAACTCTGTACTTACACGGTTGGCAGCGCGACTGTGACTCTTCTCGTGTTACAAACGTCCATAGGCCACGGTAACCACTTTCACGGTAGCCAAATACGCAGTTAGACTGGTAAAGTAGACCCCAGTCTTTGAAATGCAAACTTTGGATGCGACTGTGATTAAATCTATGATGAAAAAGAACAAAATCCTATTCTGTTGCCGTGTATTATCCCAATGGAATAAAATAGGGACTCCCGCGGTAGCCTAGTGGTTTGGGTAATGGACTGCTGAGACGAGGTCTCGGGTTCGATCCCAGGTTTCACCATGGCACACACCAATGACTTTTCGATGCTTTTCGAAGTTATGTGTGTATTTATCGCAGGTTTATAAGTGCCCGGTTAATGGCAATAGGCTCGCCACCTATTACATTGGGACCTAAAAATAAAAAAAAACTGGCGAAATGTGGGTGCTAGCACCTCTGCCTACCCCTTCGGGGATATAGGCGTGAGTTTATGTTATGTTATGTTATGTCTTCCCGTGTGCATCGTAGAGGGCGACGAAGCCACACGGCTGTTCTTAAGCAACACTAAACCAAGTCTTAGGATAGGTGATTTCTTAACGTATTGTGGTGCTTTATTGTCACTTACCATTAAGCGAGAGCTTAATTCGAGTTATAAAAAATGATGGCATGAAGTAATATCTACACTATATTCGACATTTATAAAAGGCATTAAGTAGCCGTGTGGTTCCCGGCTGAGTAGAATTTGGACCACCCTATCCTTTCCCATGTGGTGTCGTACAAGGCGACTATAGGATAGGGCTGTTTAACATCAGACAGATAAATACAGCAAAGACTCAGCCTCAGTTGCACGGGTCGAGTCAACATTAGTGCTGGAAGACGGCAACAGGCTCCTATTACGTTGGGAACGAATTTAATGATTGGTAAAATGTGGGTGTTAATTCACCTCTGCCTAACCCTCCGGGGGTAAAGGCGTGATTATATGTATGTATGTATGTATGTATAAAAAGTAATCATTGACAAAAGGCAAATCGCCGGGCCATGATGACCTGAGTGTTGAACACCTAAAATATGCAGGGCATCAGTTATACAGTGTTCTTTCTTTGCTGCTTAATCTGTGTCTTAGCCATCACTACCTGTCACGGGATCTCATGTACACTGTGGTAGTTCCTATTATCAAGGACAAGACGGGGGATGCCTCCGACATTTCTAACTACAGGCCAATCTCACTGGCCACAATAGTTGCCAAAGTCTTGGACAGTCTGCTTGATAAACAGCTGGCCGAACACATCGAACTCCATGATGCTCAATTTGGTTTTAGGCCAGGTTTGTCCACGGAGAGTGCAATTCTGTGTCTCAAGCAAACCGTTCAGTATTATACGAGTAGAAAAACACCTGTATTTGCCTGTTTTCTGGATCTGTCGAAGGCATTCGATCTGGTATCCTACGAGGTACTGTGGAGTAAACTTCGGGCAGATACAACGGTGCCAGATGATGTAGTGTCTTTGTTTCGATACTGGTATAATAACCAGGAAAATTGTTTAAGATGGGCTGAGGTCCGGTCTGATGTGTATGGGTTGGAGTGTGGAGTGATGCAGGGAGGGCTAAGCTCGCCTCGTCTGTTCAACTTATACATAAACCGTTTGATCGGTGAGCTCAGCAGCGCACGTGTCGGTTGTCACATTGATGGGGTTAGCATGAATAATGTGAGTTATGCTGACGACATGGCGCTGCTGAGTTCATCAATTGGCGGCCTCAGGAAGCTAATAGCCTTGTGTGAAGCGTATGCTGTTTCTCATGGGCTCAAGTACAATGTAAAGAAAAGTGAGCTCCTTATGTTTAGGTCAGGTCCACTAAAGCATACAGACGTGCCGGAGGTCTTGCTTGGTGGAGTTAGATTGAACTGGGTAAAGTCTTTCAAGTATTTGGGCCACTGGGTCACGGACGGGCTCAGGGATGATTTAGACGTTGAAAGGGAGCGTAGGTCGCTGGCTATCAGGTGTAACATGGTTGTCCGGAGGTTTGCACGTTGTTCGAACACAGTCAAAGTGACTCTCTTTAAAGCCTTCTGCACGTCCTTCTACACATGCAGCTAGTGGATGTGTTACACTCTACGGGCATATAACGACCTGCGCATTCAGTATAATAACGCATTCAGGATGCTGTTGGGGCTGTCTCGGAGATGCAGTGCATCAGGAATGTTTGCTGAGGCCCGCACCGACGATTTCTATGCTATTATTAGAAAGCGTTCGGCCTCTGCCTTGGCACGACTCCGCCGCAGCTCCAACAGTCTCCTGAGTGTGTTTCAGGATAGGTGGGACTCCCCCTTGTAGCAACACTGGATGACACTCCACACGTGCCACAGATAGTAGAGTGTTGTTATTCATATGTATTTATTACTAACATTAGTTCTTAAGTTAAATTGTTACTAACACTATGGATCGATAGTCTGACAATAAACGAATTTTAATTTAATTTAATATATTTGTTTATTTATTTATATTCACTAATTAAATCTATTATAATAAAAAAAAAAGTTAAAATGCATTGTGGAATTCCACCGCATCGCATACCTCTTGTGGTAGCGTTACCAGATGACTGGCAGCATTGCCACGTTGTTTTGCAATGCTTATTGTCTAATCTAAGCAAAGGCCAGCCTTCTGGTCACGAGACGCGTCGATCATACGCTTTGCAATCTCCCTAAAGAGATTGCGGGCGCTCGGACCCCACGGTCCAAACGTTTCGACACTATATTTTATGTTAAATAAAACTCACGTGTTTTCTTCTTCCTACAGTCCCAGGTCCTTTAAGCGGGGCGTGAAAAAGCATCTGACGAGTCCGATAAGCTGAGGACGACCATTGTAATATTATTGACATTGGTGACCATCTTCCCATTGACTTTACCTTCAGCTTATCAAAAGGCGAGGTGAAGTTATAAATTAAGAAATCCCATATACTCTCCAAATTCTCTACCCCTTTTCCCAACTCATTTGGGATCGGTTTTCTAGTCTAAGATGCGGCTGAACTTGAATACTTTCCGTAAAGCGACTACCAAATGACCTCCACAATGATATTGAAGTTCTATTGTTAGACTAGTCGGATTTTTAGAGGGTTTCAACTACCTGTAACGACTGCCATGGATGTTCGTGTGGCAACTGGGAGTGACGGCTTAACATGCTCTCCGAAATCCAATTTATAAAAAAGACATTGTTAATTGTGTGTATTACTTACTTTGTAGGTTGCGGTCTTTTTAAAAACTTCACAGGTTCAAACTGTAGATATTTACTGGTGACTGGGACTATCAAATTTGAAGGAGTCACTTCTTCGGTTTTCAAGGCAGGCAGAAGAATGAAAAAGACGAACAGCATTTTCATAAGTCGTTTGAATTCTGTAATAAAGATATGAACGTATTTTAATTCTAGATTATAAATAGAGTTGATAAGGTGACTAAGTAAAGGCCGCGTGTGAGCTCCGGGTAATCAGGACCTGACGAAAAATGGGTACTTGGATTCCAAAGTAGACCGTAGATACAATCAGGACCTACCGCTAAAATGATGGTGATGATGAAAAAAAAATCGATAGCGTTACTTTGGAGCTCGAGCCACAGAATAACGCACTGTGCGGTATGTAAGAAACTTCATCCCACGCACACTCGAACTGTGGAATGACCTCCAGCTGGTTTTCCCAAGCACCTACAATATGGGGTTCTTGAAGACGGGCATCGGAAAGTTTCTTCATGGTGGACAGCGCGAGTGTAACACCCCTGGAGTTGCAAACGTCCATAGGCCACGGTAACCACTTCCCATCAGGTGGGCCGTGTGCTTGTCTGACAACTACACTACAACGCACGGGATTTTATTTTTTTCGCAGCCCCCGATTTTTTGAAACTCACGCGCGGACTGTAGGTTGGCACATTTTAAAGAGACTATTTATACTGTTGATTGATGGCGCTTGGTGGAATTTGTTGTTACACATATTGATAACTCACTTGTACTTTTCCACATGACTTTAATTTTTTTTGTTTAATATTTTGTTAACCTTAGAGGATGCCATAAGCCGTAACCGGTCAGGTCTAACAAATATTAAAGGTAATGTGGAAACCGCGGTGGTGGCGAGCGTGGCGCGCCTCCCCGTTTCCGGGGACGAGTTGGGGACTCTGTAGTCCCCACACCCGAGAAGAGGGCCAGATCGTGAGAGATGGCCCTGGGTCGGCCGGGGTGCGAGGGATATGCCTGTCAACCTCACCTTCGGCAACCAAAGCGACCCACAGGCTGCGTGCGTTTTAATCGACTGACATAACCTCCTACACCGACTCCGGTGGGGAGGTATCCGAGGGGATTTTGCGCACGTAAAAAAAAAAAAAAAAGTAAGACTAGTTCTAGGTAAGAGTAAGGACACGATGGTATTAATAAATTATAATTAATATTTCACAACATTCCACACAACGCTATCTAGAATTCTAGACCCATGGTAAACATAGCTTATCTAGCTTGTGTTATGGAATCTAGAATGCGGTTAAACCTACTGAGATACACTACTTTTTTTGTAAATACATACACATCATACATAGAAACACCCAGACCAATGCAAATGTACATATTCATGCATACAAATACTTGCACTGAGCGGGAATCGAACCCGCGCCTCCTGCGTAGCAGTCGAACATTCTACCGCCACACCACAGATGCCGTCGTATTTAATTATATATTCACTCAAATAAAGAGCAGATATGGGATATTCTTATATATATGTTCTAATTAAACCATTGTGACTTAAACAATTCATTAGAAGTCAAAACCCATTGACAGTATTTTACAATGGTGTATAATTATGGGAAAAATCGTTTATTGCACAATTTTATAGTTGTTGAAGGTACCTTGGTGGTAATTGGAACAACCATAGAAGGTTAATGATGTATCAAATTATTTGTACACCTAATTTTAAGTTGCATATGTCAAAACTTCAAGCTGTAAACTCACGCCTGTATCCTCGAAGGGGTAGGCAGAGATGCTAGCACCCGCATTTCGCCAGTTTTTGTTTAGGTCCCAATGTAATAGGTGGCGAGCCTTTTGCCATTAACCGGGCAGTTATAAACCTGCGATAAATACACACATAACTTCGAAAAGCATCGAAAAGTCATTGGTATGTGCCATGGTAAAACCTGGGATCGAACCCGAGACCTCGTCTCAGCAGTCCATTACCCATACCACTAGGCTAACGAGGCAAGTTCTTGTAAATTGGATATATGACGTATGGTGTTAAAATAACTCTCAATATTAGGTGACTTTGAATCTAGATAAAAACACTTAGAAATTTGGAATTTGTACCGGTATTATACTAGCTTGGCTTGGCTGGTTGACAATCCCATACTCACAGGTAGATTGGAACCTCTTAGCCTTAGGAGGGATTTTGCCTCACTGTGTGTGTTCTACCGCCTATACAATAGTTTGTGCTCAGATGAATTGTTTGACATGATGCCCGTGGCTACATTCTATCATCGCACCTCTCGCCATAGGCAGGGAATTCATCCTCACACACTGAGATCTGAGACTGTGCGCACTGTGAGGTATGAAAGAAACTTCATCTCACGCATCATCAAACTGTGGAATGACCTCCCTGCTGCGGTTTTCCCAAGCGCCTACAATATGGGGTTCTTCAAAAGGGGCATCAGAAGGTATCTTCATGGTCTGCAGCGCGAGTGTGACACCCCTGGTGTTGCATACGTCCATAGGCCACGGTAACCGCTTCCTATCAGGTGGGCCGTAAGCTTATCTGCCAACTAAGTGGTATAAAAAGAAGTGGTCTTGGTCCCGACATCACCCGGGAAAACATTGCGTAAGAACCTATAACCATTACTATAACACAATTGCAGTGCCATCTACATACGCGAAAAAGCTATCCAGAGGGTTAGGCAGAGGTAAATTAATACCCACATATCAGCAAACATTGTATTCGGTCCCACGTAATAGGGGGTGAGCATATTGCCGTTTTCCGGGCACTATTGTTGACTCGAGCTATGCATCTAAGGCTGAGTTTGGGTTGTATATGATATCTGTCTGATGTTAAACAGCCCTATCCCTTAGTCGCCTTGTATGTCACCGCATGGGAAGAGATGGAGTGGCCGAAATTCTACTCTACCGGGAACCACGCGGCTAAATATTAATGTGAAATCGTGTTAAATTGTTTTCTTCCGAAATTCACGGAATCGTTGGTTTTACTAAACACAAGACTATTTAAATGGTAACATTTATTCAACCCGCTTCGGAGAACCATTTCTGAAACGGGTTGAAAATCTTTATAAAATTTCGACCTCAAACAATGTAACTTTTTGAATTTTAGATTTTACTTTTCTTGGGTATTTTTTATGGGTCACCTGTCTATGGAACAAAGGAGGTTGCAGTGGTGGTAACTCCCATAAAGTCCTAACCTCTTGAACCCATACATCATTCAGTATGTAAAATAGCGAGAAAATCCTCCACTGGCGAGTCACAAGTTATATTTTGTAATACCATTGTATTCTGTCACGCCAATCTTATAATTGCCGTGAGAACTAGGAAAGTAAGACGCGTACGTTACATTGTATGGCGACTGCATTATTAGGTGGTATTGGTAATAAATGCAAAGATTCTTCTATGGTTGCAATCATTGTGGAAACTCTTATTAAAATTGTTTGAAGAAATGCTTTAGTAGCGCAATAGTGGTTAGGAGTAATGAAACTGGCTGGGTTTGATAGGCTACCTGTTACTTTAGCAGACTCACTCTGGCTGCTGAAGCTGCATTGTACGCCACATTTTTCGGGGTAATATGAGGACATCTTTATTCCCACGAAGGGACATCTTAAAACCAGAGATGGCAAATGGTCGGCCGGGGTGCGAGGGGTATGATTTATTGGAAAATGGCCAAATGGCCCAATGGCCCCCTGGTATTTGAGTCCTCCATGCAAACCTCAACGCCGTAAACTAACACCAAGAGACGGCGAAATCAGCCATGCTTTTCCTAACGGAGATACATATATACCGCCCTGACGACACGACCTACTTTCTCTACTCCGGCTATGTTCTTGAGGAAAACTTCCGTGCAAAGCCGGGGTGTGCGCGTTTGATAGGCGTATGTTTTCTGTCGCCGTTTGCATTACCTAGAGGACCCATCCTTCTCTATCCTACGGGTACACAAGTACATAGCTCGTGTCAACACCAGTGCCCGGAAGACGGCAATAGCCTCACCCCCTATTACGTGGGACCGAATATTACCGTGTTCAAATCCTGGCTATTACACTCCTAACACAAGCAATTTACCTTTGCTGGAGAAGTTAGATGGAACGTAAGTAATTTCGGTTGCTAATATTTTTTTTTTCAAACCTTTATTACCAGTTACCCTTAGTTTAAGTCTAGATAGCACTATACAGTGTCAGCAGCACCTGTGTAATACCACTGGTGTCGCACACCAGTGGTAAGCCACGGTAACCACTTCCTAACAGGTGGGCCGGGGTGGGTCGTATAAAAAAATACAATAACCCAGAACGTTATTTGAACGTATTTTGTCACGTCAATTGTTCCGTGTATCACGTACATATATCGTTCAGTGTTTCATTATCATAATTACATTTACTTTCGTTGTCAGAACAAAGCTGGGCCCTCATTCGGCTTGACAATACGTAACGTAACTACCCGCGTTTGTATTATGTCCACCCTACACAGGCGAACACAGTGGCGAACGCGTTGGCCAACACACTCTCCCGACGCCTCGCCACGCATCCAAAATGGCAGAAATCCCCGCTTTACTCGTTCGTCAACTGGTGTTGGCTAACGTCAGCGGACATTAGCCACATTCAAGAAAGATTAGTTTTACTTAACAATGAATTTCAAACGCATTAATATTGTAATACACCGTGATCATGGTGTTTGTAACAGCGCCGTAATAATAGTTACTCAGCGAAAATAGTAAACATGGTAAATATCCCAGCGAGTTTTACACTATTAATGTGAATGACCATGTCAATCTCAAATTACAAATGTGAAACGTTGTCGTAACGTGAGTAGAATTATAATTCGTTAACATTGAAAGAATTTACGTAAAACTAAACGAACTTATGCGAACGAGCTTAAATCCAGTACAGTTGGTCAAGCCTAATTATGCCCCAATTCTATCTTTTGTTTTTTTTATAGATAAGCAATGGAAAGTGTGTGCCGTGGCCTATGTACGTGAGCGTGCGAGAGGCATCGTCCTTGTCCTGAAAACCCTGTAAGAACCTTCCAATGCCATTCTTGTAGAGCCCCATACCGTAGTCGCTTGGAAAACTACATTCTATCATCGCACCTCTCGCCATAGGCAGGGAATTCATCCTCACACATTGCGAACTGAGACGGTGCGCACTGTGCGGTTTTTTTTTTTTTTGATAATAATAAAAATTTATTGCTCGAAACATGGTGTGTTACATTGGTGTTACAAGAAAGAAACTTCTTCCCACGCACATTTAAGCTGTAGAATGAACTCCCTGCTGCGGTTTACCCAAGCACCTACGATATGGGGTTCTTCAAGAGGAGCATCAGAAGGTTTCTTCATGGTCGAGAGCGCGAGTGTAATACCCCTGGTGTTGCATACGTCCATAGGCCACCCATAAAGTCCCATCAGGTGGGCCGTGTCTGCTACCTAAGTGTTATATTTTTTTATTTATTTATTACTTATTTATTTAATTACACACACAATGACACTACCTTTACAGGGGCAACCTAATGCTATAGTGCCGTAACCTAATATTTACTTATGTTAACCAATCGCAATTTACCGTCTATTATGTAACGACTGCGATTAAATCTCATGGTCAAGCAGAATCATGCTCTTGTGGTGCGGACCACACTGTAAATATACCCGAATATTAACCACCATGGTCTTCATGCGAATAGCGATAAGGTTTAGTCGCAAAGTTCAGGGTTTAATGGGGGTTTATGGGGTTTTATGAGTTGATATTGAGTTGTATGCTATCTGTGCCTGTTGTATAATTAAAGATGCGGATTACATAAATGTTGGGTTGTTATTTATAACTAGTTGATGCCCGCGTCTCCACCCGCGAGGTGGTCGGTTATTGCGACTTTTGTTGATATTTCTGGTCCTACTAAACTGATTAAGATCGAACGTAAATAGTTAAATCTTGTAACGATACAAATCGTCGTATTGTAATTTTATTTAATTATAGAATTTTTAGTCGAGTGATATTCATATCGACTAAAAATATCAAATTTTTATCTATATTTTTTGTCTGTCATACGTTCTACGACCGACTGTAAGAGTATGAATACTCTTACAGTGCGTCGTAGGACGTTACGTAAGTATTATGATTGTTATTAATTGTTAATCAAATTTTTATTGCTCATCGTCTCACACGCTAGCCAGGTAAATAGACATAAATTTCAATTAACTTAAGTTACAACTTCTTAAATATTAATTACTTTTAAATTTAACTACAAACCTTTTAAATGTTTCAATCTGACTAAAACTTTTCAAACAAAAAACCGCATCAAAATTTGTTGAGTAGTTTTTGCGTTTCATCTATACTTTTTTTATAAAGGATACGTTAGTTAGACTTTGCCACGCCTGACGATAAGCTGAAGGTAAAGTCTCAGCAAAGAGGGTCACCATTACATACATGCTTGTATACACTATCCATTGTATTATATTTAGCAGGTACCTATTTTATTTTAGCGAGCAGGACTGGAATTGTTTGTTATCCTAGTTTTAAGATGCGACAACTAATAAATGGGTTTCAGACATTATTTAAGACCCCAATGAGAATTGTAAAAACTGTTTCGTTTTCCTAATAAAGAAAAATAAAAAATAAAAATAAAATATACCCTGTTACAATGGTGACACTTGGTTTGACGGTCTTTTGCCATAATATTATAAGGCTGAAGAGTTTGTTTATTTGAATGCGCTAATCTCAGAAACTACTCGTTCGAATTGGCAAATTCTTATTGTGTTGAATAGTCCGTTTATTAACGAAGGTGCTAGGCTATATATCATTACGCTTCTACTTAAGGGAGCGGAGCAGTAATCATAAAAGTCAACGAATCCAGCAGGTTTCCATACATTATTGGAGCTTGAGTTGGGCGAGTCAGCTAGTCGTGAATAACAGACAAGAATTCCAAAAAAATTTTTTGTTTCAAGTTCGGGCTCGTCAATCTAACATAACCCATTATTTTAAAATCTTCTTCATCATCCCAGTGTTCATTGCAGCCACAACCGAACCTTTCACGAAGGTTTGTCTGATCTTTGATATTTTTGCTAAGCAACTGATCTCCATAAATCATTGGCAGTATCGATGTATTAGGATATTTCCGTCTAATTGAGCAGTCCGAATGGGGAAGTATACCGCGGTCATAATAACCGTGTGTTGTGTTCCCGGCGGTGAGTAGGGTAGCCAGAGATCACTGGAGAGTTTTGGTGCTGTCAGTGGGAAGACCAAAAGCTTGTCCTGCTTTGTCTTTTACACTGACGGCACAGAAACTCTCTGTGCTTACAGGGCTGGCAGCGCGAGTGTGACTGCTTTAGTTTTGCACGCGTCCATAGGCCACGGTAACCACTTTCTACCATAGATACTCGTATGACATATAATATCCAATCTGAGATTCCAAGGTCAAGACAGAAGTCTATATAGGTGATCTGAAAAACTCTGTCATTCGTTAAACATTGACCACAACTCAGGCTCGGGGGAGGTCAGACAGACGGTGGTTACTCAGCCAGCATGAGGCCTTAGTGGAGTCTTATAAATTAACCCCTGATTAGAATTACTATCCTGATCCTGATTAGAAGGTTTCTTCACTGTCGGCAACGCGAGTGTGACATCCCTGGTGTTGCATACGTCCATAGGCCACGGTAACCGCTTCCCATCAGGTGGGCCGTGTGCTTGTCTGCCAACTAAGTGGTATAAAAAAAAATTCACCTTTAGATATGCCGCGTGGTTTCCGGCAGAGTAGAATTAGGGCCACCCCATCTCTTCCCATGCGGTGTCGTACAAGGCTACTAAGGGATAGGGCTGTTGAACATCAGACAGATATATACAGCCCAGACTTAGCATCAGATGCTTGGCTCGAGTCAACATTAGTGCCCGGAATACGGCAATAGAATCATCCCCTATTACGTGGGACCGAATACAATTATTTGTGAAATGTGGGTGTTAATTCTCCTTTGCCTAACCCTCAGGGATAAAGGCGTGATTATATGTATGTATGTAGATATGTCTATACATACTTAGATATATAAAAAGTTATAGGTCGTTTTATAGCCGCGATGATCACTTAATCCGCTCGGATGCTGCCGCATCACGAACCCCTCGTTATCTTAAGTAAATTACTGAACTAAACTTATTATATTAAGTAATGGCCGTGTTAAGCCATCGTAATTTCTCACCTAATCATCCGAAATCCTGTCAAACTATTTAAGCATAATTTTGAGGGTACTTTTTGTGTCATATGGGCAGTGACGTATTATTATTTAGAGACGCCATGCAGGAAAATGGTGGATTTCAAAAATGGCGCAAACACTAAGTATAAAAATATAGCTACTTAGTTACGTGAAAAAATGATAAGTCATTATTATTCAATCAATCAATTAAGCCTTTCTGCTGGAAGCCTTATAACATTGGAAGGCCTCTTCCAATGTTATAAGGCTTTAGCTTTTTTTTTATAACACTTAGTTGGCAGACTAGCACACGGCCCACCTGATGGGAAGCGGTTACCGCGTGGCCTATGGACGTATGCAACACCAGGGGTGTCACACTCGCGCTGCCGACCATGAAGAAACCTTCTGATGCCCCTATTGACGAACCCCATATCGCTTGGGAAAACCGCAGCAGGGAGTTCATTCCACAGCTTGAGTGTGCGTGGGATGAAGTTTCTTTCATACCGCACAGTGCGCACCGTAGCTTACTGTTTCCTCGCTGGCCAGACATCATAACCTTGGATTGTTCCGATAATATGACGCAGTGCTCTACCAGTTAGGGTCCCCCGACACGACAAGGCTTGCATCAACATATGTATTACTAGGTATATCAAAGTTATAGGGCTAACTAACACAACTCATTTTCGACTTTTTGGGGGTCGTTTATTGTGACGGGGGTTTTTTAAATTTTTAATTAAATTTTTATTTGTGTAGTGGATTATCGCGACTCCGATTGGTGCATAAAATGAGGACGGTAGTCCTCATTTTTTGTCGCCATTTTAGAGTGCGGTTGACGTTTCTATAGTTTATAATAATATCAATGCATATGGGTCATAATATGATACAAGTATGGTGTTTAGAATTTATATTATACCTATTATACCTACTTGATGCCCGCGACTCCGCCTAAACTTTGATCCCGTTCCCGCTAACCATACAAACATTTATGGGATAAACAGTGCAGCTTACATGTTATTTCAGACTATAACCTATCCCTTTTCAAAATCCCCGAGGATACCCCCCCACCGGAGCCGGTGGAAGAGGTTATGTCGGACTCGAACCGGCCTAAACGCACGCCGCCTGTGGATCGTTTTTGGTTGCCGAAGGTGAGATTGACAGGCATATCCCTCGCACCCCGGCCCACCCAGCTATAACCTATCCCTGAATAAAATTTTACACAGAATCGTTCAGCTGTTATAGAGTGATGAGTGACAAACTTCTTCACAGACTTTAACATTTATACATAGTAGTAGGATAACCTATCTCATATACTTAGTTCAACAGTTAAAGTATGACTGTATATAACAACCCATTCAAAAAGAGCTCTTTTTTTTACGTGCCAAAAATCCCCGTGGATACGGATCCGGTGGGAGAGGTTATGTCGGACTCGAACCGACCAAAAACGCACGACGCCTGTGGGTCGTTTTTGGTTGCCGAAGGTGAGGTTGACAGTCATATCCCTCGCACACCGGCCGACTCAAGGCCATCTCTCTCGATCTGGCCACCTCTTCGGGGGTGGGGACCGCAGAGTCCCCAACACGTCCTAGAAAACGGGGACCACCCGTCACCCCCAGGTCTGGGGTAATTCATACCTCGGAAGCCCGAACCGTTTGCGCCCCGAAAATAGATAGATATATAATTCTTTATTGTACACTAAAAGATAAACTAATGAATTATCAAAATACACTATAACCACAGTCTTGGATATCTCAGCAACTATATCCTACTCTGTAATAATGTTAATAATATATACTTCAATAGAAAGTTCTTATTAAAGTTACGAAATTTAATACTTGTGAATGAATTTCTAAAACCAACAATGTACAGATGTCGAGTCCTGTATACCAAATGACAGTAATTAAAAACTGCATCCGAGAATACCCTAACAAATTGCAATCTACGATAACCATTCATTACGAGTTAGCCATCTCATTCATTACAATCCCAACAAAACCATCAAGCAAAATAGCAGCGTCCGTATTCGCACGGAGCGCGGGAAAAGCCGCCATGTTTCCAACATGGCGTATCTATGACACAAGGCTCACACGACACAATAGCGATCAAAATAAACAACGTATTGTGTACTTTTTTTTAGATTGATTGGAATCTAGTGATTGAGGGGATTAATGGTATTGATAGATTTATTTTTTGTAAAATAGTGAATTTGTTCGGGATTTTAATCTATCCCGATGATTGAACAAAGAGTAATGAATTTGTAGTTTACGATTTGTAATGAAGCGCGGTGTTTTGATATAATTTTGTAAAAACAGACAAACGAAATTGAAATTAACTACATTGGATGGACAGAGGGAGAGACGTAATGACTGTGTAGAATAATAAGATATATTTATTAATCGGTTACATAAATTAATATACATGGGATATATCTAAATTAAAATATAAAGATAATACAGAAAATACCTATACAATCCTGCAGGTTCAGGCATCAATATTTCTTTCTCTCAGAAACTAAATGTCAACAGAGCGAGCCAAAGTACAATCGGTGCTGATAGAATGGCATTTTTTAAATTGTAATACTATGGCAAATGATTTCTGGGTACTGAAAGGGAATAGTAATTCTGAGTACGGGGCAGGACTAGCACTCTATCCCGCGAAGGATGACCCGGATATGGGTCTAGGTGTTAGCCTTAGCAGAAGCAGGACTAAGATGGCGGTGCGTCGTGTTCCATTCGAGCTTTATTCAACGAAGAAATTCAGGCCCCCCCCCCGATATGCTGTCTGTTACACAACATATAACCAATACCTGGTAAGGTTACTGGGGTAGTACTGTCAGTAAAAAACAATCCCTATCTCTTAGTCACTTTATACAACACCTCCTGGAAAACACGGGAAGGGGGATTGTATTGTACTTCACCGGGAACCACGTGCTCATTTATTAATAAACTTAGGTCATGACTACATGATATTATGAGTGCAAGTTTGGAAGGTAAGATGCAGCGGTGCATTATTTATTGCTGAAGCGTGCCTCGTGTTGAGTCTAAGAGCTAGTGTTTGGGAAGTTCAAAATTTTCTCCTACACAAAGAATCAATTTCATTTATTAAGTAAGTACTGGCACATGAAGAGCACATATGAACGTCAAAGTTTTACAATTATATCAAGAAATATTACAAAAATATTAAATAAGGTAGATAAGCCATTAGAAAATAAATCTTTCGCTGGTTCAGTATGTTCATCCTACTGAGAAGATATCAGCAAGAAACTCAGAGAACTATATATTATGTAATAGAATTTATATGTTATTTTTCTTTTTTTTTAAATTTGGTTTTGTTTACAATTTATTTTGTGCGAGCAAGTTTAGGATGTATGATTTAAGATTGAAATGGTCATTCACATTAATAGTGTAAGATTCGTTTATTGTTTGTTCTTCCGAGTAACCGATATTTCGGCGCTATTACAAGCGCCATAATCACGGTGTAGGTACTGTACACAGTCCTATAGAGTTTGGTAATATTAGTAGGATTGTCCATCCTGCTAAGACTGCCCTATTACATAAAAGTGTAATATGCATGGCTCCATTAATCTACAACAAACTTCCCAAAAATATAAAAAATTTGAACAACAATCGTTTTAAGTGGGCGCTCAAAAGATTGTTGATTGAGAAGTGCTACTATAGTATTAAGGATTTTCTCGAGGACATGACCCTGTAGGATTGACTTTTGTTTGTAACTAGATGACTGATGTATAATGTAAATGTGATGATTTAAAGTTAAATAATAATTTGTACACCACTCAATGGTAAAACATGTTGTGTCCAGTCGAAGTTTAAGACCTATATAATAAGCACTTGACTATGTATATTATATGTACACATGTTTTTTGCAAATAAATATTATCTTATTTTATCTTATCTTATCTTGACATATGTAACATTCAATAACATGAACAAGACGACAAATCTCATACCATGAATAAAACAGGTCAACAATTTAACAACTGTCACACAATCAACTGCAAATATAACTTTGTAATCTTTTAATTATTTATAAAGAATTACAAAGTTACTCATGCAGTTGGCAGTATCATAGGCGTAGGAAACACTATGTATTCAAAAAGCTAAGACAACCCTTATGAGGACTAGAATATTTTGCTTAGCTCCAAAAATATACAATAAGATATATAAACCATTGGAAGGTTTGCTGGGAGAAAACTCAATATTCGATCCCAGATTTTACCATGGCACACACCAATGACTTTTCGATGCTTTTCAAAGTTATGTGTGTATTTATCGCAGGTTTATAAGTGCCCGGTTAATGGCAATAAGCCACCTATTACATATTGACACCTAAACATAAACTGGCGAAATGTGGGTGCTAGCACCTCTGCCTACCCCTACGGGGAAATAGGCGTGAGTTTATGTTATGTTATGTTAAGATACCTAATAGCTGGAAAAATTGAGTATTGACATGTTTAAAAAGAATTTAAAGGACAAGCTATATGATAAATGTTATTATAATATTGACGATTTTTTAAATGATACAATCTAATTAAACACTGACATCTTAATTTTAAAATTGTAACTGCATGTGTTGATAATTAATGAAATTAATCAATGTAAAATTTGTACGCCAGAACCGGCAGATTAAGAGATAAAAAAAATTATAATAATTTATTCCCAAAACAATTCAATATTTTGGAAGAGTTCCCGTTGGCCCCACAATAGGCAAGCAAGTCCACTGTGGGTACCGTGACGTTTGCCTAACTCAGTTTCAGTGCTCGGTCATCAAGTTTAGTGTAAACACACATACAAAAATTAGAAGGAGGAAATAGGATATACAAGTGTATGTATATCTATATTTAATGTTTATATTTATAAATATATAAATAAACAAATAATAATAATAATAATAATAATAAATCATTTATTTCAGGCAATAATAGAAAAGTTACAGGATGTTAAAAACTTATTCTACGGCCCATAAATATATACCTTAAAACTAAAAATACATATAATATATCTTAACCTAAAACACACGTAATGACGTCGACGTGTCACGGGACGGGGTGTCGCGTGTCGGCAGGCGTCCTCGGAAGCGCCGAAACTTCACCCCCGTCGGCCAAAAGTCAGGACGCAGGATGGTAGCGGTGTGGCTGTTTGGAACTCGCACCACAAAAGAGTTGAAGCTCACGTTGTGACGAGAGTCCAGCTTCTCCACCCTTAAGCCCATCCCGGTTTTCTTTTGGAGATAGTTCGCGACGTCTACGATCTTCACGCTGTGATGTACACGAGATACGTAGACCATCGTCGAAGGGACCTCTGCGCGGAACTGCTGCTCAATGCTCCTCGCTGCAGTACCACACTGGTTCTTGCGGGAGGACTTCTTCTTCTTCTTCTCAACAACTTTGAAGTCCTCCACATCACAAGGCTCCTTCCCCGGCGCCTTGACGGATGCAGTGTTGCATTGAATGACACTACACTGCCGTCTCTTTGTGGGTACGGCTGTAGGGGTGCTGGCCGTAACAGCTGCGTAGTCACGTGGCTGAGGAACTTGCAACGTGATATTCGGCCTCTTCACGGACGATGAAGGGGCAGCGGGGGCGGCGGGGCGCGCGATCGTGTTCGCGGCACGCTCCTCGGCCATCGGCGACTCAGGCGAATCAAATTTTGCTGACTCAAAACTGCAAAATGACGCATTCTGCGCGCCTCGTCGTACGTTGACATTATTAGAGGCTACATTA
Source organism: Eilema griseolum (assembly GCA_963662185.1). Lineage (NCBI taxonomy): Eukaryota > Metazoa > Arthropoda > Insecta > Lepidoptera > Erebidae > Eilema > Eilema griseolum. Next base: position 5,166,520 of record OY759255.1, read on the forward strand.
TGTGACGTACTAGCTGTATTACTGTTACGGAGTAGCAATAATTCCGCTTGTAGTCCTCTGATAGTTTTATCAGAAGTCTCTAATTTTGCCAACACATCAGCAAGGCTGGACTTCAAGAACGTGATGTCCTTGAGAAGTCTTGTGACATCTACGTGGTCGAATCCCACCGGCGGAAGCTTGTGCAGCTCCTTCGCGACGAAATCTGGCACGTCATCCGGGTCAGTTTCCTTCAGCAGGGTGATGATGTCCTGCACACTTCGTTCCCCTCCATCCCTTCTGCGAGATGGCATCTGGGCAGTTTTGCCAACCGATTGGTATAGCAGCGCCTTCCCGCTGCAGACCTCCTCTTCCTTGAAATTGGACTTGCAGATCTGCAGGATGCTGATCTCGTCCATAGTGTCGACTGCATTCTGGATGAACGCCAGTAACTCGTTCACTATGATCGCCTTGTTGGTAGCCATCGTGGCGATGTAGGGCAGCGGCGCCCGAGCGGCGCGTTTCGCGAATTAATTATTTTTATTAATGGCAACTGGGCAAACAATAGTACACACTACAAACTTAGAAAACTCATTAAATTCTCTCACTATAATAATCTAAGTATCTAAATAACTAATTCATTCAAAACTTAAAGATCTGAACATTATGTACCTAAACACCATTTTGTACCATATTCAACGAATAAAGACTTTGATTTTGACTTTAATAGTCTTTCAATTTTTACACTCTTAAAACAGGTTAATAATTGAAATAGTCTTTCAATTATTAACCTGTTTTAAGAGTTCGTGGTACGCATGCAGCTTTTCTTAATTTCCAAATATTGTATTTATACATTGCATCATTGGATATTCGTTGTGCCATGGTGTGGCACTGCAATCAGCACACTATGAGAAGTCAAATGATGAAATGCATACCGCCATCTTGGCATATAGGAGGCTCAGGGTCATCGACTATAACAGCCAAGGGCCTTTTAAAACAATGGAGTAATAAGGGTTATGGTGTGAAAAATCTCTGTGGTGTAGTGGTAAAGCGTTTAGACTGCTAAGTCAGAGGTCGCGGGTACGATTCCAACATGGTAAAAGTTTTTTTTATTTTTTTATTGATTTGAATACATAGCATACTTTTACGTAATACATATTACTTTAAAATTTCATTCAATAGTAAAAGCTTCTTTTAAACTGTCAAAGTCAAAAGTCATTTATTCTGTAGGGACCGTTGAAACGGAACTTACAAAAAGTCGAAAAAATAAAAATTAAAAACTAGTTTAGAAAATGGAAAACCGGTTCGAAACACACCCCGACTTTAGAAGACTCCGGCAAAAACAAAGCGTGCATTTTTTATGGTCTATTTACAAATATTTTCTTAGTGTGCTTAGTCTAAACACAAACATATAATAACGCCTTTATCCCTGGAGGGTTAGGCAGAGGTGAATTAACACCTGCATTTCACCAATAATTGTATTCGGTCCCACGTAATAGGTGGTGAGCCTATAGTCGTATACCGGACACTGTTCTTGACTCAAGCAAGCTGAGTCTGGGCTGTATATATCTATCTGATGTTAAACAGCCCTATCAATTTGACGCTTTGTACGACACCATATGGGAAGGAGGTGGCTCAAATTCTAATCCGCCGGAAACCACGCATCTTTTTTTTTATACCACTTAGGTGGCAGACAAGCGCACGGCCCACCTGTTGGACAGTGGTTACCATGTCCTATGGACGTGTATAAGACCAGAGAAGTCACACTCGCACTGCCGACCCTTTAAGCACAGAGTCTCTGTGCTGTCAGTGCAGAGGACAAAGCAGGACAAGCCTTTAGTCATCCCACTGACAGCACGAATTCTCCAGTGAGCTCTGGCTACCCTACTCACCACTGGGAACACAATACGAAGTTATTATAACCGCGGTATTCTGTAGGGCGGAGGTACTTCCCCAGTCGGTCTGCTCAATTGGGCGGAAATACCGCCGTGTCCTACCTCCTATATATATAGGACTTAGTCCTAGTATAAATAGGACAGTTCGAATAGCCCATTTACAAGCTTATTTAGCATCTAAGTATTTTTACATTTCAGTTACTCTTAACTGAAGAAAGAAAGAAAGAAACATTTATTTAGTGCTAAGTGGTCACACATAAGGGAAATTACACAATAACATATAATAATACCATTTGAAGTACTGGAAGCATGTTCACACATTAATAATAATAAACATGCTTTCAAACTCCAAACGCAACAAACGTGCAATCAGTGCGACACACAAATGCACCAAATGGGTGTCCAGTTCAGCATATGCCAGGTAGAAACCTAGCGCTGGTTTTCAACTGGAGCCCGATTGGGCAGTGATACACGGACGCCAAACCGCAAAAGTCATGTGTGAAACTGTGTACGTGTAAATGAAGGTGTCCAGGAGCCGTATATATATAATGCAATAAATAGCGGATGATAATGTATAAGTGATAATAATACAATAACATATAGGAATAGTAGGTAAATACATTAGTAGGTATATTAAAGTCAGTAAACAGACAGTGAGTAAAAAATGTAAAACGGTTGCTATACTTCTGACAAGTTCAAGGACAATCAGATCAATGAAATATTAGAGTTAACGTTATCCAGCCTCCTTTGAGCTGAACTGCTTTTTAAATTTATTCACAGGTATCACTGAGCGGAAATCAAACCTGTGCCTTGTGCGTAGCGGCTGAGTTTACTACCGCCACACCACAGAGGCTTTCTTAATAAGCTTTCAAGTTAAGAGATCTATAATATTTACGGATAAATATAAATTAAGTACATTTTCATCAAAATACATAAAATACACCCAGACCAATGTAAACAGAAATATTCTTGCATATAATATTTGCACCGAGTGGGAATCAAACCCCAAACTCTACCGCTACACCAAAGACGTTGTTATATAAGTGCTACCGGGACCCGATTAATTGATTAATTGATTTTAAAGTTATGAAAGAATTTTTAACCTAATGAATTTTTAATCGCGGTAGCCTAGTGGTATGGGTAATGGACTGCTGAGACGAGGTCTCGGATTTGATCCCAAGTTTTACCATGGCACACACCAATGACTTTTCGATGCTTTTCGAAGTTATTTCGAAGTGTGTATTTATCGCAGGTTTATAAATGCCCGGTTAATGGCAATAGGCTCGCCACCTATTACATTGGGACCTAAACATAAACTGGCGAAATTTGGGTGCTAGCACCTTTGCCTACTTCTTCGGGGATATTGGCGTGAGTTTATGTTATGTTATGATGTTATGTAATAAGAAGAAAATGAACTGATTCTGTGGTGTGGCGGTAGTGAACAGGATGCACGTGTTCGCGTCCCGTTCAGTGCAAATATTTTTACGCATGAGAATATGGGTCTTTATATTGGTACGATCGTGCCTCGGAGAGCACCTTAAGCCATCGGTCCCGGTTGCCATACCAACATCTATGGCAGTGGTTATGGGTAGTTGTATCCCCAAAAAGTTCAAGAACTGCAGTGCTTCGATATCGTCATTGACTTGTGGAGGTCAGATGGTGGTCGCTTCATGGAAAATATCGAAGTTCGATCGAATCCGCAGTTAGACTAGTAAAGTAGACCCCAGACTTCTAGGTGAAAGCTTTGACCGCCTCTCACCCTGGCAGAAGTAGGCAGCGGCGGAGGCGCGTCTGGCGCGCCTCCCCTTTTTCAGGGAACGAGTACTCTGTAGTCCCCACACACCCGAGGAGAGGGCCAGATCGTGAGAGATGGCCTTGGGTCGGCCGGTGTGCGAGGGATATGCCTGTCAACCTCACCTTCGGCAACCAAACCAACCAAAACCAGGCGGCGTGCGGTTTAGTCGGTTCGAGTCCGACATAACCTGTCCCACCGGCTCCAGTGGGGAGGTATCCGGGGGGATTTTGCGCACGTAAAAAAAAAAAAAGGTGAAAGTTTTGAAAACGACCGGCATTAACGCTAAAATAAAGAAAAAGAAAAACTATGAGGACATAAAAGATCACGAAGACGTAAGTAAGTTTTATGTTGAAAAATTATACAAAATACGATTTTTTTTTGTTCCACTTGGTTGACAGACAAGCACATGGCCCACGTGATGGATAGTGGTTACCATGGCCTGTGGATGTGTGCAATACCAAAGGAGTCGCACTTTTTTTTTTATACCACTTAGGTGGGGTATGTACGTGTGTAACACCAGAGAAACCACACTCGCGCTGCCGACCCTGTAAGCACAGAGTTTCTGTGCCGTCAGTGTAGAGGACAAAGCAGGACAAGCTTTTAGTCATCCCACTGACAGCACAAATTCTCCAGTGAGCTCTGGCTACCCTACTCACTGCTGGGAACACAACACGAAGTTATTATAACCGCGGTATTCTGTAGAGCGGAGGTACTTCCCCAATCGGACTGCTCAATTGGGCGGAAATACCGCCGTGTCCTACCTCCTACAATGATTCGCACTCGCGCTGCCAACTCAGTAAGCACAGAGCTTTTGGTCTTCCCACTGATAGCACAAAACTCTCCAGTGAGCTAATTAATTATTAATCGAATTGAAATCACGCGTTTTAAAAACGTGTAGTTTCTATACCGGACCCCAGATCGTATTTAGAAATGAGTTTTTTTTTTAATAATGCTACATATCTTATTTTATATTTAAAATATTTCGAAGCTACATATAAACGGCTCCAATTAATTGAAATATGTTAAAAATAAGAATTAAAACTTACCATGAGAAAAAATAATAATAAAAAAACAAAGTATTATTAATCTATCACAATTAAACACAGACACTTCACAGAACAAAAAAATAGAACAAAAAGAAATTCAAACAAAACAAAATGGAATTACTATCTGAACTAGTCGCAGCGCTTGTTTCTAATAAAATGACAGTGATTGCACTGTTGTCAGCTATTTATCAAAGCACACAGCTCACGACTAGTCTAGGAGGCGGCTGTACAAATCTTAGTACCGTAATAAATAACTTATTAACTTATAGGCATATATTTGGTAATGCTTTTGTAAAACTATGCTATGTAGGTATAATTATTAATGTGGTAAATAAATGGTAAAAAAGGTAAAAAGAAAGAAAACGTTAATAATCATGGTAGCCTAGTGGCATCAATCGGGTTCGATCCCAGGTTTTACCATAGCACACACCAATGACTTTTCGATGCCTTTCGAAGTTATGTGTGTATTTATAGCAGGTTTATAAGTGGCCAGTTAACGGCAATAGGCTCGCCACGTATTACATTGAGACCTAAACAAAAACAGGCGAAATGTGGGTGCTAACACCTTTGCCTACCCCTTCGGAGATATAGGCGTGAGTTTATGTTATGTTATGTAAATAATTTAAAAATAAACGAAAAGGTGAAAAATAAAAAAAAATGTTTAGGTGAGGCTCCCCCGACAAGACAACGCTTGAATCAAAATACTACTTTACTCTATTTTGAACGACCTCCACCCCCCATGAGCGCAGGCCTGGGGGTGACAGGTGGAGCCGCCTGTCACCCTGGCAGAAGCAGGCGGCGGCGCCTCGCACGCCTCCCCGTTTCCGGGGACGAGTTGGGGACTCTGTAGCCCACACACCCGAGAAGAGGGCCAGATCGTAAGAGATGGCCCTGGGTCGGCCGGGGTGCGAGGGATATGCCTGTCAACCTCACCTGCGGCAACCAAAGCGACCCACAGGCGGCGTGCGTTTTAGTCGGTTCGAGTCCGACATAACCTCTTCTACCGGCTCCGGTAGGGGGGGGGGGTACCCCTTTATGTAAAGGTAAACAATCTTGTATCGACTTTTTATAAGCTTTTATTGAATAGCAACGATATAACAATTTAACATGAGATTTACTACAAGCTATGTCGTGTTTATCACCCCGCAGCAATTCCTTACAGGCAACCTTAGATGGAGAGAAAAATAGGAGATGAATATTTCAGTGCAGTTTGGTGTACATTGCTCCCGGTAGAGTAGAATTTGGGCCACCCCATCTCTTCCCATGTGGTGTCACACAAGGCGACTAAGGAATAGGGCTGTTTAACATCAGACAGATATATACAGCCCAGAGTCAGTCTCAGAGGCATGTCTTGAGTCAACAATAGTTCCCGGAAGACGGCAATAGGCTCATCCCCTATTTCGTGGGAAGGAATACAATGATTGGTGAAATGTGGGTGTTAATTTTTATAGTTCTAGGGAATGATAGAGACGCCGTAGTCCCACATCCGAGAGGGCTTTCTATGGCCCCGGGTCAGTCGGGGTACGCAAGGGATATGCCAAAAGGCTACCCCAACCCTGGCAACTGATGGCCTAAGGCGGCCGTGCGGTTTTAGTCGATCCGAGTCCAACACCCCCACCGGGTCCAGCGGGGTGGTATACGAGGGGATTCCCGCAGGTTAAAAAAAAGGCTCACTTGGGACCGAGTTTAATGGTTGGTGGAATGCGGGTGTTAAGTCACCTCTGCCTAACCCTCCCCAGATAAAGGCGTGATTATATGTATGAATAAAGAAGAGGAAGCAAAGACAATGAAGAATTCTTCTATATCATTTAACTATAAGTACTTAACTATAGTTAAATCTGAGGGAACTGCCTATTCATACTGTCTCCTGGTCTGGTCTCATCAGTAGCTTATTGGGTGCGATTTCATCCTTTATCCTTTCGAAAGTAATTCAATTATATAGTTAGATCAATTACTTGTTGAAGTTCTAATTTAATGCTGGCAACACTAGGCTGAACGCAAGCTATTTCACGGTTATTACTATGGTTTTTGCAAAATTGAAACTTATCCGTACTAATAGAAAATTAAATACATAATTTAATGCCTATTTTAAATGGTTATTGCATTGTTTATTAATTATTTATTTAAATAAGTTACATGATGGTGTTACAGTTTTCGGTGTTTATCAGATGTCCAGTCAGCATCAGATCTGGGTCGGCCGGGGTGCGAGGGATATGCCTATTAACCTCACCTTCGGCAAACAAAAACGACCTATAGGCGGCGTGCGTTTTGGTCGGTTTGAGTCCGACATAACCTCTTCCACCAGCTCCAGTGGAGAGGTATCCGCGAGGATGTTGCGCACGTAAAAAAAAGAAATAAAAAGACAGCATCAGATCAATCTTGACCAGTAAAACAAACCAAAACTCTGCCAGTTCAGATCGATCTGGTGCCGACTGTACTACACTGGGAATATTTTATTTTTATTTTTCTATACCACTTAGGTGACAGATAAGCACACGGCCCACCTGATGGGAAGTGGTTACCGTGGCCTATGGACGTGTGTAACACCAGAGGAGTGACACTCGCGACGCCGACCCTGTAAGTACAGAGGTTCTGTGCCGTCAGTGTAGAGACAAAGTAGGGCAGCAAGCCTTTAATCTTTCCACTGACAGCACAAATTCGCCTGTGAGTTCTGGTTACGCTACTCACCGCTGGGAACACAACACGAAGTTATTATAGCCGCGGTATTCTGTAAGTATTTTGTGTCTCCATCCAACAGAATACCGCGGCCACAATAAACTCATGTTGTGTTCCCGGCGGTAAGTAGGGTAGCCAGAGCTCACTGGACAGTTTTTGTGCTGTCAGTGGGAAGACCAAAAGCTTGTTTTGCTTTGTCTTTACACTGACGGCACAGAAACTCTTGTGCTTACATGGTTGGTAGTGCGATTGTGGCTCCATTGGTGTTGCACACGTCCATAGGTCACGGTAACCACTTTTCAACAGGTGGGCCGTGTGCTTGTGTGCCAACCAAGTGGTATAAAAAAAATAGACATCTCCTCTATGCTTGATCCGTTTTCATCGGAGCTGAACGGAGAGGAGAAGTATCTGTATCGAAATCTGATTGGTTATTTAAAACATATCTCTTCTTATCACCTATCCTCTCCACTTAGTGGTTACGGTTGAACGGATTTAGCTGGAATTTAGTACAGGGCTGATGGCATCTATGGAGTAGCGGTAGAACGTTCGACTGTTCACAGGAGGCGCGGGTTCGATTCCCACTCAGTGCAAATATTTGTAGACACGAATATGTATATTTGTATTGGTCTAGGTGTTCCTATGTTTAATATAGTATAGTATTTACAAAAGGAAAGTATCTAAGTATGTTTATCCGCATTCTAGATTCCATAACACAAGCTAATTAAACTATGCCCACAATGGGTCTAGATAGCATTGCGTAGAATGTTGTAGAATATTTATTTATTTATTTTATACCTTGTTATCTAAATCTTCATTCTAAAACATATGTATATATTTATCACATGCATTAATGAAAAAGTAATAAACAATAAAATATCTAGGATAGCCGTGGTCGTATGCCAGTTTTCCCTACAATGTATTGTTTTATTAGACTAGTGGCATACGACCACAGCTGTCCAAGATATTTTCTTGTTTAACACTTTCAGTAGTCGGGTTTTAGTTTTAAACTTTTTATATTATTTTGGGGCAAGAAATAGTTATAATTTATACATATTTGAAACGTGCTAATTAACCCCTTTTAGTTGATACCAAACACGACCTATTTATATCAAATTTATTTTTTATCACAGTACTTTATGACCGCTAGAGGGCGCTACATTAAATTCAGTGACTCGTTATATAACCTATAACCAGCGGACAACTAAGATGCTACTAATGATACCTCATTTGTCCAGTTCTAATGAGTGGTTGAGGAGCTACGAGGGAATAGATGAACCTACATACATACATAGCCTGTCAAAATCATAACCCTCCTTTTGCATCGCCGTAGTCGGGTAAAAATGGCCGGTATTCTTTTAATTTCACTCTCATATGTTAGAATGATAAATGATAAGTCTACAGCATGAGTGTAACGCTCATTGTGTTGCATAGGTAACGTACGACCATAGGTCACGGTAACCACTTTCCATCAGGTGGGTAAAAAAACCCAAGGTCTTCGTCATCATAAAGGCAATTATCGACAAGCACCGGATGAATTATTTCTATATTTATTATGGTATATATCTTTACCATAAATATTCAATCTTGTACTAGTACGAGTTGGTTTAGTTCTACAGGGTTCCGTATGAATTTATGCGAGAGTAGTGGCAATGAGTGATTTTTTTTTATAAAATGGAAGCCATTGGAAAGAATCTTACCTCTTTTAAAAGAGAGGAGAAGGTTACAACGACAAAAATATTGTTAAAAGTACCATTGTGTTACAGAAGTAAATGTGTTTTTGATTTTGTCATAAAAATGCCCTAAGGTTCCCTAAGATTCTGCGTTGTGTACATTCTGCGTTATGAACCGCGGTAGCCTAGTGGTATGTGTAATGGACTGCTGAGACGAAGTCTCGGGTTCGATCCCAGGTTTTACCATGGCACACACCAATGACATTTCGACGCTTTTCAAAGTTATGTGTGTATTTATCGCGGGTTTATAAGTGCCCGGTTAATGGCAATAGGCACGCCACCTATTACATTGGGACCTAAACATAAACTGGCGAAACGTGGGTGCTAGCACCTCTGCCTACCCCTTCGGGGATATAGGCGTGAGTTTATGAGTTTACATTCTGCTCCGAAGGGATATATATTATATATGTCTGTGCGAAGGGAACATTTCTACCACGGCTTCCCTTTGCAGAACAAGCCCGCAGGAAAACGTTTATTGAGACTGCTCGCCACTGCAACAGGGATTGGCATTTGATGATTGTGATGTCTCCCTTTGACTATAGATGACTACTGAAAAGCAGCTGAAACGTCGGGAATAGGATAGTGTAACAATTTGTAAAAATGTACAGGGTGGAAGATATTGACCTTACCTACCTTTTTTTTACTTGTGGAAATCTACTCGGGTACCCTCCGCCAAGGGCAGCGGGGTGGTTATGTCGGGCTCGAACCGACTAAAAGCGCACGACCGTCTTGGGTCATCTGTTGCCGAGGGTGAGGCAGCCTCTGGCATACCTATCCCTCGCGCACCCCAACTGACTTAGGGCTATAGAACCTACCTGGAGGTGGAGTAGATGGAGATAGCAATATTTATTCAAAGGAAACATTCCTTTATTTTTAGAATTAAAAAGAAACAAATCTTTAATTTAGTTTAATTAAATTAATTCTACTCGATAGTACAATTCAAATCGTGTTACGAATAACTCATGGCATGAAACAACTAAAACGTGGTATGAAACTATCTGTTTAAACAATATTTTTAGTAATTAATTATTTTTTTTAAATATTTTCTGTATTGGGTTTTAAGCTACATCAGTGACGTGCGGTACCCTAACACCGAGTGTGAGACGAATTAATTATCTGCGAGTGTTGCCCTACAATAAAATAAATATCTGTCGTGGTAACCAATTTAGTGTTATAATACTTACATTATTACATTGTTCATGTTTTATAATCTATGAATAACTATAGTGGGAGAAATTTATTTTTTTCTCAACACATTGCTCTATGTACCATTGTTTTTATAGATACCTAATTAATATTTTATCCCTAAGACGACCTTCACCAAGAAGCCTTTTTACTCTTTTATTATTTTGTGCATAAACGGCCACTGGGGAGGTTATATCAGACTTGAATACAGAGGGTGGGACCTCATGAATTCGATTCAACACATCCCCGTGATTAAATACTTACATATACTCACGCTTGTAAGTCGCCAAAGTGATAGGCAGAGATGTATTAACACCCACATTTCTCCAACCATGATTTTCGGTACCACGCAATAGGGGCTAGCTAGACATAGAACAGCCCTTTGTCGCCTTCTTCGAAACCCACAGGAAGAGAGTGGCCCTATTCTGCTCCACCGGTTACCAACACGGCATTTATATACCCTATGATTTGTGTGTTAGTGATAATCTCACATCATACATCTTATCTTACATATAAATAAAATTGGAGTGTCTGTTTGTAATATTGAAATAACCGCTTTTTACTACATGCATATTATGAATATATGTACGGCACATACACTAAAATATTTTTTTTTCAATTTTTTTCTGTCTGTCTGTTTGTTCCGACTAATCTCTGGAACAGCTAGACCGATTTTTGACGGGACTTTCACTAGCGGATAGCTGATGTAACAAGGTATAACATAAGCTATCCCGGGATTTTTTTTTCCGCGGGAATCGGGAAGCATAAAACATTTTAACGCAGACGAAGCCGTGGGCGTCCGCTGGCATTTTTCTTTTTTTTATATTGAACACGTCAATTAGACTTGGCCTTGCCTGATGGTAAGCTGAAGGCAAAGTCTCAGAAAAGACGGTCACCATTACTTACACATACCGTGTGACAATGGTGACACTCAGCTTGACGGCCTCATCATATGCTTTATCACGCCCCGCTTAAAGGACCCGGGGCTGTAGGAAGAAGTATAGTAAATACCGTGTTTATATATATATATAACTACCCAAATTACTGTTCACTGCGGCAAATGGTCCTATGTCCAGCACCAAACTCCGAAACTTAAACAAAGCCTAAACAAAATTACCCAATTAATTATCTTCACGCTCCTGCATAAAGTAAGCAACCAAGTCCCCTTTTGTTCAGAGTATAAGTTCAGACCTCGAGATATAGTAGTACCATGTCAAAGTAAGTTCTCAACTCGTGACCGCTAAGTAAAGAGGAACAATAGTCCTCCATGATGCGATAAGGTTCTAAAACTTATAATAAGGAACTTTACTTTCTATAGGCGAGGAGCCAGCAGCTGTTTTGATGGGAACTTGTTAGAGAATAAACGATTTTGTTTGTTATGTCCGGTTTTTGGTAAATTATGTTTAAATTTTCTAGAGGTTGCTGGTATGATATTTATTTATTTATCTATTTATATACTTTATTTTACGCCAATTACTATTCATGTTACAGATATTGAGAAAACAAAAGCAGAACAAAGGACGGCCTTGTCGGTTCACGCAATTTCTTCCAGGCATTTAAGGATTGTTCTCGGGGTATGCTGTTCACTATCAACGGTTTTGGCCCGGCAGAGTAGAATTTGGGCCACCCCATCTCGTACTAGGCGACTAAAGCATAAGGGTGTTTAACATCAGACAGATATATATACTTCAGACTCAGGCACAGATACAAGGCTTGAGTCAACAATAGTGCCCGGAAGACGGTAATAGGCTCACCCCCTATTACGTGGGGCCGAAAACAATGGTGAAATTTGGGTGTTAATTCACCTCTGCCTAACCCTTCGGGGATAAGGACGTGATTATATGTATGTATGTATGTAGACCAACTTCAACCGTTTTTTGGCTACGTCTGGAAACCCTCAGCGAGGCAGTTTATGTCAGACTCGTATCGACTCAAGCTTAATGTTATGTAATGTTACTAACATATAAAATAACTTTCTAATAGTGTCAGAATTATCAAAATTGGTTCATATGTTTCAGAGTTTATTAATTTTTTTAAATAAAGAATATTACAACCAAAATTACTAATATTCCCTCTAACCTTTCGAGGAGTTTCGAGGAGGCAGGGCACGAAGTACCTCCACCATACAGAATACCACGACTATAATAACTTCGTGTAGTGATCCCGGTGGTGAGTAGGGTAGCCAGAGCTCACTGGAGAGTTTTTGTGCTATCACTGGGAAGACCAAACGCTTGTCCTGATTTTGTGTTCTGCATTGAGGGTACATAAAATCTCTGTTCTTACAGGGTCGGAAGCACGATGTGACTCCACTGGTGCTACATACGTTCATAGGTTGGTACTTGTTTGCCACCTAAGTAATAAAAAATAAAAAAACCTCTCCAGCTAAGCTAAATTTCTTGTGTTAGGAATGGGTTCACGTTGGTAATGTAACAACCAGAATTCGAACCAGGAACGTCTCGACCGTAAAGCCGGCTAAACCACTAAGCTACTGACCACCAACAAAAAATCCTTTCCGCCTAAAAAGTTCGTTGTTTATACTAATATGATACTACTACTACTAATATGAGAATACTTATATAAGAACTAACTGACAAAGTAATAAACTCTTAACCTAAACACGATAAAGATTTTTAAGATTAACGTTTTTAAAAGTAAAAGATTGTGTCATACCGGAAATGGATGCTGTGGATCACGACTGGCCATCACGACCTTCTTTATAACAAAAAATAAAGAAAATATGTTTGCATCATAATTCAATAACTATTTTAATAGTATTGTTACTTTCAAGATGAAAGTAAGTAATACAGTCTACATTTTTTTTTATCTAGGACACGCCAACTTGACTTCACCTTGCCTGATGGTAAGCTAAAGGCTTATTATTTGGCTCTTTATTTTACTTTATTTGAACTTCTCTCATATCTATCTTTCTTTTTGTTTTTTTTAATACGCCTTGTTTCTAGTTTATTTGCTAACTACACCAAATCTTTTGCTTTATTACATTACTGGTTGCCTGGAAGAAATCGCTTCCAGCGATAAGGCCGCCCATTGTATATTAAACTGTATGCATGTTAACTACAAATTTTCCTGTATCCTATTGGTGTACAATAAAGAATTATCTATCTATCTATCTATCTATCTATCTCTGTACATACAATATTCATAGATATTAAAGTCATTGTTATACAGTCCACTAGTATTTCACTATTGAGTCATCGGAGAACAAACAGAGATGATTTTCAGTACTTTGCTAATCGAAATCGATCTGATGATGACTGTACTGGTTGTGAGGAATAAAACATGAGTATCCCGAAAGACTGCTCAATGACGTAGTCTTGCAAATCTCAACTCAACGATGCCCCAGCAAAGATTCTAGCAAATCCATGGATAAACTCTCTTCAACATAAAAAAATATTATTGCCCGCTCTAAAAACAATATCTGCTGAATTAAATTCAAATCCAGATCTCCAAAGGAACCATAGACAATGTAATAATAACTTGATAAGATGCAAGAACAACCGTAAAAAGATAACATTCACCATTTCACCCCCTAAACAAAACATAATTAACCCTTCCAGGAAGGGAGATTTTCGCCCCTTATTCCGCCTTATAATTTATTAGGGAACACTTTGTAATATCCGGCCTTTGTACCGGAAGTTGCGACATTAGAACAAAATCTCTAGATCAATCTTTGAAGGCTATTTTTATCTTTGATAAGGAGTTTGTTCAGTCTATAGACTCTGTGCTCAATGTTGAAGTTTTACTTGAGATGTTTCGATTGTGAATTAACTTGTAAAATGTTTGTTGAAAAGCTTTATAGGGGCAAATGATTTTAGGGGAAAACTCATTAAGGGGGGGATAAGGGGGAAATTGTTTAAAGAGAAAATAATTTGAGGAAGAAACGACTTTAAGAGAAAACTAGGTCATCAATTTTTTTTTATACTACTTAGGTGGCAGACATGCTCACGGCACACCTGATGGAAAGTGGTTACCGTGGCCTATGGACGTGTGTAACATCAGAGAAGTCGCACTCGCGCTGCCAACCCTGTAAGCACAGAGTTTCTGTGTCGTCAATGTAGAGGACTTCTCCTGAGAAGTCATCCCACAGGCACCACAAATTCTCCAGTTAGCTCTGGCTACCCTACTCACCGCTGGGAACACAACACGAAGTTATTATAACCGCAGTATCCTGTAGGGCGGAGGTACTTCCCCAGTTGGACTGCTCCATTGGGCGGAAACACCGCCGTGACCTACCTCATATAAAAATATCTTTCTCTGAGTCTTTATCGAACTCGTGGTCGGCTTTCCAAAGCTTCCAGATTTCAATATTTTCCGTGAAATCTGATCTATATCCGATCTTCACAGGCAATTGGTAATATTGAACGTCAGTGGTTAGACTTATCCTTTTTTATTTAACGACTACCATAGTTATTCGTTTGGTAACTGCGATCGACGGCTTATAATAAAAATTTAATAATAATATCATTTTATTGATGGCAACAGGGCCCAATTTGTTAGTAACAATATTTGTCTTACATCTATAGTTAGCATACAAAATGTCAACAGTATAAAATCAAATTTAACTTATAATTAAATTTAATATTATTTATAATAATAAATTTAATAAAATTTAATAATTAAAATCAAATTTAATAAATTTAACGTGCTAGACAAGAGTAAGAGGGCAAAATACTTAAAAGGGGGAAACAATTTAAACGGGTATCTATTTTAACATACTTGGTCGTAATAATTAATATCGAAGCGGACCAAACTGTGGGCATAAGCTAGCATAAATTATAAACAAAATCTGCGTTTGTTATGTTGCATTTTGTCAAATAGCAATGTAACGCCATCTGTACATTGGCGGTGGTAACAAGTGAATGTAACCTCCAAAAATTAGGATTGAGGTCTCATTTGATTCAAAATAGCATGTAGATAATTGCTCAGTGCAAATATTTGTTTGTTTTTCCGCATTCTAGATCCCATAACACAAGCTAGTTAAGCTATGCTTAGCATGGGTCTAGATAGCGTTTTGTAGAATGTCGTGGAATATTTATATATTTATTATTGAAAATTACGCATTGTCAAATAATATACTGCCTAACTAAACTGAAACTGTAATTTTTTCAATATTTTAGTTCCAATACTATGGTCCAATCGCCTCCCAGATAATACTTCGTACAATGGTTAAGGAAAGTGAGTTATAAATGTTCGTGTTTGTTAGCTGTCACTTTGTTGGTGGAATAAGCAGCGTGGCCAATCAAACATGTAAAAAAAATGAGTAAAAAAACAGTATTTTCCTCGTATTTTGGAAATTGTCTATATTATTGTTAAGCCAATGTATAATTATATATACGTAGGTATGTTTTTTCAGCAGGATTTTAAACATAACATAAACTCATGCCTATATCCCCGACGGGGTAGGTAGAGGTGCTAGCACCCTCACAGGAATTTTTATTTTATTATATACTTTCTTGTACACCACTAATACAAAGTATATAACAAGGAATCAGTACAATGGGCGGCCTATCGCTTTATGCGATCTCTGCCAGGTAATCTTTGGATGGTGATTAAAGTTGTAGGAATTAGTGGTAGTTGTTTGGTGTACTTTTACAATACAAATATAATAAGTAAGTACACAGATATATTATATCTAATACACACATAAATATAACTGTATATTCATAATTATACTAAGTATCGGGACTTCTCGCGAATTATATTTTGGAACTTACTATTTCTGCCGACGTTTCGGATGCGTTGCAGCACCCGTGGTCACGACTTGACTGAAGTCCCGATACTTAGTATAATTATGAATTCACACCGCGAAAGTTTAAAAATAACATAACTGTACATGTACATAAATACATATAATAAAGTAATCCTATCTAA
Organism: Eilema griseolum; assembly: GCA_963662185.1. Classification (NCBI taxonomy): domain Eukaryota; kingdom Metazoa; phylum Arthropoda; class Insecta; order Lepidoptera; family Erebidae; genus Eilema; species Eilema griseolum. The sequence continues at coordinate 5,182,712 of OY759255.1, forward strand.
TACATACAAAATTTACTTTGGAATAAATCTATAAGTCATTAATTTGATCTGTGTAGGTTCTATGACTAAATTTAAAGGAATAAAAGACCACGTTTTACAATAACAATATTGATACTAGTAGACAAAAGGAAGAATTAAACTTTGTATGAGAGAACAATGCAATAAAGAAATGTGCCAGTTTCGCCCTAATTGGGAAAAAAAACAGCTCACGCTTTTAGCTGTTTCACAATTAACGTTCGCTTGTGAAGCCCGAGCATAAATACGTGTAAAATATATATTTACGTCTGTTCAACCGCAGCGAGGTAGGCAGAGCAGAATTTGGACCACCCCATTTCTTCCCATGTGGTGTCGTACAAGGTGACTAAGGGATAGGGCTGCTTAACATCGGACAGATATACAGCCCAGACTCAGCCTCAGATGCATGGCTCGAGTTAACAATAGTGCCCGAAATACGGCAATAGGCTCACTCCCTATTACGTGGGACCGAATACAAATATTGGTGAAATGTGGGTGATAATTCACCTCTGCCTAACCCTTCGGGGATAAAGGCGTGATTATATGTATGTATATATGTACAAAATTAGATGAAACCTTAGAACAATTAGTATAACTATTCAAATCGATTAAAATTGAAAAAGTGAAATGCTCAGACGGGACTTCAACCTGCGACCATTCCCTTACAGGGGGAATGTTCTGACTACTGAGCTACCGAGCCACGTTTTGAGCATTCCAATTTCTCCTATACATTTGCACTTCAGCCGTTTTAATCAAACACTCATCAGAAGACGTGGTCCCTTGTGTAATACACTTTTGACGACCTTCGTGGCGTAGCGGTAGAGCATTCGACTGCTATGCAAGGGGCGCGGGTTCGATTCCCGCTCACTGCAAATATTCATATGCATGAATATGTATATTTGCATTGATCTGGGTGTTTCTATGTATAATATGTATGTATTTATAAAAAAGTATGTAAGCATGTTTATATACATTCTAGATTTCATAACGCAAGCTAGTTAAGCTCTGCTTACCATGGGTCTAATTAGCGTTGTGTAGAATATTGAAGATATTTTTACACGTAAATGTCGCTTTGAACTTCAGCCCCTTATTTGACTCAACTCATACCTCATATCCACGAGTCTTTCACTCACCTCAGTATTATACTGACCTAAATCGTCCACTTTAGTAGTTTTACCACGAGGTCACAAACACTCATCAGAAGACGTTGCCCCTTATGTAATACACGTAAAAGTTGTTTTAAACTTCAGTCCCTTACTTGATCCAACTCAGCCTCAGTCTGCCACTTATCCGGGTATAACACTGACCTAAATCGTCCACTTTAGTCGTTTTACCACGAGGTCACAAACACCCATCAGAAGACATAGCCCCTTGTGTAATTCATGTAAAAGTCGCTTTAAACTGAGCTTAAGCAACATCAACATAGATAAAATTTAAATTATTGTTTATCCATTATTATGAGGTACATGGAATTGGGGTAACTAGATGTGCCCTTGTTGTATAACTTATAATAGTTATACAACAAAGGCACACGCCACAAAGCGCCACTTAAGCACTTTAGTTCTCTTCCGTGCGTCTGTATTTATTAAATGTCTGTATTTTATACCACTTAAGGTGGCAGACAAGCACACGGCCCACATGATGGAAAGTGGTTACCGTGGTCTATGGACGTGTGTAACACCAGAGAAGCCATACTTGAGCTGCCGACCTTGTAAGCACAGAGTTTCTGTGCCGTCAGTGTAGAAGAATCAAAGAATCAAAGAATCAATCAATCAAAGAATCAATTTCATTTATTGAGTTTAGGCACATAAAGAGCACATATGAACGTCATAATTTTACAAATATGTATGTCAAGAAATAATATAAAAATATTAAATAATTAAAAATAAACCATTGGAAAATGATTCTTTCGCTGGTTCGGTAGATTAGTTCTACTGAGAAGATACCAGCAAGAAACTCAGCGAACTACATTAGAACTAGTTTATTTTTCTGTTTTGTTTACAATTTATTTTGTGCGAGCAAGCAAGAGACTTATGTTGACCACGCATTAACATCATTAAGGTACTCATCCACTTTATAGTAACCTTTACTCATTAAAGTTTTTTTCACTTCTATTTTAAATTTATTTATTGGCATATTAATCAAGTCATGAGGAATTTTATTAAATATTTTTATGCAGCTGCCTACAAATGAATCACCAACCTTGTGAAGCCTAAGTTTTGGTACAACTAGTTTATCTTTATTTCTCGTATTAAAGTTGTGTACATCAGATAATTTTTTGAAAATATTAAGGTTTTTTCGTACATATAAGATATTTTCATAGATGTATTGAGAAGCAACTGTTAAAATATTAATTTCCTTGAAAAGTTCTTTCAGCGAGTCACGGGGTCTGAGGCTATAGATCGCTCGTATCGCTCGTTTCTGTAGTATAAATATAGTTTCAATATCGGCAGCTGAGCCCCACAGCAGCAGACCGTATGACATAACGCTATGAAAGTAGCTAAAATAAACTAGTCGTGCAGTTTCCTCATCAGTCAGTGACCTTATTTTTCTAACCGCATAGGCAGCTGAGCTAAGTTTTCCTGCCAAGGCTGTGATATGAGAACCCCATTGCAGTTTACTATCTAGAGTTATTCCAAGAAAAACTGTGGTATTGACTATTTGGACAGATTCGTTATTCATTTTAATATTAATATCTGCCTGTCTTACATTTGGCATAGCAAACTTTACACATTTAGTTTTCTTCGCATTGAGCAGCAAGTTGTTACTTGTGAACCAATGTAATATATCAGAAAGGGTATTATTCACTTCGTCAAGTACTACTTTATGTCTATCAGTCTTAAAAATTAATGATGTATCATCAGCAAATAATACAATTTCACAAAGATTTGTCGCGAAGTAAGGAAGATCATTAACATATTATATCAAGAATAGAAGGGGTCCTAATATCGAGCCCTGGGGTACTCCCATAACTAATGGGACACCAGAAGAGTCAGTGCCATTAATATTAACTTTTTGAATTCTGTCCGTAAGGTAAGACTTAAGTAATCTAAGTGAGCCGCTTGAAACACCATAATATTCTAATTTTAGTAACAACGTCTCATGATCAACACAATCAAAAGCTTTTGATAGATCACAAAAAATACCAATGGCATCCTGCTTCTTCTCCCATGCATCAAATATATGTTTGACAAGTGCAACTCCTGCATCTGTCGTGTTTCTACCTTTAGTGAAACCAAACTGTTTATCATGAAGTAAATTATTTTCTGTAAAATGTGAAAGCAGTTGATTAAATATTATTTTTTCAAAAATTTTTCTTAGGGCTGGAAGTATGGAGATGGGTCTAAAATTTGAAGGATCACTTTTGTCCCCTGCTTTGAATAACGGTAAGATTTTACTGTACTTCATAAGGTTAGGAAATTGGTTTTCATCTATGCATTTATTGAAAATGAATGCCAGGTAAGGCGCGATAGCGGGCATTATTGATTGTATTATATTGATTGAAATGCCCCAAAGATCCTCAGTCTTTTTTACATTTAGTTGCTTAAAAGTTTTAAGTATAGTTATAAAATCAATATACTGAAAATCAAAGTTAGTACTACATTTAACAACACTAGATTTAAGAAGAGAAGCAGCTATATTTTTTGAAGAATTTAATGAATTTGTAGTGGTAATTGGAATATTTGTGAAGAAAGATTCAAATGCATTAGCCACTGCAGCATCAGTATTAATGTGTTTACCATCTATTTCTAACTCGAAAGAACGATCACGTGACCTTGTCTTACAGGTTTCTTTGTTAATAACATTCCATGTTGCCTTAATTTTATTATCGGATTTTTTTTTTGAAGACAAAGTAGGACAAGCCTTTGGTCTTCCCACTGACAGCACAAATTCTCCAGTGAGCTCTGGCTACCCTACTCACCGCAGGGAACACAATGGCCGCGGTATTCTGTAGGGCGGAGGTACTTCCCTAGTCGGACTGCTCAATTGGGCGGATATACCGCCGTGTCCTACCTCCTATAACAAGTCTTTTTTCTTAGTTCTGTGTCTTATACTACTGCTGCTAACCCTGCCTGAAAGTATTAATCCTAGCATACTTCTTTCCATTTTACGTTGACAGACAGCAATTCATTTCTCTGCCGCAATTTTCAGAGACCACGTCTGGAAGCCGTATGTTAAGTATGATAATACGGCACCTTCATAAACTCTTTTCTTTATATGTATATTAATTAATTAAGCCCACAGCTACATTCTATCATCGCACCTCTCGCCATAAGCGGGGAACTCATTCTCACACATTGCGAACTGAGACGGTGCACACTGTGCGGTATGAAAGAAACTTCATTCCACGCACACTCAAGCTGTGGAATGACCTCCCTGCTACGGTTTTCCCAAGCACCTACAATATGGGGTTCTTCAAGAGGGGCATCGGAAGGTTTCTTCGTGGTCGGCAGCGCCAGTGTAACACCTCTGGTGTTGCACACGTACATAGGCCACGGTAACCATTGCCCATCAGGTGGGAGGTGGGCTTCTTTTTTTTATACCACTTAGTTGGCAGACAAGCACACGCCCCACCTGATGGGAAGAAACCAAAAATGTGGTACGCTTCACGATTTTGCGTGTCATCCTTACGCAGGGGCCATGCTAATGCTTGTCTGCCACCTAAGTGGTATAAAAAAAATGTTGCTATCTTACATAAATAATAAATTATAATTGACAAGGTAGGTAGTACACAATTATACAACAATTTAACGGATACAATAACATTTTGATTGTTGTCAATTTTTAAGGCACTGAGACCATTCCTTTATTATACATTAATCCGATCCCGGTATCTATACATCTGTTACGCAGTTGTTAAGTACAACATCCACAAAACTCTGATATTGCTTATGAATTGTGGAATTCGGAAGTAGTTAAACTTGACGTTTTTCGGACCGCGGACTCCGAGGTAAAGGCCTTGAATGCGACCAGGACTAACGCAAGAAAATTTTAAAGGAAGACTCCCACTGTCGCTTGCCCCATGATGGTTGTATAGGATGCTCAAGACGCTCAAGACGCACCACCAAGACCTGACAGTCATTACCAGCACACGTGTTTCCTTCTTCCTACAGTCCCGGTTCCTTTAAGCGGGGCGTAAAAAAGCATCTGATGAGGCCGCCAAGCTGAGTGCCACCATTGTAACATTACTTGGTGTCTGTAATGGTGATCTCTTTCCTGAGACTTTGTCTTTAGCTTACCATCAGGCGTGGTGAAGTCAAGTTGGCGTGTCTTCGATAACAAAAAAAAAGGTGCTCAGTAGTAAGAGAACCCTCCCTCCCTGTAAGGTACTGACAAATTCCGTTTAAGCATTCATTTTTTCCAATCTAAATCAGATTAACGCAAGACTGGCTGACTTTGTCTTTGATAACGCTACTTAAATTGGCACTCGAATGGAGAAGTCACATCTAGTGTCTATATATAGGTGTTCAGTTATGCGAGGGCACGTGTGAGCTAAAGCGAGTGTCTCTGGTCTCTCGCTGGTATTTTTGTGTTCATACGAATAGCAAGCACTCGCGTCGTGTGTTGAAAGCATTTGAACATGGCAGTTTGTTTGCCGATGTGTTAAAGTTTTTAATTTTGTGTGGCAAAGGCAGAGGTTTGTTAAAAAACCGACCAAGTGCATGTCAGTATCGTGCATGAAGAGTTCCGTATCAGTATACACCCTTAAAATCAAATTTGTTGTATGGAAGTCTTCCTTCATAATTTTTAGTACCTTCTCCTCGTTTAAAAAAAACAGCAGTAGCCTAGGCTAGTGGTATGGGTAATGGACTGCTGATACGAGATCTCGGGTTCGATCTCAGGTTTTACCATGGCACACACCAATGGATTTTCGATGCTTTTCAAAATTATGTGTGTATTTATCGCAGGTTTATAAGTGCCCGGTTAATGGCAATAGGCTCACCCATCTATTATATTGGGACCTAAACATAAACTGCCAAAATGTGGGTGCTAGGCCCTTCGGGGAATATAGGCGTGAGTTCATGTTATGCGATGTCTTCTTCTTAATCTTAGCGTTAATCCCAGTCGTATCCATCCGTTTTTACCAGCATATCTGTGGTATTGGTAAACTTCGATATTTTCCGTGAATATCCGATATCAAAGCATTGCAGCTAGACCTATTATAGCTAGATATTTTTTATACCACTTAAGTGGCAGATAAGCACACCATCAACTTGATGAAAAGTGGTTACCGTGGCCTATGGACGTGTGCATCACCAAGGGAGTCACACTCGCGCTGTCAACCCTGTAAGCCCAGAGAGTTTCTGTGCCGTCAGCGTAAAACACAAAGCAGAACAACTTTTGGTCTTCACAGGAAGAGATGGGGTGACCCTATTCTACTCCACAGGGATCCAAAACCAATGTGATATATTCGCCAATATTAATACGTCTCTGCTATCTCTACAGGCATATACAGGGTTGATATTTTCAGGAGGTAGGACACGACGGTGTTTTCGTCTAATTGAGCAGTCCGCCTGGGGAAACCTCCGCCCGACAGAATACCACGGCCATAATAACTTCGTGTTGTGTTCCCGGCGATGAGTAGCCAGAGCTCACTGGAGAGTTTTTATGCTGTCAGTGGGAAGACCAAATGTTTGTCCTGCTTTGTCTTTCACACCGACAGCACAGAAACTCTCTGTGTTTACAGGGTTAGCAGCGCGAGTGTGACTCTCTTGGTTTTGCACACGTCTATAGGCCACGGTAACCACTTTCCATCAGGTGGGCCGTGTGTTTGTCTGCCACCTAAGTGGTATAACATTTTTTTAAATAAAAATTGACGGATCGAGTAAGGAACAGCTTAGAAACGGGAATGTTGTGGTATGCTTGAAGATGTAGTGACAAAGATAGAGAAAGAGATGCTTGGATGGTTCGGACACGTGGAGATGATGGACGAAAGAAGGCTGATGAAACAAATTAATGAAGCGAGGGTGAATGGATAGCCCGGTAGGTGTCGACGTAGACATACGTATGTCAATCAGATCGGAGGCATTTTAAAGAAAGGACACGTCAAGAGTACCCGAAACCGGCAAGCATGTATGAAAACAATTATGATAGTAGAAGAAGCGAAAGATGTATGCCAGGACCGTGGCAATTGAAGAACTGTAGTCTCTGCCTACTCCACCGGGAAAAAAAGCGTGGCTACCCTTTCCTACACAGGACAACATGTGCAGGTTTTAGATGTCGCCCACACACGGTGCAGAACATCCGATCAAGAATCAAGCGGTTCGGTGACTCTTTCCTCTGTCGCACCATTGAGGCCTAGAATTCATTACCAGCTCACGTGTTTCCTTCTTCCTAAAGTCCCGGGTCCTTTAAGCGGGGCATGAAAAAGCATATGATGAGGCCGCCAAGCTGAGTGTCACCATTGTCACACGTTATGTGTAAGTAATGGCGACCCTCTTTTCTGAGACTTTGCTTTCAGCTTACCATCAGGCAAGGCGAAGTCTAATTGACGTGTTCTAAATAAAAAAAAAAGAAATGTATGTATGATATTAGATTACAAAATACCAAAACGTTATCTACAATTTCTAAAAACCTTCAAAGAGGCCTCATGCATAAATATACATAAATTGTGTATGCATGTATGTGTGTATGAACTGGTGTGAGGTGGAGTGCATCCAGGGCGCAAAATGCATATATTAAAGTTGTCCTGTTAGTTTGTACGCAGAGGTTATGGAGGTTCGCAGCCTCCGCGATAAAGAGTTTTATTTTTCTTGAAGTTTCAAGTTTGTTAAATGTTTTAAGTTCGTTGTAGTGTACTTAAATTGTTTTAATACATACATATGTTTGTACTATTTTGCGATGGTTTAAGGTTTCCATTACTGGAGTGTAACCGCACGGAGAATAAACCTTCTCCTTGACTGTTCTCTACTGTGCCCTTTGGTATTTAGAGGGACATGTCGATAGATTTCCAGCAGAATTTTAAAGGACCACTTCCGCCTCGGTCAGCATTGACCGTAGGTGGCAGCCCTACATTTATCTTTATTCGTGTGGAAAACCCCACGGATACCCAGCATCCCCGCCACCAGTCAGTGGGGGTGGTTATGTCGGACTCGAACCGACTAAATCTGCACGCCTTCTCAGGTAAACGGAAGTTTAGTAAGGGTTATCACCAATTAAATAAAAAAATACTGACCCTCCGAGAGTTTTCAAAAGGATTCAAAAGCCGAAAAAGGCAGCCTCTGTGGCGTAGCGGCAAAGCGTTTGACTACTTTGCAGAGAGTGTGGGTTCGAATCCCGCTAAGTTGAAAAACTTGTATGTCTGCATTGATCTGGGTGTTTCTTTGCATGATACTTATTGTATGTATTGAAAAAATGTACCTAAGTATCCGTATTCTAGATCCCAGTGGAAAAAACATCTTACCTCGATCCATTGTAAAACCGGTAGGAAACGGGTTATAAGAACCTCTCACCACTGCTAGCTCCATAACATATGTTACTTAAGCTATTTTGGTTTAGGTAGCGCTTTTTTCAAGTGGCAAACAAGTGCAGAAGACAAAGCAGGGCACTGGACCAGCCTTCAAAAATTCTTCAGTGAGCTCTGGCTACCCTACTCACTGCCGGGAAAACCACACGAAATTATTATGGTCTCAGTTTTCTATAGGGCGGAGGTACTATTGTGTAGAATGAAAAAATATTGCTATCTTCCAAAGCTTCATGAATAACGAAAGAGCAATTCCCATGTGTAAATGCTTGGGACTAAATTGGGATAAAATTCGATCAAGCCTAGCTCGAAAATCGGAATAATCAACTTATTTTTTACCTGGTAACATTTCCTTTGAGACTCGTCTGCCCCGGGCCGAAATATTAGCATAATAATATCTTATTAATTAACTTGTATTTTGCATTTGATTTATAGACCACTTTTTCAAAATTGTACCTATATCTACTAATATTACAAAGCTGGAGATTTTGTTTGTTTGGTTGAACGTGCTAATCTCAGGAACTATTGGTTTGAATTGAAAAACATATATTTTAGTTGAATAGTTCGTTTATCGAGGAAGATTATAAACTATATATCATTACGCTATTGCTCAAGGGAGCGAAGCATTAATCATAAATGTCAACAAATCCGGCAAATTCCGATACATTATTTAAAAAGTAAAAAAATCCGGTCAAGTGCGAGTTGGACTCGCGCTCCGAGGGTTCTTTTTACGGCACACTTCTTATACTGCTACACCAGGAACTATCACCGGGAGCAAAAATCTTTGGTTACATTTAAAGGTGCTCGCAGCAATCTCACAGGAGATTCGTGTTACGTCGCCGTTTGGTCGAAAGCTGAGCATTAAGTCAGTGGGAGTGGAGACGCTAGGCCTTTTATTCATTTGTGCAAAATCTCCACGGATACCCTTACCACGGGGGCTGGGTGAGGGGGGGAGGTTATATCGGACTTGAACCGACTAAAACGCACGCCAACTGTTTGATTGTATCCATGTTAAATTATCTTTAATCCAATAAACAATTGTGAAGATATTTCGAAGTTTATAACCTCAAACCGCCACACAGAGTCACTAGGCCTTTTTTTTTTTTTTACGTGCGCAAAATCCCCACGGATACCTCCCCACCGGAGCCGGTGGAGGAGGTTATGTCGGACTCGAACCGACTAAAACGCACGCCGCCTGTGGGTCGTTTTGGTTGCCGAAGGTGAGGTTGACAGGCATATCCCTCGCACCCCGGCCGACCCAGGGCCATCTCTCACGATATGGCCCTCTTCTCGGGTGTGGGAGTCACTAGGCCTGAGCAACGGCGTGATGTCACCTTTCCCCTCCGTCCCGGTAGGATGGGGCCATATATAAACCGTAGATGGCCCAGGGTGAGCTGGAGGTAACCTTACAACCCGGATGATGGAGAATCGAGACGGGTGCACTTTTTTAGTCGGTTCGAGTCTGACATAACCATAGCCGGGTGGTATCCGCGGGTATTTTACACCACTTAGATAGCAGACAAGCACACTGACCACCTGGTGGAAAGTGGTTACAGTGGCCTATAGACGTGTGCAACACTACCTTGTAAGAACAGAGAGTTTCTGTGCTATTAGTGCAGAAGACAAAGCAGAAAAAGTCATTGATCTTCACGCTGACAACACAGAAGCTCTCCAGTGAGTTCTGGCTACCCTACTTACCGCCGGAAACACATCAAGAGATTATTATGGCTGCGGTATTCAGTGGTGACAGGACGTATAATGTATTAATTCAAAGATAAAGCAGACGTCGCAAACATATTCCACAAACACATATCAAAATCATCCCTATATTCAGATAAATACATATTTGTTATATCAATTCACATATACTAGTGACTACATAGCAGGTAACCACAATAGGCCGTCTCCTCATGCCGTTAATTGGTTGTAGTACCCTAATGAAGGATTTGTTTGTAAGACGTAATCTCATTGTCGTATTTATTGAGGGAATATCTAACTTGTGTATGGGATTACCTTGTATTTGTAGGTGTTTATATGTATATGTGACAAAGATGTACAGTCAGCATCAGATATCTCTTGATGTTCTGATATTAAGTACACACCTTTATTATAGATTTTTTTATACCACTTAGGTGGCAGTCAAGCACACGGCCCACCTGATGGAAAGTGGTTACGGTGGCCTATGGACGTGTGTAACACCAAATAAACCACACTCGCGCTGCCGGCCCTGTAAGCACAGAGTCTCTTTGCCGTCAGTGTAGAGGACAAGCCTTTAGTCATCCCACTGACAGCACAAATTCTCCAGTGAGCTCTGGCTACCCTACTCACCACTGGGAACACAACACGAAGTTATTAAAACCGCGGTATTCTGTAGGGCGGAGGTACTTCCCCAGTCGGACTGTTCAATTGGGCGGAAATACCGCTATGACGGATGAGAATACAATTTAAATAAAATAAACTTTTTAGCCACGTGGTTTCCGGCACTGTAGAATTTAGACCACCTGATCTCTTGTCATGCGGTGTTGTACTAGGCGACTAAGAGATAGGACTATTTCATATAAGATAGATATATAAAACTATGGCTCGAGTCAACAATAGTGCCCAGAAAACGGCAATAGACTCACCCCCTATTACGTGGGACCGAATACAATGATTGGTGAAATGTAAGTGTTAATTCCTATCTACCTAATACTCTGGGGATAAAGGCGTGATTATATGTTTATATGTATGTAAATCTTTATAGATGAAAGGAAAGAATATAAGAATGAGGAGAAGTCTTCCCACTGACAGCACAGAATCTCTCCAGTGAACTCTGGCTACCCTGCTCACCCGTAGGGAACACTACATGAGGCTATTACGTCGTGGTATTCTGTAGGGTGGAGGTACTTCCCCAGTCGGATTGCTCAATTGGGACGGGAATATTAGGATCATTTTGAGTACCTACTTTGGTAGTTAAGATCGATCTGATGCCGACTGTACAAAAACCTTCTTACCTTTTGAAACCATAATACTGAGTAGATAAGTCTATAAAGTTGATGACAGGAGAACACACAGCTAATTATGCTATGCTTACTTACTTACATAGGTCTAGAGAACGCCGTGCCTTTTCCCAACAGGTCGGGTTTCTACTTCAACTAAGACGCGGCTGAATTCACTATTTTCCGTGAAGCGACTGCCGTCTGACCTCCACAACCAATTGAAGATTTGTTGTTTTGTAGTTAGATGAGTTGGACTTTTAGGGCTCCAATTACCCGCAACTGAGACCGACGGCTTAACGTGCACTGCGAGCCACGAAGAGATCAATACAAAAATATTATATTCATGCGTACAAATATTTGCATTGAGCGGGGATCGAACCCGCACCTTCTGCGTAGCGGCCGCGTTCACTAACACCACGCCACAGTGGATGACAAAATTGAGGTATTTATTTTATTGTATCTGGTCTGAATGTTTCTATGTATGGTAAGTATGACGGCATTTGTATAAAAATAGTTCTTTTTATACCACTTAGGTGGCAGACAAGCACACGGCCCACCTGATGGAAAGTGGTCACCGTAGCCTATGGACGCGTGCAAAACCAAGAGTCACACTCGCGCTGCCAACCATGCAAGCATTGAGAGTTTTGAGTAAAAGACAAAGCAGGACAAGCTTTTGGTATTTCCACTGACAGCACAAATACTATTATGGTTGCGGTATTCTGTAGGGCGGAGGTACTTCCTCAGTCAGACTACGAAATACCGTCGTGTCCTACCTCCTCGAATAGTTGGAGCCGTAAAAGGCTAGCTGCAATGCTTCGCCTTTGGTTTGTGGGGGTCAGGTGGCAGTTGCTTCACGAAATATATGGAAGTTCAGCCAATTCGCAGTTAGACTGGTAAAGCGGACCCCAGACTCTGAGGTGAAAGCTTCGGAACCGACAGGGATGAACGCCAAGAGGAAGAAGAAACCTCAATTTAGATTGAAAATAGTGAATGTTCAGACGGGATGGTGGTATCAGAGAATTTCTAATGCTCAAAACACAGCTCGGTAGCTCAGTGGTCAGAACATTCCCTCTATAAGGAATCGGTCACGGGTTCAAGTACCATTAGAGCATTCACTGTTCCATTATCCATCCATATATCGAGTATCCATATATGTGTTCCCAGCGGTGAGTAGGGTAGCCAGAGCTCACTGGAGAGTTTTTGAGCTGTCAGTGAGATGACCAAACGCTTGTCCTGCTTTGTCCTCTACACTGACGGCCCAAAATTTCTGTTCTTACAGGGTCGGCAGCACGGATGTGACACCACTGGTGTAACACACGTTCATAGGTCATGGTAACCACTTCCCATCAGGTGGGTCGTGTGCCACCTAAGTTGTATAAAAAAAAAATATCAATTTGAATTGCTTTAAAATTTCATTAAACATACATAGGTATTCAAAAATATTTGCACCGGTCTGGAACCGAACTCCATCTCCCACGTAGCAGTAGAACGCGCCACACGGAGGTTGTAAATCGATCATAATACACGCCCATATCCCCGAATGTAATAGGTGGCGAGACTATTGCCATTAACCGGGCACTGATAAACCTACGATAAATACACACATAACTTCGAAAAGCATCGAAAAGTCATTGGTGTGTGCCATGTTAAAACCTGGGATCGAACCCGAGACTTCATCTCAGCAGTCAGTTACCCATACCACTAGGCTACCGCGGTACCATTATAGGATCCTATTATAATACATCCCAAAATTAAATCAAAAACTAACATCCTTATTAACATCTAAACACACAATTAGGAAGGGATGTTGGCTAATGCCGGCCATTCATCACCCAACTAATTCTATTGTATACGTTAATGATGCGGAAAGAATTAAGCTTAGCTTAGAAATGATGAGTGGGTCGCTTTATCTAGGATTTGGGAAGACAAAAAGCGAGGGCCTTCCCGTCATATGTTTGATTAAAACATCGCCATATGTGTAATTGTTTTTGTCATAATTTCGCCTCTGTGGTTTTATTAGTGACGTGTATTATGATGGGTTTATGAAAAAATAACTTTACTTTTAATTAATATTTTTTATTCTATTTTATTTATTTACATAATGTACATGGGGTTTGTCTAAATTAAAATATAAAAACAATACAAAATATACCTATACAAACCTGCAGGTTCAGGCATTTTATTTATATATATTTTTACATACATACATACATACATATAATAACGCCTTTATCCCTGGAGGGTAAGGCAGAGGTGAATTAACACCCACATTTCACCAATAATTGTATTCAGTCTCACTTAATAGGGAGTGAGCCTATTACCGTATTCCGGGCACAATAGTTGACTCGAACCATGCATCTGAGGCTGAGTCTGGGATGTATATATCTGTCTGATGTTAAACAGCACTATCCCTTAGTCGCCTTGTACGACACCGCATGGGAAGAGATGGGGTGGCTCTAATTCTACTCTGCCGGAAACCAAGCGGTAAATTATAAAGATTCAACCTCAGATGCATGGCTCGAGTCAACAATAGTGCCCGGAATACGGCAATAGGCTCACCCCCTATTACGTGGGACTAAATACAATTATTAGTAAATGTGCGTGTTAATTCATAAAGGCGTGATTATATGTATGTATGTGTGTATAGGTATGAGTTTTAGTGGCATGAATAAGCTACATCCTAAGATTACATCCCATCCCAACTCCTGCTAATATTATAAAGTTTGCGAAGTGTTGGGATGTTTGTTATTCAATCACGCTATAACGGCTGAAAGTTTTTGTTTTATTATAGAGAGATTATAGTATGAAGGCTTCTTATCCTGGGAATATCTTCCCATGGGTTGCGCGAACGAGATTAAAATTCTTTTCGCGCTGAACCGCTGGCAACAGTCAGTTTTTTATAAATATAATCATATATATAACTTTTGCACTGAGCGGGGATCGATCCCGCGCCTCCTGTGCAGTAGCCGCATTCACTACTGCCACTCCACAGAGGCTGATTTAATTGAGGTATTTATTTTATTGTTTTTGGTCTGAATGTTTCTATGTATGGTAAGTATGACGGTATTTGTATAAAAATAGTTTTTTTTATATCGCTTAGGTGGTAGGAAAGTGGTCACCGTAGACTGTGGACGCGTGCAAAACCAAGAGTCACATTTGCGCTGCCAACCCTGCAAGCATTGAGAGTTTCTTTTCCGTCAATATAAAAGACAAAGCAGGACAAGCTTTTGGTCTTACCACTTGACAGCACATATATTATGGCTGCGGTATTCTGTAGGGCGGAGGTACCTACTTAAAAAACTGAACTTTATTTGATAAATAATTTTTATTTATGTAGGTATTTAATTCAATATCGAACCGCTGGCAAAAGTCAGTTTTTTATAAATACATAACATATAATTATATATATAATCACGCCATTATCCCCGAAGGGTTAGGCAGAGGTGAATTAATACCCAGGGGGTAAGCCTATTGCCGTCTTCCGGGCACTATTGTTGACTCGAGCCTTATATCTGTGCCTGAGTCTGAGCTGTATATATCTGTCTGATGTTAAACAGCCCTATCCCTTAGTCGCCTTGTACGACACCTTGAAGAGATAGGGTGGCCCAAATTCTACTCTGCCGGGAACCACGCGGTTATATATTTATAATTAAATGTGGATTTTTTCTATGTATCTTTGGTGGCAGACAAGCACACGGCCCACCTGATGGAAAGTGGTTACCGTTACCTATGAACGTATGTGATACCAGTGGAGTCACATCCGTGCTGCCAAACCTGTAAGAACAGAGATTTTCTGTGCCTTCAGTGCAGAACACAAAATCAGGACAAGCCTTTGGTCTTCCTACTGACAGCACAAAAACTCTCCAGCGAGCTCTGGCTACCCTACTCACCGCCGGGAATACAACACGAGGTTATTATAGCCGTGGTATTCTGTAAGGTACTTCCCCAGTCGGACTGCTCAATTCGGACGGGAATACCGTCGTGTCCTACCTCCTAACAAATTGTTTATTCATATGTTTACATATATGTTACTCAATCATGCTTAAACGGCTGTAACTGTAGTGCTATTCAAGTGTCAATACGTTTGCAGAAAAGGACTTATTGATCAATGTATGGGATGTCATACGTTTACGCCCATCACAATAGTCAAAACAATACGTGTCAAACCCATAAATTGAACATTATATTCTAATTAAATAAATTATTATTAAAAAAAAACCGACTAATGCTGAAAAGATTGAAATAAGTTTGATAGCAGTCGGTACCCGTTTGCAAAAAATAAACCGGATGAAAATTTATAATTATTTTGTTTTTTTTATTATTAATAATTTATTGTATTTCATACTTTTTAGTTATGACTCATGTATATTTTTGTAATCGTCTTCTAATTTCCTTTCTTTTGATACCCTGCTTGACAAGTTTGAGTGAATTCTTTTTAATAATATAGGTACATTTTAGCGCCAAAATTTCCCCATTTAACATTTTTTACACACTGTATGTATCCAAGAATACTAGGGCTATGAAAACCTTTAATTTGAGACATTAATTATTAAAATCCGCAAAGTGATTCAGAAGAGCTAATAAAGAATATTATAAACAAACATATATACAAGATACGTGTGGAAAACATAACCCTTCTTGGCACTTGGGTAAAAGACGACGACCAAAGAATTGTCACTTGTGTAGGGGGAAGGGGGGTTGAAAAGTTATTGTGTTGGCAGGAGCCAAGAGAAAGTCCACTGTTGACAATATCTATGTTCAGATCTCTCCCTGTTGATGGCAGGGATATATCATCAAGTTACATACATACATATAATCACGCCCTTATCCCCGGAGGATATAAAGTTAACCATATTATATTGTGGGAAGTTTACGCAAATATTACATACGAAAATAAAACTAATTTTGTCGGATTGTATCACGATTTATTATGTATTATATTTATCAGAATGAGGAAAAGCCAAAAATAAAGCGGTGTCTGTACTTTTTGGTAGGATAACTTACTGATATCCTACCAAAAGGCCATCTTCTTTTTTAAACCACTTAGGTGCCTGCAAGCAGGCCCACCTGATGAAAATTGGTTACCGCGGCCTATGGACGTCCAAGGGAATCACACTCGAGCTGCCAACCCTGTAAGCATAGAGTTTCTGTGCCGTCAGCGTAAAAGACAAAGAAGGAACAGCTTGTGGCCTTCCCACCGACAGCACGAAAACTCTCCAGTGAGCATTGGCTATACTACTCACTGCCGGAAACACAACTCGAGGTCATTATGACCGCGGCATTCTGTAGGGCAGAGGTACTTCCCCAGTCGTACTGTTCAATTAGACGGAAATACTGTCGTGTCCTATCTTGTTTATACGACACGTAATTTGACTTCACATCATCTGATGGTAGGCTGAAGGCAAAGTCTCAGGAAAGAGGGTCACCATTACAGATACCTACTATGTTACAATGGTGGCACTCAGCTTGACGGCAGACTCAAACACTTTTATACGACCCGCTAAAGGACATGGTACTGTAGGAAGAAGGTAACACGTGCGCTGATAATGAATTCCATGTCTTTGTTGTGCGGCAAAGAAAAGAGTCTGCGAACCGCTTGGTTCTTGCTCGTATATTCTGCACAGTGTGAGGGCGGCATCTAAGCCCTGCACATGTTGTACTGTGTAGGAAAGCAGAGGGTGGAATTAGTAAGAAGAGCTCATCAGAACACTCACCATGGAAGAGACGGTAAAATACAGCCTCGGAAGCAAAATCTCTACGCATCAGTAAAGGCTCCAGGGTGTTCGTGACCTCAGGATTCCCAATGATGCAGACTATCTATGTCATTTCATTTATTTGTTAGACAAAAATAGTTTCACATTTAAACTACTTACTTTTCGCGTTGTGATATTCCCTACTTGCTATTATTGCAATGTAGTTAGTATGTAACCACAATGGAAATGGTGATCCCTAGTGGCGGCGACCGGCGCGCGTCGGCGGTGAGACCTCGCGACCGCAATCGGTACGTTTAGTTATAGATTTTCGTGTTTAAATTGTCAAATTGTATGGTAATGGTTACTGTTATTGAAGGTTTTTTTATTTTTTATATAGAACACGTCAATTAGACTTCGCGTTGCCTGATGGTAAGCTGAAGGCAAAGTCTCAGAAAAGAGGGTCACCATTACTTACACATACCGTGTGACAATGGTGACTCAGCTTGACGGCCTCAGTGACTCGCTGTGCTTGTTCATAGCCTCATCCCAAAGATGGGTAACGTATGCTAGAAGATCACCCGTTGACCGTTTCGGCTTGAAGCCATATTGCCAACGTAACTAAACTAACGTAACTAAACTAAAATTTATAATTTCTAAAAAGTCAAAAGACAGAAATCATTTATCCTGACTATAATAAATGTAATTAAAACGCTACTCAGATACCGACAAAAAAAAAAAAAATATTAAATTCGAAAAACATGGCTCCGGCTTGAGAAGACTCCAGCAAGGAACTCAGCGGGCATTTTTTTGGTCTATTTACAAACATATTATAGCCATCGCCCTTTAAACCACAGAATATAATTTTACTGTCTTTACCCTCACTCACGACGAAAGACAATCCTTATTCAAATACACACATTCACTCATACACACCAACACACACACACACAAACACACACATTCACGCCTGTAAATATCCGGTCCGCATAGGTGTATTCAACGCCCACATTATTATCGTCAACTAAAATTTTTCAATTCCAGATAATAGGAGGCGAACTGTTAGTTTCCTGACAGATGAAGAAGAACCCTATCGCTTACTCACTATCTGTGATACCCACAGGTAGAGGCTGAAAGTCCAGGAAATAAAAAATAACTTATCCCAGTAGAAAAGTAGAAATTTGTACCGTAGGGATTCCGTGATGAGAATAACCAATGTAACATAACATAAACTCACGCCTATATCCCCGAAGGGGTAGGCAGAGGTGTTAGCGCCCACATTTCGCCAGTTTATGTTTAGGTCCCAATGTAACAGGTGGCGAGCCTATTGCCATTAACCGGACACATAAACCTGCGCTGCGATAAATACACACATAACTTCGAAAAGCATCGAAAAGTCATTGGTGTGTGCCATGATAAAACGTCTATTACACATACCACTAGGCTTTTGTAATTGTTTTTAATACCAATGTAATTAATAAAAAAATCGATACATCAAAAAGTTAAAAAAATAATAGGTATTAAGTAGATAATAAGAAAAGTGCATGAATCAAAAGTGCACACATTAGGGCGCCTGGTCGATTACACTTAGCAAAAGAATTTCCCTTAAATTGCGTTGATCTTTGGGCACGGGTCTAAACTAGACAATCCCTGTACCAAATTTCACCCAAATCTGTTTAGCCATTTGAGTGTGATTTAGTAGCAAACATCCAAACATCTTCTCAAACTTTCACATTTATTATATAAATAGGAAGATTTTTTTATTAAAGAACAGCTTTTGCCCGCGACTTCGGCCGCGTTACGTTCACAATATATTAAGATATCTTCACTTCTATAACTCAAACTTAATATATGTTATACCTATTTTCGTATATTCATATTGTGGAGAAATATTTTTTCGAGTGATTTATTTATTTATTTATTTATTTATTTATTTGGCACACAAAACAGAAAACAATCAAAATTTTACAAAATATCATTTGAAGGTTCGGTTCCAGATTGAGTTCCAAAACATGTGTACTCAGCATGGTATAATTAAAAAGCGTGCATTAAGTTTAACAATAAAAATACTAATCAAAAACCAAAAATAACAAACAAAACAAAACAATAGGACAATTACAAGATACCATGGTTAAAAAAAAATAAAAAATTAGACAGTAATTAATCCCTGTAACAAAGCAACAGCAAATTTAAAGCTTGGCTATAACCTTTTTAACAGCATTCTTGTATGTTGAGAAACTAAGGCTGAAAATATCTATTTCATGGCTATGCTCATGTAGGAGTTCATTATATAGACGACGCATTCTAACAATCGGGTTGAAAAAAGATGTGTTGTTAATGTGTACATTTAATACGAAGCTCTTGAGGTGGGGTTGACGATGTCTAAATTTAATATTAAATTCTATTAAGGTTAATAATTCCGGAGAGTCAATTAAGGAATGAACAATTTTATGAAGGCATATAAGATCACTACATTTACGGCGCTCTTCAAGCGATTGCAACTTGAAATGGTCGAGTCTCTCCGCATACGACTTCAGCTGAATGTGTGACCCCATTCTATAGCAAGCAAAATAAAGACACTTCTCCTGGATCCGCTCCAGATACTTAATATGAACCGCATAAAAAGGTGACCAAATGATGGAATTATATTCCAAGATACTGCGAATTAACATCTGATAAAGATATATCAGACTGTGAGGATTTTTGAAGTCTCTAGTTAGTCTAGATATAAAACCAAGTAGCCGCGTACTCCTACCCACCACATAGTCAATGTGTGCCTGAAATGTAATTTTATCGTCAAACAAAATTCCCAAGTCCTTAACGGCACTTTTTCTTTCCAGGCAGTGTCCATCGACGTTATAATTATATAATATCTTTTGTCGTTTGCTAGTGAAAGATATTACACAGCATTTCTGAGCGTTTAAGGACATACAGTTTTTGTGACACCAACTAAGAACCTTTTCCAGATCTGACTGAAGTTTTAAACAGTCTTGGAGATTGTTGACTATTGAGTAGATTTTCAGATCGTCAGCATAAAGCAAACAAGAGCTCTCCAATCTATCTATAAGGTCGTTGATAAAAACGACAAAGAAAAGGGGTCCCAAATGAGATCCCTGGGGAACACCTGAAGTACAGGGAGCGGGAGCAGACAAAGCGCCCCTGATAGTCACAAGTTGACTTCTTCTATCCAGATATGATTGAACCCAACGAAGCAAATTCCCATGTATTCCATAACCAGATAATTTTGCACAAAGAATGCTGTGGTTCACTTTATCGAAAGCCTTTGAAAAATCTGTGTATATGGAGTCAACCTGCGACCTTTTCCCAAATGCTGAGCATAAGTAATTTTTATACACCAATAGGTTGGACAAGGTTGAACGATTTTTAATAAAGCCATGTTGTCTAGTCGAAAGCATTGGACTGATGTGGTGGTATAATGAGCCGTAGACTACTGATTCGAAGATTTTAGCCATACAGGATAAAATACTGATAGGTCTATAGTTTCCGCAGCAGGTTTTATCACCTGCTTTGTGTATTGGTACTATGTGTGCCACTTTCCATTTACTGGGAAAGGTCCCTGACTGAATTGATTTATTAAACAGTATTGATAGTGGCACACACAATTCCTTACCACATTTTTTAATGAAAAAAGGAGGAATTCCGTCGGGTCCTGAGCCTTTAGAAGCATCTAATTTGTTTATTTTATTTAGAACTTCCTGACTACTCACATGAACAGAATAGAGGGCCGAGACCCCAATGAAAGGTGTGGAATTTTCTTCATTTGCTCCTGTGACTTGTTCAAAAACGGAACCAAAGTGTTTCGAGAAAAGTTCACAAATTCCTTGATGGTCAGAGGAAATAAGGTTACCGTATTTCATTGTTTGAGGAATGGCATTACAATCCCTCTTACTATTCACAAAACGCCAAAAACCTCTAATACCACCATTGAGGGACGACTCAACTGAAGAAATGAATATGTCATAGTCCTCCGACATAAGTTTTTTACAGCGGGTACGAAGCAAACTGAATGTGTCGTAGTCACGGGGATTACCATACTTGCGATATCGCCTATGATAGTTAAGTTTTTCTGCCATACTGCGCCGCAAAGCAGCAGAAAACCATTTGGGGTATCTATCGGAATGCCCTCCCTTAACAGGCGTAAATTGAGCTATGATTTGATCAAGCGTCGTGTAGAAGCCGTGCAGTGATACATCCACATCATCACCAGCAAGGAGACCATGCCAATCGACTTTAGTTAGCTCGGTTCTAAGTGAACGGTAGTCGCATTTATAAAAGTTGAGCCTTCGGGGTCTTTCCGATTTTATAGATTTCAAAATAAAACTCTTCAGGCACAAGTCGACTACTAGTGAAGGATGGTGATTGTCTACCTTGCTTAAAGGATCGGCGCCATACACCTGAACAGTGGTCATGGTCGATAAGATGAGATCGAGGTAACGATTGTTCCTATTAAGAATGCTATTGAATTGATTCAAGCCACAAATAAACAAGGTCTCTTTGAGAACCTTCGCTCTATTATCCAGGGACGGACCAGGTAACAGGTAGTATGAAGAAGGACATCTTGTCCAAGCAATTGATGGAGTATTAAAGTCGCCCATGAGCAGAAATTCACCAGAGGTACGATGTTCTAACATAATTTTTTGGCAGTTATTGTGAAACTTGTAAATTGATTCCATTGGAAGATCAGGAGGAAGGTAACAAACACAAACGTTTAATAAATAATTGTTGGTTCTATCCCCTTTTGGAGAGATAGACAGCCAGAGATCCTCAACATCACAATCCCAATTAATTTGTCGAGTAACTTGAAACTCTTTTTTAATAGCAACGAGTACACCACCACCCTCCGTTTTTTTTATATTTGAGTTGCTTCTGTCACGTCGAAATACAATGTATCGCGAGTCAAATAGCTCCGCGTCATATACACTGTCATTCAAATTGGTTTCAGTTAAACATATCATGTCATAATTACAATTCAGAGCGCTAATATAAATATCTTTTATCTTAGTTCTAATTCTGTTAACATTTGGTAGAAAATTAACATTAAATAGTAAAGATTGTGCAAAATTAATAAACCTAAAAACTTTAATTAAAACAAAATTAACTATATATGTATGATTACAACTTGTTTAATGTGTCTGTACTCTTAATATGAATGTGACCATCTCTGTCGTCCTTACGTACGTACACTCTGCCGTATTTAACCCACACATACTTGTAACCAAGTTCCTTCGCTTTCATTCTTGCTGCGGCGTGGAGAGATTTACATTCGGGGGAGATATGTTCGCCGACGTATATTTTGCATTTGTTCGAAGTGAGGCCCATGTGAGAGGAATTCAATTGATCATCTCTGGAGATCCTGTTGTGACGGCGACAGGCTGATATTACTTGATCCCTTAGTCGTGAGTTAGACAAGGTGACAAGAATATTACGCGGACGGTCTCTCGAGGCATCCAACTTCGCAACTCTGCGACATGATATTATATTGTCGTCATTAATCACGGTGTTAATAGTTTTGCACAGATTTTTAAACATTACCATTATATTTTCAGTTTTACTTTCAGGAACAGCCTGTATTTCCAAGTTCTGGCTGCGAGTCATTCGCTCGATAGATGACAGACGACCATTTAGATTGCTTATCTCTTTCTCCAAGCGAAAATTCTCATTTTCTAAAATCTTAATGGTATGCAAATCCGCTTTAATCGTCGATTTGAGATCTGTTAACTCTGCGCATATATGGTCCGTTGTTTCCGTAAATTCATCCTGCAATTTTTTTACTATAACTTCCGTTTCCGATTTCACTTGATTTTTCACTTCTTCCTTTATAATAGAGCGAAACTTATTCATCCAGACAGACAAAGCATTGTCAAGTTTTTGATCTAATAAGTTACTAATATTATGCATAGTAACTTGGTCCGCAGTGCTGGGTGAAATGATGTTATCGAGTGACATATTTACTGACTCATCCGGCAAAGGTATCTGCGTACTCCGAACGGGTGTGTTAATATTTGATCTAGTGCGCCGAGTAATATTAATACATGACGGGCACTGCCATTTTGAACGATATTCTTTACTTAAGAGAGGCAAATTGTTTATCACTCATGTTTAAACATTGGAAATGATATTTCGCGCAACATTGATAGCATTGCAGACTGCCAGCATCGTCCACTTTGTGGTTACAGGCTAGACAAACCATCTCAAGAATAACAAATTAATCCCAAAAAGTATCTGACGAGGAGGAGGATCGAACGTACGACACGAAGCACACGAACAAACTCGTACGCTTACACGGCTACGCCACGGCTGCCTTTAATAAAATTGGTGAAATTTGTAATCACTATCTTATGTGTGTATCCATCTATTCGAAACAGGTTTCTAGACAAGATCAGCTTGACAATAGATCTTCACTTATACGCAAAATCACAAAGTTTTTAGGGTAGTTCACAAATAAATGACGATCACTTTGTTTTTAGATAGAAAATTACACTGTTATTATCATTTAAAAGTTTGTTACGATAACTTAGCGCAGTTCCAAGTTAGGTAATGTCTATGACAAGGTACTATAAACTCCACACTGATAACTTCTACACTGTTTATAAATAAAATACTATAGAGTTAACGGATATACGTCATGCACGCACAAGTCCCAATTGGTTGACTAATACTGAATTACTTATTATTGATTTCAGACTAAATTTATAATTGTCAAATTTTTTACTATACTTAACCATAGACAAAATTAATTCTTTTCTATTTCTGTCATTCCTAATTTTGTTATTTCGAGTCAAATGCATTTTGGTTACACCACTTTTATAGTGACTTGTATTCTCTTTGAGATTTTATATCACGTTATACGGGAACGCGGTCTAACAGGATGAAGGTTGAGCGGGATGAAAAGTATCCTATGTCTGTCTCCTAGTCCTAAGCTACATCCCCACCAATTTTCAACCGAATCGGTGCAGCCATTCTTGAGTTACAAGTAGTGTAACTAACACGACTTTCTTTTATATATATATATATAAATAAAAAAGAAGATATTAGCAACCGCAATTACTAATATTCCTGCTAACCCCTCCAGCTAAGCTAAATTGCTTGTGTTAGGAGTGGGTTCAAGTCGGTAGTGTAATGGCCAGGTGTTGAACCTATCGATTATAAGGCTGACTCCTTAACCACTAAGCTACCGATCGATAATAGTATATGATTCAAATCGATTTACAAATAATGTAACATTATGTTACGAAGCAAAAAATACAACCAAATTGAGAAACTTCTCCTTTTTTTATACTACTTAGTTGGCAGACAAGCACACGGCCCACCCGATGGGAAGCGGTTACCGTGGCCTATGGACGTATGCAACACCAGGGGTGTCCCACTCGCGCTGCCGACCATGAAGAAACCTTCTGATGCCCCTCTTGAAGAACCCCATATTGTAGGCGCTTGGGAAAACCGCAGCAGGGAGGTCATTCCACAGCTTGAGTGTGCGTGGGATGAAGTTTCTTTCATACCGCACAGTGCGCACCGTCTCAGGTCGCAATGTGTGAGGATGAATTCCCTGCCTATGGCGAGAGGTGCGATGATAGAATGAAGCTACGGGCATCATGTAAAACAATTCATCTGAGCACAAACCATTGTATAGGCGGTAGAACACACACAGTGAGACAAAATCCCTCCTAAGGCTAAGAGGTTCCACACTACCTTCTCCTTTTCGATAGTCGGTTAAAAATAAGTAATCAAATAAATCGTGAAACTGTTAGTGATCAATGACCACACAAAAATGTTGTGCAGATGTATCGCACACCAGTTCACCCTCCAAATGGGTGTGATTTGTACTTATAAATCTTAACCCCCAAGGGTGCAATTAACACTCAATCGAGTGAAGTGTTACGGGATGGGATCCATCACTAGTTCTGTGGCCGTTTAGCTTTATAGTTCGTTGCTGTAATATCCAATTTAATATTTTAAATACTAAATTTTATGAAGATATTTGAATATTTGTTACTCAGTCATGCTCCCATGGTTACAAAGATTTAAATGAAATTTGGTACAGGAATAGATTCAATTCGGGAATAACAGATATACGTACATACATTTAATCACACATTGATTACATCATTAACAAAGCCTTTAGGATGTACAGATTCGTCATGCGGTCTTGTATTGACTTCAAGAAACCATCTACATTCCTCTACCTATATAAAACTATAATTCGTTCCCAAATTGAATATGCGGTGCCTATTTGGGCCCATTTTTACTAAAAATATACGCATAGAATTGAAATGGTTCAAAAAAGATTCCTTCGTACCACTCATTATAAATGTTTTCATACTAGGATTCCTTACACGGAACTGTTAAAATATCACAAAATTTTGAGCTTGGAGCACAGACGTAAATTGCTGATGGTTATGATGCTGTACGGCATATGCAATAATAAATTCAATTGTATTGAACTTACTAATAAGTTGTGTTATGTGGTTCCTAGCGGCGCGGGGTGTGCGTGCCCAGATTGTTTTCACAGAAAAGTGTAGAACAAACGCTGGGGAGCGAGCACCTCTGCGTCTGGGGCAACCTACAACTCACATTTTGCTGAACTCGATATTTTTGCGCTTTCTGAGAACCAATTTAAGAAAATGGTTTCTGAAACTCTCGCTAATGACTCCTAATTAAATAAATAAATAAATATTATACAATATTCCACACAACGCTATCTAGACCTAGAAGCATAGTTAAACTAGCTTGTGTTATGGAATCTAGAATACGGATAAACACACTTAAATACTTTTTTTTTTGTAAATACATACATATTATACATAGAAACGCCCAGACCAATGCAAATACCCATATTCATGCATACAAATATTTGCACTGAGCGGGGATCGAACCCGCGCCTTCTGGTAGCGGTCGCGTTCACTACCGCCACACCAGAGAGGCTGCCTTCTTGGTTGCTTGCTTGCTTGCTAATCGGATGTCATTCTGCGGGGATTGAGTTTTAACTACGCGTTCGTATTTTAAAACACAATTATAAATTCGTGGACAATAGTGTGTGCTGTGCGTTCTTATTTTGTATGCCTGGTTTTTAAGATTTTATTGTAATGCATAACTGTTTTTTGTCTCTACTAAAAAAAAAAATTACATCTTTATCCCCCGAGTGTTAGACAGAGGTGAATTAACACCCACATTTCACCAATCATTGTATTCGGTCCCGCTTAATATAGGGTTAGCCTCTTGCCATATTTCGGGCACTATTGTTGTCTCAAGCCATGCATCTGAGGCTGAATCTGGGCTGTAGGTATCTGACTAATGTTAATCGCCTTGAACGACAGCGCATGGAAAATGATGGGGTGAAGTGGGAATTCTACTCTGCCGAGAACCTCGTGGCGATATAACAGACATACTTACTACTTTACTAGAAAAGTATTGACTATTTATACTGTAGATTGATGGCACTTGGTGAAATTTGTTGATATTGAATATTGATAACTCAAAAAACCTTTGGGGATGCCGTAAGGCGAAACCGGTCAGGTGTAATAAGCAATAAAGTTATGTGGAAAAGTACAAGTGAGTTATCAATATGTGTAGAAAAGTATTGGTTTCTATGATTTCGGGGACGGGTTCGAAAAACTACGCGGGTGGAGCCGTAGGATCGTATCTTCACGCCTATTTCCTTAAGGGTAGGCAGAGGCGAATTAGACAATTTACCTGCAATGATTTATATCATTTCGGTTGGAATATGGGCGTGAAGTGTGAATTTAACACAATATTTTTTTAACATCAAAATGGTCAAAAGAAAACCCAACATAAAATTCAAGAATGTTAACAAAATGAAGTCCTTTTTAAATAATTATAACTTATAAAATGTATAGTAGCGATGGCAGAGAGGTTATAGTAGATCTGAATCAGTTCAGGCACAGAGGAGGCGTTATATTAGGTTTATAAGTCAGATTCCTCTCAACAGCGCCTCTTTGCTTTACGCTAGAGCGACGTAAAGTCGATAAACGAAGTCGATATTTTTATGAAGCTGTCGATAACGTTAAATTTAGACTTCTAGTGATCCATGGGAACTTATCTCGGGATATGATATATAAGTCTTATTCCAGACTATATCCTTCTTCGTCTGATGAGGCTGTCAAGCTGAGTGATACTATTATAAAATGGTATATTTATATAATGGTTAACCATGAAGTCTTAAATCAGTTCAATAATTAAACGGCGTTTATTTACTAAATGCATAAATAACTATGTAATCCCATATAAATATATAGGATTACAAAGTTACATTTGCAGTTGGTACTCGTAGAATGATAGCAGTCAATAATACGGGAGCTGTACACCCTATTATTCTTCAATCTCATTCTTACTTTTTATGTATCTATTTTTTATGTAGGAGACGTCAATATGTCTTCACCTCGCCTGTTGGTACGCTGTTCCAAGCTTCAACGATATTCCTTTAAATGTAGGTTGTTTTTTATACCACTTAGGAGTGGGAAGTAATGGGAAGTGGTTACCATAGCTTATAGACTTGTGTGCAACACCAGGGGTATCACAGTCGCGCTGACGACTTTGAAGAAACCTTCTAATGCCCTTTTGAAGAACCCTATATTACTGGTGCATGGGAAAACCGCAGCAGGAAGTTCATTCCGTAGTTTGAGTGTGCGCGGGATGAAATTTCTTTAATGCCGTACAGTGGTATTAATAATGCAGAGAGCAACGCAGTAGAGTCAGCATCAGATCGATATCTCGAGTAGCAAAGTCATCATCCTCCTGCCCTTATCCCAAGATTATTTGGGGTCGGCGCAACATGTGTTCTTTTTCCATTCATCTCTAGTTGCAGTCATTTCAACATTCACTCCCTTCTTAACCATGTCATCTTTCACACAGTCCATCCATCTCATTTTAGGCCTCCCTCTCCCCTTGTAGCCACCCACTTCCATAGTTAGTGCCTTCCTTACCGCATTACTTTCATCCCTACGCATTACATGCCCGAACCAGGACAAACGGTTTCCTCGTAGCATTTCTGTGTAATTAAAATAATTATGATACTCACTAATGATGTTAGTACCAAACTGTTTTATTGGTTTTAAATTGTTTTATCGTTCATGTTAAAGGTGTACTAAATATTACAACTATCAGTCAACAGCAAGGGGGGAATACCATGGTATTAAGAGCATTTGAATTACATATTAATGTTTTTTTTTTTCT
The DNA here is from genome assembly GCA_963662185.1 of Eilema griseolum. Classification (NCBI taxonomy): domain Eukaryota; kingdom Metazoa; phylum Arthropoda; class Insecta; order Lepidoptera; family Erebidae; genus Eilema; species Eilema griseolum. Next base: position 5,211,070 of record OY759255.1, read on the forward strand.
ATACAACTTAGGTGGCAGACAAGCACACGGCCCACCTGATGAAAAGTTGTCACCATGACCTATGAACGTGTGTAATACCAGTGGAGTCACATCCGTGCTGCCGACCCTGTAAGAACAGAGATTTTGTGCCGTCAGTGCAGAGGACAAAGCAGGACAAGCCTTTGGTCATCCCACTGACAGCACAAAAACTCTCCAGTGAGCTCTGGCTACCCTACTCACCGCCGGGAACACAACACGAAGTTATTATAACCGCGGTATTCTGTAGGGCGGAGGTACTTCCCCAGTCGGACTGCTCAATTGGGCGGAAATACCGCCGTGTCCTACCTCCTGCTAATGTGTTTAATATGCTAACTATTCAAATCGGTTCAGGCGGGAATCACAAAGAATGGCACTCTTTTATCCGCACTTACACCGCTTTTGGGCCATTGTGCTTGCAGAATTGCTAGTTAGAGTAGCCAACCTATCTCCGCCCAGAAACGTAGAAGCTTACTGGCGACTTCATGGTGGGTTGTAGAGCTCCCACCGTCGCCGCAAAATTGATATATAGAGGTCTGGATGACTTCTGGCGAAATTCGGTGTCTCAGTATCTCAGAGCGTTCAAAATCAAATCAAATATCTTTATTGTATGGTACACAAAGAAAGATTACATTACATTATATGGAGCAGTTTCGCAGTATACGTACAATTGGCGGTCTTATCGCAAAATCAATCTTTTCCAGGTAATACCTCCTAAAAGGGAAAGACCATATGTTCAATTCCCACCTTTTTTTATATAGAACACATCAATTAGACTTTGCCTTGCCTTATGGTAAGCTGAAGACAAAGTCTTAGAATAGAGGGTCACCATTACTTACACATACTGTGTGACAATGGTGACACCTAGCTTGACGGCCTCATCATATGCTTTTTCACGCCCCGCTTAAAGGACCCGGGACTGTAGGAAGAAGGAAACACGTGAGCTGGTAATGAATTCCAGGCCTTAATGGTGCGACAGAGGAAAGAGTCACCGAACCGCTTGGTTCTTGATCGGATGTTCTGCACCGTGTGCGGATGACATCTAAGATCTGCACGTGTTGGCCTGTGAAGGAAAGGGGAGGGTGGGACTAATTGGAAGAGCTCATCAGAACACTCACCATAGTACAGACGATAAAATACCTTCCGACCGATTCAACTTTTTTTCTATCTTAATCGATATTAAGATCATTTTGAGTACTTTGCTAGTCAAGATCAATCTGCAGACTGATCAACTACGATATCCACAGCATAAATTGATTTTCCACAGCGAGCGCCACGGTTGAAGAATTACTGGTTACATTTCCACGTTTCTTGAATAAGACGAATTCCGTCCGCTATCGATAAACTATCGATAAATCGGACCAGCACTACGTTTGCTCGGGGAACCGCATTTTGTGCAAGTCGCTTGCCGGTCCCGAAATTAGATTTGCTTTCTGAGCTGTAATACTGATTAAAACCATTTTCGTTCAGTTTGTGTGTGTCTAGCTTATTTTTGTTCAGTTTGTGTGTGTCTAGTTTATTTGTGTTCAGTTTGTGTATGTCCAGTCTATATTTCAACAAGAGATTATGAGGTAGATTTTTTTTTCTGGAGCGTTTATTTTATATTTCTGTGGTGGTGCGTTCTACTGATAATGAGAAGTCGTGGATTCGATTCCCGGTCAATTACTCACAAAATTTCACGGTGTGACAAACTGCATTATTAATGGTAGTCAAAGTCCACTAGGGTTCCTGGGGAATTTCTTCCTAGAGTATAGGTCCTTGGTAAAGTAATCATGTGGTTAGATCGCCATGTGGTTTTAGTGGGTTCGAACCCGACAGAATATCATGGCACCATTCTTTTGGGGGATTTTACATTTAAATAACCATGCGTTTGTGCGGTACAGCTTCAATTGGGATGAGTTAAGAGATTTCAAAATGGTAGAAATGTGTTTTAATGAGATGAATATCTAAACCAACTTTAAACGATATGAACAAACGTACAAACATATGCTCACGATTATAAATAAATCCGAAGAGGTAGGCAGTCGTATATTATCATTTTTTATCGTGCACAAAATCATATTCGCGAAATAAATAAAAAAATAAATTTACGAGTGGAACACCCCTAAAACTAAGGGGTTTAAACAATTGTTTACAACCGATTCTCAGATCTACCAACTACTCAATTTTTTTATCAGGAGTTTGCAGGGTAACACTGTGACACGCGAATTTTATAATATTCGAAGTACAGACGGGAAAATATAGCCACGTCAGCTGTCTCTAGAGACGCGTCACTGCGTAAAGGCGTACTGTACACGTTTGTTGTTCTTAACACGCGTATCTAGTTAATTAAGGTATAGAACAAAGAATGGCGAATTTATGTGGATCATGACTGATGGCCTTATGTGCGCAATGCGTAGGAAACGGCAATGCATAGAGTAGACTTGATATATATATTTTTATTATACAACTTAGGTGCAGACAAGCACACGGCCTAGCTGATGGAAAGTGGTTGTGTGTGACTGACCTATGAACGTGGGCAACACCAGGAGACTCACAATCGTGCTACCGACCCTGTAAGAATAGAGAGTTTTTGTACCGTCAGTGCAGAACACAATCAGGACAAGCCTATAGTCTTCCTAATGACAGCACAAAACTCTCCGCCGGGAACACAACATTTGAGATTATTATAGCCGTATTATTCTGTAGAGTAGAGGTTCTTCCCCAGTCGGACTGCTCAATTGGGACGCGAATACCGTCGTGTTCTACCCTCCTCCGTTTACAGTTTTTATTTAAATTATCTTTTTAGTGCATGATAGGCCGTATGCTTGTCTGCCACCTAAATGGCATAAAAAAAGATTCTGCGCTACATACTGTACCATTTATACCCGGCCACCTGGCCGGGTATAAATGGTAAGTACATAAGTACAAAATGGTCGAGTAGCCCTAAATAGTTCTGGCTTGACGTGGAGGGTAACATGCGTGTATATGGTATCACTACCACGGAAGCCCAAGATCATGCGAAGTGGAGGAGAAAGAGTTGGCAGACAAGCTCACGGCCCACTAGACGGATCACCTCGGCCTCGGATGCAATCAGGAAAATACTTCTCATGAAGATGATGTTGAAATGATACTTATGTTTAATTAAAATTACCGCTTTATTAAAATCGAAGATTATGTTGTCCTTGGCACCATGTATACATAACAAAGTAAAATATCATCTTACATGGGATTCTGAAACATAATATCACCGAGTACAAATTGCTGATGTGTGCAATATATGATTAATTTAATGTATATACATACATACATACATATAATAACGCCTTTATCCTAGGAGGGTTAGGCGGAGGTGAATTAACACCCAAATTCACCAGTTATTGTATTCAGTCCCACGTAATAGGGGGTGAGCCTACTGACGTATTCTTGGCACTCTTGTTGACTCGGGCCGTGCATCTGAGGCTGAATGTGGGCTGTATGTATGTCTGATGTTAAATAGCCCTATCCCTTAGTCGCCTTGTACGACAACGCATGGAAAGAAATGGGGTGGCCCTAATTCTGCTCTGTCATTCAATTAACATAAAAAATATTATTTAAAACTTTATATACTGAAATCATATTCTCTATCTAAAATTCGATTCCGATTGGAATAATTAGTAACCTAATTGCAACATGAAATAAAAAAGTTCATACTGCAAACTACTCCATTCCTTTCTTTGTGCTATCTCATTACGACGTAGCAATAAAGTCGGGGTGTGCAGCGTGTAATTTGTGTCTTTTGATACCGTGTAGGCACTACAACTGTATACAGATGTTTGTTCTATGGAATGGAGGCTTTAGCAGAGGTTAATTTTCGATCACTGTTTCAAAATAATCAAATATCTAATGTGTCTGAACACGTGTAGGAAAATGAATCTGTAAAAAGGGACGTGGTATATACTTGACACGTGTAGGAATAAGAATCTACGAAGGTGCAAAGACATGGTTCATACTAGACATTTATGTCGGAATAAGGTACTTACATACACGTACACGGAAGGCAGGACGTCCCCTAGCCAGATGGACGGACGACCTGAAAAAGGTGGCTTGGACAGACTGGATGTGGAAGGTAGAGGATCGGATAAAATGGCGCACATTGGGAGAGGCCTATGTCCAGCAGTGGATTGTGGTGGGCTAATTGATTGATTAGAGGACCTAAAAAGGTGTATAATGGGCATTGAGGCTGGTTCACAATCCAATACTCGCAGGTGATGTGGAACCTTTCAGTATTGGAAGGGACTTCGCCTCGTTGTGTGTGTTTTACCGAATATACAATTGTTTGTGCTCAGATGGATTGTTTGACATGATGCGTGGGCATAGTGTCGAATGTAGCTGTGGAGCTACATTCGACACTCACCATAGGCAGGGAAGTCAGCCTCACACATTGCGACTTGAGACGGTGTGCACCGTATGGTATGAAAAAAACTTCATCTCACGCACACTCAAACTGTGGAATGACCTCCCTGCTGCGGTTTTCCCAAGTGACTATAATATGGGGTTTTTCAAGATTCAGAAAAATCATTAGAAAGTTTCTTCAGGGTCAGCAGTGGGAGTGTAATATAACTAGTGTTACACACGTGCATAGGCCACGATTACCACTTCCCATAAAGTGGGCCATGTGCCTGTCTGACCTAAGTGGTATAAAAAAGACACATGGTGCATACGCGTCAGTCAGTATTATTATAAAGCCTTTGAAAATTGAAGCTAATGAAAAAACTAAAACAATTAAATTACAAGTCAGAAAAGAAGGCTTTGTTTGAGAGCAACAGCATCACAATCAGGAAAGCCGGTCATCTGGAACAAGGGATGCTGCACAAAATGATCAGTACTAGTGCAATACTAACGAACTAATATTTGTGACGTCAGAGTCTTCGTATACTGTACGGTCAGCAGACAAATTGTAGTTTTTCATTTCTATGTGCAATTAAATTATGGATAATGAAGCGTCAGATCAAAAAATGACAGAAAATATAGAAGATCGGCCCAACCCGCAGTTAGATTGGAAAAAGTGTTGCCCAGACTCCGGGGTGAAAGCCTTTGAGGCGACTGGGATTAATACTAGAATAAAGAAGCATTAAGTCTCATCATCATTTTCACAGCGATTTTTCAGTTGCGTCCAATGTTTATAGTTTAGAGTCTACTGCTTTTGATTGGAATGCCAACTCTCCGGGAACGACGGCCGTCTGACTTCCGAGAGGAAAACCTGAATCACCTCCTCGTCTATTGTGTAGCAGATGCACAGAAAGTGAATTGTCACAATCATATTATGTAGATATGTAACAATCTATCATTAGAGGTATGATACCGGTGTCGCGAGTTTAATATTTTTTCACAACCTAAGAATGTTCTACGAAAAGTGACTTAATTTTTTTTTGTAAATGTTTTGTTGTTATTGATTGTTTTTAATTTTTTAGATGCTGACCACGCGGCTTAGTAGGTACAGCACCTATTCAAAACGACCAAATCCTTTTTTGAATAGGTGCTGTACCTACTAAGCCGCGTGGTACCCGGCAGAGTAGAATTTGGACCACCCCACCTCTTCCCATGCGGTGTCGTACAAGGTGACTAAGGGATAGGCCTGTTTAACGTCAGACAGATATATACAGCCCACACTCAGCCTCAAATGAATGGCTTGAGTCAACAATAGTGCCCGACAGACGCTCACCCCCCATAACGTGGGACTGAATTTAATGATTGATGAAATGTGGGTGTTAATTCCGCGGATAAAGGTGTGATTATAATATGTATGTGTATGTTATGTTTGTGTATATTCCTACTCCATTCGGTTAGGTTAACTAAAGGTTAACAATCTTATAGCGACTTTTTGTGCGAACACAATGAATAAGATAAAAGCTAGACTAATATACAATGTAAAAATAAAACTAGTGGTTTGATTTCGGTATTTCGTCTTTAAAAAGAGTTTCTAAACAGAAAAATATTAATACACTGAGTTTTTAAATAAACATATTGGTTAAAGATAAGATAAGATAAGATAAGATAATATTTATTTGCAAAAACATGTGTACATATAATATACTTAGTCAAGTGCTTATTATATAGGTCTTAAACTTCGATTGGACATGTTTTACCATTGAGTGGTGTACAAATTATTATTTAAGTTTTAAGTCATCACATATACATTATACATCAGTCATCTAGTTACAAACAAAAGTCAATCCTACAGAGTCATGTCTTCGAGAAAATCCTTAATACTATAGTAGCACTTCTCAATAATCTCAATCAACAATCTTTTGAGCGCCCACTTTAAACGATTGTTGTTCAAATTTTTAAAAAGACAAAAAAGACACATCAAGAGTATAAACGTTTAAAAATAATAATGTATAGATTTATAAATATTGTTGTGGCGGGTACTTATCAATCCAATAGATTGGCTGGGACAAATCTGAGGGAATTTGAGGGTACCTGTAATGACATGATATGTGGGTAGATCGATCACGTGAGTTTGGCCGTGCCAAACCAGTCTCGCTATGATCTTCATAAGCGTTAGAAGTCTTAGCAGCTCGCCGCGCAAAAGCAGTTACTGCTAGTGAATACGTTCTTATCCTGACACCTGGAGCTGTTGGTGGCCACCAGCATCGATCTATTGTTCTATGATCCTGATTGTTCTAAGGATTGACGAATTTGATTGATCTTAATAATCCACGTTAATATGTGTAAGTCAGATGATTTATTTCCGTTTCACATAGAATAAGGTTTCGATCAGATGTATTGCAATTACTTGTAAAATCTATACAAAACTACGCTTATTATACAATATATACAAACATGAAATAGAAAAAAAGAAGAAAACTGCAACTTTAGGCATTGAAAAATTCCTCTCCATTGATCTCTACTGGTACCGTGCCCAAAAGGCTGGCGGTGCCAATTCTTTGAGCGAGGTAAAGGCCAGCCCTGTGGTGTCGAGAAGCGTGGGTTAGTCGCTTCGCTATTTCTTTGACCCACCGTTTCGACTCCCAACTATTAATCTTAATAATTCGCAACTCACAATGAGGTCACAACTACTAACTAGCTTGCGACTTCAAATAGCCTTGGGTTTCTTATTTACATAGCCTCTTAACTCTTCTTATTATACAGAGTGGTGTTACAACAGTAGAATTTTTAATTTAATTTTCAACGCTTTGTAAAACATTCATATCAAACGATTCTATGATTTTAATTAAGATGCTCGCTAGACCGATGTGAAGCTGTGTACTCAGACGAGTAAAGCTGGAATTTAATTTATAAGTATTTAAAATCATCTTCATTCAAAAATTTATTTCTAGCCACTTTTATAGAGAGTATTTAATTATAAATATTTGGTAGTGGGGCTCGTGGTTAAGTGATAATCGAGTAAATTTACATATTTTTATACCTTTAATAGTGTAAAACTCGCCGGGATTTATACCATGTTTATTATTTTCTTTGAGTATATACTGAGCTTGTATTTACTCAAAATATACAAGCACCATGATCACGGTGTACTGGTGATCGCTAAGCTAGTTGTTATTGGGTAAACTATATCGGTCTACCCTCTTCCGCACTCGTTTGTGACGCGCATCACCCCTACTACTGTCCGCGTTCTCGCACTTTACTCGATTACGTTCAGGACACAACACCACGGATATCACGGGATGTGTAATGAGCGTGCGATGCATCACCGCGAGTTGGGCCATCGGGGCTTATGATCGAACGGCGGCAGTGCGTTTCAGTCAGTCGCATCGCAGCTAAGTACCGTGTGCTTCGTATTTAAGAAAATACAAAATGCTGAATTGTTCCGTATTAATATGCAAAAATAGAACAATTACAATAAACTTTCAGTAAGGTATCCTACCATCAATAAGTAGACAATTTGTTAAATTAAAAATTTCACTATTTCATATTTAAAATCAATTTTTAAATAATTTATTTGCGTGCTTCTTATGGCTGTCGAGTCGACCCGAACTTGTCCGAGCATTACCGAACAGACGGAACGCTTTGGCCTTAGAGATGTGCATTGTGCAATGAGTGCCGGCGGAAGACTATCGATAATTCTTACGTGCTTATTTATGCACTGAATTTCTTTTTAATAGCTACTGAACGATATTCTTGTTTTGAATATACAATAAAAATAAAAATATGTGGGTAGTTCTAATTTTAATAATCATCATCCTCTGAGTCTTTGTCCAAGTCTTTTAGGGTCGGCTTTCCAGTGTAACTGCAAAACGGCTGAACTGCGATATCTTCCGGGAAGCGACTGACATCTGACCTACACAACTCAATGGCGAAAAAGATACTCAATATCATCATCCTTGTGTTAGACCCGGTTGCGTTTGAGGCTTTACTTGGAGTCCTAATTCCGCTAGAAGCTGATGTGACTCTGTATATTGGGAGTGATTGCCGTGTGACTTCCCACACTGGTTTTTAGACTTTTTGGTACCTGTGATTCTCTGGTCATTCTCTGGGCTCAGTTGGGGCCGGTATTGCAGCCTAACTGTGAGTGAGATTTTTTGAAAAAAAAAAGCGACATTTTCATAGATCTTTAGACCTAATATGTAACTTACTGGATGGAGAGGGGAAGTTATAACCTATAACTTCCCCTCTCCATCTTCTATTTGGCTTCTACTCTATGATTCTAACCAAATCCGGCTAAAATAAAATATCGATATAGTTTTTTGAGACACTACTTACGTTTGTGTGTATTGGATAGTTGTACTAAGCGACAGCTTACACGCGAAAACCCGCCCATTATAAGTATGTGTGCTATTATGATTTGATTACTATTGATGGCAAATGTCTAGGGCGTCACTGAAATTTGCGCGTGTGTGTCATAGTAACACATTTGTTTTATGTGTTAATAACTATTTTAGTGCGAGATGAGCGGCGACACAAGATCTCTTTAGTATAACGTAATGAAGCAGATCTCTCGAATATCTGTGCAACAACACTCACTGAATCAACTCGCACAGGTTTTGAAAATTTGGTTTCGCTCAGGTCTTGTGAATATACGGATCACTGGATACCAGACACTGGCAGACAAGTACACAACACGCAACACCAGGGGAGTCACACTCGTGCTGTCGATCCTGTAAAAAAGAACAAAGTTTCTGTGTCTGCAGTGTAGAAGATAAAGCAGGATAAGCCTTTGGTCTTCCCACAGACAACACAAAAACTTTCCAGTGAGTTCTACATAGTGCTAGTGGTGGCGCGATTGGCCACGTGCGCTAGTGGACTGTATTGCGGAGAAGTAGCTAACTGTTCCATTGACGCTTTACACACAAAAAGACAGGTGATCGGGTTGCCGCGGACGTGATCCAGGCAATGAATGCAACCCGAGAAATTAGGAGAGGATGCACTAACCTTCACGACACCACGCGTTTTCATCGCAGCCGGTACACGGATCTTCTCTTCCTTGCTCAGGAGCTGCCGCCAGCATCACTAAATCACTTGAGGGACACACGAGAGGCACAATCCGATCGGTAAAGGTCTATGAAGCGGTAAAAATGCAACAAATATTATTCATTTCTGAGAGACGCGCGCGCGGTCCGCCTTTACGCTGGCTAGTTCAAAGAGGGAGTGAGTGTCTATATATCACAAATGGCGGACGGAAACTATATCTAGTACTATACTATGGTTAGTGCGGGAGGGGAGATGGGTATAGAAGGAGTGTGTTTCCGCGTCAAAAAATACAGTTTCCACATCGGCGCAACCATTCCCCCCGGCTTGAAGGGTTACCTTCGAAACGAAAAATGTGGAACAAATCTAATGTCTAATCTAAATCTAGGTTTGGGAAATAACAACTAAAATATAAACATAGATTGGAACTCGTGCCTACTGCTGGCTAGGCAGAGGGCAGAGGCGAACAACCGGGCGCAGATACGATCCGGTTGCAGTTTTAACCCGTACAACACGAGTTATCCCGCGGGCATCGGGAAAAATTTCCTCTACTACTCCTAGAGGCCAATGTAAAGGAGGCGCATTCTCAGTCATAAGGACTACCACCGTACCTACAGTAATTGGGTTGGATGGAGTATTCCATTTTTGACGTGACTGCAGCGTGTGCAAATAATCGGTTCTCCAACGATTCCAAAACGATTGGACCAACTTATCCAAAAGAGCGTGACGAGTTAGAAGGTGCATTCTATCGTCATCAACATCTATTGCGGGCAAATATTTTAGAGGAGTCGTATTTAAGAAGTGAGCTGGCGTCAGAGCTAATGGCTCTGACGGATCGCTAGATAGAGTCCGACACAGCGGACGCGTGTTCATCACCGCCTCTACTTGAGCGAGTACGGTACTCAACTCCTCGAACGAGAGAATCTGCTCGCCTATGACGCGAAACAGATGCGACTTAAGGCTTTTAATATTCGCTTCCCAATTACCACCAAAATGACTAGCTGCAGGCGTGTTAAAGTACCATTCAATGCGATTTTCGGCTAAGACGGCACTTTGGTAGTACTTAGACCGTAAGAATGCGTGCAATTCCGAAATACTACGTCGGGCCCCTACATAGTTTGTACCGTTGTCCGAATACATGCGCTTAACCGGACCCCGACGCGACAAAAAACGTTTAAAAGCGGACACAAAACTTTGCGTGCTTAAATCACCTGTCAACTCTATATGAACCGCGCGAGTTGTCATACAAATGAACAAACAAACATAAGCTTTCGTGGAGCGAATGCCACGACCACGAGCAATGGTGACTTTGAAAGGCCCAGCAAAGTCTGTGCCGGTGTGTACGAAAGGTTTTGCGGATTGAACAACACGACAAGAGCGATGATCGGCCATTTCAGGCGCGATAAAACGCGGGCGGAGTTTAAAACAAGGTACACATCTGTGTACTCTAGCGCGAATCAAATTACGAGCGGAAATTATCCAGTATTTCTGTCTCAAAATAGACATTAACAAATCGGGACCAGCGTGACAATTCACCTTATGCTGATAATCTACTAACAAATCTAATACGTGGTCCTTACGCGGGAGAACTACTGGGTGCCTTTGTTCAAATCCTAAACCTGAATTTCTCAAACGACCACCTACTCGAATGAGTCCATCTTCCAAAAATGGTTTCAAGTGTCGGAAAGAACGACTACAAGGTTTGTTAAATTCTAAATTTTTAAATTCAGAAGCAAAATAACATTTCTGCAACTCGCGAAGTATGACCAATTCAGCTTTATCTAAATCAGCGGCGGTTATATGACCGCGCGTAGATAAAATTCTCAAAAATCGGCCTACATAAACAACACAACGCAACAGTCTCGACCAAGACGAGACGCGATTAGCCAACAACAAAATAAGGGACTCTTCACGCGGGACCGATACAACAAGCGAGTGCTTCTTTTCCTCGGGTGGTTCGGAAACCGTAGTGGGATTGAATTGACTAACTGGCCACTTATCTAACGCGGCATGAATCCAGGACGGTCCACTAAACCACAACGGGTGATCCAAAATTTGCGAAGGAAGCAATCCACGAGAGAGACAATCGGCTGGGTTGTCGGTGCCAGCAACGTGAAAGAGATTTTGTGGCGCTAATTCCGATTGAATTTTTGCCACTCTATTAGCGACGAATGTGTCCCAACGATGGGGCGAAGAGTGGGCCCAACACAAAGCGACTGTTGAGTCCGAAAAAGCTAAAATTCTACTAATATTAATGCGACTACTACAAGCATTGGCGATAGAGGTGATCAATCTAACTAACAATAGTAAAGCGCATAGCTCGAGGCGTGCCAGAGAGACGACCTTACGGGGAGAGACCTTTGATTTCGCGCTTATAAGGCTAATTGAAACCTTACCTACATTCGAGACATGAAAGTAGACTACTCCTCCATACGCCCTCTCACTAGCGTCCGCGAAGCCTACTACCGTAACAACACTATGTTGCGATATACCTACATGACGCGGAATTTGTATTTGGTCAAGCACAGAAAGTTCTTTTCTAAAGCGAGCCCACAACTTAGCAATGTTGTCGGGCGCGGTGTCGTCCCAATCACAATTGGAAAGCCAAAGCTCTTTTATAAGTAGTTTGGCGTACAAAACGACAGGAGCTACGAATCCCATTACGTCCCATATCCGTGCCACACACGACAGGATAATGCGTTTAGTACAAGTTTGCGGGGTCGAACTAATTCTCAAACTAAACGTATCAGATGCGGGCGACCAGCTTAAACCAAGCACCTTGTGCGTATCACTTTCATCGAATTCCTTAACCGAAGACAATCGGTGCGACGGTGGAATCGACTCTAACGCAGTTTGCGAGTTGCTCGTCCATTTCACGAGATCAAATTGACCAGCCTTCATGAGACTTATAACTTGAGCGGCCGTCTCGACAGCCTCTGCCTCGCTATCTACACTATACACGAAGTCATCCATGTATAAGCCAGTCTCAATGGTGGCTCTCGCTTTCGGAAATGCATCGCCCTCGTCAGCGGCCAACTGCTTGACGGTGCGAAGTGCGTGAAAAGGGCTAGATTTAAGCCCGAAGCAAACACGATTAAACTCGTAAACCATTAAAGGTTCTTGCGGTGAAAATCTATACAAAAATCGTTGAAACCTACGATCGGGTTTGCGCACTTCAAGGCACAAAAACATTTGTCGAATATCTGCAGAGAGTGCAACAGCGAATAAGCGAAAATTTACAATTATGTCAAATAAATTACCTTGAAGATTTTGACCACAATACAAAATGTCATTAAGCGACACGGAAGTGCTAGTCTTAGCACTGCCATCTAAAACTACGCGGAGTTTAGTAGTAAGCTTATCTTCTCTAATAACTCCGTGGTGCGGGATAACGTACGAAGGCTGGGTCTCGTCAGTGTCCGCAGGCGCAGGTGAGATGTAACCTTTATCTAAATATTCGTTAACAACCTCATCATAGGCTTGCTTTAACTTTGGAGACGCCTGCATCTTTCGTTCTAAACAAAGAAAGCGTCTTTCAGCGGATGCACGGGAGTCACCGAGCGAAAAAATATCTCCCTTGAAAGGGAGCGCGACAACATAACGACCCTGCTCATCACGAGTAGTCGTGCGACAATAAATCTCCTCAGCCATCTTGTCATCAGGGCTTAGGATTGGTGGGACATTGACCTCTTCAATCTCCCAAAACTTGCGGATGGTAGACTCCAGTGGCGGCTCGACGGTGCAACAGAACGAGGCAGTCGAGTGACTAAAACTATCTACAGAAGCGGGTGCGGAACCAATTATAACAAAACCCAGAACTGTTTCCAGGGCGTGCGGAGCGGGGTACGTCGGTCCCCCTTGAACCTTACGTGATAACTGGAGGTGCGGGAGAATCGAAGCGCCGATCAATATATCGACGACTCCAGGAACAGCGTAAGTCTCATCAGCTAAAGGCAAGTCTTTAAATTTCGTTAATAAAGACGTGTCAACTGGGACGGTAGGCAACTGTTCAGTTATTTTATCTGTTACGAGCGAATCCATGTCAAACCAAATATTATTATTAAAACGAGATCCAAACCTTGTTTTAACGGTGCTATGAACAGCTGACTAAAAACCCCCAAAACCTTTCACCACTGAATGGGTTGAACGCTTATCAACATTGAAACCAAGACGTTGACAACAATCTTGAGTAATAAAATTACTTTGCGAAGCGCCATCTAATAGCGCTCGAACAATGCGCGGCTTACCTAATGCATCAACAATAACAACGCGAGCGGTCGCGAGACACACAGTAGTGAGTGCAGCACTAGCGGAGAACGAACACAAGGTGACGTCATCCGCAGCGGTCACCGGGCGGGCCGGAGCGCGCGCGAGCGCCGGCTGCGGCTGCGGCGCAGGCTGCCGTGTGTCACAGCTCGACGAGCCAACTGTGCTCACATTGGATGCGGCATTACTATTCTCAAAATGAAGTAAAGTGTGGTGTCTCGCTTGACATTTGCGACAACCATTTCCACTATTACATAAAACAACGCGGTGTTTAGTACCGAGACAATTAAAACAAAAATTATTAGCGCGAACAAATTTATAACGATCACTAGGCGACAATTTTAGGAAACCAGGACACTTGTACAGTTGCGAATGATGAGTACTACACAAAGAGCAAACAGGTGATTGTACACGTGCTGGTGCGGTATTAACATAAGTATGGGTTGACCTCAGTGACCTCGATGAGGCATCTATTTTGCGTTCAGAAGTAACAACCTTCTTCGCGCCTTCATGTTTCGATGAAGAGCGTTGCAATACCTTTATATGCTCGCGAACAAAACTTTCTAAGTCTTCGAACTTAGGAATTTTACTGCCGCGATGATCCGACTCAAACAAACGAATGGTTTCGGAATCTAATTTCTTTAAACCCATATACAAAAATACGAAGTCGCAGAGGTCATCGATCTTTAGGTTCTTTACAGCGCGAACAGCTGACGCGAAAGTATCTAGAAACTTCTCTAAGTTTTGATCGTTACATGCCGTAATAGATTTCAAATCAAACATCTGATCTAAATAGGCGTTAGCTACCGATCTTTTATCCTCATACTTAGCTTTCAAAGTATTTAAAATTAAATTATAATTCCCGGCACTAAACGTAATGCCAGCGCAAACGGTTATAGCTTTACCAGTCAATTTTTCAACGAGATAATGCAATTTTTCGTGATCTGTCAACGAATCGTTCTTATCTATTGTATTCTCAAAACTATCTATAAATAGACACCAATTGCGAATGTTACCATCAAATTCGGGTATTTGAATTGGTGGCAACTTAGGTCGGTCGCGAGTGGGGTTGGGTCGGTCAGACGGTTTCTCCAAACTCCTAGCGACGCGCTTGATACGACAATACAAATCGTCAAACGACGACAAGGCTTGATAACTCACTGAGTAATCGGGATCCAAATTCAACTCTAAAACGTTGATGTCATGTACTAAGGTTTCGAAATCCGCGCGTAGACTATCTAAGTTTTCTATAGAACACAAGAACGAATCTCTAATGGCCAAATCAGAGGTTTTAAGTGCATTATCATAAATCGATTGTACGCGAGAGTAAATCATTTCTTTTTTAGCGTATAAAAGTTTCAATTGAACTTTACCGGTCTTATCAACCTTTGGGGACATGTTTACAATTAAATCTCAAACTAAAGTGCGGTAAACAACAAATATGAAATGACTTAATCTTAGCGGTACAGAGCAGCGACGCGACGCGAGCGATACTCTGCAGGTAGGTAGGTATTTACAACTGTGAATGCACGCTTGAACAAAACGCGCCTAGCAACAGCCAGATCGTACCCACGCGAGCCAGACCGCTGTCCAGGTTCAACTATTATTTCAGAGATTAAGTATTGCGTAATATCTATTCAAATTAAAATACTTTCGTATGAATTGGAATGAGATGCGGGCGAGGTAGGTACAACCACGTATCTACCCACGTAGGTATTAGGTAAATACGATGCGAGCCAGCGGCGAGCGAACAACTTAATTGAAAAAAATAAAACAAAGCCAAATGCGTTAGGTATTACACTGTGCCTATGCACTAGGGTGTCTAGTATACCTAAGATCTAAGCCTAAATGCCTAGATGCGGGGTTTTCTACTAAAATAACTAGGTATTTAGGCGCGGTGCGAAAATTGCGAACTACGACTAAGTGTTGATACGATACCTAACCTATGTATGTACTAGGTAGGTACGATGCGAGCCAGCGGCGAACGGACAACAAAATCTAATCCTAAATGTCTAGATGCGGGGTTTTCTACTAAAATAACCAGGCATTTAGGTGCGGTGCGCTTATTCCCATTAGAATAATAACGAAATACGAACTACGGCTAAGAATCCGGTTCGATCAGGACCATAGAATGGTGGCGCGATTGGCCACGTGCGCTAGTGGACTGTATTGCGGAGAAGTAGCTAACTGTTCCATTGACGCTTTACACACAAAAAGACAGGTGATCGGGTTGCCGCGGACGTGATCCAGGCAATGAATGCAACCCGAGAAATTAGGAGAGGATGCACTAACCTTCACGACACCACGCGTTTTCATCGCAGCCGGTACACGGATCTTCTCTTCCTTGCTCAGGAGCTGCCGCCAGCATCACTAAATCACTTGAGGGACACACGAGAGGCACAATCCGATCGGTAAAGGTCTATGAAGCGGTAAAAATGCAACAAATATTATTCATTTCTGAGAGACGCGCGCGCGGTCCGCCTTTACGCTGGCTAGTTCAAAGAGGGAGTGAGTGTCTATATATCACAAATGGCGGACGGAAACTATATCTAGTACTATACTATGGTTAGTGCGGGAGGGGAGATGGGTATAGAAGGAGTGTGTTTCCGCGTCAAAAAATACAGTTTCCACATCGGCGCAACCAGCTAGGTTTAGCAACACTAATTAAGTCGGTCTTGTCTTGTTCTTGGTCTGTTCTTGGGTGAGCTTTCTTAAGACATTGAGACCTCTTCGTGCCCCGGAGGAGCACTTTAAACCGTCGGTCCCGTTTGCCACATGATTGTCTCGAAACCAGATATGGCCCTGGGTCAGCCGAGTTGCGAAACTAATACCTTCGCGTGCATTTTTGGGGTGCGGTTTTTGTCTGTTCGAGTCCGACATAATCAGCATTGACCGGCGGAGGGTAAAGGCAAGCACTGAATACCCCGGCCATAATAACTTTATATTGTGTTCCCAGTAGAGAGTAGGATAGCCAGCGCTCATTGGAGAGTTTTTGCGCTGTTAGTGGGAAGACCAAAGGCTTGTCTTGTTCTGTCTTCTGCACTGACGGCACAGAACAAGCACGAGTGTGGATACCCTGGTGATGCACACGTCCATAAGCCATGGTAACCATTTTCCATTAGGTGGGCCGTGTGCTTATCTGCTACCTAAGTTGTAAAAAAATAATTAACAGGTGAGATAGTGTTAAACGCGAGTCTATCAATCATATAAAAATATCCATGGAAATTTGAGCACGAAAAAAAGGTTTTGTTTGGCCAGATCATAGGGATGCTAGGATAAAGAATATCATAAAGAATGCTAATATAGAAAGTAATATACGTTCAGAAATTTGTTTTTTTTTGTTATCTGTACCTACATTTGCACAAAAAACTTGCAGTAGTTTTTATTTCTGTGTTGTCAATTTCTGAACTGTTGTGTTTTGTTCAGTTTTTGAAAGTTTCGTGACCCGAACAGAATGAACAAAACTCTTATAGTTTTTTTATATTGTATGTTACAGTCATAATTTTTGAACATTGAAAGTTAGTTTGTAAGCACTCTTTTTTATTTACCAGAGAATACAATTTTTTTTGAGTAGGCCACTTGTTAAATCTAGCTGATTGGTACCTGAAACTCCACCTACGTGATATTCTGGTGCTGCTGTTCCAACCCACGGGAACTTACGCCAAGGATAAAAAGTAGGATATGTGTTATTCTTAATTATAATCTATACTTGTATCAAATTTTAGCCAGATACCGTCAGCCGTTTTGCATGATTGAGTAACAAAGATCCAAATATCTTCACCTAGTTTCACATTTATAGTTCCACACTGCGAAGTGCAGAACCAACGCCGGGGTACGCGCGCCCCTTCGTCGCCTTTTGGATAATTATAACACGCACATCCCTAATATCTATATAATATCTATATAAAATATCTATATTTTTGCACTCTCGCACAATGAATTTAGAAAGCAAGCTATATCTTCACTTCTTTGAGTCAATATGGCTCAGGATAAGCACAAATTTAACTCTTTATTCACTATATTATTTTGCGGACATAAGTGTGGATTATACAGTTACCAAATTTAACAATGGTAACTTTAATTTTGTATGACATAATGTGTACCTGTTTTGTGTCCCAATAAAAGAAAATAAATAAAAAAAGTAGGAAAGAATTCACAATATTTTTTACGAAAAATAAACTGAAGTGTCTATTTGTAATATTGAAATATCAGTTTTAAATTATTACATATTTCACACTAATAAACTTTAGGATAGATTTAGATTTTTTTGTTAGTATTGTATGTATATAATAATAGAATTAAATATATAAAACATACAGATATTATGAAGCTACAATAAATCCATGTTGACGCAATTAAAAAAAACATTAACTTTAGTTTAACCCGCGTGGTTCCCGACAGAGTAGAATTTGGACTACCCCATCTTTTCCAATGCTCGTACAAGGCCACTAAGGGATAGGGCTGTTTAACATCAGACAGATAAATACAGCCCAGAATCAGCCTCAGATACATGGCTTGAGTCAACTATAGTGCCCGGAAGATGGTAATAGGCTCACCCCCTATTACATGGGACCAAATTCAATGATTGGTGAAATGTGGTTGTTAATTCACCTTTACCTAACCCTCCGGGGATAAAGTCGTGATTATATGTATGTATGTAGATTTTTTTTATATAGAACACATCAATTAGACATCGCCTTGCCTGATGGTAAGCTGAAGGCAAAGTCTCAGAAAAGAGGGTCACCATTACTTACACATACCGTGTAACAATGGTGACACTCAGCTTGACGGTCTCATCATATGCTTTTTCACGCCCCGCTTAAAGGACCCGGGACTGTAGGAAGAAGGAAACACGTGAGATGGTAATGAATTCCAGGCCTTAATGGTGCGACAGAGGAAAGAGTCACCGAACCGCTTGGTTCTTGATCGGATGTTCTGCACCGTGTGCGGGTGACATCTAAGACCAGCACGTGTTATCCTGTGTAGGAAAGGGGAGGGTGGGACTAATTGGAAGAGCTCATCAGAGCATTCATCACTCACTAACATAATTAATCGCGATGAGATCCGTTAATTAATTGCCATATTGGTTCCCGGTTGAGTAGAATACATCCATCCTATCTCCTACTGTGGTTGACATAGAAGGCAACTAAGGGATAAGGTTGATCTCTATTCAGCAAAAAACATACAGCCCTTGACTAACATATGAAGTTATATTAAAGAAATTGGTTTAAATTTCTGTCATTTTAACGCAGTTTCTTTTTATTACCTCGTGTTTTGTAGACCGTACACCCGTGTCTCTCATGCACCTGACCCGTGTGTGCTCGAACGCCAAACCTTGTGTATCTCTCAAATTGTGCAGCTGAGCTATATCGATCTATGTCTTTTACCATCGCTTAGGGCTTTGTGTCATATAATTTCATATTGGGTAGATAGAGTTAGTATTAGATCGACCTTAATTACAAAATCTCATACTTACCAAGGTATAACATAACATAAACTCATGCCTATATCTCCGAAGAGGTAGGCAGAAGGTGCTAGCACCCACATTTCGCCAGTTTATGTTAGGTCCCAATGTAATAGGTAGCGAGCCTATTGCTATTAACCGGGCACTTATAAACCTGCGATAAATACACACATATGCCATGGTAAAACCTGGGATCGAACCCGAAACCAAGGTATTTGGATGAAATCAAATTGTTTTATTGATTTAAATTGTATTACTGTCCGAGATAAGACATCAATTCAATTCAATTCAATTCAATTCAATTCATTTATTGGCTCACAAAAGAATATGGTTACACATTGATGGTAAGTAATATTAAGTACATCCTCATATTCACAATCTCTGGCATGTGAGACTACGTACATTATTAAGTTAACGCAACATAATAAATAACAGAAGTCTCTAAAATAGAATAAAATAGAAGAATCTAAAATAAAAGATATGTTTATAACACGGCGCGAATTCGAACCCCGTTCAGAACATATATTTGTATTCATGGTTATTTGCATGGTCTGGTCGAGCCTTTGAGAGCACGTTACGCCATCGTTCCCGGTTGCCATACCAACATCTATGGCAGTCGTTACGGGTAGTTAAAGCCCTAAAAAGTCAAATAAAGTTGTGTTCCCAGCGGTGAGTAGGGTAGCCAGAGCTCACTGGAGAATTTGTGCTGTTAGTGGGAAGACCAAAGGCTTGTCCTGCTTTGTCTTCTACTGACGGCACAGAAACTTTGTACTTACAGGGTTGGCAGCGCGATTGTGACTCCTCTGGTGTTACAGACGTCCATAGGTCACGGTAACCACTTTCCATCAGGTGGGCAGTGGTATAAAAAAATAATTGCAATGCTTCGATATCGCCTTTGGATTGTGAAAGTTAAATGTAGTGTAATTATTTTGTCATAATATCGCCTCTGTGGTTTTACAGCTCCGGATGCGAGTGGGATTAACACAAGTATGAAGAAGAAGGGATGCAAATATACAAGACACAAATTCGCTCCTGTGTGGAATACTGCTCGCATCTCTGGGATGGTTCAGCAAAGTACTTACTAGATGCTCTCGACAGGTTGCAGCGACGTGCGGTCCGCATCATTGGGAATCCCGAGGTCACGAACACCCTAGAACCTTTACAGATGCGTAGAGATGTTGCGTCCATGGCTGTATTTTACCGTCTGTACCATGGGGAGTGTTCTGATGAGCTCTTCCAATTAGTCCCACCCTCCCCTTTCCTACACAGGACAACACGTGCAGGTCTTTGATGTCATCCGCGCACGGTGCAGAACATCCGATCAAGAACCAAGCGGTTCGGTGACTCTTTCCTCTGTCGCACCATTAAGGCCTGGAATTCATTACTAGATCACGTGTTTCCTTCTTCCTACAGTCCCGGGTCCTTTAAGCGGGGCGTGAAAAAGCATATGATGAGGCCGTCAAGCTGAGTGTCACCATTGTCACTCGGTATGTGTAAGTAATGGTGACCCTCTTTTCTGAGATTTTGCCTTCAGCTTACCATCAGGCAAGGGGAAGTCTAATTGACGTGTTCTATATATAAAAAAAAATATAGTGGGCTGTTCGGTCTTCTTATAAAAATCCATCAGGTGTGAAAGTCACTTCATCTCACGCATGCTTAAGCTTTGAATTTTCCAAATGACTACAGTTTGGGGTTCTTCAAGACTTAGAAGATTCTTACGGTGTTAGCTTTTTTTTTCACGTACGGAAATATAAAAAAAACTCACGCCTATATCCCCGAAGGGGTAGGCAGAGGTGCTAGCACCCACATTTCGCCAGTTTGTTTAGGTCCCAATGTAATAGTTGGCGAGCCTATTGCCATTAACCGGGCACTTATAAACCTGTGATAAATACACACATAACTTCGGAAAGCATAGAAAAGTGATTGGTGTGTGCCATGGTAGAACCTGGGATCGAACCCGTGACCTCGTCTCAGCAGTCCATTACCCATACCACTAGGCAACCGCGGTCAGTCAGCGGCAAATCCCCACCACCACCAGAGCCGGTGGGAGAGGTTATGTCGGACTCGAACCGACTAATGTCTGTAGGTTGTTTTTAGTTGCCATTGTGACAATACTGGTATTGTACGAGTCCACGATGACCACTTTCTATCAGGTGAACCGTGTGCTTGTCTTCCACCTAAGTGGTATAAAAAAACTATCCGGTTATAAGACTTTCTACGAATTCTTATGAAGCTGGTACCCGGGAATAGTCATACAAATTCAACAGTAAAACCATATTCAAAATGTTAATACACAATGCTGTTTGTACGTATGTCACAAAAACTTCATAATCCCAGTATTAAACTGAAGCATATAAATCGTCCTATCTTGCACCAACAAGACGTATTACAACAGCGGTACTGTATCTAAGGATTGCGGTCTCATAAATCCACTCAGCCGCTTTAAGACGTATCTATGAATAAATTTCAACTTTACTTGTGTTAAATCGGGGGAAAATTTCAAGCGCATGGTATATTAACGTTCAGTTATAAAGATTATTGGTTTGAAAGTCTGAAGCGTCAGTAGCTTTGTGGTTTAAGAGTCAACTTTACAATCGAGAGGTACTAGGTTCCAATCTTGGTATTACACTTCCGATGTGAACCCACTCCTTACGCAATTTAGCTTTGTTGAAGAGGAATTTTGGTTTTTTTATACCACTTGGGTGGCAGACAAGCACATGGCCCACCTGGTGGAAAGTGGTTACCGGGAAAGTGTGCGACACCAAGGGAGTCACAACAATAAAGCCAACCCTGTATGCACATAGAGTTTCTGTACCGTCAGTGTAAAAGACAAATTAGGACAAGCTTTTTGTCTTCCCACTTTTCAGTGAGGTTATCATACTCACCCGCGCCGGGAACACCACACGTGGATATTATGACTGCGGTATTCTGTAGGGCGGAGGTACTTCCCCAGTCGGACTGCTCAATTGGACGGAAATACCGCCGTGTCCTACCTCCTACTAATATTCTTAAAAAAAAAGGTTTCTGCTGACTTGAAGCGCTCGAGGCTAGCCCCTCTTGATAAGCAATAGCAATTCATTAGTAAAATGGAATATTCAAGGTATGGGATTTTCATATGTCAAAATACGTGTCAATGATATAACATAAACTCACGCCTATATCCCCGAAGGGAAAAAGAATTTCGCCAGTTTATGTTTAGGTCCCAATGTAATAGGTTACGAGCCTATTGCCATTGACCGGGCACTTATAAACCTGCGATAAATACACACATAACTACGAAAAGCATCGAAAAGTCATTGGTGTGTGCCATGGTAAAACCTGGGATCGAACCCGAGACCTCGACTCAGCAGTCCATTACCCATACCACTAGGCGACCGCGGTTATTTTTATTACATTAATTTATTCTAGATTAAAGCCCTGTGCAGTGAAAACTGGATACCAAATTCGTTTGCTAGAATATGTAGCGACCTATTAAAACCTGATGAGTTTTATGTAGGGATACTTTTCTCTTTTTCATCTCTTCTTTAAAATTCGCCATTGTCTTGCAGGAGCAGATTTTTATTGATAAATTTACAAACAAAATTATATACTTTTAATGCAAATGTCAACGACAAGATTGACAAGCACCTCTGACATAAGAAACATAGGATTATAGATTCTCAAACAAGTTTCAGTGGAGGTGCTGCCATCTGAGATTAGTTTTGCTTGTGCCTCCCCATTATAACTCGCTTTAGTCGCATTATGTCCAATTCGCAAAATGTCCAGCGGGCTCAAATTGTCCAATTCTCACAACGTCCAATTTGCAAATTGTCCAATTCTCAGAATGTCCAATTCGCAATTGGCTCAGTTTGTAAAATAGGAGTCGTGCTTTTTTAAGGGAGGCGTTTTTGACGCTTCAGTCTCATAACGTTCTTAAACCATAAATCGCGCGCCCCGACACGGATAGATATAGGTTAGAAGGGTAATGGCGGAGGTGTGTAATGCAAGAAGAAATAGGAGCCCCGCCAAGCGGGACTCCGTTGACATAGCTCACATTAGGAACTGGACCAATTGCGAATTGGACCAATTGCGAACTGGACCAACTGCGAACTGGACCAATTGCGAACTGGACCTATTGAGAATTGGACAGTTGGACATTTTGCGAATTGGACATAATGCGACTAAAGGTATAACTCGACGTTGGATGGGTGACCGCTTCATGGTATTTTATCTTTAAACCAAGAAAGTGAGTTAACATATACTTCTGCGTAATCCAAGTCGCATCCGAAACTGTCACTTCGAAGACTTGGGTCCGCTTTTTCCAGCCTAATTGCGGCCATGGCTTATCTTCGTCATTTTCCATGAAGCGACTGACAACTGACCTCGACAACAAGCCCTGAAAAGTCCCGTAACAACCCGTAACGAACCGGCATGCCGACATGTTTGTATGACTACCGGGACCGATAGCTTAATGTGCTCTCCGAGGCACAACCAGACCAATGCAAATGGCTATTTTATGCATACAAATATTTGCAGCGAGCAGGAATCAAACCCGCGCCCCTGCATAGCAGTCGCGTTCGCGTCCACCACGTCACAGAGGCTATTAATTTAAATATATACTTAACCTTTTGAAATAAATTGGTATTCGTTTTTCTTCAAAGTTAAAATAACCTAATGCCGCAAAGTTTTTTTATTTAATGTATTGCGTACAGAAACCTTCTCGAGATAAACTGTAACTAATTTATTGGTAGCTCAGTGGCACCGAGTAAACCGATTCGTTTGACGACAAGTGGTTCCTAGTTTCTTTGGACAATTGGGTATTTGTCTGACTAGTGAAATTAGGTACTTTTTACTAAACTTCAAAACGGTACGTTATAAGGAACATAACATAAACTCACGCCTATATCCCCGAAGGGGTAGGCAGAGGTGCTAGCACCCACATTTCGCCAGTTTATGTTTAGGTCCCAATGTAATGTATTGCCATTAACCGGGCACTTATAAACCTGCGATAAATACACTCATAACTTCGAAAAGCATCGAAAAGTCATTGGCGTGTGCCATGGTAAAACCTGGGATCGAACCCGAGACCTCGTCTCAGCAGTCCATTATTTATACCACTAGGCTACCGCGGCTGTTATAAGGAAACTTGTATGAAATAAATTATTGTGACGTCAAAATTATTACCTTTTTTATTGTTAGCTGATATCGAGTAGGTAAGCCTCAATATACGTATTTGTAACATCTACTCGAAGCATTCTTTCATTATAAATACTCTTTGATATTATTTATTGCATCTATTATTATCTATGGTTTTATTTTGCCGCCAAAAAAGCATACACGGCCACCAACTTTTGTTTTTTTTCGTGTTGAGTAAATACATTACTATTGATATTATATAAGTGAATATATTATTAAAAAGATTAAATATAATAATAATAATAGGATTGAATATAATATATAAGAAATCATTGTCTCGAGCATGTAAGTACCAATTGTTAATCGTAATATGTACTGGATAGACTGCGAGAAAAAAAGGAATTTTTTTTTTTTTTTTTTATATACGACACGCCAACTTGACCTCACCTCGCCTGATGGTAAGCTAAAGGCAAAGTCTCAGGAAAGAGGGTCACCATTACAGACACTAAGTGCTACAATGGTGGCACTCAGCTTGGCGGCCTCATCAGATGCTTTTTCACGCCCCGCTTAAAGGCCCCGGGACTGTAGGAAGAAGGAAACACGTGTGCTGGTAATGAATTCCAGGTCTTGGTGGTGCGGCAAAGAAAAGAGTCTCCGAACCACTTGGTTCTTGCTCGTATATTCTGCACAGTGTGAGGGTGACATCCAAGGCCTGCACGTGTTGTCCTATGTAGGAAAGGAGATGGTGGGATTAGTTGGAAGAGCTCGTCAGAACACTCACCGTGGTAGAGACGGTAAAATACAGCCAAGGAAGCAATATCTCTACGCATCTGCAAAGGCTCGAGGGTGTTCGTGACCTCAGGGTTCCCAATAATTCGGACCGCGCGTCGCTGCAACCTGTCGAGAGCATCTAGTAGGTATTTCGCGGAGCCATCCCAGAGATGCGAGCAGTATTCCACGCAGGAATGAATACTAAATGATAAAAGGATTCTTATTGATTAAACCCTGTCCTGAGGCGTGGATAACCATAGGTTGAGTGGATCATTTAAAATAAATAAAAGCGATAAAATAAGAACCATTGTAACTTTTACCGCTCTTTTACGATTTTTAATTTAATAAGCACAGTTATACCATTTATTTTAACTTCAGGAAAATACACAATAGTTCCCGTAAAAGCCAATACAAGCCATATCAGGAGGCGAAAGTGTACTCTAAAGTATAAGCTAGGAATGTACCCGGGATTAGTATATTCTGTATTTTATCTGCGTTACTTCGTTCACTTTTATAACTGGTTTTTGATAACCAGCTACAAATATGTTTTTTTCCTTGCTTTGATATTCAGATACAGAAAAATAATTAAATTATTCTTCTCATTAATTAAAGTACCATAACCAGCTACGAAAGTATTTTTCCCCGTTTCGTTAACTAATATAAATAACTGGTTTTTGATAACCAGCTACAAACCAGAATTATTTTCTTGCTTTGATATTCAGTTACGGAACAATATTTAAATTGTCGTTTTCAATAATTAAAGTGCCATTAACCAGCTCTGAAAGATTTTTTTCCCATTTCGTTAATTAGTTATATTTGACAAACTAAAAACGAAAGATAGGACACGTCGGTATTTCCGTCCAATTGAGCAGTCCGACTGGGGAAGTACCTCCGCCCTACAGCATACCGCGGCCATAATAACTTAGTGTTATGTTTCCAGCGGTGAGTAGGGTAGCCAGAGCTCACTGGAGAGTTGAGCTGTCAGTGGGAAGACCAAAAGCTTGTCCTGCTTTGTCTTTTACACTGATGGTACAGAAACTCTGTGCTTACAGGGTTGGCGTGCAAGTGCGACTCTCTTGGTGTTGCACACGTCCATAGGCCACGGTAACCACTTTCCATCATATGGGCCGTGTACTCGTCTGTCAACCAAGTGGTATAAAAAAAAATCATTTTTTGTAGGATACGTCAATATGACTGACTAACCTGAAGATTCAGGAAAAAACTAAAATTAACCATTGAAGAAAAAACATTTTTTTACGGAGTCTGTTACAATTTATTAATTAATAAATATCTAAATTTAGCCCATCATTTAAAAAAAACTTCAGATGGAGTCTGAAGTCTTTTGTATGGGGTTCTTCAAGAAGTGCATTAGTAGGTTCTTAAGCGGTCGGCAGTGCAATTATGGTCATAATAACCTCGTGTTGGGTTCCCATAAATGTGAGTAAGGTAGCCAGCGCTCACTAGAGAGTTTAGGTGCTGTCAGTGGAAAGACCAAAGCCTTGTCTTGTTTTGTCTTCTCCACTGACGGTACAGGAGTGTGACGCCCTGGTATCGCACACGTCCATAAGCCATCGTAACCACTACCCATCAGGTGGACCATCTGCTTGTCTGCCACCTAAGTACTATAACACACAACATTATCATGTAAAATTAACCATTTCTGGTTAACGTTAAATGGTGCAACTATACCTTTGAATGTAAGAACAAAAGTTTTGCATCAACAAGTAATATCATTTAGCTAGTAGGCAGGTAGGTAGAGGCAAATTGAGATGGGTCTCGAGCCAGCCCGGTGGCTACTGAATTATTTATTTACAGTTCTGTTTTGTAGAATGTTAAACTACTTCTGATTGGTCTCTAACTTCCATGTTTAACTATAAGATATATTAAAGTCATGAGTTATCTGTACGGGCCCCTCTAGACAAGAGTCAATATGTTTTTAGAATCGAATAGAATATATTGACGTACGTTGACAATTGTCATAAACGTCAATTTTTTTTTTTTATGTGGGTCGGTTAGTCGCCTCCTACGATTCTCGTCGGATGTGATGAGATGGGGAATATTTTATATAGATACATACATATAATCACGCTTGTATCCCCGGAGGGTTAGGCAGAGGTGAATTAACATACACATTTCACCAATCATAAAATTCGGTCCCACGTAATAGGGGGTGAGCCTATTGCCGTCTTCCGGGCAGGATTGTTGACACAAACCATGGATATGAGGCTGAGTCTGGGCTGAGCTGCTAAGTCCCTGCTCCCTAAGTCGCTTTGTACGACACCGCATGGCAAGAGACGGGGTGGTCCAAATTCTACTCTGCTGAGAACCACGCCGGCTTTTTTTTATATCAATTAATTAATCAGCCCACTGCAGTCCACTGCTGGACATAGGCCTCTCTAAATGAGCCCAATTTCATCCGATCCTCCATCTTCCACATCCAGTCTGACATCATAATTATTTATTGCACACAAACAGTACAGAGGTCAAACACAAAATAAATATATCAGAAATATGTACAAAGGCGAGCTTAACTCAGTTTGAGTTCTCTACCAGCAAACCTCCATCCAGTTTTTTTTAAATATAATACACGTTAATTTGACTTCACCTCGCCTGATGGTAAGCTGAAGACAAAGTCTCAGGAAAGAGAGTCGCCATTACAGACGCGTAGGATGTTACAATGGTGGCACTCATTTTGTTACTTGACGGCCTCATCAGATGCTTTTTCTCGCCCCTACCGGGACTTTAGGAAGAAGGCGACACGTGAACTGGTAAGGAATTCCAAGTCTTTGTGGTGAAAATAATGAAATAATGAAAGAGATTTTAAATTCAACTATCTACACTCAGGTGATTGTCACTCACGGCAGCAAGGGGGCTTAATAATCTCTTTAGTTTCTCTATTTGTCTCTAGACTCTAGAAGATACACAAGGAGGTAGGACTCGACGGTCTTTCCATCCAATTTGGCAGTCTGACTGGGGTAGTGGCGTTCCCGGCGATGAGTAGGGTAGCCAGAGCTCACTGGAGAGTCTGTGCTGTCAGCGGGAAGACTAAATGTTTGTCCTGTTTTGTCTTCTAAACTGACGGCACAAAAACTCTTTGTGCTTATAATGTCGGCAGTGCAAGAGTGACTCCTCTGGTGTTACACACACGGACAACACGTGCAGGGCTTAGATGCCACCACTCACACTGTGCAGAATATACGAGTAAGCACCAAGCGGTTCGAAGACTCTTTTCTTTGCCGCACCACCAAGACCTGGAATTCATTACCAGCTCACGTGTTTCCTTCTTCCTTCAGTCCCGGGTCCTTTAAGCTAGGCGTGAAAAACCATCTGATGAGACCGCCAAGCTGAGTGCCTCCATTGTAACATTACTTAGTGTCTGTAATGGTGACCCTCTTTCTTGAGACTTTGCTTTTAGCTTTCCATCAGGCGAGGTGAAGTCAAGTTGGCGTGTATTAAATTAAAAAAAACACACATCCATAGGCCACGGTAACCACTTTCCATCAGGTGGGCCGTGTGCTTGTCTGCCACCTAAGTGATATAGACAATAAATAGAGGTTTTAAATTCAATTATTTACACTAAGGTGATTGTCACTCATGTCAGCAAAGGGGGTTTATAATCTCTATAATTTCTCTCGTTCTCTCTAGACTCTAAAAGATACACATAACAATGAAACTCATAATCTCTCCGACGTTACAAAAGTCCGTGTACAGAATATCACCTACTCCAACAGATTTCAATCAGAAGAGACGTCTCAGGTGTCATACAATCGTTTACGATCATCCAATTCTGTCCGCGCGATTCGTCCCATTCTCATCGCCCAATAAAATTCAACCGGCGGGGTATAAATCGCGAAGGCAATAAGGGGAATATCCCCTCCTACGGGGAATCAAGAAAAAAACATTTTTGGAAACAAATCGTTGCCTCTTTGTTTAGATTAGAGTTGGAATAAGTGTGTTGGTTTATCGATATTTGTGTATCGAGTTTTTAAAGTATTTTAGGTATCTTTTTTTTTTTTATACCACTTAGTTGGCAGACAAGCACACGGCCCACCTGATGGGAAGTGGTTACCGTGGCCGTGGACGTATGCAACACCAGGGGTGTCACACTCGCGCTGCCGAGCATGAAGAAACCTTCTGATGCCCCTCTTGAAGAACCCCATATTGTAGGCGCTTGGGAAAACCGCAGCAGGGAGGTCATTCCACAGCTTGAGTGTGCGTGGGATGAAGTTTCTTTCATACCGCACAGTGCGCACCGTCTCAGGTCGCAATGTGTGAGGATGAATTCCCTCCCTATGGCGAAAGGTGCGATGATAGAATGTAGCTACGGGCATCATGTCAAACAATTCATCTGAGCACAAACCATTGTATAGGCGGTAGAACACACACAGTGATGTTGATTCTTTGATTGACCTGTGCTTTATAAAGAAGGAGTTGCTGCCCCGCAGTGAAGTACTGCTTCGCCCTGTTGAGCACGCTGAGCTTTCTTGATGCCAACTTAACCTTGTCCCGCAAATGACTTCGGTATTGGACGTCGCTGGAGATATCGACACCAAGGATTCCTATACTCGAAGAGATGGTAAGCGGTGTGCCCAGGAATTGCGGCGCCACAATGAATGGGGTTTTCTTAGCGGTGAATACACATACTTGTGTCTTAGTGGGGTTGAATTGGACTAGGTTTAGTCGTCCCCAATCGGATACTCCAAAGAGAGTAGTCTCAATTTCAGACATAAGTTGTTTGCGACTCTTCTCCACCTCGGACTGAGGAATATTTGCACGGCCCGTGTAACACGTGTCTCCGGTACTGTCGTCCGCATAACAATGAATGGAGCCATCAGACAGCATGTCATTGATATGCAGCAGAAACAGCGTCGGAGACAACACGGAGCCTTGTGGGACACCAGCGTTTATGTTCATGCGGTCCGAGCAGCTGCCGTCGAGGACGGCTTGGATGCTTCTGTTGGACAAAAAGCTGGAGATCCATTCGCACAGTCCCTCGGGGAGTCCATAATATGGCAACTTCGCAAGAAGACCTTTGTGCCAGACCCGATCGAAGGCCTTCGCTATATCGAGGCTGACCGCTAGTGCCTCACCCCGACTCTCGATGGCCTGCGCCCACCGGTTTGTGAGATACACAAGAAGGTCACCGGTAGAGCGACGGTGGCGAAAGCCGTACTGTCGATCGCTCAGTAGATCGTTTCCCTCAAGGTATCTCAGGAGCTGTGTATTAATAACACGCTCCATTACCTTCGAGAGTAGGGAGATGATAACGATAGGCCTGTAATTGGTCGGATCGGTCCTGTCACCTTTCTTAGGTACAGGGTGCACGAATGAGGTCTTCCACGAGGTTGGGACCCGCCTTGCGGAGTATGAGAGTGCGAAAAGACGTGTAAGTACAGGGCACAGCTCGGGGGCACAGTGTTTAAGCACCATCGCCGGTATACCGTCTGTCCCACTCGACTCCCGAACATCTAGGGACTTAAGCTCGCGCCGGACCACCCACAGCTGGGAATTATCGGTGGTTCGGCGTTCCCGTCGTTCATAGTCGAGTTTGACGCAAAGAGATTACCCAACAGATCGGCTTTCTCCTTAGCGCCATGAGCCAGACTACCATCGAATTTTTGCAGCGGTGGAAGGCTAGACCAATTCTGCCGATGAACTCAAACTTAGCCCTGGCCGTAGCTTTTTTACTAGACCTCGAGGCGGCATTCAACTTTCGCTTCACTTCAGCGATATTCGGATCTTTATTGGCAAGAGCCGTGGTCCGAGCCCTGTATGCAGATTGCTTGTGGTCTCTTGCTTCTCTGCAGGGCCTATTAAACCACGCGCGTTTGCTCTCTCCTGTTGCGATCCAGCGGTTTGGAATATAGCATTCCATACCCGCTAGAATCGCATCAGCTACTGCTGTTGCACAGGAGTTTTATATGTTTGGTGGCAGTTAAGCACATGGCCCACCTGATGGAAAGCGGTCACCGTGGCCCATGGAAGTGTGCAAAATCAAGGGAGTTACACTCGCGCTGCCAACCCTGCAAGCATTGAGAGTTTCTGTGCTGTCAGTGTAAAAGACAAAGCAGAACAAGCTTTTGGTCTTTCATGCTGTCGAAAACCCTTCAGTGAGCTCTGGCTACCCTACTCACCGCCGGGAACACAACACGAGGTTATTATGGCCGCGGTATTCTGTAAGGCGAAGGTACTTCCCCAGCCGGACTGCTCAATTGGTCGGAAATACCTCCTTTAAAATCATCCTTTAAAAGTGTCGTTTAGAGCAAATTAAAAAATATTACATATGTGAAAGTTTTTCTGTGTGTCTTACTGTGTGGCTGTTTGTGTATTACGCTTTCACGCCTAAACCGCTGAACCGATTTTAATAATTTTGGTATACGGGTAGATTAGACATTGAGAAAGCCTATACATTTTCGAAATATGTATCTTTGTCAAAAAATACCCTTATCTATTCGACTAACTTGGTGACTTTGCGAATAGACGAGACATAAAAACAGGTTATATTTACCTCCAATTAATATAGAACTATTTAGAAGGAATGTTTACTGCATGCGTATCAGAATATTTAATAATTTTCCATCAAGTTGACTAACCTACGTATGACATTATTTAAGAAACAATTATTTGTCTTGTTATTAAACAAAATGTACTACAATATTAATGGTTCTTGGACGATACAATAACATTTAATAATAACTTTTAATGTAATTCTTTTTAGCATATTACTTATAGGCTAAAAAGAATTACCTACATTAAAAGTTATTGTTAAATGTTATTGTATCGTCGAAGAATCATTAATATAGTGGTAGGTATAAATTGAAAATTTGCACGCCGTATATGGCATAATGTGAGGAAACAAAGCATTTAGTAATATATCTTTTGTACTATATTCTAGCAAATAAACTATTTGAATTGAATTGAAAGGACAGAGGCTATGTTGCGATAACCGACATCCAAGCGCGCAGAACCACGGGTAACATCTAGTTTTAAATGAATTAGTGATATTTACTATCTTTTATTGGTAGAGTAAATAGCAATGCCATTAACTACTGAGCTTATAACATTACACGTCTCATGAGGTTTTTCTTTCCTTCTAAATCCTTGCAAAAACCGGTCTGAGTTACAAAACTATACCCAGTTGATAGTTAAAAAGTGCTTGTCGCATTTAGATGCACAAATAGCATTGCGACGACGCTATATAAATTTGGAATAGAGGCAGGAAGATGATGGTAATTGTGTTTCTAGCATTGCATTGGCCTACTTATGTTGAAATGAAAATCGGCCATAGACTTTCAGACCTATGCCTAGAGAACTAGTCCTTGCCTGTATATCACTGTACCCTCTGCTAGACTTCAGAGAGACACGTGGAGAGCCTCTTCCACTTTGGCCTGGATCAGCCGTAGGCGGTAGCGGCTCCTGCTGGAGAGAAGCCCTGTAGTCTCTATTCTTATTCTTCTTAGAGTCAATGGCTGGGTCTTATAAATAGTGACTAGGTTTAAATTTTGTCCAACAAAATCTTGGCCATAACAGCAGCATTTTTAGTTGCTTTACAAAGTTCATCGATAGCACAATAAAGAGCAAATGTGACATGGACTTGGGTTGAACCCCGTAATTGCAGGACTTTTGCGATCGATCAATAAAGCCCCATCTTGCCAAGTTTTCCATTAACCTGGTTCAAGGTTCCGAACCAAGCACCTCTGGAGGTGTTTCCCTCAATCAATAAGCCCATTGCAGTCCACTGCTGGCCATAGGCCTCTCCCAATGTCGGGAGGCTTTGACCTACTGTTTCCACGTTGACCGTCTGGTTGATACAGGGTTTTATTTCGAGTTTCCCTTCTCTCGCAGTGATATCGTCTGCGTATTTTGCCGTTAGTCGCCTCTTACCCTTCGGATGAGACGGGGTAGTGATTCTTGTATTGTTTCTTTTCACCACGCGGGTCGGTTCACTGGAGGTGTTTCCCTAACCCCCTGTTATACAAATAAACCTTGTACGGCTTGTACCTATCTTGGTTTCTATTACATTCAGTTATTCATTCAAGAATCATAATTTCTTCAATAACTAAAGTTGTAGACTCATAACCGACGCAGTATAAAATTTTATACGTCGTATCTTGTGTGTGACCCTTTGAGCCTATTTCCACTTTATATCACTATAAAACTAACATATTCCGCAGTAAAAGTTTTACATTCAATTGTACATGTTGTAATAAAGGGCCCTTTCATATTTGGGGAACTATATATCCACACTAGTGTTTACCTAAGACTCCTCTCGCGTGGAAAACTCAGTAAATAGTCGTTAAGTTTTCTGAAATTTCTTGCGTATTTTTATTTATCTTTTTATTCAGTACTAATCAATAATTTCCGTAAGAGTAAAAGTATTAGAAAATTTAAAAAGATGAATTTTATGTTTTTTTTTATTCGATCTAACTTATGAGTCCAAGATATGTTTTTATGTCCAAGTAGTTCAGGTGATCAGAGCATTGACTCTGTGAAGGAATGGTCACGAGTTCAGGTCCCATTTTTAATGATGACTATAATATATTATATTGACTTGGCTATAATACATTATATATTATATAGGGCACGTCAATTAGACTTTGCCTTACCAGATAGTAAGCTGAAGACAAAGTCTCAGAAAAGAGTGTCACAATTACTTACATATACCATGTGTCAATAGTAACAGCTTGACAGCTTCATCAGATGCTTTTTCACGCCCGCTTAACGGACCCGGGACTGTAGGAAGAAGGAAACACGTGAGCTGGTAATGAATTCCAGGCCTTAATGATGCGACAAAGGAAAGAGTCACCGAACCGCTTGGCTCTTGACTCTTTCCTTTGTCTATATACTTTTTACATACATATAATCACGCTTTTATCCCTGAAGGGTTAGGCAGAGGTGAATTAATACCCACATTTCACCAATAATTGTATTCGGTCCCACGTAATAGGGGGTAAGCCTATTGCCGTATTTTTTATAATAATAATAAAATATTATATCGACATGGTCCCAGCACTACGACAGCACGTTCCTATTGTCGGCAAATCGTCACCATCAGTACACGCCACTCGGGACGTAGAAACAAGTATACTTCATTTGGGTATAGGCAGAGGACTAGTTCAGACTGACAGAGGAAAAGGCTAGCGAAAAAGTAAAAAAGTAGAATGTTCGACTGCTATGTAGGGGGCACGGGTTCGGTTCCCGCTCAGTGCAAATATGGGTCTGATTTGATATTGGTCTGGGTATTTCTATGTATAATATGTATGTATTTACATTCGCATTATACATTCCATAACACAAGCTAGTTAAGCTATGCTTACCATGGATCTAGATAGCGTTGTGTAGAATGTTGTAGAAAAAAATGTCCAATGTGTCTTTTTTTTACACCACTTAGGTGGCAGACAAGTACACGGCCCACCTGGTGGAAAGTGGTTACCGTGGCCTATGGATGTTTGTAACACCAGAGGAGTTTCTGTGCCGTCAGTAGAAGACAAAGCAGGACAGGCCTTTAGTCTTCCATTTACAGCACAAATTCTCCAGTGAGCTCTGGCTACCCTACTCACTACCGGGAATACAACACGAGGTTATTATTTATATTCTGTAGAGTGAAGGTACTTCCCCAGTCGGACTGTTCAATTGGGATGGGAATACCATTGTGTCTTCGGGAATACGTAGTGACCTTTTCATGTTTAGTGCACATTATTTTTTCTTTAAAAGAAGATAGGTAGCTGTATTCTTACCTACCATGCATTGAGGTATTTCTTATCAGCTGGGGTGAGAGAGAAATGCCTTAGGGTCACGCCACGCCACCTTACACCCCGGCTATCTGAGACCGAAACAGCGTCATGTTTTAGTTAGTTCAAGTCCGACATAACCACTTCGCCCTAAGGTATTTTCTGTCGAGAATAGTATATACGTAGGGCGCACTATAAGTTTCCGGAATGAATATGAAAAAATACTATTAAAGGTACAAAATTAATTTATTGTTTTTCAAAATAATCTCCCTTGGCGTCTATGCACTTTTTCATTCGATCAAACCAGTTTTGAAAACTTTGGTGCCACTCCTCTGTGGTGACCTCTGAAACGTGTTTTTCATACTCCTCGACAGCCTCTTCTGGTGATGAAAATCGTTGGCCGCGTAATTGGTTCTTAATTATTGGGAACAGATAAAAGTCACAAGGTGCCAGGTCGGGACTGTATGCAGGATGACTCATGAGTTCTACATTTTTCGCCTTCAAAAAGTCGTTTGTCTGTCTGGCCGTGTGAGAACTAGCATTGTCGTGGTGCAGGATGATACGGCGTTTACGGTTATTTTTACGGAGTTCGTCAATAACTTCCGGCAAACAAATGGTCGTGTACCAGTCACTATTCATAGTACGACGATTTTCTAAAGCAACAGTAGCCACGTGTCCAGTTTTATTAAAAAAAGAAGCAATCATCCGCTTAGATGCACTTTCCACGCGCGCCACTTTGGTTGGTTTCGGCTCATCTTGAAAGACCCATACGCTCGATTGCTGCTTTGTTTTGGGATCGTAGCAATAAATTCATGTTTCGTCACCTGTTACTATGTCCCACACCAAATTTGACGCACCTTCGTTGAATCTGGTAAGCATGGCACTGCACCAAGTGACGCGGTCCGTTTTTTGATCCTCGGTCAAGTTATGTGGGATCCACCGCGAGCACAGCTTTCTCACTCCCAAATGTTTGTGTAGGATTGATTGTATTTGACTCATGCCTATTTCTAAGGATGCGCGAATTTCATGGTAGGTCACATGCCTGTCTGTTTCAATCATACGGCGCACAGCATCGATGTTTTTGTTGGTCAAAACGGTGGACGGCCGACCATCGCGAGATTCGTCACTGAGATTGATACGACCACGCTTGAATTCTGCAAACCAGCTATAAACAGTCGTCTTGCATGGAGCTTCATCGCCAAAAGCTGTTTCAAGCCGAGCGATGCTCTGTTGAGCCGTCAAATTACACTTAAAATCGTAGAAAATCATACTACGAAAATTTTCCCGAGTTAAATCCATGTTGATGCAGACACACAATTTTTTAAATGGCGCCACAAGGTAAAAACAAAAGACAGTCAGATGAAACAAACTGTATTCTACAGCCAAAGAGTTCTATTTTCAAATGTTGTAATAAATTTTTAAATATTGTTTATGTAAGTGGCCAGTTCCGGAAACTTTTAGTGTAACCTATGTATTTTATAATAGCTGTTGCCCACGTGAAACATATCTTCAGCTAATTCATTCAAAAACTGAACTCATTTTTAAACATTCTTTTTAATTACTTTATAGTCAATCCTAACCGCTTACTGCCCATAACAAAAAGTTTGACCATTATAGAAATTGGATTCTCTTGCCGAAATGTATGGAAAACGTTTTAGGCGATTTTTGTCTTTCCTAGTACTCAAAGCTAAAATAGTCCCATAGAGTATTTTGATCTCCACGTGAAATATAATCGATCGGTACAAACAATTGAATTTTTTTGCTGACTGTAAGTTTTTTGCAAAATCTGTGGATGCAGTTCAAAATATCAGTGAAATGTCTCTTAAGAATGTTTTGCTATAACTACAACGGTTAAGGTACTTGCCCTTACTGCCCCGTTTCAAACGTTTCAAACACCATGGCATTGCTTATGACTTTTTATTTTTATTATTATTTTATTATTATTATTATATATTATTATTATTTTCATGTCCAGCTGATTTTGCTTACCGGGTACCTACTCAAAACCTTTGAATATTTTATCCGCTGGAAGAAGTGGTAAAACCACTGTAATGGCTGTAAAGGACGGTATGTGGAGTTTATAGAATATCAAACGCTTGCCTCGATTGGATTTATTATCTTGCAAGTAATAGTA
Organism: Eilema griseolum; assembly: GCA_963662185.1. Taxonomy (NCBI): domain Eukaryota; kingdom Metazoa; phylum Arthropoda; class Insecta; order Lepidoptera; family Erebidae; genus Eilema; species Eilema griseolum. The sequence continues at coordinate 5,247,956 of OY759255.1, forward strand.
TCGGAGGACAAGCTATAAACTTGTATGTGATTTCTCCATTCGCCGTCTGCTCGGTATACAGGTATGTAATCGTTAAGTGTGTCCAGGTGACTGTTCCGTAACTATTACAGATATCAATAAACTTTAAACTGATATCAAAAGTACGTTACCTAATGAGTAAAATGGCATCAATAACTTTTTAAAAATCAAACGAGAGGTATCAACATTTTGACATTAAACACTTCCATACATTTACTATGCAATTAGTAGAAGGGTTTTAGTTTCCTTATTTTAAAAGAATATTATAATTATAGAATATATTCTATAATAATATTAATGGTACATCTTCGGTATAGATTTATCTTTTTCAAGCAAGGACAAGTTAAAAACTTAGATAAGATATAATGGATGACTTATAAAAGGAAATATAATTCGTTAATTTACACAGATTTTGAACATATTAACATATTAACAACCATAGGTACTGTATTACCTACTTAAAATGAGTTCCTCAACTGTCCCAGTGTGTTGCCCCCACTGCCCAGGATCTTCACGTACATGGGCTCAAGGTCCACATAGGCCGCAAACATAAAAACCTGCAGCAAACAGCGCCCGCTTTGACTGGCGCTGATTCGCGGCCGTCCAGTCAGCAAAGTCAGGTGCTCCGGGGGCCTGGTCCTTGTCCGCTAGAGAGGGTTGCCGCTTTGAGAGCTTGTACGGCCGTGATGAAGCATATTCCCAAGGGCGCTCGGAACCAGGCGGCGAGTCGATTGTGCGAGGTCCTCGACAGGTGTGTCGACGGCAACGGTGTGGATGACTGGGGGGCACTCCTTACTTTTGCCTATGGTGCCCTGCGGGTCCCTTCGAAGGACGCGCCGGGCAACATGACAACCAAGGTGAAAGCAAACATACAGTCATTCGACTCGGGCCTGTTCCCAGAGGAGCCGGGGGGGACGCGTTTATCTGGGTCCCGGGACAATCGTAAAGCCATCGAGACTAAGGTATATGAGGGTGACCTACGTGGGGCTGTCCGGATCTTGGTCTCTGATGACTCATTCGCACGGCACGACACGGATACGCTTAACGCGCTTCGTGCGAAACATCCGAGCCCATCGCGCCCGCTAAGCTTTCCGCCGGAGCCGGACACGTCATTTTCGGCAGTGACGGTTTCCGCGGAGGACGTGGCGCTCGCGCTGAGTACTTTTTATAGCGGCTCCGCGGCGGGCTTGGACGGTATACGTCCTGGGCACTTGAAGGAGCTCACGTCGGGTTCGGCGGGGGAGAATGGGCAGCGACTGTTGGGGTGCTTGGCGAGGCTGGCAAATCTTCTGCTGAGTGGACGGCTGAATCCTGCCGTCTGTCCCTATCTCTATGGGGCATCTCTGTGTGCGCTTACGAAGAAGGACGGCGGGCTTAGGCCAATAGCGATCGGGAGCGTACTCCGTAGACTGACGGCCAAGCTGGCGTGCCGATCAGTGAGGGAAGCGATGACGGAGTATTTGCTGCCGCACCAGCTTGGTTTTGGGGCGCGTCGGGGATGCGAGGCGGCTATCCATGCAACGCGCGCGTTTGTCATGGACCCTGACCGTTTGGACTGCATGGTGCTGAAGCTCAATATACGAAATGCTTTTAACACATTGGAGAGAGACGTTCTTTTGAGTGAGGTCAAGGATCAGGTTCCCTCTCTCTACCCTTTTCTGTTTCAAGCGTACCATCATCCCTCTAATCTCTTCTTCAATAATAACTTAGTCTCTTCGCAGGTGGGTGCTCAGCAAGGGGATCCGCTGGGGCCCCTCATTTTCAGCCTGGCAATCCATAAAGTCATTACGGAGCTTAAATCCGACCTGAATTTATGGTATCTTGACGATGGGACCCTCGGGGGTTCACCGGAAGACGTCTACCAGGATCTGAACGCTTTGATTCCTCGTCTCAAGAATCTGGGTCTGGAGGTGAATCCCTCTAAATGCGAATTGTTCCCTTGCAGTGCTGAAGCTCGTTCTTGCTTTTCTCGCTTCAATTCCCTTTTGCCTGGTATCAAAGAACTTTCTCCGTACTCCTTCACCCTCTTAGGGTCTCCTATCTTCCCTGATGGAGTGCCAGAAGCAATTTCTTACCGCACTAAGCTTCTCCTGACCGCTCGAGAACGTCTCAAAGACCTTTCTGCGCACGTGGCGCTGGCCTTATTGCGCATGTGCTTTGCCCTCCCTAAGCTAACGTATCTCCTGCGGACTACGCCTACCTGGGTATGTCCAGTGGAAGTCGCAGCATTCGACGACAGCCTTAGATCCACTGTTGAGTCGATTTTAAATGTATCTCTCAATGAGTCTCAGTGGACACAGGCGACTCTTCCCATTCGTCACGGACGTATCGGGGTGCGACGCGCGCGGGATGTGGGTGTGCCGGCTTTCCTGGCGTCGGCGCATGGGGTAGCGGATCTCGTCACTGTAATCCTCCATAATAATGGTGGCAGAGTGACCGTGCCCTTTGCGCCCGGCGCCGAGACAGTGTGGTTCGCCTGCAGTTCAGCGGCGTCGAGACCAGTCGTGCCCACTGTCCAGCGCGCTTGAGACGAGGGCATTGCTGTAAGGCTTAGGGAGCAGTTATTGGAGGTTGCTTCGGGAGCCGATATGGCCAGGCTCTGAGCAGTGTCACAGCCGGAATCGGGAGCGTGGTTGCACGCGCTGCCTTCACCTCACCTGGGCACTTTGTTGGATGACAATTCGTTGCGGGTGGCGGTGGCCCTCCGCCTGGGCTGCGGGTTGTGTGAACCCCATAGATGCACCTGCGGTTCCATGGTGGCGAGCGATGGCCATCACGCACTGAGTTGTCGTAGAAGT